>OZ022256.1:27125275-28325275 GCA_963978905.1 Trichostrongylus colubriformis | reverse complement strand
TTTGAATCACAATGCAAACAGAGTTTTTGGGCAATCTATAGGTAGCTGTATCATTTTGCAGAGCACTGTATTTCCAGTCGAAGTCTCATCTGTAGAGACGAGTGTTGTCCTGCCAATTGTTTTGTTATTGCTTGCTATGATGTTCAGAAAGGGTGGTGCCACAATTCTAGCTACTTTTTGGGAAGGGAAAGTCTTAGAAAGATATGTTATTTTGGCACTATTAACCCAAAGCTACCCCACTACCTCTCCAACCGATGGGTCGAAGAGGTGCTTTTTGAAAAACTTCTCGATTTGGCTGCAAACTTGTACGCAGGGGTGATTCGACCCGTAAAACACAAATATGACATTCGCTTGGCGCGAAACTGCTTGGCGCCCGCGCCATAGGCGCCATTTTGGCGCCGGCGCTTATGACGCAGGCGCCATGCATTTTCTCCCCAAACGAACGTCATATTCGTGTTCTACGAGTCGAAATACCCCTTGGGACAAATTTTGAGAGAGTTTGGTGATCCACTCCATTTTGGCGTCGGCGCCTATGGCGCAGGCGCCAAACGATTTCGCGCCAAACAAATGTCATATTCGTGTCTTGCGGGTCGAAATACCCCCGGGTAGAAGTTTGTAGCTAAATATAGAGGTTTTCCAAAAATCACCCCTTTGACCGCATCGCTTGGAGAGGCGGTGGGGTAGCTTTGGGTAAATAGTGCCGTTATTTTTTATATTGGAGAACATATAGTGACAAATTGAGTGTCAAGTTGCCGCCCTGTCACTCTACTCTCATTGCTATATAGAGTCTTCACCTTCTAAGTCGAATACGAAGAACTTTGGATGAGGCACAATCGGTCAAGCAGGCAGGGTTACGTCGAACATTCAGCATCCTGGACCATATCACCACGTGTTGCCGCTTGATAGAAGTAACTCGTGAACACCAAATGCCTCTCTTCCTCACATGCATTGACTAAAAGAAGGCGTTTGTTTCTGTGGAACCAGCCCATGTATGGAAATCGCTGGAGGAGCAGGGAGTGGAAAGACGGTACATATGTGCACTACAACGGTGTCATACTGGCTGTACAACAACCATCTGACCTTTTGCAAACGATTTCGAGGTGAAAACCGAAAAGGGGGCCCGGCAAGGAGGTCCAATCTCGTCACACCTGTTTTCGGCATATTTTTGAGTCCGCCATACGTCAGTGTGATTGGACCAATTTCGATATCAACATAGATGGCAGACAGCTGTATCATCTCCGGTTGGCGGACGAGCTGGTGCTGAGCATACGACAAGCGACGCAGCAGAACTGCTAAGCAGCCTACCGCGAGGGAGACAAGGCGGGGTTAGCTATCGGCGTCGCAAAGACGAAGGTCATGCGGTACACATTCGCTCCATCAGGAGCAGTGCGTCTCAGCGGAAATGCACTCAAGGAGGTAGCTGAATATGTACATATAGGCCGGCCTCTCAATATGTGAAAGGATCTTAAGCCGGAGATCCAGAGACGTCGAAAGGCAGGTTGGTCTGCATTCAATTGCATCAAGAGTGTGATCGGCGACATCAAGGACATTAAACTTCGAGCCGAGCTGTTCGATTCAACTGCGCTACCGGTGCTGTCCTACGGATGCGAGACCTGGACAATGACGGCGTCGATGGAAAAACAGTTGAAAACGACACGGCGGCTACTAAAATTCGCGCTTACCCGGAAACGGCGACTTGGCCTACACAAATCTGACATCAAAGCCATGTCTAGGGAGAAGGATGTGCTCGCATACGCCGACAAATCACAACATCGCTAAGGAGGGCATCTGACGCGGCGCATTGATGGCTGATGGAGTTCTGCCACCATCCTTGGTACCCGACAGACCTCGCGCGCCTACGCAGCTCAGCACCTACACGATGGTTCGACTCGATCGCACTCAGAAACAATGTCGTTGATCCAACCTCATTACACCCGATCGTCCATTAGACGACTGCGGCGCAAGATCGTTACAAATGGAATGGAAATTGGGACCCGCACAAAGTCAATCGTTTGCTGAGGAACGGGTCGCCTAAGTTATCTAAGTAATAGTGACAGATTTTGACTACAGTACAATTTCAAAAACGGAAAAATTGTGGTTTGATACTGGGGCAACATCATGTGTTGCACTTGGCCACTCAGGAACGATTTTGGGTGCATCGCCATGTGTTGCACACGGTACGTTACGGGTTAAGACTGGTACTTTTGCTCATAAATTTTTGCACTATCGACATTGTGAAAGAGGAAAAACCTGCCGTCAAAAAAATTTGAATGAGTGAGTGAATAAAAACAATTTTCAATTAAAATGTGCTAAATTCTGACACAGAAGGTACTCCTGAATGATTGCGAGTTTATACCCTTCTCGAAAATGTAGCTACATATAGGAAACCCTTGTTCTAAAACTCACAGTCAAAATGGAGGATCTACGACTGTACACCATTGAAAAAATCGCCCATGGTAATTCGAGGCAAAATCTGCCAAAATTCTTGAAACTATGCTGAAGGTGTTATAAAATATCGGAGGTCCACATAACCCTAAATTGATTGTAAGTAGAGCCTTCCTTTGATACCATTTTCGAATTAATCGAGCACTTTATAGAAAATTATAGCAAACCGACGGACATGAACAGGACTGACTGTCGTTTGATATCGATCGGTCAGGAATTAGGAACGGTTCAATATGTTGACAAGAAGTGGAGGCAATTCATATCGCAGCTCGACCATCTCAGACTGCAGCAGGGTCAAGTCGCGACACCATACGTTCAAGATACCAAAAGTACCTCACTCTGTGTACGGCTTTCACAGTTCCTCCTAACGCACGATTGTATGGGTGAATCCCACGATAGATACGTATAGGATGGAATGTTTGAAGGTTCCAATAGCCGGTCGCATGGCAGCCTTTGTAATGGAAGCCATCGGAGAAATGGAGAAATTGCTGAAGCTAATGGTTTTAATCATAAAAAATACTTTCGATCGAATTCTTTTCATATTTTCGACCCGGACCAGCATTTGCAAGGAAGTTTTAAGGAATATAGACGCTGCAGCTACTACAGTCCATTTCAATTACGGCTGGCAGGGCGAGGCCTACGGGCTTGTATCGATCTCTCTCACCCCGCCACACACTCTCACCCAACTCAGTGGGCCACGCCCCGTCAGCCTACGGGAACTGGACTGTAAGTAGAAAGTGAAGCAAGGGTGTTCAATACAAGCAATAGAGGTCTCTGAGCCTCATGAAGGGAATGACGTGGAGAATAAAGCGAATTATTCCATAATGTCGCAGTTAATCTCATAGATGAGCGTCTGCAAGCAGATGAGCATCTCAATAAGATTACATTTTCATTATTAGGTTCTAGGTAAAGCAACCGCGCTTTTCAAGTGCACCCTCCTGCGTGCACACAGTCTTGCAACAATTTTCTGTGGCAAAGGTGTGTACGTGAGTGCAGTTCGGCGCTAATGTTGAAATTTCCTGAAATCATCGAATTCTAGAGAATTCGATCCGAATTCTGAAATCATCGAAATGAAGGATTACATTGGGTTGTCACTTCCTCCCATATGGCTTTGAGTGAGAACCAGCTGATTAGCTTTCATGAAAAGCTTTCGGGTGAACTTGTAACTAGGTATTATTTTGGCTTCCATTTGGCACGCATCTTTAGACGGGAGCAAACAGTCACCAATATTCTTCTCCTGTGCTCATCAGTGTGGAATAGGAAGAGGAATAAGGTTGTTGTGTTAAGTTTTTATTAGGCTGCTGCATAAGCCTTGCAACTTTTTTCCCACGACTTTATTACTTTGATGCTTTTAAACGTATAGGTAATATATTCGTCGTTGCTTTTACTACTTATTCACATTCACTGGGTAGCTGCTCGATGTCTTTTGCCCAGAAGGTCACAAGCTACAATTTGAGGAATCCATGGACATAAAGTTCGTGTGTGGCTAAATAAACAAACTTCTCACTGTTTATGTAGCGCTCAGTGCGACCCCCGAGGATAAGGGATACGTAGGACGAAGCGGAATTTCAGAGCTCAGATCTTTCCTATTTACAACCTTATTGTTGCAATACGACTGCTATACAACAATAAGCTCTTTTTGAAAAATCGTGAAATCGACTGTCATTTAATTTCTGGTGATGTTTGGCACAAACCGTGGTCGTTACGGTGGGCCTACTCGGACAACCCCCATTGTGACATCCCTGAGAAAATCCGGGGCGAGGAATCTGACGTGGAATTTAGCTATTGTCACACGCTAAGATGAGTTCCCGCTGATCTGCCAGTAGTGCACCTTCCCGTGGTGTACTGAGAGTACCCAGCTTGCATTTCTATTACAATGTTTCGCAGGCCTTTTGCCAATCATGGACAGTACAGCAAAGATGCTGACCATTCATGGTGCTGCCTTGTCTGACTCACCCACTTTATAAGGCACCCACACTGCTTACAGTTTCTGGGAGCCATGGGCATTCAGAGGTCTGTCAATTGTCGTTTGAGTGCAGTAAGTACTCCTGTTGCCCATCGCAAGCCTATCTTCCGATCCACTTTCAAACCTTCGAGAATAGCATTCCCTTCAGTGGACGTCGAACCAGCTGCGAGCGGTTCGGCAACGAGGTCACTCCCAATCCAAAGCAATGGAGCAGCGGTGCACTGTGTAGTATTAGGTGGCACCCTCTGTTACTGTAGCACAGATAACAGTAGCTGTTCACTGAACTGGGGGTCTCGAAAACACCTTTCGACCGAATCACACCTTATCTGTGCAAGACCACCACATATACACCTGAGAAAATCGTTGGAATATGCTATGGGTCACTCTGGTAATTAATACTCGATGAACGCAACATTTCTTCTCAAGTATGGCTGATTCGTGGGCGCAACCAGACATCACACTGACGACACACTAGGAGACGGTACGGTGTCTGAATGCACTGAAAATCGGCACAATCGGCCATTGACAAGTCGATCTTCACAGACCATGCGATCTACTTTTTGGTCAGACGACAATGCTTTTTTTGTATCTAACTATGCTGTAATCAACATCACTGCTTCGGTTTCAATGGTGGCAGGACGTGTTGTATGTTTCTAAAATGTCATGGAATTTCGTAATTCGGAAGGAAAGATCGTATAGAAATATGAGCTTTATAAAGCTCTTGGGACGGTATAAAGCAGGTTGGGAGGAAAGGTGAGCTCTCTTCGCTACCACAAGCTCCGTGAAAGTCCGCCTCGACGAAATCGTTAGTTTCTTCGACGCACTTTCGAGTGGCACGCATTTGGAAACCGCGAAAACATTCACTTCGGTCCAAAAGTATGCAGATTGTAGTTGACCTCCTACGTTTCTTCATCTGAAACTTTTGGTTAGATGCCAAATTCCAACCGTTTCTTATTCGTTATTCTTAAAAGCTAAGCGGATCTTTTTTGAGGTGAGCAGAGAAATGTGCACCAATTCAAGGGGTTTTCTATTCCACACGAGTGTATTAACCTTTTTAATTGCAGATTTGAGCAGCTTTGAAAGTTTCATGCGGCGCAAAACAGCAAATTCGTCATCCTACCTTTCACCAGGTGAGCAGCGAGCACGCTATCAAAGATGCAGGAATTCCTCCCAATAAAATTCGTGATCTGCACATGGTCCGATAGGAGAAGTGTACTGTAACGCGCTGGACGGCCTACGGGCTAAGACGACCAAGAAAACTTACCAGCCCTCCTGCCCAGTCAGCACTCGTCGGTTGCCTTCAGGCCCTCGGTTACAGTAAAGTACTGACTCGATGGATGTCTCATGTCTTGACCGGTAGCATGCAGTACACCCCGGTATCCATTTGTTAGTCTTCCTTCACCGCCACATCGCAAGGAGCTCCTGGAGGACCTGGTTTCTGGAAATGCAAGCTGGATCCTCTACGACGCTAATAAGCACCGCGCCATCCGACTCCCGCGCGGAGTGCAGCAGCCAACGTAAGCCAAAGGTAAAGAGACTCGTGCAAAATTGGAGGATCTAAGCTGAGACACGGTTCCACATCCACCCTATTCATCTGATATTGCCGCCTCAAATTACCACTTGTTCCGGCCCCTCGAGGCTTTCCTAGCGAAAAAACAATGCGTCAGCTATGACTGCCTTGAACAAGTGGTCGGTGACTTCTTTGATTACTGAGCACCCCAGTTCTGGAAGAAAAAATCGCTGACCTGCTCATCAGGTAGGCAACTTTATAACTAACGATGGTTATTATATTGTCGATTAGCTTGCATTAATTGCTTAGCGGTAAAATAAAACTGAAAAATCTAAACGCTATCGAAACTTTTCGATCAATCTGGTAATTGTTCTCAAATATTGTTAATTTTCACTGGAGAGAAATCGGAGGATATGTGACCTCCGACCCGCTAGAAGTACGCCATGCTGCATCAAGCTGCTCTACAAACTCATATTCATTTTCTTTGATTAACTACTGATTTTCAGTCGAGTCTCGTTAAATGGCTTATGTTGTTGAGTTATCGTCGGGTGCAAAAGCTGTACCTTACAGTTGCTCGGCAGTGAACAAACTAATGATAACTAGATGGTCTCTGAAGACCTTGTGAAGACGCGTCCCAAACCGTGTTCGACAGCTGGTTCTGGAGATAATGGTAATATTAGGTTGTAAAGAAAGTTGTGGCCGGTTTTTGCGTTCATAAGATAAATCCAAGTTTCAGAGCTCGTCAACCTAGATCAGCTTACACACTCCTTCCCTCAGTCAGATTAAAGTTGTTCTTTCTCAATAAAGGCTCTCCTCAGAATTCGATTAGGCCTTCGAATTATTAGGGAAATTTTAAAGTACAGCAAAAAAGCACTTTTCGGATGACTTCACTTCAAAACTTCTTGTTTGGTAGAGCTGCAACGACGACAGCTACATAGATGAGCAGTACAAGGGGAGACAGCTTGTGCATGGTTTTAGAAGTACATGAGAATGAGTAGCTTGAATTTGTGAATATCGAAGCGTTTCAATCAAAACAGCAACAAGCGATGAGTCTTCGTATTCGCAAGGGATATCTGAGATAATCGGCCCCTTTTATACAAATGTGGTAGACCACAGGTAGCTTCGATTCACCAAAACTCAAAAATGGGTGCTGCGTAATCCCTCGCAGCAGCCATGCACGACGACATTTTTCACAGATCGTCTTACAGAAATTGACAGCGTTGCAGGTTGAAGCTCCATTGTTGCACTGTACCCTCGTCATGCGTGTCGAAAGCCACACCAAAATCTTGTTTGCGTGCAGGTTAATGCGCAAATTCATGTAACCCGGAGCATACGAGTAGGGTGAAGCCATCACCCAGTGAACCTTCCACCCTAGCCGACATTGGCATTAGACTCTTATTTAATGGATGATGTGGGAGATTTCATAGTGCAAAGAATCTGTGCAATGAGGAGTGGAATCCAAACCGACTACAATTCAAAGGAATCATGCACGAAAAAATGAGTTTCTCTATGAACCATATATTTATCTCGTATTTGCCTAATAGGGGGATGAAAAGTTTCGCGCGAAAAATGAGAATCCGGCTAAGGTAGGCATTAACCCTGGGGCTCCGTCCCTCAGCCTCCCGAAGTGGAGGCTGAGGGACGGAGCCCCAGGGTTAATGCCCGCCCTGTCGTCCGCCGCGGTCGGAGACACATAACGCGGGCAAAAAGTTCCGTAAACGATCCCACTCATCGCTTCCGACCGCGGCAGGCGACGGGCGCGCACTAACTGTGAGGCCCCGCCCCCTCGGCCTTCACTTGGGGGAGCTATACTTTAGCCAAATTCTCATTTTTCGCGTGAATTTTTGTATGCCCCCTATGGGATACGACATAAATACATGGGTAACAGAGAAACTCATTTTTCCGTGCACGATTCATCAAATCATGGCACCATGTGGGCCAAAACCTCAAAGATAAAATTTATATGCGTTTAATTTTCAGGACTGCTGAAGACATGAAGGAGCAAGAGACCACTGGATCAGGTATCGTTTTTTCAGTCGGTTTTTTTTAAGTTATGGAGCATTCCAATTGCCTAGTGATGGTATCATTTTGCAGCATCGCGGAAGCAGCATCTTTTCTTTGGGAAGTAAAATTAAAGTTTTTTTTGTGGTTGCAAACCGAGGCATGATGTGGATGTGTGAATGTGCGCTCATGTCAAAACGACTAATGTGATGTGGGAGGGGGAATTTCATCTACGTCATCACATCTTTTTGTTAGTCCAGTTCTAATTGCCATAATTCCACACTGTGATCCAATAAGGCACCATACATCACAAGAAACTGACTAGTGATATTTCTCCAAACGGAGAAGCCCGGAGAAAGCTGAAAAGCAGAGACAGAGGAGCAGCTCGCGGAGGATGCCGCTAGACTAGAATCGCGATGGGATTTTCCAACGACTTGCTTCGTAAACGTTTGCGCGGTTAAGTGGCCGTTCAACGGAAGTCTGCTTCACATGCTTGGCGGGCCAGTCATCCAACCAACCAGCCAGTTTCTACGTTATTTTTATAGCTTCCTTTAGATTTCCTTGCCAACATGTTTCAGTCGGGAGAGTTCAAAGAGTATTCTTCATATCACAATTCGTATCACAGCTACCACACGATCAAGAGAAGCAGAAAATGCATACCGGCGTAAATAAATACATTGTCACCGGATATTAATACAACTAGACGGATAGGTCGATGTAACTGGAAAATGTACAGGTGATTTGGGTTATGAATCAGTGAATGCACCGCAACGACAAAATGGGAAAAAGAACTAGCGTCGACTCCAACTTTACGTGGAACTAGTAAGAGAAACTGAACAAAGAAACAGAGATAAAGAGCTTGAAGGAGACTCGTCTCAAAACACCGGAACCAAGAAGCGAGCGACACAATGTCCAGGCCAAAACGTGGATCTGATTATGAGACACCTCCGCGACATACCCATTTCCTAACGGTCTGGAACGCCATGCACATTGATGCCGTAATTCGCCTGAATTATATGGCACTTTGAAGCGATGATAGTTTTTATCAGGGCAATTACTATTATAGCTCGCGCCTGCGGAATTAGCGTCAATAATTCTGACAACTTAATGTGATTTGCACTCGGTCGCGTACATGATACAGGTATGCAACCACTCCTTGGAACGAACAGCACAGAAAAGCATCGTAACGAAGTGGAGTACTCACCAAAAAAGCGCGTCCTGGTGGGCGTACTCACCTCTTCAGGGTGTAGCAAATACAAAGGAAACAGTTCAGGGTGCAACGGCAGTGAGGAACGCGGGGTTGGTATCCACCTATGGATATCATTCACTCAAGCCTAGAAGGGGAAGGAACTCCCTCTTTCCTTGATTAAGGCTTAGGCAAAAATATACTCCTGAGTGCAGACCGACCCTTCAAAGATTACAGAAGATGCAAAGATGTGCAACTTTTTATAAGATGCCCCGTTTGCCCAGTTCTGTATCTCTCAATCAGAGCCGGATCACGCAACCTGGTCCCAAACAAGGATATTTAAAACAGTCCCTTGTCTAGCACCTGGCCTCTGGGCTCTCAGATCATAGCTCCCGTGACGAAACCACAATCTATAGGCAAAATTTTAAAAATGCTCGGAGCATGACCATAGGTGCTCAGCTATATCATCAACCTAATCAATTTCCTCGGATTTCGGAAGCACGTAATATTGCTTCTTCCACTTTCTCTCCAGTACCTCCATACTTCCCTATCACGCCCTGGCCTATACAACATAAGTAGTCTTCACAAGATGAGGAAAGGGTGGACATTCTTACTCGATACTTGATCTGGATAGAACACTGACTCGGCGAGTGAACACCCAGTGCAGGATCTTCTGCCACTTTATACGATCAAAAGGTGAAGCTTGAGAATGTCGAGATTAATCAGGCGACATGTGGTCGCACTCCACGCTGACTGGAAGTCAAAAAGCCGTCATCAAATTGGGATACTTTAGTATGACATCACAATGGCTCGATTCTAAATGGATACGCTCAATGAAGCAGAAAAATGCGTGCTATACATCGTACTCGGGGAAACATACTCAACACTGAGGGTTCAATCAACAAACACACGGTTAGTGCTAATAGGTAGGCGGTGTGAGCAGCACAAAAAATTCCAAAATTTCATAAATATAATTCAAGGCGAATATAAGTAGACCGACTATTTATAGTAGTGACTAGTTCTTCTTCCAGATCTTATGGCACACACATGGAAGTCACTCAATACCAAGACCATGTCGCAAAGCATTCGACCACCTGCAATTTTATGAGTTGTATATGCTTCCAAGCTTCCTTTGATGAAGGAAGACAGATTAGATCATAATGATTTTATTGGCCTGAACGGATAATGTTAACACTAGCTAAGATTTTGCACCACAGGTTATGTCACGAGAAGCTGTTCACATGTATTGCCAAAAATGAAACCAACTAAGAAGCAGTGTATTGCTTTTTCCTGTTAACTTAACACCATCAAATCAGAATACAGTGTGTCCAAGGAATGTAGGTTCGCCCCATTTTAAGCGATGTCCTAAAATACATCAACAAGTCCCCAAATTCTAACCACTCGCGCGTTGTGGATGTCGCGACCAAACGCGCGAGTGAAGCCGAAAATAAAGAACCGCAAAATTTCAATTGTTTTTTCCTCCGAAAATCACGGTGTTTCAAAAGTAAGGCTCATTTAGCCTTTCCACTTTGCCTCCATTAAGAGGTGGATTGCAAAATTAATGTGCTGATGGTTTTCTCTTGAAGTTGGTTCTACAGTGCCATGCCACGCGAAACACATTTATCCGAGTGTGAAAGGGAACGAATTCGGGCTTACAAAGAAATGGAACACAGCACTCGCAAAATTTAAAGAAGATGGGCCGATCCCTCAACTTGACCAGTAGCTTCTGCCACAACACGGACCTGTATGACACGAAAAAATAAGTGGGTTTCGCGTAGCGTGGCGCGACAACATTCTGAAAAGCAAAAGTTCTTAGCGCTTGCACAAAGGATGTGCAACAGCTGGAGCTGCACAAAGGATGTGCAACAGCTGGCAGGGATTTGATACCTAGCTTGTCGAAAAGCCGTCGGGTCCATCCACCTCCAATAAGTGTCTGCTCAAATCGTTTCCTCGCATCGAGTGCAGACGGTTTTTGCCCACGCTATATCTCGCGAGCGTGAATGATGAGGATCGAGTCCTTTTTGCCGAGAAACATGTCAGCTGGACGTACAATGACATGGGATAGTTTGCAGGGTCAATCCATTGACGTAATATTCCACGGAATATTAGTAGCAATGTTGCAGGTGATCTTTTCTGATGAGAAGAAATTTGAATTGGATGGACCCGATGGCTTGGCAAGTTATTGGAAGGATTTGCGGGAGGAGCCACGTCACTTTCAAGGCGGGTGTTTGCTGGTGTTGTTTTGTGGCTTGAATCACCTTCTCTCTCTTCGGTAAGACCATATAGTGAACATTACACATCGCGTGGGCTCCAGTACCTACCTTCGAAATGATTGGTTACTATATAAGCGGCATTTCCATCCGCACGCTTCGAATTTCAACAAGATAATGCTCCTGTCCAAGTGTAGGCCTCCGCAAAGGCGTGGTTTGGAGCGGGAAATATCAGCCTTTTTGGGTGTCCAACCAAGTGGCCAAACTCGGATCCAATAAAGAACTTCTGCAGGTTACCCGTCCGAATTCCTGCTCCGAACGTCCAGAGTTGAAGGGCGTCATCCCGGAAGCCTGGGGGAGGGTGTCGCTAGGAACGATCCCACGATTTGTCCAAAGCATGCCGAAACGAATGACTGAGGTGGAGGAAGAGGGAAGGCCACAGTTTTTGAATATTGCTGTTTTTTGATTGGTTCATTCTTGGAAAAGTTCGAAATACTGAACGAAGCCATCCTTTTGAGACACCGCGATTTTCGAGTGAAGCAAATAGAAATTTTGCGATTCTTTGTTTTCAAATCCACCGTTGCTTTGATTGCAACAGCCATCAGGTACTATTCATAAAAATGGAGAAAGTTGTTGGTCTATTCTAGTGAAAGATGATAGATGAAAGATAATGAACCTACACTTTGGAAATATTGTATCACCGAAACGTCCCACTAACAAAGAATTTCGTTCGCAGGTCGATTACGATGTTGGCTGTAGCAACCGACGCAGTCTATGCACTCATCACGTGCGGTATACTCACACATGAGCCAAAAGGCCTCTATTTTTTCTGCATCTATGATAGATTTTTCCCATCGACGAACAGGGGTCACCATGCATACACTGTATCTACATTTGATATGTATGTATTTTAGTATTTATTTTACACCTACATTTATCCGCTCACGAATAGTGTCACAGTCTAACTTTGAATGAGGCAAAAAACGGTGGAAGGCCCTGAACCTGAGCTATAGCGAATTTTTCGATTTTTATTCAAGGTCTGGCTTTTTTCTTACAGCGACTCACAAAGTGCAAGTTCCAAAAACAAGCTGAAAATTCAAAAAGAAATCTAATAATAGAAATGAATGGGCTAATGAGTGATGTATGTATGAATGGTGTTGAGGGTGTAATGACATAATTTGTCGCCATCAAAACATTATCTCACTCATGTCTCAAAGGAAGAATATGGGAAGAATCCATGATCTCACTCACGAGGAACATGACTGCTTCATCAAACACTTCAGGGATAAGCTAGAATGGGATGTTTAGAAGCTACCCCTGGGAAATCCTTTCAGAACCTCTCACTGCAAGGGTTAGGGGAGAATGAGGTCGTTTGTGAGGGTCTCAGGCATCATCTTGGGAAGTTTGAGCCCATTGAACTATGCGGTTATAGCAAAGAGCGGAAGCGTCTGAAAAGGGCACACCTCGTCGAATCCATGAAGCCTTCTTCCTTAGCAACTTTGAGTGGCCCTCAACATGATCAGAGGAACTCACCATAATAGGCAAAGACTCCTCACCAGTTCTACTCTACTCATTAACACCTAGATCTAAATGTCTACAGACCACATGAATGACCTATGTGGTAGCTTTTCCTTATGAGTATTCTGCGCGCCTCCAGTGGTGTAACATGGGCTAACATAACTGAATCAGCACGTCATACGCAAAGTAATGGAACCGCGGCATATTTCAAAGGGTGCTACCCGCGAAAATCAGCGGGACCCTGTTTCAGGATGAAATTTCAATAAGCCAATAATTCTGGAAAAAATCGCAAATCTGCTTCATGCCCAAAATGCGCACACTAGCCCCACAGTCATCCTGTAGTGAAGAGCTCCATAAAGAGACCACTCCTGCGCGCAATAATAATGCCTGCTCCATTCACTAACATACTACTAACATAACATACGATGTAAAATTTTGACAAAATGAACACCAGCATCAAGCGTCATGATTCCTCGCTTCGTTCATCGAGAAGCCCCATATGTGTAAAAATAGACTGACAAGCGATGACTTTTCGATGCTGAGATTTCACTCAGAAGAAACTCTCAAAACGGAGAGACTGCGAGATAGCAAAATGGAGAACATTTCTCAGCTCCTTCGACTTTTAAATTTTCGGTAATTTCTAATATGTCTCGCCGATGGAGAAAAGTAGTATACGATTCGGAATCTTCAACTCACTTGATGATGCTCTTCTCATGCTCGACGCGGAACGAAATAATGTGTTCCTTGCGATCAGTCATGATTTGGTTGCGGTGAGTCAGCTCGAATTGCGTTCCTCCACTTTCTATCTCCGTTTCTTTCAATTCGAAGCCGTAGATGACATACTGCTCACATGGCTCATCATCCTGTTAAAGCTGCTGTATAACTGACAAAGAGGCATGGGCTATCCCCGCTACAGCATAAAGCACAACATTCTATGAATTTCTCTGGAATAGTCTCATAAATAAATCCAAACAGCAGTAGCATTTCCTGGCGAAACTTTTATCGAAATTATCCTTATAATATAGATCTAAGAACTTGTTGTTAGAAAGAAGGTTACCGACTATTACCCGAATGGCAGCAGAATCTGACTTAAAGTTACAGAATCTCTGAGAATAAACCACATATCTTTCTAGGTAAAAACCGCGTCAAAGAGCAGAACTGAAGAAAATAACCAGAGACACAGCATTCGCATAAGACCGTGCTCAAACTCCGCAGCACCAGCGCCGACGACGACAAGCCGTGTGACTGTCGCCGACCGCTGTGGCACTCTGGCGACGCGCTATGTTTATAACGCTCGACCGAACCATACTACAGTATGGTGGTCGTGGCGGAAGCATGGGGGAATCTTGCCACAGTTTGGCACTATGCCAGCCAGTACTCTCACCAGAATCCAAATATCGCCACGAATTCACGCGGGCTTCCGCCACGATCACCATACTGTAGTATGGTTCGGTCGAGCGCTGTAATCATAGCGTGTCACGACATTGCCGCCGTCGCCGCCGGTGCCGCAAAATATAATGCAGCCTAAAGTCGGACGACAAGCAAAAAAGGAAATCGGAGTAAGATCTTAAGTTTTGACCATCACTATTCAAGATATTTCAAAGTCAGGAATAAGGATTTTTTCGAAGTGTATACTGGTTATTCTGAAGATAATCCCTACCGTTTTCTGCAATTTACATAAGTAACAACGTTTTTCATGCTTTTTTTGAATCTGAGTTTCTTCCCAATTTGTTTAGTTGAATTTATTCTTGAAGACAGCTAAAAGGGTGTTTGGTTTTGATAACATGCTTTATTACCTAACTTTTTTGATAGTCGCTGTTTCTGCGGTTTCTCAAATCAAAATTCAAGCTGATATACCAGCTTTTTAGGAGCACAATATTGCGCCTTTCAGACGGTGAGGTGCAAAACGGCTCACTTGAAACTACTATTGGCTATCAAGGTCAGAACCTCTTTTAATCAGTAATGATACGCGCAGTATTGGCTGGTAGCACAAGCAAAGCTGGTAGCACATGAAGAATTGTGAACACCTGTGTAGGAAAAAATGGTGAATAAACGACATGAAGCCTATTTCACAACATTCTCAGCTGAACAAAATTTGACTTCTGAATGCACACTTTTGACTATCCAAATCAAGCTGCAAGATGCTAAACGTATAAAAAACTATAGAGAAAAAGTTTGAAAATACTGTAGCGATAAAGCTCACCAGAACTTGTACCGCAATAGTCAGCAATATTTACAAAACCTACAAAAGGAGCTTTGTAGAACTTCAAAACCATTCCATCTGAAAGTTGGGCATGCCGCACAATTTCACCTCCTTTGGCACTCCTTAAAGAGACGTATTTCAAATAAGATGGCTGAAAGTGTTTTGAAGATTGTGAGCAAACATCGTCTTCAACAAGTGCAATGGCTACCACAGATACATATTGCAGTATCTTTGCATTTCTACCATTTTGAAATGCATATTGCGATAGACTTCGAATGCTACATTATTTCGTAAGGCCTTACGTATAAAAACATGAAATAAATGGTAAGAATAAAATAGATCAAATTGTGGAATAAATAGCTGTTTCAAAAAATGGGAGCTTTTTGAAACTTACTTGACCATAACTTTACCGAACACGAGACCGCTGTCTTGCACCATTCGTTTCTCGATGTTCATGCGCTTGAGCCTTCTATTGATTGGAGGCATGAAAAGAGTTTGCGGTTCGACGACAACATATCTCTGCAAATAAAGGGCTAACTGTAAACTTTGGCCAGCTAACAGTGCAATAGATCCGTTGATCACTAGAAAAAGGTAATTTTTCATCATTGACTAACCTTCTCATTGAACCCTCCGCCTTTTGGTACTCGAATTCTAACAGTACCATCAGACCCTCGAAGCAGTATATTAGTTGGAAATAGAGTACCTGCATTATCTGAAATAGTACACGGCTGATGGGATACTGTCTTGGAAACGAAACAAAGACGTGAAGTTTGAAAAAGCGAAAAACTCACAAAGAGTTTCCAGTTTGTCATAACATTCAGGGCACACAATTTCCTTTTTGAAATGGAATTTGGAAAGTGGCGCTTTTCCAACACAAGCAGAACAAATCAACTATAACCAGTAGTATTGTTGATAGGAAAGAAAGCAGAAAAAACCAATAGCCTAAGTATAACAGCACATACCCAACCACAATCCCGACAATGGTGGCGACGGTTCAAGAAAGAAAAGACCGTGTCGCATCCTTCCATTAAACATTTGCTTGAAGAGTCATCAGGAATCCATAAGGGCTTCATGGTATCGGATCGTATCACTTCTACAAGGGCTATCTTCAGAACAATCTCAAAGAGTAATACATTGGTCACGAAAACATCACTTCGTTTTGATGACATTGGCGCAGTGGAGGAAGGTCCAGGCTGGTCATCAACTGGTGTACTAGGATGAGATGACGATTCCTGCGAATCTGAGTTGCAGCGTGACCTAGAGGCACTTCTATTAAAAAAGGTAAAGCAGGGCAATAAACACAGTAGTTCCGGTATATCCAGTAATCAGAGGAAGCGGTATTGTGACTAGTGGTGCCAGCACCTCTATGGCATTTGTCTTGAATATGCAAATCGCAAATTTATTGCTAGATACGCATCACGCGAATATGTCACTGGCAGCGCCTGTTGAGGAGAACTCTTGTGGGGACCACCTTTCAGAGATAGTACAGAGTGGCTCACAATGCCTACTTGAATTTTCGGGAGAAATTCATGTTACCTGCGAAAAGCAACATAAAGTGGATTGTAAAGACACGCGGGGCACGGTAAGGAGCAGCACTAACCACACATCTACTGCTATTGGAGGACTTATTAAACCGACGTGTACATATCACTTCATCAAGCGGATGATGTTTAGCCTAGATGGTGGCTCTACGGCACCGAATAAAAGTTGCGTGTTTGAGGGCACTATACTATCTTTTTAGGTACACTGCATATTAGTTTATAATGCTCGTGAGTGTAGAGACACAAACCGCTCTTGACTATTTGGCGCATTTGGTTAAGTATCAGGCAGTAATTATAGCCCGAAACTAGGTTTCAGTGAAATCAACCGCTCGAAACAGAATTTAAAGACAAGTAAAAATAGAAAATAAAAAGAGAAAACAATTTTGGAAGACAAACAGCTGTAGCGGTGAGTCATGTGGGTAAACGAGATTGGCATTATTGTCAATTAGTCATAAGACTTAATTAAAAATGAGTTTATGTCTCAGGAGGGGTAACTTGAAAGTGTTACGAGCAATATATCGGTGTTGGAGGGAGGCAAAAGGAAGGAAATGCAGGGTATTTCGGTCCTAAAAGAGGAAAAATCAGATGATACTCACGCCAATAAAGGGTGCAGATTGTGCGATACATCGCCATTCGTAGAAGGCTCACCCTCCTCCACGATCGTCGCGCTTTCAGTCATAGTTTCTTCCGCTCCACTGACCTCGTTCAATGGTGCTTCCAACATTAGAGGGTTCTGAAAGACTTTCTCGTGGGCAGAAATCGATTAAATAGAACAGTACAAACCAAGCTTTGTCGTCTCTGCCGCTCTATAGCCTCGCTCATGCGCCTCTTATATTTTCGTTTTTCTTCCCTTGCGGTATCAATGTCCTTCTGCCACAGACTTCGCTCTCGTGCACTACTGAAACAACAAAGCTACAGTAAACAGAGATCAATCGATAGCAAGTAAAACGCACCTCAAAATCAGAATCAAGCTTTTGTATTTGCTTTTCACGTAAAGCTGTTGCTCATAATCTTCATGTGGATTGCTCTCAGTGCGAACCGTCTCGATTGGTATGCGATAAGAGCGACCCATGTCGAAAAGACCAGAGGAACCAAAGCCTGACACTACTCGGCAAATCCACAACGTATCGGAAAACTGAAAAAAAAACTATTTTCCTAAATTAAAGTCTGACACATGCTCTGTATCAACGAAATCGCAACTTACTAGCACAAGGTATCGCGGCTGAGGTTCCTTGCGCGTCTGCTTCAGAACTTCTCCTTGACGGATCAATCGCCTGCCAGGGTAGAAAACGTCGAAGTGACACTGAAATAAATACAATATTCTTCAGAAGTTACCCCTTACTTCACAGAAGTATAAAAAAGTAATAAATGAACTTTCGAATCTCAACAACCAAGGTAGTAGCAGTAAGTACCACGGATCATTTGAACGAAAGATCCTTTATGTATAATTACGTAGCATACTCCTTGTCAAGAAGCCACGAGTAACATATGTAAATACAATTCAAATATTACTTAGCGCTATCGCAATGTGGGGGAGGGCCATATTATAAAATGGTGAACAGCGTTAAGCGCCTAAGCATCACTGACGTGCCAATCTGCTCATTCACGGGCATATTTTTGCTCTCAGAACTGATGAACAAGAACAACCACCCTCCCTAGGGCTTAGGCAAAAAAGGCGCCTCAGTCGGATGCCTACCCCCCCCCCTCACTGCGATAGCATCCACTATTCAACTAGGCTAAACCATTCTACCGTGTGAAGATTAATTTTTTGCTAGCAGACACACCTGGAATCGATCATACAACTTGAATAGTTCCTCGTTACTGGGCAAGCCCATAGACTCATTTACGGATTGCGCAATTTTTTCCAACTTCGCAATCGCCTCTGCAAACTATAATAATGGTAAACCTGCACTCAGACTTTGGTTCAAGAACGAACCGAGAGTTTTCTTCTGTTCCTCACTCCCCTCGACCAAATAATTGTTGTAACTCATCATCAAAATCTTATACCTGGAACAGAACATATTCTAGGATTATGCTAAATAATCAACAGTGGACAACCTCATGAAGTTCTGATGCACTTGGTCGAGTTGTTGCACAACTGCACCCACACCGCGATTGAAAATTTTCTGTTCGAACTGAAAGAAGCTACTTCAAGTTTGAAGGGGTGGAAATGAAAAGTTAGTGGAAATAATTCGAAAGTTATGTACCGCAACAGTGGCGTTATCGAAGTCCTTGTTCTCGAGGCGCAATTGTGTGAGTTCTTGAACAAAACGAGATTTTTCCAGAAGAAAGGGCTTGCATATCTTCAAGAAATCGGCGTATTTGATGATTATATCGGCCATGTTCGGCCTCAAGGAACTCCTGAATATAAATGAACCAGTGTAATAAAATCGACTAGTTCAATGAGAACAATTTGTATATTAGCATGCTCCCACCCAAAAAAGACATAAGAGATCGAATTAAGCGCATTCCTCATGTAAGTTAGTGTTCCGAAATGGCGAGTGCACATGCGTTTTATGCAATTAGGCCATTGGTTAACTGGACAAAATGAGTAGGACACAAATCGATCACGCGACTAGACGTTCAGGCGATCAGCTCGCCCGAACGCCTAATCGATAATCCTTTCCTTCCTATCGTCTGAATCGTGAACTCTGAAGAATGCCTAAAATAATCAAACGTACCACGTATCAAGACGTGAGGAAAACTCGTCCAAAAGAAGTTGATGGAAACGTATAAGTTGTTCAAAGTGCAGTTGTAGCTGCTGCACAACATGCGGTTGGTTGCCTTGTCGCGCCAACAAATCCTTACCAAGCCTCTTTCCGAATTCCGACACATATTCTGGGTACACCTAGGGACGGAAGCAGATTACCGCATAGCTAAGAACAATGCTACATTGTTACACACATGTGATGACGAACCTCTCCCATATCCCGCAAATACTTTAGAAACAATCTTTGCACTGAGTAGAACTCATTTGCGGCATAATGCAACTTTTTCAATCGTTTATCCTGCAACACAAAGGAGTTGAATAGAAAGCTGGAAAGTCAGAAAAATTCGGCAAGATAGCCCAACATCGGCACTCACATCATTGGCATCACCGGTGTTGTAATCAGGAACAGAGTCGTATTCTGCCGATGTTGTTGTAGCTATACTGCTTCGACAGCTACTGGCGTTTTCTCTTTTGTGTGTTGTTAAAGTATCCTCGGAGAGCTGGATCAGACAAAAATTCAATACGGATCGACGGTTTTTCTAGTGCGCTCATCACTTCTAGCTCTTTAATATATTAGCATAAATTACAGTTTGAATATCGTACAGTGGTTGACAATGAAGTATCACACGATGCAGAACCCTCAGTCGGTTGCAATGAATTGCGTCCTCTAGGTGTATCCGTCGAAGATGCCTCCGATCGTTTTTTCATCATGCGATCACTCGCCCTCAAACAAATTTTTATAAAAGCGCCAGCTTTGCTTGAGAAGTTGATGAAGAGATAGCTATAAAAAAAAACTTTAGAACTTACCTTATTATCCCTTGTCTCTTCAGCTCGTCAACTATTTTGTCATGAATGGAAGGGTCGCCATTGAAACATAGAGCAGATGGCCTGGAAAAAGCAAACGTGCAAATTTCTTGGGTACTGAGATTCTCAAAGATTTGCAAATCTTTATGACTGAACTACATCTTAGAAGTTCAAAAAACCTTAGTAGAGAGAGCCCTTACTTACTAGACTGGCCTAAATGGATCATCGTCGACGTAATGCGTTTCACGATCAACGGCAAGGCCTACAAGCCCCTTGTTTTCTTATTCAATTTGTTGCAAGCAATAAGTACCTTCGCAAGGCGAGCTGGCCAGGACCACCGAGATATGTCTCCGCCCGATGCAAGAGATTAGTTCCATTCTGTCGACCATCATCAGAATCGCTATCAGAGAGCTCAGCAGCCTCTCCATTCTCAGTGCTAGTGGTTGAAACAGTAGACCGCGGCCTGAAGCTTCAGTTGAACAAATCGAGAACTGAAATTATGAGAGAAGAGAAACTTACCGTTGAACGTCGCGCACGCTACGCGGAGTTCCATCTTTTTCAGAAACGTCTCCAGGTGACCGAGATGGCTGGGATGGTTTCAGCTTGACAAAAGGTGGGAAATTATTTTGTGTATCATCGCCATCAGACACAAATATTGTGGGCTTCTAAAAACAAAATGTATTGGATATGTATGCCAGAAGAAGATAAAGTTCAATAACAACGGCTTTCGCTTCCGTACGGGAGTCATGCCGATAACACTCCCTTGTGTTTCAACAAGCATAACTGGATGTTTTTCTTGAAATAAACACATATGACATGGCTCATGTTAAATATTGTCGCGAAACTAATGAACTAACTGAAGGACTACATAATATTAAAAAAATTACCACGGAATTGACGACTCTCCATCAGTTAATGCTCGTAGACAGACACATATCCACTGGCGCCCCGGTACACGAAAGACTATCCCATCAGACGCCACATGTATGGTCTTCAGAACACAAACAGATTCACTATGTACATTCGGAATGCGTGATATTAATCGATGCGCTAGGGACAGACCACGTAGCAGTAATTCAAAACAATGTTAACGAGCTAACAAATATGTTAAAAGAGCTCTAGGGGGATGCCGAGTGCATTTCAGGGCGTGCATACGAATCCATATTGCAGGGCAATCAAAACATCCTTATAACCGTAGAGGAGATATGAACAGATGACTGTGAGCCTGGAAGAGAGGATGATGTGAGCATGGGAGAGAGGATTCCATCCAGGCTTGGGACGCGAAGAACTATCCCCACCCCACTTTCGCTCCTTATCCATATAATGCCGTTGGAAGCTGTGACGTACTCGAATATTCCGCGAAATGTGCGGTGGTTTGGGAGCAACCGGCGGCTTCGATAACTTCGGCGAAGAGCTCTGAGAATTGGGAGATTTCGACTTATGAGGAGGCACTGGTGGAGCTTCGTTGCTTTGAGGATGAGGATAGATTGGTACGGCATTTCCTGAAATTGAAAAAAAAGTCGAGATTTACTCCACGACATTCGTGAACATTCGAATTTTTACAAATTTTGATTCCAATACATACCAGAAAGGACATGGGGAGCATCCTTCTGCAAAGATGCATTTATTTTCTCCTTGATTTGCTCACGAAGTGAGCTTACACATACACTTGGACGGCGTTCGTCGTCAGCCATACGCATCAGCTAAAACTATAAGTTGACACAAATTTCATAACATTGCATCATTAATAAGAGAGCTGCTCAAGATGAATTATTCCCTAATCATGATAGAGCCATGCAGTATGTATCCCGGCCAGAACGCCTCGCTTTCCCATTTTTTTGCAGATGCAGCCGACACTCACAAGAGCTAACTTTGCAATAAGCTAGATGGTGAGTAGGTGGTGTGATGACAGGTGGCGTGCACTCCCACCAGCAGATTGCGAGAACCAAACTTTCCATCCATGCTGGTAGGTGAATTGGTACCAGAATCGTGTGGGAGGACCAACACACTGCCTCCCATCGGCTGCCCGTATCCCGAACGAAAGCGCGTTTTGCGCTAGACGTAATGGCAAGCCACATGAAAACCTCTAGAAACTTTCACAGATTTCAAAACATTCTTGATATTTTAGTGAAACGTGGCGAAGAGCCACTCTTCAGGGCGCACCGCGACAAATTTCCTAGAAATTTTCTAGAAAAAAATCCTAGAAATGTGGAAGACGATATTCAGCACCAGTATGCTCACGGGGCTAAATTTCTAACTAACTTCACGAGTGTTAACAATAACATTTCCCTTGCTTGGCATCTTCCCCCGAAATGAATTCCCTGGTGTTTCGTTGCAATTGTACGGCAGGTCTTAAATGGACAGAGTAAATATCAATCATGTCCTTACTGTGGCCTGAAAACGATGCTCTCTCGAAACTTTAAACAGAAACTTTTACGGTGCCAGGAAAATGTAAGTAATGAGGAACACCTAAAGTGCGAATGGACTGGGGATCAATGAAGATTATATGCCCAGCGGCTCCCTGTGAAAGGTGCTTTCCTGTATGGTAAACAAACACGGTTCGCTACAGGCCGTTTTTAACGTGGTCCGCTTTCTTGAGTCGGCTTTGCCGAACCATCGCATAGGTGTAAAGTGATGACTATAACATTAGAGTGATACTTCTATCGTATGGTATTATTGCCATATCGATAGAAACTATGTGATTTGACTGCCGGCTTTCGTAGTGAAAACGAAGCTTCTGCAAGTCTGAATTATCCTTACCACTGCCTGTTTGCCTAGCTTCCACTGATCATAGCTTCCCTTTCTTTTGTTAGTCTCCATCAAAGTTGATAGTTTTTTTTTAATTATCCTCTTATATCATACTTCCAAACGATCTAAGGATATTCAAGTAATTTTATTGCACTAGATGGCACCGAGTCTTTAGGCTGCAGTCATAGCGATAACAGAACGGAAGATTGACGGGTCGATACATATTCAATCTATACCTAGACAACCACAGAACAACATATTGTTCGCAAGGTGTAGCCGGCTGTAAATTGCAACATGCACTGGAGTTCCTAGAATTTCAATTAAAAAACTAAAGTTTTGAGTCATGATTGTCTTATCGCGCGCAACGTCTCTCTACAAACATGGCAAATAGCCAAATAAAATAATGTGATCTTCTAAAAGGTACATATTCATCATAAATTAAATAACATAAAGGTGTCAAAGTCGGGGGGAATCGCAAAATTTTCATCGACGTCAAAGCTCCTTTCCCTGTAGGAGGGGATATGAATTTTAACCTAAGCCTAGGGAGAGAAGGAGCTTCAACGTCGGTGAAAAGCTGCGTATCTTTCCACGACTTTAACTCACCCACAAAAAGAACTCACATAAAGTTGGATTTCAAAGAGAAATGGATCGAACGTTGGTTCAATCACTAGGACGAAGAACGGTAATCGTCGAGGACAAGCAGGAATGTGGCTGCACTGAGAATGAATCACCAACCATTATCGATCATCACGCACCTGAACAAGAACACAAGCAAACAATCGCACAGATCCGTGGACACTGCGCTCCCTTAAACAATCGATCAGTATCGAAGTGATCATATCAGAAAAAGTGTGATTTGTGGGCGCAATTTCAAGAAATTACAATTAAGACGTCATAAGCGCTGGCGTTTCGGAGATAGCAAGGAAGGAAATGATACGAATCAGTGAGTCATTCAGTGACTTATTGCCCAAATTGCAAAATTGTCGGCCCTACATCAATATATAAGCAATACATCTAGCCGCAGAGCGATCGATAAGGTGCGTAACGAATCACTCACAGCGCGGTAGTATGTCATGAATCAATACCAATTTAAGGATGATGTACCTGTGAGAATGGCAATTTCAACTGCTTAATTCCTCGTGCCCCCGAGAATGGAAGAATTCGCCCAACGACTGGAAAACAACCCCGGCGAGCACATTAGGAGAGCCATGCGCATCGGAAAACTTGCAACGATCGATGTCCGGCTTCCGACAGCACACCAAAGTTGGACCAGAACCAGCTTTCCCAGTACAACTGGAGCATCTTCCACCAGCTGCTTGGTAAATGGTGCAACATGAGAACACAAACATGCGCGCTTTCCCACTGTTATTGCACTTCGTTTGTAGAAGCTCTGAGGTACAACAGCTATAAATACAGCAAATTGCCAAACTCAAGAAAAATGGTTGGAGTTATGATATTAACTACCGTGATGATATCAATTACCTGATGATTTACAAACACAGGTAACAAGTTATAAATTCAGAAGGAATAACTTACCACCCTGTCCAGATTTAGGCGTCAAATATTCGTTAAGAGTCGGCTGCACACACTACACCGCATCCTGCCGAATACTTTCAGCATCCATTGTGGAAAGCGTTCCAGACTGCGAGATTTTGAAGGTTAGGTGATTTTTTGTTGGCTACCTAGCAAATGTGGATGAAACATGAAAAATTCGAGGCATCTTATAAAAAGTTGCATATCTAGGCATCTTGGGGGAGATCTTTGAACTTTCAATCTCCACACTCAGGCGTATATATTTGCTCAGTTTTCATGGAATGGCTGGCACCTATCACCCTGTTTGACGTCGACATGAAAATCGTTTCACTCTAGAGTGTAGAGTTTAACACGTTGGCGACCGCGCGTTTTTTCACGTGTCTGCCACGTGGGACATCGCGCGCTAGCCTATGCCGACAACTGCGTCCCAGCATTGGGACGCATTGTTCCAGAAATCAGTTTTAGACACTACCTTCCCAAGTCGCTGAATTTCGTGCCTATCTCGAGCGCTGATACGAAATATTGAGTGCTGCGAAATTCCAGATATCCCTCGGAGGCTTGAATAAGAGATTACTGCATGGCAGTGATGGGAAAAGCGTAACCATGTCATCGGCAAAGAGTTTTATTAACTATCTATCATTACTTGATAATAATATCTATATGTAATTTGGTGAATTACCAAAGGTTGTACAGGCACGTGTAGTATATGTTTATTACGACGTACCCTTTGTACAATAACCGACCATAATACATCGCAATAGGGGTTTATATACAGACAAATGTGGGCGGTGCATAGATATGGGCTCAGTCCTAGACCTCAAAGATCCAGTGGAGACACTTCTGTTAGGGGGTGAAAGAGTGCACCGCACCAGGGGCAAATACCTAGGATACATAGTTGATTGCACACCTATGATACCGCGAGGTCATGCCTGCGGTATCTTTTCAATAGGTACTTATCTAAGATATGTCTTAGGGTAAACAACTTGAACTAGCATGTTATCATTCATTTGTAGATGTTAGTTGATTAGAATAAGATATTATGGTTGTGAATCCACAACATGTAAATTTATGTTATGTGTGTTACTAGAAGGCTCGTATACTATATCAGACTTATCATTCTAAAAAAACTTTTCCCTAAGAAGATCACTTCTACAGAGGGTGCCAAAAAGAATAACTTTTTCTCCTCCACTTTCAACTTTAGTCGAGCTTCAGCAAATTGTTACGAGGTATTTCCATGCCCAAATTCCAGAACACACCTCACCCTGTCACTAAACTCCGTGACCTTCTCCACGAACAGGAGCGGGAGTTTATTTCCTCCAAATGAGTATGATGTGTCACCTCAACACGGCAATATCCGGGATTTCGCCACTCTCGTTCACAACCTTGCTAAGGTCCGTTCACTCTGGGTACCTGAGGGGATTTATATTGGGTGGGGTCCTTAAGTATCCAGTTTTTCCAGGCTCCCAACATCCTTCGTCCAAGAACCAAAACGTGCCATTACCACTAAAAACCCTCCGGAAGGAGATTTGAGGTATGAAAAATGACACTTCGGATCATGGCAGCGTTGTTCGGGCAGCAAGGGCTCTGTGACTTGCATGAACCGAAGGGCCAATCCTCAGGAACCTTCCCACGAAAAGCCTATCACGGAACCTGGCTCTACTTTTTTAAGCGGACCTTAATACCGTAGGTTCTCTGAAGCCCGACTGCGCCACTGAAGGTTCGTATTTTGATGAAGGTGAAAGTAGTGAGTCTTAGCTTGCTCTTGTTTTTAGAGGAACTTTTCTAAAGGAATATGTTGTCCTAATACTTTTATCTTTTTCGCTTCCCTATGTTTTGTATACTTGGCGGATGTGAGCCGTGGGCAATATCACTTTATGGCACACCCTGTATATAGCAAGTATGAAAAAAACTTACAGGAAAGATATAAGCGGACCATGTTGACCCTAGATACCCTAGTGCATGTTGATCAAAATTAATCAGTGGTGGGCTTCAAATCAGTTGATAAAGGGAATTTTCTGTGCTGTATCCCACCATTGGGACGCATTGTCCCACGCGGCAGAAAACGTGCGTCCCAGCATTGGGACGCAATGTCGCCAACGTGTTAAAGTCAATGAGACACAAAACAAGGTTTTCAGTACACACGTGAGCTTCGCGGAGTCCCTCCTATCATGGGCGGAGCGCTCGCTAAAATGTACCGTAATCAAGTCGAAAATTTTGATTCAATTTCAACATGAAAAGAAACACGCGCGGACGAAGCGATGTCTTAATGGGGGGAGCTTACGACGAAAATTCATGGTTCAGGTAAAAGATAGCCCAAGGACCAGGAGAAAATCCTACTTGAAGCATGAGGAAATAAACAAAGAGCATGCATAAAGTAGCCTACGCGCCGCTTACTATTGGTGGGGAGGGGGGCTGAAATCTTGAGCACCAAGTTGTAGCGGATTGACCCCATCCCTTGGCATCGCGGTGCAAAGGTTGAAAGGCGCTCGCAACCTCCTGAGCCGCGTGCCGGTGAACACCTAGTCGCCTCACCGGAGACACCTCGCGGTGATCGACTCGGCGGACCGACCCTGGGGACCATGGGGTCTTACTGACCTGACCCATACCCTAACCGTTGTACACTATGGTGCAACCGACCATATCTGAGCCCCGTGCATATATACGAAGGACCAACTTAACCTTATAAGCTATAGCCCTCGAGCCCTGAACGTCACATCACTGGGAACCTGCACTACAGCTATTATCACATTATAGAGCCCAGCATAAACATATGACACACATTTAATACGCAGTAAACATCAACATAACATATCATACCTGCTCCCTAGATCGCCTCCGCTAGGGTGACTCTCGATAGTCGCTGACGCAGTAGATAACATATCATACCTGCTCCCTAGATCGCCTCCGCTAGGGTGACTCTCGATAGTCGCTGACGCAGTAGATCGACGATGTCTCGTAGGGGCCTGAACACACGCTGCTCCCAGTTGGGGAGCGGGGGTAAACATCGGCCAACTCATGATCCAGCGCTCCACTACCCGAGATGGCACCCCGGATTCCGGATAGCATCATGGCATTACCCGGTGGAAACCAACTAGCAGTTGGCAGCCGGCCTTTAAACCAGCCCCGACCACAGAGGGTGGAACCACCGCACGTCGCGAGACGCCGCTAGCGGGAGCTGCCCAGCGCGCATGGGCCAGCGATGGCCTCGGGGACGCGATGCCCTCGAGGCCATTCTCGAAATCCGCGACACATGTCGAACATTTCCATATCAGTTTCGAAACTGTCTAAACATCAGGGAAAATGGTACATGGCCAGTGATGAGCCCCTGAAGGAGGTCTTTCGGCATGCGGAGCATGAATGGGCGGGGCATACGGCTCAAGTTTGTAGTACGGCTTCAAAATAGCCTAGAGACTGAAAAACAACATGGAAAGACCGCTAAAATTTCGGGTTAAGCATGAATCGAGGTGTTCAGAGTAGCATGGACGTATTTTCCAAACATAAATATCTTTTGCTTATCCTTCCTTGCATTGTTTCACTTTTCTATACGAGACAACAAATGACATCTCCTACAGCGATCAACTCGGAAAGGTGATGTTGCAGTTCGGAGAGATGCGCGGCAGATGCGAATACAGACCACAACGATGAAGACTCAAAGATGAAACGCAAGCCGATGGTAGCCAGAAGCCCGACTAAAGTTTTTGCAACATCACCTATTGGGCACACCCCAGCCGCATGTGCCCGAGTGTACACCGGGGTTGGCGATCATCTAATGTGCTCAGTCTATCAGGACGTTCACTTTCTACAGCCCAAACAACCAACACGAAATCCAGCCTCTCTCGTAATTTCGTCATCAATTGTACTTTCATACAGCATAAATTCCCTTCCCTTCTCTACAGACGAACGACTATTTCTCGTGTACGGTCACCTTCATAATTTGCGGCACTCGGCGTCAGTTCAGCAGAGCATGGGGGCGGCCTAGAGCCGCATAATAGCCAACGGTTTGGGATTTTTGGCGGATCGGCGCGTTCGAGATTTGATATGTGATTTCGGTGATGCCTCGTACAAACGTCAGTTATTCCGGATTATGTCAAATAGCCAAAATCACGGATGCTCCAATTCTCCGAATCTCCCAAGTGGCGGAGACGCTGATGCGCCTCTTTTCTCGATCGATACGTATCTTTCACTTGACGCCAGTCGGTCAAAATCCATCCAGTTAGGAACGAATGCGGCCTAAGACTGTGTCTGCGAATGCAGTTAGTCATCACAGCTCTCACAAAACACTGTTGCGTCCCTAGTTTCGGGTGAGGGTCGATTGGTCGAATTTTCGCTTCACGGCGCCATCAGTATGAGTCGTTTGGAATTCCGCTCAAAACGCAATGAGCTAGTACCGTAAGGGACCCTAAGAGATAGGGGAACTCCCGAAGTTTTCAGCCTGCAAACTTTAAGGGTCCCTCACGGTACCAGCCCATTGTGTCTTGAGCGGAATTCCAAACGCCTCGTTCTGACGGCGCCGCGAGTGCGACACCGCGAAGCAAACATTCGACCAATCGACCCTCAACCCCTAGTGTCCAGTGCCCTAGTGGGTGTGTGGTGAGCGTTCCGATGGATGGACGTTTCGATGGGTAAACGCTTTTCAGGACCGTTGTCATACTTTGCGAAGCCGGCGGCAAGGCGTGGCCGCGTATCTCTGCCTCCGCCTGTGCCCCTGTCTCGTTGCCTGCGTAGTCTCTGCACCTCCCTCGTGCTTTTCTGTCTAGCTGCCCGCGAACGCAGCCAGGCCCTGCCTGCGCCTCGAAAACCGTGGGCAGGGAGGTGCAGAGACAGAAAAGCACTTTCGCAGACAGCAAGACAAGGTAGTACAGGCAGAGACGTAGAAATACACAGCCATGCCTTGCCGCCGGCTCCGCAAAGTATGATAGCTGCCACAGCAGGCTGGATGACATAACTCAACTGACTGCCCGCCAGTTGACCTCTTTCCGACAATGACTGTTCGAAATAAACAAGGCAAATTTATGCACTATTAGGCTATCACTATTCCAAAAGGATAATAGGGCGCTGATCACAAATACATTTTCCACCGTTTTTGACGTGGCGCCAATCAGGGGCGATTTGCACCAAAATGGCGCAACAACTTTTTCTCACCGAGTACGTTCAAGCTCGGAAAACGATTAATTTGCTACTGTTTTCGGGATCTCGGCTACCTAGCTAGTCTGCATATATTAAAGAGAAAGACCAAGGAATGACGACATAAAGTTGTGGAGTTGAATATGTAATAAAGTCGGGTGTATATAACACAATTAGTTAAGTTGTGACATCACACAATTTCGGATAAAAAAAGGTGCATAGAATAAGTAGAAGCTAGCTCTCTTAAGAGCCCGTAACATGAAGTTTTAGTCTGGTGAGAATGTTAATTCGTCGTTTTCATAGTGAGTTGTCCGGATGTGCTACTCCTGCACAGAATACTTGCTAGCACCTTCACCTCGCATCTAGCTCGCACCTCTTTCGCACTCACCGAGCACCTTGGCATGCTTTCCGGATTCTATTGGCTGCTTTGCCTGTTAACATCTTCTCGACAAAACATATGAAAATGAAAGAGTAAGAATAAACAATGTTTAAAGGAATCGTCCACGGAAAATGAGTTTTTGTGTTACCCATATGTTTATGTTGTATTTGCCTAATGTTGGTCTCATGCAAAATTTCACGCGAAAAAATGTGAATCTGGCTGAGATACAGCACCACAAAGTGCGGTCCCAGTGGGCGGGGTCTCCGTGTAGAAGCCTCGTTCCGTCTTCCGCTGCCGTTGGGAACGGAGAGTGGGACTGTTTACGTAACCTTCTGTTCCTACAATGCGTCTCCGACCACGGCGGACGCGGTACGAGGCTTTTACACCGAGGCCCCGCCCACTGGGACCGCACTTTGTGGTGCTGTATCTCAGCCAGATTCACATTTTTTCGCGTGAAATTTTGCATGAGGCCAACATTAGGCAAATACAACATAAATACACATGGGTAACACAAAAACTCATTTTCCGTGGACGATTCCTTTAAACGAGTAAGCGTTGAGGTTGCAAAATAAATAATTGATAAGCAATAAATGCAAAATGAAACATCACACAGTGGGCTACACAAATAAAACTGGCCAATGAGAAAATGGAAAAGGCCTATCACTTAAACCACGGAATTAAACTTTTGTGGAGGGTTGTCAAATCACTAATATTGTGAACAAATTGGTTTGTATCAAATTGTCGTGATCGGTGCGGCTGGGGGTTTGTATCGCTGCATCAGATGGTTCAACCGCCACCGGACCACGGCAGAACGTGAGTATTGTGAGGGCCCACACCCCATTAGGGTACCTGTTAACGCTGGCGCGGGTCCCCTGAAGCCTGTACCGTAGCCGCTTACTAAAGAGGACTACTAATAAGGATGATATATGTATACTTCATGTTCGACTTTCCTTCAATCTTGGCATATTGAAAACACGATCAGTATGACGTGTGTGATGAGCCTCCCAGATTGTTATTACATTCATTCGGCCAACGTTCCGGCCATTTCATTTTCTTCAGAGCCTGCAATGAGCCGAAACATACCAGTGATACAACTCGTCGAATACCCTCTTTCGAGTTACAAAAGAAAACTAAGGGTTAATTAATCCTAAGAGACATATTGAAACCCGCTGACCTTTTGAAGATGTGGAGCTGTAAATTGGCACCTTTAGCTAGCATTTTTGCGGTGGTGTTTGTTTATACATGTGTTTTTAAAGCGCGCAACGTTACGTTAAGTTTCTTATGGGAACCCCCCCCCCCCCTTCCAGGGATAATACTATTAACAACTATACCAACGGTCATCGATCCATGCTGATAGCCGCCCGTTGCCCCCTCCCCCCTTTCAGTGATTTTAGGGTCCCAACATCGGACCCCCACCTCGGCGCCCCGCCAGGGTTCTACCGCGTAGGTCAAAGGTCACACAAGTCTGCAGACGGTGCCAACCCTCTAGTAATCGCCACGCGTTCGTCTTTCCTATTGATCTTAGGGTCCTTTGCTTTGATCCACAATGCTTCAATAGTTCTGCGTGCTGAGACCTCCTGTTCACTTGCTAGAATTGATTAAATAGAAGGATGATATAAACTATGTGTGCTATTGCTACACTTCAGAACACAGGAGTATTATACTAGTTTACTACAAGACATAAATATACTATCAAATGCGTGTAAGGTAAGAACATCACACGACGAGGATAGCGAGTGAGAGAAAGAGAGGAAGAGGAAATTAAGAGAGAGAACAACTACAACAAAACTATCAACGTTATATAATGAACTCACCAGGGACTGTCTGTCTGGAGGTGACGAGGGAAATCCCGAGGGCCAGGGAAAAGGTAGCATGTCCGTTCCACAAGGCTAGCGTCCTTGTCGAGGATCTTGTTCTTCAATCAGCTTCGTTCGATTGACATGGAGAGGTATTGCCAGACTGACCGCTCCGGACCACGACAGACAGAGACGATTGGCTTGACTTGGCGGAAACCTGGCGGATCGATAGTTTCCCGCGCTGCGCGTGGCTGAGACCGTTTGCGGTAAGCGTTGAACCATAATGTTCAAGGGGCTATTTTAGCCCCAAGCGCGGTTTCCTACCGGCGCATGCTACAAACCCTAGGAAAGTCGTACGCAATTCACGACACAAATCGTGATCAATACAACGACCACAATATCTAATTGTTTAGCATTGTAACATATTACTAATTACTGTCGTTTCCCAATCCCTTACCATGATGAAATTGTAATAATACTTTCAAAACTTTCACGTAGGGCGATCCACCGTCCTGATCACGAATGTGAAATTCATTTTGTGCACAGGCGTCTCTTGGCTCAAGTATAACGCTACTCCTGTTTTATTTTACTGGCTCTAAGTTCAGAAGTCGCTACTCGGAACAAGCCCCATATCTGTGACAGAACACTGAACTGCCCCGATATGGGGTGGGGGTCGATTGGTCAAATTTTCGTGCGGCCGCCCGCGGCGAGCGGTAGTTTTGCCCGTTTATACAGCAACAACCACATCATATAAGAACTTCCGAAACTTCCAGCCTGCGATCTTTGAAGGTCCCTCACTGCATACTGCTTGCTCTATTTGTTTCGAATAGTCATTGTCGAAAAGAGATCCATCGGCAGAACAGTCAATTAACCCAGTCGACACCATGCAGCCCATATCTGGGCTGCAGTTTGTCGGCCGCGTGGGACCAAGCAGCCCACATGTGGGCTGTGGTAATCGAATGGTTTTTTTCTTTTTAGTTGCGTTTATTGAACAAGTTTTGTTTATTACATGTTGAACTGGGCTAAATGAATAAGCCTTCGTTGTGGGTCACAAAAATATATTATTCTCGCAAATTTTTCAAAGGAATACAGCTAACATAGAAAATACTTCTCGAATTTGATGATGATTATCTAGTTTTACAAATAGGTTTACAAAAAGTCGTTCTACGAAACTCTAGCAGGTGAGAAACTTCACATAACCCCGTATAATCATTACGTGTCCAGCGTGAAAAGGTCCGCCTAAAGCTGGTCCATGGCTGCAGGAATCATGAAGACGCGGCAAATTCACTAGTCCCATCTATAGACAAACCCCCAAAAACTCTCTCATCTCGACTTCTGTCATGTTCTGGAAAGTTCCTCCTCTGTTTTCGGCCTTCTGCTTCCCATATCTATTTGCTTCCTTGACAATGAGATCCATCATATCTATATTGAGAGAGATTGTAAAAATCCACAGGCTCACTGCAATTGAACACATGAGTAGCAGGCCCATACATTCCAGTGAAAATCCATCGGTCGTGAATGGTAGCAGTATTGGACCAGGTGTTTCCCATTCCTCCATCGTCTTCGGAGCCGGTTTTGTAATCAAGGAGAAGCGATTCATCAGCGGACTCATCCTGTGTTATTTCGGTCCTTTCGTCCAATTCGATAAGAAGGTGATAGAAATCACCCTTCAGGTGTTCTTCAGAAGATTCCATTGTGCTGGGTCACTGGAGAAGGCTAATTGCGTACTCTGATCGATCAGAGCCAGGTTCTTCATCTCTACCCATCCTTCCAAACTACAAATGGATGAGGGAGATCGGACAGGGTGCGGACAGAAGCAGAAAGTGCGCGAGATCGCAATATAGTTCAAGATTTCGTAATCCATAGATTTTTACTCCCGTCCGCGTTTCCTGCAAAAATACGAGCACTTCCCAAAACCGGCCACAACAGTCCACGTAGCCCATATATGAGCTGCAGTCGCCACGCTCCATCTAGCTGGCGGTCCCACGCGGCTGCCAGTCGCAGAACATGCGCGGGCTCCAATGGGTTGAGTCATGTCACCCAGCTTCCTAAGGTCGCGCTAATACTTCGCAGTGACGGCGGCAAGGCGTGGCTGCTTATCTCTGAGTCTCTGCCTGTGCTACCCTGTCTTGTTGCCTGCTTCGTCTCTGCACCTCCCCGTGCCACTGTGCCTCGCTGATTTAGGATGGCGCCACGCCCTGACGACGCAAGGTATGAACGCGGTCTAAGGTGCTAGCAGGGCCTCCCAGGTGTCCAGGATAATGACCGCTTCAGCGAACCGAGAGCCAAATATGATCCCTTTTTTAGACTCCTACCATAACAGTGATTGTTGCCGGATTGTTTATTTGTAATGTATTCTTCTGCTATGTATCCTTATATGAAGCACAAAAATCTTCATTTTACATTTCCTCGGAGAATTCTGTTATATACCTTTCGCTTCTCGTCTTATTGAAAGCGTAGATTCTAGTGCCTATCGCTGACCTCTGCAGGCGCAGTCCTACCTCTTCAATCAAAAAGACACCATCGCACAGTATCGAGGGTCTTCGACTTCCAACCCTCATTGTCCGCCAAGTACCACTGGTGAACTGATATTTCTGAGCACTTATCGGAACATTTGCACGTCAGCCCCACGTACCTCTTCTTCTATCCACAATTCCGCAATCCACCCAATCGATACTTATTTGATGTTTTTTCCGTAAATTCCGTAGCTCTGCAATTCTGCACATTCCCAAACTATGAATGCTGCATTAATACACCCGTAGCCAGTCTGTGGTATGCTGATGCGGCAGGACGTGGCTGCGTTCATAGGCAGCGAGCCAGTATGGCACCAGAAGGTGCATGGACGACGCAGGCAACGAGGCAGGGTGGTACAGGTGGAGACGCAGAGACAGCCTTGTCCTGCCGCCGCCCCAGCAATGTATGAACGCGACCTTGTGTATCAGCACAGAAGAGAGGTGAGCAGATGGAGCACGTCTCTTATCGGAAACAGGGGTGTCAACCTCTTTTCCTCTTAATTGCCTTGCTGTATTCTGACAGAAGACTTTCGTTTTAGAGCTAATACTTCGTTCTCGCTATAACATGGCACGACAGCTCTGTGGTTTTTCTAATGAACGGATGGTTTGCATTCCGACGGTAGCGCGGCGCGATAACGGCAATAGCGCCGAACGGATCTTGGGAGAATGTCTTCAAGTGTTGAGGCCTGATCTTGTCGGGACCGGAACTTGTAAAGCTCTTTGCCAGCGACATGCTCCAGAGACGGCGACAAGCGGCCAATATGTCTGTCATGCTTGTGGTGTTTCTTGTTTGTCTATGTGCTTTTGGAACGAGGTGTACCGGAAGTCGAGGATTGGTCGACTGTGGGGGTATCTTTTTGATCGGAGAGAAGAGATGGGTCGTGCTCGCAGAGGTCAATAATAAGCACTGGAATCTAGACTTTCAATAATCAGACGGACTAGAAGCGAAGGGTATTGTCGCGAAAGCGCACCAACTCCTCAGGGCGGGGCCTCTGGGCTCTATCAAATGGTTACTCCGCCACTGGCGGGGGTAGTTCGGCAGTTCGGTCAATTCGGCCACTCTGGCCAGTCGTGTGTTGTCAACAGTCTGTCGCCTATTATATCTTTGTATGGCCGCTTTCACGGCAGCCCCGAAGGCCCCTCTCCACCTACAAGACGCTCCCTAACCAACGACGGAACGCACGATGCTCTTCACTATCCAGGTCGATTGGTTGTCGAGTGGTAAGCGTAGTACAGTCCAGTTCCCGAAGGCTGGCAGGGCGTGGCCTACAGACTTGGGTGAGAGAGATCGATACACGTTCATCCAAGTCCGTAGGCCTCGCCCTGCCAGCCGTCGGGAAATGGACTGTAAATGGTTGTGACATTAAAAGTTGTGCAACAGCATACAACACATATACTCACTGACGAACATCTAAGCTAGGAACGCCAATAACTCCTAGACAGGCATATAACAGCGAACCCCCGTGAAGAAATGTAAAACAGACATCTTTTCGCCTCAGATAAGAATACATAGCGTAAAAGCCATTGCAACTATGCCATCCGGCAACAGTTACTAGCATTGTAAAGATCAAAAATGGGTCGTATTTGGTTCCCGTGGAGAAGGGTCGTACTGAAGCGGCTATTTTCCTCGACACCTGGTAATGAATGAGTGGGATCACCTTCTCATTTAGCCTCTAGGATATAAGTGACTGTTTTGTCCAAACGTCTACGTATGAAAAGCTTTGCTTCGAGACAGCAAAGTTGGTAGGTGGAGGGAAGCACCATGAGGTATATTCTCATCGATTGTTGAATATGAGAATAGCGGTGGTAAGCAGTGGAGAAACAAGGGAGGGAATCAGCCAACAACAAGTGAAAAGCGATTCGCTCACAAGTAACTGTAATTGATAGTATGTTCTCGCTCCCTTTGCAATCCGGAGGAGCCGTTGTAGTCGGGGTAACGGGCAAGGGTTGCCCTGGCAGATGCCCCATCCATCATGAATATCTGCCGGTCGCTACACGCTCACAAGGGGAGACCGCGTTCATACCCTCAAATGCGGACGCGACGATCCACTGAAAATCGCAGGTCACGGATACGCTCACTTGCCCAATCGATACGTATCTTATTCTCGAAGCTGAATTGCAGGAAGATCTCACATGACGGATATGTGGATACTCTCATTTTCTCGAGCCATGGTACCACTGTATTGACATTAAATACCCAAAAATGCCATTCAGCTGGGTATATGTAAATGCAGCCTAAGGCGTGCACGAGTGCGTCACGTCACGAGTGCCTCATATTCATTTGAGTATGTATTACCATCTTCGAATATCCAAGTACCCGTTGTGATGCTATTAAACAAAAAATACGGAATGAAGTGGTAGAAACCACTTCGATTTCATCCGAATCGTTGATTTTTGCGTGGACTAATTATACATCACAGGTCACCTCTTTAAATTAAACCTCATATTCATTTGAGTATGTATTACCATCTCCGAATATCCAAATACCCGTTGTGATGCTATTAAACAAAAAATCCGAAATGAAGTGGTCAGAAACCAGGCCCTTCGATTTCATCCGAATCGTTGATTTTTGCGTGGACTAATTTTATGTATCGGTGGCAGAAGCCAGGGTGGGGTCGATTAGTCGAACTTTCGCGCGGTCGTCCGAGACGAGCAGCGCGGCAAGTGCGAGTCGTTTGGAATGCGCAGGACACAATGAGCTGGTACTGTAAGGATTTCAAAGATAGGCTAACTCCTGAAGCTTTCAACTTGCGATCTTTGAAGGTCCCTTACGGTACCAGCCCATTGCGTCTTGAGTGGAATTCGAAACGACTCGTACTGACGGCACCGCGAAGCGAAAATTTGACCAATCGACCTTCACCCCAGGAGCCACGACCACGCAACTTTCTCCCCCCCCCCTCCCTGTGATGTCGGATACTACGGGTGTTTCTTTCAAAGAATGTTCCGTCAGTCTTCAACCATATTGCTGCCAAGCTCAGAATACGATTATTGGATTATCAATGAGCAATCATTTTAAGAGACAATGTGCTCAGCCTAAAATTAGTTAAAAAAAAAAGCAAAAAAAGGGTGGTCGGTGAGGATTACTTGAGGGATTTGGAAGAAATACGATCCTCATTTTCCAGCTAAAGATACGAGCCCACCCTCGAGAATCCCCAATCTCATAGTGTATGCACGCTTGAGCCTGTGGTACTGATACGCAGCCAAATGACGCGCTCACTTCTGTGAAAAACTGCACAAGGAGTCAGTTGCACACATTGTAGGGCGTAGTTAGGGTTTAGAGCGACCTTCCATTCTAAGTGGGCCACACAAAGTCTCTTTGGCCTATGTTGTTCATTTTCAGTAATTCATTTCTCCACCCGAATTTCCATTCATGCGTTCTCAGAGTACACCGAGAGTCGAGAATTCCTCGACAGGGGGGGGGGGGGGGCTCGTGACTGACCGGATAGGAGGGCGGGGGTCACACCTTCAGAGGTCAGCGATAGGCACTAAAATCTAAAATTCCAGTAAGCAGATGAGAAGCAAAGGGTATTTCACCGCAAATCCGTGTGATGTGAGAAAGTGTAGAATGAATATCTTGCCTCAGGAAAGGATATCTAGCAACAAAACACACTGCAACTATGCAATCCGGCAACAGTTACTGGTTTACTGGGATGCATCGGGAATCGTGGATTCCTCAACGGGGAGGGGTCGTATTTAACCGACAGTAAGGGAAAGTCAGCCATGATCAGGATCGTTTTGTGTAGAAGTGATCTTGTGGTTGTACTCTGTGTACATTAATTCTGAACAAGTTCTTTACGTCCCTGGAATGCTGGAATCCTCCTTCGTGGAAAGAAATGTTTCGTTGGGAATTCCATTCTCATGACAAAAAAGTGTATGTGCAAATCGCCTTTGTCCCTTGTGTGCGTTCCTCTTACCAATTTTGCTCTGCAGCGGGCTGGGAAGTACGAGCAGAAGTTGAAGGGATGAGGGGACAGTATTAAAGCGGATATTTTTCTCGACATCTGGGAGTGCCCTGACGAGAGCTCCTCGTATCCGCGCCCATCAATGATATAAGGGATTTTCTCTCTTTTTGCTGAATGCTTGGGTAATGCTTCCACTGCTGTACGACTCTCTGTTCGAGTTGACGTTCTTGGGGAGCGCCACACACAAAACCAGTTCCGATATAAAAACTCCGTTCCCTGTGCAACAGCAGTCCACCGTAGAGCTGGCAGCCCCCTTGGCGGCTCGCCAATGGTGTTGTGTGGTCCCGTAGCGATTTCTCGCGTCAACGGCGCGGAATTCCTGTGAATTTGTGATTCAAATTTCTGCGCACTGTTCTTCGCGTTTTTCAGTGTTACCTTCCATCAATACCTTCTATATATGTTGTGAATAACGTTTTTGAGCAAGCTTGAAGATGAGTGGTGGTTCAAGTGTGATCAAGAACGGTAAGTAATCGAGTGCTGTGGTGTCGGGCTGTGGAGTATTAAGTGCATCCCTTAAGGTTGCTCAAGAATGATCGATATCTCCAATCCTTCCGCGATTCCACCAGATGATCCTGATCATCCATTTATTCCATCGAAGACTGTCTATGTAAGTTCATGACCATAAGTTTGTTTCGAGCCATCTTTCAATTTGGATTTTCTTTTGTTTTTCTTTTATACCGACATTTCTGTCAACATACTTGTTCTTCTGCGAAACGCTTTCAACTCTCAACCTGTAAAAGGAGCAAGGGCAATTAACTGTCAAATTTTTGCATGGTTTAAAACTTGAAGATCTTTCGTTCTTCAACAACATTTTTGTTGCTTTGGCGAAACATAAGCGCTGGCAGAGCGTCATTCAGAAAGTGGAGGACTCAGATAGAATTTTGAGCAAATTGCTGTTCATCCTTTTACTGTTCTATTCTCAAGTCAGTTTAACTCTGGTAGGAGTACTTCTGGCATCGTACTGGAACACGATTTGCACCACCATTCATATCTTTCTTGTGAGTTACATGTGAAATACAGTACAACGTGTGGAATTATGCAATTGGTAGTTAGTGGAACCTATGTGGGGTACTTCTTCATAAGATGCTGAAGGAAAACGGTTGCCCTTGTTTTGGAAAGAAGATTTATGCGTATCATCCTCTGAGTAAATTTGTTTTCGGAATGGGATATGGTTGAACAGTGGGTGTAAGTCTTAGCGATAAACTGAGCTCTGATCTGCGAGAGAGTTTTTAAGCATTATTTTCGAAAATGGTTGTGATGAGAGACGAACGCAGCTCTGCAGCAAGGATGCGTCGCATTTGAAAGGCTCAGCTTCGGCCCTAGCTCCATCTGTGCAGGTCTCTTGTTCATACATCATAATAGGACCAAGAAAGATATTATCTAGGAGCAACACCGTCAACCAATTTATGCGTGTGCTTTCAATCCATATCAGCCGGAAGGATGTGTACCAGTTCTCGCCACTGCTGCAAAAAATATGGTTGGTTTCCATCTATGAATATGTTTCTTGAAAAGCGTTCTGTGATGGGCCCTGAATTTCACCCATTATCTTCAGATTACTATTTATGAATGTCCACTGGATTCCAACAAAATAATACTCGTGAGGAGCATCAAAGATCCTTCGGTAATTCATTTCCTTGATGTTTCTGCGTTGTCATAACATTCTGTCTTTATCACGTACTCTTCTGTGCAAAATCGGTCTAAAGAGGATCAGTGGCACATGAATAAGTCATGAAAATAAGGATTTTAATGGTATGGCGGTTACATACATATAGCGTGGTGTATTTATTTGTAGCCTGATATGGACATATTTGCTTTGACATGGTGTTACGACATCACCGACAAGGCTCATAGAATAGCGTTTGGTGGCTGTTCTGGTTTGATACGACTTGTTGACCCTAGTTCAGGAAATTTATTGATGGTAATTTTCACAAATTCTCATTTCCTTAATTCTGAAAGCCTAGCTTTAGCATTCAGAACATGTATGGTCACGGCGATCATGTCAACGAAATGCGTACAGATCCCAATAACTCAATGATATTCGCATCTGTTAGCAAGGATACTACCATACGTTTGTGGAACATTCGAGTTCACGGACCAATCGCAATCTTAGGGGGATATGAAGGACATAAGGATCAGATCCTGTCTTTGGTATGCTTTTTTTCATCTATGCGGTAGTCGGACGGTCACCCAGCACTGGGAATCTTCCCTTCACGTGGTGGTCGAACAACTTCTTGATCCTTTCGCACACAGGCTTTTGTATGAACATCTACTTCTCATCTTTCTCGCACTTCTTGGGACCAATTTGCCACTCCCCCATTTATTGAAGCTGCCACTTTGCATTCCGCCCACATGTGAGATTCCCCTGCGCCTTGCCCGGTTTAGGAAGTTTTAGGGGGTAATGCCGAACTTCGTATACGTGTTTCGCGAAAGCACCCAACCTTTCCTCATCGAAGGGCACTAAAGCTATAATTACACTAATTTTAACTTACAACTTGAATGTCGATGAAATGAGTCTTATCGTCGATTGTATCAATTATTTGGAACAACAGGATTGGTCGCTCGACAGCAAGTACATTGTTTCCTGCAGCATGGACCACTCAATCAGGCTATGGTATTTGGGAACCGATAAACTACAGGAGCGAATACGAGATAGTATGACTCTCAAAGGCCAGGCTAATTTTCGCAAGGAACTGGCAGAGTAAGTTGTTCAATTAATGGTACTGAGTGCTCTGTCTTCTATGAATTCCGAAAGCATACTTCACTTTTTTACATATTTTACTATAAATTCGTATTTTCTACATATATGCAAATTTTAGTATTTTACTTTTTTTTGAAAATGTTTTTCTGTATCGCAGAGCTTTTTCAGTGACTGCCAGAGTGGAAGAACTATTCAGATACATTATCCTATCGCTGTCAATACTGACCTGCACAATGATTACGTGGACTGTGTGCGATTTTTAGGGCACTATGTTGTTTCCAAGGCAATTGTTTCCTGCAAATTGTTCCAACTTGCAAGTGCTTAATACGGCTTTTTTTCTTCAGGGCTCTGATATGTCGATGGTAGTATTTAGGTTTGGTTCATTTGGAGAAGAATTTTACAAAATCAGGCCGAAACTGCAGGCTGGTGGTTTATTCCGTCGGGTTATTTCTATTTGCACGCATTTCTATTTCCTGTATAGGTTGACACGTCAGCTTTGCAACTCGTTCGAATGGATTTGCCTGATTCAGATATATGGTTCATCAAATTTGATATCGATCCTCTCAATAGGGTAAGGCTGATAAAAGCCTTTGTTTTTCACGTTGATTCGTTGTTTCTTTTTCAGTGGATTGTAAGTGGGAACAAAATGGGTCAGCTCTGCATGTGGGATCTCACGGATGGTCTTCCTGCAGTAAATATGTAAGTGAAAATTACTCATTTCGTAGTTTTGCTCGGTTGCTCTCACGTGACATATCCAATTCAAAACCTCTTTTCAAGACCTTTTCAAGCTCTTCTTTGTTTGGGTAAGCTCGAATATTGGTACAACCGGTCACGTCCCTTCACTTTCGTCTGGTCGCTTCACCTTGAGTTTCATTAGGGAGCCGAAAAAGTTCGTGCGGTTTTTTCCAATTGGTTAATTCTATGCAACGTGTTAAAAGAATTGTGGTGGAAGGTAACATTGCATATGCTTTGAAGTTTGTTTTATGAAGAATCATTCAGTGCGTCTCATAAGTTCAAGTAGTGCGTTTTAAGTTTGAAATTTTGGCACTATTCAACTATCACTACCCCAGATACCGCGAGTTGGTCAAAAACGTAATTTTCGCTGAAACTTCGCTTATAGAGGTTGTTCGGGATGCTGATCACGGATATCACATCCGTTTTTGGCGTTTCGCCAAATTGATGCTATTGCATCATGTTGGTGCAATAACTCGTTTTCACCAAAACGCTGCCACCAACCAAAGCTTGCCCAAAACGGCGCTCGCGCTAAAAACCAATGTCATTTCCGTGATCAGCGTCCTGAACAGCTCCTAGATGACAAGTCGGGGAAGAACATTTGTTGCACCAATTAAGTGCAATCGCATCGAATTGGTGCAAGAACTCGGCATCATCAAAAACGAATGTCATATTCGCGATCAGCATCCCAAACAACTCTACTGGCGAAGTTTCGGCGTAAATTATTCTTTTGATCAACTCTCGTCATGTGGGGTAGTGATAGTTGAATAGTGCCAAATTTTAAACTTAAGACGCACTGCTTAAACTTGTGAGACACTGAATGATTCTGCATAGAACAAGCTTCAAAGCATATGCAATGTTATCCTCTACCACAATCAGTTTTTTTAATACATGGCATAGAAATAATCAATTAGAAAAAAACCGCACGAACTTATTTCGCTACCTAATACTTCTTGAACACTTGTGTGATTGAAGAATCCACTAAGACAAGGTTCTGTATCATCTCATACTTACGCTGCCGACAGACTTTGCGATTCCGCACTCATGCGATATCTCATTTTCGCACGCGATTCTGCGACCTTGAGATTTTGCCGTGCCGCTAGTTCGCATGCGGAGCCGCGACACCGCAAAAACGCGCAAGTCTGACGACGGCCTTACCTCCGTCCCACAGTTGAGAGTAATAACGAAGATTCAGGAAGTAACTTGCGTAACTTGCAAGGTTGATTACCCCTTACGTGGTACTCGTTTCTTTGAATCAGTCCACGATTTCTCTTGAATCGAAGCAAGGCATTCGTGTCTCTCCTGCAGTATTCTTAATGATTCAGGAATGTAACAACGAAAATCGCGGAATGCTGTATACGTCAAATATGCTTTGGTGCTAATGGACGGCTCATAATAGCAGTTGCGGATGACTATTCGGTCACGCGGCTAGAGCGGATATTAGAGGGGGAAGAGGTTCAGTTCCAAGTCTCTTGATGCCCTATAGCTCAGGGGGATTATTTGCGTCATTGCAGATACCTCCTTATTGCAATACCTCTGGACTTTTGAATGGTCCGAACCCGAAGAAAGCGAAAAGGCGTGGTCGCAGAACTGGAAGGAAGCGAAATGACAGCGATTCCGAAAGTTCTGAAGACAGTGAAATGAGAACAAGTTAGGATGTTTGCGATTGTTATGTACATATGGGACTCTACGATCATCTACTTGTCTGCATCCTCCAATTGAAAATAAGTGGCTTTTTTGCAACGCTCCGAGTGGGTTACCTTTATTATATTAATTCCATGTTCAGTCTTGATCTCAACGTTTCCTGGTTATGTAATGAAGGATATTATCACTGTGATTCTAAAGCTTGAGAAGGGTTTGACTCCGACTATCTGGTTTTGTTGTTAAATGTATGTGAGTAACTATGTCGCTACCTCGGTGATTTTTTTTCAGATGCCTTTTGAACCGGCGATTTTGGAATACGCATTAATAGGTTGGTTTCAATAGCATAGTTACAAAATCATAACATCAATTGTATTTCAGTAACAACGGCGTCTTCATGCAATCGCCCTTCTTCAGAACTCAGGGTGAAATATTCAATAAATGGAGACATACATTCCGCCAGCATTCCCATGAGTGTAGCCGATTTTGCTAAAATGGTCGAAGTAAGTTCCTTCAGAATCAGCTGGATAGATACTTAAGCTGCCAGTCCATGATTGGTAACGACTCGTTCTCGATGAAGTTTTTACGCTGTCTTTTCCATCAGAACCATATCTGCCACACGGGTGTGGGGCATAACTAGTAGAAATTCCTCAAAGCGTTGGAAAAAGCGGCAACGTCGAAACGTCAGTTGATTAGGCTGTTTTGGATCCTGGTTTGAATGCATAAGTTTAAATCGAACTCCGGTTTTAAGTTATCACTGTCATATTTATTTATTCTACAAAAGTCTGTGGAATGTGTTTGCAAGCCATTCATCCTTTTTTCAGGACCAGGAAGACATGGTTTCCTTCGTGAGGAGTCGAGAAGTCTTTCAATGAATAAATGTTTTTTCACATTTGCCTTGTCTCTTAAATCTGTTCCATTGCGTATGAGTAGAGTTTTGTCTCATTCTTAAACTATATGGTTTTCCTGTGATGAAACTCATTGTTTTTTTTTTGGATATCATGCTGTATTGTTATCTCCCTTACACTTGCTTTCCCTTTATTGCGTTTCATTTTATTCTCGCAGTTTTTGGCTATTGGTCATATTTCGTCGCACCTTGTAAATAGTCGCGTTTTCGATTTTGATTTATACTGTCGAACAATTAAATAGATCTGTTGTAGAGGAGTGATGACCACTGGTCAGAACGATTTCTACTACTCCAACAAGTACGAAGACGACGAATATGAGTACAGGCACGTCCATGTTACCAAGGAGGTCGCTAAGCTTATTCCGAAGAATCGCCTCATGTCTGAGACAGAATGGCGAAGTCTTGGGATCCAGCAGGTCAGAAAAACAGGATTTTGACTTCTGTAAGTAATCATTTAAATTTGTGAAATGCATGTTTTAGTCACCTGGATGGGTTCATTATATGATCCATGGTCCGGAACGACATGTTCTGCTGTTTCGTCGTCCGCTGCCGAATAAGAACAACGTTGCAGGAAAGAACGCAACCCAAGCACAGGTTAGGGTTTTACACACGAGACAGATGTCCTTGTGACTCGCTAGCTACGAAATTTACAGGTTGGTGTACGCTGACGTGACTGCCCAGTGAAGCGGTCGTGTTCGAAGTGATAGCCGTTTTGTACCTTGCCGTTACCTCTTCCCTTACTATTCACTTGCATCTCACGATAATGCATTTGCCTGTCATATACCCCATTTTATTTGGTGTACAGCTTTCTGAATTATAGCACTACTTGAGACGAGTTTTTGCTTCAAATAAATTTTATCTTCATCTAGTTTATACATGTGGATAGTTTTATTTATCAACGAATCACTGGGCAAGAGGTAGAATACCACTCACCCTAAAAACGTACCCGCGAGTTGCAGAGGTATTACCGATTTCTTGTATTTGTTTTAGCTGATGTCCATTCCAACGGTTGTGGCTGCAGAATTCTTAGCGATTTTGCTCTTCGTTAAAATATCGATGAATCGCTGCGGCTTCATACATCACCGGGGGAGCCGTCGAGGCATCTTGAACGTTACACGCACGGCGCCTTCCTTGGGGCACGGCGATTATACTAATGCTCGCCGCACTGGCTCATCTTGCATTACCTCCACTTACTAGGGAAGGTATTTTACTTCCCATGAACCTTTGAAAAGAGACCCGGGGGTGTCGATAGAGCTTCGAACGCTGATTATATCTGTGAAAACCAAAATTGTTAAATGGCATTCTGAAGCGAGTTACGAGGGGTCAAAGTTTGCCTGTGTCTTGCCTGTGACATCTCAATGGCGAGGCGCTTCTTCATCAAGATGACTAGCGCAAAGCCGGTTATGGCCTCCGTGGCTCAGTGGTAGTGACTCGGTTCCGCAGGCCCGTGACTGTGGGTTTGCTTCCCGTCGGTGCGGCTTTCTTTGCATTTTGTGTTTCATTGTCAGTAAGTGCTTTTCTTTCACTTCTAAACGTTTCCTTGTATGATATTCGCGCGTAGGGAGTCCAATTACCCCTCTGTGCAAATTTCCAGCCGGATCCAGTTTTTGGTCACTTCGGAAAATTAAGGGTGGCCAGGGGTTAAGTAGGAGTTTTTGAATTTCCTTCCACAAAAAATCCTGCAAGCTGAACAAGATAATCTGAACATACCTATCACACTTGCCCATCACACTGAACGCACGTAACAAGCGCCAAATAAGAGCATTTGTTGGGCGAGGGTCAACGCTTCTCCTTTGTGGAATGGGTTGCCAACTAATAGCCCATCCATTTTTCCGAGATTTGGCCAAATTCTCGAACTGGCTGAAAAATTGTTCCATAGAATAATTTGATCCCCTGAACACGAAAATCACACTGGTTTCGCGTGGAAACGTATGGCTCTCGCGCTTTGGGCTTCCCATACCATGAAATGGTATTACTCTTTTTTCAGAAAAACCTTCATAACTTCATTCAGGTGATTGTTTGACAGATTCTGAATACAGATTTGAGATCAGCATTTAAAAGCGCGTACAGTGGTATAGGTCTCATTGCAAATGGCCATTTCGACAAACCGTCTGATGGCAAAGTGCCTCGCCAATGAGGTGTCACAGGCAAACTCTGACCCCTCGTAACTCGCTTCAGGATGCCATTTAGCAACTTTGGTTTTCACAGTTATAATCAGCGCTCGAAGCTCTATCGATCCCACCGGGTCTCACTTCGAAGTTCCATGGGAAGTAAAATACCTTCCCTAGTTAGAGTAGCACGCTTCCCCGTGTGGCCGTGTTCCACGTTATCTTTTTGGTGTCCTCGCTTCCTAGGCATAGATCGCTCTTCTCCCCATTGGGAACTCATCCCCATATGGACAGTGAATACGGGACATGATTATTGTAATCAGTGAAAGGAGAGCTCGACCTTTGGGACCCGCAATGCTCTTAAATCCGACACAGCTATGAAAGAAGGTTTGTACTAATACTTTTTACAAGGGGTAGTGGGTATTGAGATCTCGTTCCATGGGAACGGATAGCGTAAATTCACTTTTACTTCCGATAACAACCATTCTCCCCTTCTTTTTGAGGTTACTCAATAACCTTGCGAATGGCTTCGTTGACAATGGGTTTCCAGGACATATTTCGAATGGCTGCTCGCTCTTGGGGTCTTCCACGATTCGTAGCCCAGTACTCAGATCGATTGTGCGACGCGCGAAATTGAGGCGACCATGTGGGGTGTAGTGAACCGTTCAGCGAAATTCTTCAACACTCACCGACGGGTATCGGCGACTCGCGGCGGTTTTCTCCTTCAGCCCCCACATTCGACCTTGAACTTGTTTGGCGCTACGCCAACCAATCTCTAATATCCTGTTTCATATAGGTTAATCGATATCTCTTTAGATCTATCTCTTCGCTTATCATCCAGTGTCAAGCATTCATGGCTAGGACGTTGAGAGCATGGCTCCCATACATACATATGCGATCGCGCCATGCTTTCTACAGAGTGAGATGCAAATTCATCAATGAAGCTAGATGAGGACGTGTTTGCTAGACAATCTGCTAGACAATAGATCTTCGCTGCTTTTCTTTAAACCGTGATTTCATTGAATTCTAAGTTGTTGCGCCCATTCTAATTACAAATTTTATTCATTTCCTTGTCTAGTGAGTATGTAGATAGAAATGAAAACCCAAAACCTTCAGCGTACATGTGTAACACTGTAGAATGCTTCATCTACTCGTCAAGAACCCTTTTGTGCATGCGCGAGCGTGCTGTGTTGAAGCTAATTCGTATTGATCACATCATGCCTTAATTCATAGAACAGTATGCCAGAAGTCATCTTCATCATTTGACATGATAACGACCAAGGTACGGTGTTAACAAGCTCATTTGATCATCTCTAAAAGTTCACATACACCTGGGAAGAATGAGACAGGAACTTTTGTGCAAGACGAATTTCCAAAGGTTTTCCCAAATGTATAGATTTTTACGGGCTAATGGCAGATTTTTGTCAACTAAATGGAAATAGCCTTTCGAAGTTCTTCTCATTGAAAGGCTCACATTTTTGTTAGTAGATTAAAGGCTAAAAAGGCTTTCGGCGTTGTTCCGTCGCTTTGAAGATACCGGGAGGGGCGATTTTGGAATACGGTACCCGCTTGTATTTCGGCTATTGCAAACACGACACTTTGCCAAGTCGTGCGTGAAATCACTTCATATTTTCTATGCTAAACGCATTTTTTCGTATTTCTGCGGTTAATTTCTCTTTCACTGCTTCACTTATTTATCATCATCATGAAAGGAATGGAAACCCTCTGTCCGCTGCCGGCATGCAACTCGGCCACTCAGACATGCAGCTCGAGGTGTAGCGAGCCAGGATCGCAATAGTGTACGGAAGGCATGTTTTTCATTGCGAGTTCCGCTGCACCTTATCCTTTCTGAGTTCAGATGTTCGTTTACAGAGAAAAAAGGATAAAGGATAAAGTTCTTGATGTTTATCAATCCCTTCTGCTGAATGCGCCACACATTCTAGTTCCGTCCAAAATCGTGGTGGCAGGTGAAAGCATTTTGGCTTATACAATTACCTGCAGGGGCCGACCGATATGCGAGTCAGGGCGTTGATGCGGGATTTGATCACCTTTCGTGAGAGTGGGATGCAGAAAACGGGTGGTTTGGACGAGCATGTTTTCAGAACTATACATATGAGTTTAGCAGAATCGCCACCTGTGCACCCCTTTTCCATGAGTAACCAGGGTGAACACCAGTGTCGAGGAATTAAAATTCTTTAGAAGTACGACTCCCTTGGTCGGCTTTTTGAACGCAGTTCCTTTACTTGAGATGTTTTCCTAAAAAGTAGGTCGTTGATCAATCACCATAGCATTGCTATCAATGCAGATGCAAAAATTATCGACCGACAACTTTTTTTTTCAAAAAACACGACTTTTCCCGCTTTCCATCTCAAAGTACGACGTCTCCTCGACGGATGCTTGACCCGTCCTTTGCCTTCTTTTTTCAGGTAAATTGAAAACGAAGCTATCATTCCCCTCGAAAAATTCCTCTCTTTTCGTGTTTCGTAGTATTTTCATCTCTGGTTACTGGACAGGAGCCGCCTGCTAGACCTACCGCTTCTTAGGTCCTTAGGGTTCCCAAAGGGGCTAGGTCAGGGTCAAGTTTGACGTCGAGGAAAATATTTGATAAATACGGCTCCCCAGAAGGGGACATTCAGCTGCCCACCTTGAAAGTTTATGAGAAAAACGACCCTTGCCTATCTTCACCTCCTGTCCAATAAAATCCCCCCTCCCCCCGGTAGACGCATTCACATCTGTCATCGTGGGGCGTCTATCTACGTCTTCTTCAATGAAATACTCCGGTAGACGCATCCGAAACTATCACCGTAGAGCCAATGGCTGTCTGATCATGCTAGAGGCGCTCTCTCAAAAACCAAAAAGGTGGTCAATCGCTAATCATACTTCTGTAGCGTAATTGTCGATTGATCCCTTTTTAGAGATCCATTCTTATCGGTTCAAATTTTCCTCCAAAGGGGTGAGACAAATATGAAAGTTGTGAAAAATACGGCACCTCTCAAACTTCGAATACGACACCGTCGAGAAATCCTCGATGGAGCCCTGAGCGTTGTTTTGGGGTCACACGCAGCAGGTGACGCGCCCGCTTGAAGGCGACGTCAGCACAACAAAATTTATGTCACTGAAAACTAATTTTAGCTTCCATAGAGAGAATTTATACTTCTATTAAGCATCCAGTTTATTCCATTTCGTTAGTTTTTTGAATATGTGAGAGCACAGACACTCCCATCGTCCAGTCAAGAAAGTGCATACTGAAATTCTTTCTCTTCTGATTTGAAGCAGCATCGTAAAGGGCTTACAATAGTTGTCCCGCCTATAAATGGATGTTGTAGAGTCATTTGTGGACGTCTCTGGGGAAATGTTGACGATCCATCCAAGCAAAATTTGCATAAATTGGTGAATCGAGCATTTTTTGGTGCTCACAGCTGTTTCGGAACAGCAGGTCAGATTTTGGTTTAGTTACTAGATCAGGCAAATGAAGTGACGGTGGCGAAAAAACTTTATTTTACAACCACTCATTCGTCACTAACCCATAAATCACTACATTAGGAGAGCAATAAGAAGTGCTACAGCTGAGTGACCATTTTCAAAATTGCATTATTCCTAACCGAAACACACTTATTTTTCGAAACCTATTATTTTTGCTTGTTTCTTCTTATTCATTGTTCTTCTTTTATTATTATACAAAACTATGTATTAGTCTATTGGTTCAGTTGCCTGTCCATCTATGCTGTTTACAGTGTTTATTTATTTATTGATTTGTTTTGCTATTTTTTGCATGTATAGAAACAATGTGAGGCTTCGAGGTTTTATTTCAAAACACTCAGAACGGCAACAGCACTGCAGCAGCAAGTTAGTGAGGCACATATCTAGTGACTAACTTCGAAACAGTTATTATATAAAATACCTTGTTCTATTATCAGACTTGAGAAAGAGGTAAGCCCTGAATGTTCGCTGAGCTAGAATCTTTGGCAGTATTTTTTGCGAAACATTTTTGAGTCTTTCTAAATAAATTTCAGATCCTCACATTCATTTACACATTCAGATTGGAAAGAGGCTTAGGGGCAGAATCATTCACACTATAGGATTTTGCTATCGAGATTGAACAAAATCCACTGGATTTTGCTCTCGAGATGGAAAAGACTAACATAAATCTCAATTTGTGAATAGCTACCAGTGGTTCCTTCGTCAGCATAAATATTGCAGCGACTCGAAGGGTTCATGATGCAGAGGCATTGATTTAAATCAAATTCAAAAAGTGGAAAATTTATGGGTTGAAGAGTATGGAAGATGACATACGTGCAATATTGGATTCCAATTTTCAATGTATCTATCAACGAAACGCAGAAGTAAAGTGCGGGTCATCTTGACAAATTGCCGTTGGTTGGTTGGAAATTCTATCTTCCGTGAACGAACATTTGAGCCCAGAAGAGAAATGTGTAGCGAAATTCAAGTTGAAAAACGCGCCACTGAGCGCTATTGCTATCCTAGCTAGCTTACCTCGAGCTGCACGTTTCAGTGCCCGAGTTGAAGGCGGGCAGAAAATACAAACGCCCTCGTCATTTGATGTCGCGTAGAACGAATTTGACTTCCTGAATGAGATGCTAAACAAGTGAAACAATGAAACAAGGAATGGGCGAAGGAGTAAGAAACAGTGGTTATGATAAAAAATCCAATGAATTCGTCTCGACGTCTTGGCATGGCGTCGTGTGTGATAATACGACAAATTGAACGAATTGAAGGAGTTTACTGTGGGCTAAAATTGCCTCCAAAGATTTCATGGGGCGAGCTTAGACCTCTACATATTACATCACATAAGTAAATAAATAGTGAGCATCTAGCCTGGAAACAAAATCTCTCTGATCTTTTTGTTCCATCCAAAGATTTTGCCCGTTCCTGCTCATAATCATTGTATAAATTCGTTCCTTATTGGATGAAAGATAAGTCGTGCAGTTTAATTCATGGGGCGAATTATTGAGGTCCAATTTCTGAAAGTAAGAGTCTTTCAAAATGAATACCACTAGACATGATCAAAGCCGACGTAACCAAATGATAATTTTGTCGCGTAATTCGCTACGGTTAGTGGCAAGGGGCAACAGTCGTACTTCATGGTAGATTATCGATTCAAGGATCAATGCCCGCCCAAACGAAACAAGCCCTCATTCTTTCGAGGTCTGTGAATTGGTAACGTTTTCATCTGACATGATAAATGCGCGTTTCGCAAGTTTCGTTCTTCCTCTTGCAGTCATTTTATCGCAACGTTCAAATGCAATTATGAATGTGAATAAAAGTGGAATGCATGGCGCATCCCACGCGTGGGTAGATTGAGAGTAGATGAGAAAATGGTTTGATTAGCAACGAATGTTACAGCCTTTGTAGTTGTTACGACTACATATCCGAACCACTGACTCTATTTTCTCAAAAGCAACTCCGAATCTTTCTGTAGGCAGCTTTCAAGGTAATTCAAGACATACTATTATTTCATGGAACATTAATGTTATTTTACAAGACGTTATATTATCTTCAAAGTATCATCGCCAACTATATTATATTTCCACCCACTTGAACTGATCAGTGAAGATGGCTAAGGCATCACCAGGAAATCACGAGAAAACGGTGCGACTAGTTTTATTAAGGCTCAAGGTTTCAAAAAATGGATCGCATGCAAGCAGTCGCAAGTAGTATAGGCAGTTTTTTCACTCTTGTCTGCAGGAATCATTACAATTTGAAGAATTTTTTATGATTCATAAGTGTTGTTGGTATAGCCAGGCATCAGGGTAATACGTAGGTGAAGGTCAACTGACCATTTCTGGCACTGTTACATCTGGAAGGCACAAATCACATACTTGCCATAACTGGTTTTATAAGTGTTTTCAAGATTTTTTTTGGTGAGGTCATGAAATGCCACTGAAATCTATTAATTGACATTATTTTTGACATCAACAATTTTTACGAGAAATCAGGAAGTCAGATGACGAAATGGTGATCTTTGAATAAAGATATGAATTATCGCCTGTCTTAAATCTTAGTCATACCCTCTAAGGCCCGTTAAGTTGTAGAGTTTTGAAAGACTTACCGTAATCACCACGATTGTGATGGTGCTCGATTCTGCGATTCTGCAGGATTTCACGGCATTACAAGTGCAGGGGGGGGGGGGGGACAAGTCTGCAGCGGCTCTCTCGTTTACGTGTCATGGTCACTTGGCAGTCGAACAATCTTTTGCAGCCACCGAGATCGTCTGTCGCCCTCTACCGCCACACCCCTCCCCCTCCCCCGTCGCCGCTCGCGCACCCAGTCGCACTTTCCCATACCCAGTTTCCATTTCCAATCCGAAGTCGTCCACAGTGTCAGCATGTCACTATGTGATCTGGTAAGCGATTTTCTGATTCTCCGTCGATTAGTGATTAAGGTCTATGTTGTGAGGCTGGATTACCCAGAAAATGGTTATTTGGCGACCGGTTATACTCGGAACGAGCTCTATCATTTGATTCTTAGAATGCTTCCAATGATCTTCTTCTCGTGATTCCGCCTCTTCCTTTCATTTTCTTTCACTTTTCATAGTTAAGGTTACGGCCCCTTTATGATGCTTAAATATTTCATACGGCTCATCAACCTTTAGTTAAGTTCGGGCTTCGCCAGTGACGGAAGTGGTGGTGATCATTACATTCCCGCAAAGATTCTTGATGTGCGATCTCTGGTTCATCGCGTAACTGTCATGTCCATCTGCATTTCGGTTATTCTTATTCGTTAGTTTTGGAATCCATTTTACGAACATCGAATGTCACTGATTCACAGTGATAGATGGCCTAGAAGGCACCTGAGGCTTCTATCAGAGCATACTGAGACACTTCTCGAATTCGTACAAAGTAATATTACTCTCACGAAAGCATTATCTATCACACGACTGAAAATTTCGGGTGGAACCTGATCCACCACCTCCTTTGCTCCCACAAAACGCTCAGTTCTCAGTAAGATCATAGAGTATCACTGAAACGTACGGAGTGTGCCACAATTATGGACGCCAGATTTCCTGTTATTTCTGTTCCGCTATAGAAATTCTTTCCATCCTTTTCATTTCATTTGCTGATCAATAGTTGCGTAAAGTCTTCTTTTACGAAAATGCATGAATCCTGAAACCGTGCTCCTCATATCTTCGAAATTTTAAAAGCTCATCCAGCCTAACCTTCCTTTCTTTTTATCGACGAACTCCCCGTGGCAGCAACAGCCATAGCCCACACTGGTCACTCATCTCTAGTCGGATACTTCATCCCAATAAAATGTTGGAATAACGCCAAGTCGATCTCAGTGATGATTTGGGACAAAATGATGATGCGCCACCGATTTCCGTGGTTCGAGTGTAAAGCTCGACGAGAACGTGAACATGAAGTACATGCTGGTTGCATGCCGAAGCAATGCCCAGTAGTACTTTGTAAGCAATACGTGACGAGGTTAGCGAAGAGGTGGTTTAACTTAAAGGCACCGGGGGGGGGGGAGGGGGAAAGGAGAAAGTGTGAACTGAGGACACATGTTTTCTGAAAATGACCTTCTACTTAAGACTTAGGAACAGATGATTGCAGCGAAACCCGTGTTGAAAAACGCGGCTCGGGTATTATCATAATCCCGCAGCACTGCTGATTGCATTGCCGTTCATCCGCCGGGAGAGTTCTCGGAGAGGGCGGGAAAGCGTTCGCAACAGGCCGATTTGGCTTCCCCACCGTCTGCAGTCTAACCGCAGCTGGTGACACAGAGAAGCGCGAGAGAGAAAGGGGTCTACGGACTTTTATTTCTGGTTTTTTTCATTCTTTATCTACTGTCACATTGCTGAGCATCCTGCTTCCATATTCCAAAAACTGCCAAATCTACCCCTTTCGGTGTCTTTGAAGAGGAGAACTCTTCCAAACGTGGTACTGAAGCGATCAGTGCTTTCATTACCTCTCGAAACGTCCGTCACACTTGCCAAGTTTTATCTTCCTTGAACTTCCACAGCGCTTCCAAACTGAACGCAAAGGCTGTCGAGCCACTCATCGTGATTTGGGTCTATAAAAAGTGGATCTTGAGAAGATTTGTGAAGGAATCGGCGTAAAAACTTGCGTGAAACGTACGATTGAGAGGAGACTTTACGCCTGTACTCGTTTCGGTGAGGAACAAGTTACTATATGATTGTTGCATTTTATAACACAAGATTTGAGCAAAGAGTGGGTGAATAGGTTCATTTTTCAGTTTCTCTTCCAGAGCTCACAAAATATTGCAGTACATCGGCGCCCATAATTTTGGGATTTCATTTGCTGATCAGTAGTTGCGTGAGGTTTTCTTCTACGGAAATGCATGAATCCTGAAACCGTGCTCACCATATCTTTGAAATTTTGAAAGCATATCCACTGCGATCTGCTGCCGTTCGCTCGGGCAGTTTTGCGCACCTCACCACCCTTCCTTCCTATTGAAGAATTTTCCGTGGCCGCAACAGTCATAAGTAGCCCACTCTGGACGCTCATCTCTATTCGGGTACATCATGCCAATAACCTATAATAGTTGAAATTACTTTCGCTTTCGAGAGGTTTCGTAACAAACTGAGAATCTAGTTGTCACAGTTTCGATATCGGTAAGAATTCTTTGATTCCGTGTTTCACCCTCCGTTGCCTAATCTCATAAGGCTGTTGGATAAGCAATTCGGTCGGCACTTGCTACTGGTACCCAGCTTTGATACCCCACAGTATCATTTTTAACCGTACCATGCTTTTATGAAAGCAATGTTTACACTTTACAACGTGAACCGGGATAACCCGTGAACCGCCAATAAACTGGTGGACAAAATGCTACTCGGAATTTTTGGCTTGAGCCTGCTGGTTACCACCCTTCCCGTTCACTATAAAAGTACTACTGCCACGAGGTTCAATACACATTTTCATGTTCGAATATCTCGTCGCTGCCAAAGGCCTAGACGCGGCTGAATGTTTAGAATTGCATTCACGCCTTTTCTCTAGCATTTCGTATGCGGAACTGTCGGCGAAATCGTGGAAGGTCGAGAGAGAACGATAAACTCACTTCGAATTACCCACTAGAGTGTAGCAATATTACGTTCAGTCACTACTTCAGTACCGGAGCCACCAAAGGCCTCTTTTCCAACTTCAAATAATTTTGCTGTGAAACTGCCCAAAAATTGTGTCGATCACTTCAAATCGCAACGTAGCTGCGCATGTTTCCAAAAATAAGGGAGCGTTGGAGGATGGTTGCCAGCAAAAAACTGCTGTGAACGTGTCGGTTGATGGAATCATTCAACCGGTCCTCCCAAAAACCTTCCAAACCTGCCATAGGCAAGGACACTGTAAGTGCAGAAATTTTTTTCCTGTCATTGCAGTCCTGTGTGTAGCCTTGCGGTACTCTACTACTGAACCTGAAATACAAGTACATACATCGCTACCCTCAAGGGACAATTTGGTTCATCAAAAGTAAAAGTCCTAAAGTCAGGAGATTATTACACTTTCTTGGGATGTCTGGTGATTCTTGTTTTTGACGTCGATAAGTGATCATTCGTCGGAACACACAAAGGCGAGAAGTGACGACAGCCTTTAGTGGTGATTGCGATCAAGGGCATGCACGAGCGCTGCACACTTCACTCTGCACACCACGTGAAGAGACCTGTCGTAAGCCCCAGAATCACCTCCGTGACTCCTCATTACACCAGCAAGGCGAACACAGCTGTGGCTGCAGGGGGTTCCGGTTGTGTGTGTGCGTGTGCTTATGATTCGGGTGGTGATCAGGGCAGGTTGTCGTTCGATGTTCTACAGTGAATGGGCGATACACACACAAAGATGGTACAGCTTGATATGGGATGTTTTTACCTCATGACGTGACGTTATGGCTGTGACATCATTGCCCACGTCTCAGTGAGTGAAAACTCACCCACGTAGGGGTTTAGTGAAACGAGGACTTTGATCTGTTCCTATTCACCAATACACATGGGATAGATGATCAGTTATGCCACGTTTTGAAACTAGTTGCTATATTAACCTTTTCTTGCGTGTTTATGGCGAACGCAAATCTATGTTGGTCACGGCAAATTCCATTACAGCACAAATGATCACAAATGGAACAAATCATTGTTCTGCCTGAAACACAACAGTATTGCACGTGGTAGTGACTCCTGCTACTGGAATCAACCACTCAGTCCTCTCGGAAAATGGCAGCATCTTTTTTCAAAGGCCCACTCCGCGACAATCAGATCACCTGCCTAACTCGCTGGGGCAGATAGATTTTCGGTAATTAGCCAGGGTCCAGTCTTTATGCGGAGTCAAGCCCTCTCTGATCCCCCTCCACTCACTCAGATCACACCTGCTATTGGACGGAGCATTTTCCAGTGCGGAGTGTATGTGGCAAAGGAGGCTTGCCGCGTTAATACATATAAGATATGCCATAAATCCCTATGGTTAAGGCACTGTCAGCAGGGTGATACAAGTGATAACATTGAAGTGGAGGCGATACCACCAAGCAAAAACTCCTCTTCAGGCTACATTTCTCGTATAAATTCTGTAATCAGGGAGCCTCATTTTCGGTGTTGCCATGGGGTATTCGTGCGTTTTTCATGCTGGCTAGTGAATAAGCGGCCGTACCTTCACTAATGGATGCCATAGCGCTCACAATTTATTGAGAATGTGTCTTCAAGTCTGATATGGAACGCGCTCAGTGAGGTAATTGGTTCGATGTTGGAATTATGCCCAGTTCCTCGATAAAGGCGATGGAACCAACAAAATCAAAGATGCCGATCTCCCCATAGTCACACAGGATCCACGTGATTTGACCATTGATATCCATGTGTTTGTCTTCTTCCATCTTTTCGATCACTGCTATTTTTAATTTTTTTTCATTGCCATGTTGACGATCAAAAGGGTTGGATCACATGAGCTTAGCCGAGCACGGGAAAGTGGTCCACTTCTGAATGTTTTGTGTCGCAACAGGCTACTGTATTATGGCATTCCAGCTCCTGAGAAACAGTCCACATTTCGCAAAGGCACTGAGGTCTCTGCAGTGTAGTGGGCGTCGGTTCTTCAAAGCATACCTTGAGTCCGAGGTCTCACCGAGGTTTTCCATTATTCTGCCTGCGGCTTGCGTTACTCTTGAAAGGTACATATGGCTGGGGAAGTATGTAGGGCCAAATATCAATAGATCATTGAATACGAAAGTTCATGCGCTTACTGGTACGAAAGTAAATAAAGGAAAACAGAACGGAACTCTCAAAAACACTGTAAATAAACGCCATTCCCATCGTTGACTTCGAGAAAAGGCGGGCTTTGTTAGAGCAAATGGCAGTTGTCGAAGAAGATGGGTTTTATACAATCGGCGGGCGCTCCTTTCCATCAGGAATTTCGTCACAAATAGTCTTCTCAGACCAGTAGCTTTCATTTGGATAACTCATTATAAGATTTCTCATTACTCACATTATCTCTACCACTGCCTTTAAAGCTGCAGCCTTATTATCTCCAAGGGGAAGGCATCTTGTATCGTGGGATCCGCTGCTCTTGTAAGATCCATTTCCTCTTGTATCATAAGCATTTTCTTCTGTGAACGGTGATCTCCCTAAACTTCTTCTTGTGGCTCGAGATAGACGCGCCAGCCCCGCGCCAACCCTTAAGCCTAGGGATACCATGAAGTTAGCCAAGATGCACTACGCACTATCCTTGTGTTCGCGATCATTAGCGCGGTGTGTACCAATTTTTGCCATTTACGGAACTTGAAAGCCGGAGAGGAGACAACACAAATGCTAGCCCTCAACTCTTCACTTCATGAGCAGGCTGTATTTACTTCTGGATTCTGAACCTGAATTTTTTGTTTTCTTATTTTTTGAAAGTTTCTTTGGCTCGCAGCAGTTTGCTACCCATAAGTGACAAGCGCCTTTCATCGTTTTCGGAAGCAAGAAAGGAAACTAATTCATGTGTTACTCCAAAAGTTCCAAAAGGTTTTTCTAATCAGACATACCACAGGATATCATTGTCACCCAACAGTCCGAATCGCTCAAACTGTGAGTGTTCTATTTTTTAGTTGAAATTGCTGTATTTGCCCTGTAACCCAACATCCACCTTCATCGAATTAGCAAATTAGATGATCACATCTTTTTCTGACAAACAATTATTGTCGTAGGAGGATGCTGTATCGCGACTTCAAGGCAGGGCCATGGAAAAATGCAGCACAAGGAAAACGAGAAACACGCTCACTTTTTGTGTAACTGGCTATTCACGGCTACCCTGATCTCCATACGAGTTCAGGCATAGTAAATCATTGTTGATAGTAAGTGTTGAGAAGTCGTCACTTTCGTTGCCAATTCTTTGTTTTCAACTATTTAATGCGCATTATGGTGTGCAGGGGTTCCCTTCAAAAATTCACCATGAATTCACCATGAATTTCTGCCATAATCTCACAAGAGGGGAGCAAGGAAATATACGGAGCGAGACGATGGTATTAGTGTACCTGACTAGCTTGGAATCTACTCTCCCAGGGCTCATGAAGCTCTCGTTAGGAGAGTCATGGAGTAACTTCAGTAGCTCCTCAGTTTGAGTTTCTTGCGACTGCCTTTGTTTGATATCGGGTCCTCGCAGAAGTATATCCAGGATTGTCAATAAGGAAGGATCTGAGAAATACAGCTTTAGGTGCGGGTACAATTAGTATTGGTCTGCACGTCGTTGTATCGGAAAGCCCACCGTCTCTGTGAAAAAGGCCTTCGACCGTCTGCCACGACCAGTAATCTGGAACTCTCTTCGAGAACTACAGATACCAGAGCACCTCGTACTCTTATATAGGATATGTACGATGGGACTAAGGCGGTCATACGCACCCCGCAGGGACTGACGGCGGAAATAGGGATCTCGGTTGGGGTACACCAAGGCTCAGCTCTAAGCCCGTTCTTCTTTCTGCTCACCCTAGATGATGGTGAAAGACCTCATGGAGGGGCCACTGGGGACCATTCTCTACGCTGACGACATTGCCCTGATAGCGAATACCAAAGAAGAACTTCAGGCGAAGGTGCAGAGATGGCAGGCAAGGCTGGCAGAGAACGGCTCACGAGTAAACGTCAAGAAGACCAAATTCCTAAGCTCCGAGGACTGTCCGGTGTCCATCGTGGACCGCCATGGAGAAAGCATCAAAAGGGTTCAGGACTTCCGATACCTGGGAAGTGATATAGCCGAGGATGGTACGGTAGATCAGGCCGTGAAAGCTCGAATAAATACGGCATGGCTGAAATGGAGAGAGTCCACAGGAATCCTTTGCGATCGACGGTGCTCCAGGACTCTAAAGGGCAAGGTATATCGATCGGTGATAAGACACGCAATGCTCTATGGCAGCGAGTGCTGGCCCATAACAAAAAATCTTGAGAAGCAGCTACACTCCGCAGAAATGAGGATGCTGAGATGGGCATGTGGCTGGACGCGGCTCGACAGGATCAGGAACGAGGACGTCAGGGCAGTCATGCAGACGGCACCGGTCCAGCTGAAGTTGAGGGAGCAGCGGCTAAAATGGTATGGGCACGTGCTGGGAAGGTCGGCAGACCACCCAATAAGGAAAGCGGTAGAGTTCGAAGTACCCGGCAAGCGACCACGAGGAGCCCCAAAGAAAAGGTGGAGGGACGTTATCAAAACGGACCTCACAGAATTGAAAGCCACGGCAGAAGATGCCTTGGATAGAAGAAAATGGCGGCGATTGACAAAACCAGCGGACCCCGCAACGGCGCGGGACTGACGCTAGAGAGAAGAAGGAGAAGAAGATATGATCGTAGCATGCCAAACCTTACCGACGCAAAAAAGTACGCGCATGGCCATCAGTGAAATAACTCAGTTACAAGCGATAATGGCGTAAATATGGAAACGTGATCCAAAAACGTCATTGTGCAGACCAACGATCCAGGTTCTGCCCTTTTTTCATTGCCCTTGTCAAACACAAAAATCTCATTTTTCATGAATGAGAGCAAATGGAATAGTTTAGTTGAGTTCTCTTCTTTGTATGTCAGGCGGCAGGTGAGAGTGGCGATGGAGTTCTTTGTGGGGCCGAAACAAACCGGTTCAAATCTCGTTATGTAGTCGGGACTATCAGAATTCTGATTTAATCCACCTTCATGGTCATGACATCCACTCATGCTCTTATCCCTGATTCGGAGTCACATTGACACTGGAATTCAGTAAAGCAGGATGAGGCACTTTCCAAAATATTTATCAAAAAGACAATAATTGGCGATGACACATGCATCTCTGAAAACCAGCTCCTCCATGTTCCAGAATCCAGAAATCATGGGACTTTCACATCCCAAAAGGAGAAGGCTATGTTTGTAGGTTGTAGGATTTGTTTGTAGGATCATGGGAACAAGAGGAGGAGGTGAAGACGTCAGAGATCTGCAGTGACTCATTTGAAAGGGCGACAGCGATCAGTCGAAAGGCTGTGATGGACGGTTCAGCGATAATCGTATAATCGGGACTATTGGAACCGCGTGGAGATCAATGTTCATAGACTTGGCGTTCACTGACCCTCCTCATCCCGCAAAAATTCAGCACTGACAGAGTTCCAAGAAAAACTGAGAGACAATTTTGGCTACCTTTCAGGGCTCGGTTATATCAGTCTATCAACTCATTTCAGAAAAAAAAATAGAAAATTGTCTAGAGTACAGTCTAGTGAATGGTGTATAATATAACCAAGAGCGACTATCCGTGCTGTCGCGGTAGGGGTGGTATGGTACTAGCATGGTCCAGGGAGCACCACTTACTAGATTAGTGCCTGCTCCGGTCAACCGAGTCCTTTACTTCTTCGTTGAATAGGTAGCACATCTGTCTCAGAAGATAACTTCTCACTGATTTATACACTGCGGTGCATAATGATAAAGCCACTCATAAATTGTTCATAAACTTTCATAGTAAGATGTTTCTGGGAAACCTCTCAGGTATAGATTGTAGCAAATTTGATCGCGCATCTACACATCAATACCAAACTTGAGCTTGAAATAACAGAACAAATTTATCTTCATTTTTTCAAAAAATGCAGCTTTTCCGATGGTGCAAAATGATAAAGCCAGTAAGGAATTTTAACAACTCGTAAACAATAGAGGGACAAGACGCTACTCTAATAATCCGTTGGCCTTCCTTCTCTCCGAATAACCTGAAAAATCCGATTGTCTAGACTCATGTAAAGATTATTAATAAGATCTTGGTCCACTTGGTGCCACGCGTGGATTATAGCCTTTTTGAGCTCCTTAACTCCTTGGATTTCCCTGTTATCTGCATAAATCCGTCGCACCATGAAGCGCCATACATTTTCCATCGGATTAAGGCCTGGGCTATTTGCCGGCCAGGGCAGGAGCCTTATTCAATGACGGCTGAACCATGCAATTGTGCTCTGGCTGTGCCCTTATCTTGCATGAAAACAAGATTTCAGCTTCGATTTTCACGCCAGAACGGGAGAAGTGCACGGCGCATGACCACTTGGTAACCGGGGGAACTCATCTTTTTAGGAACAAAACATAACTTCAGACGTTTCTTCGATGAAATGGCGGCCCACACCACAACGCCCCCTCCTTTGAAATTCCTTCTCAAAAATCGTAGCTTGTCCTTTCTTAGATCATGCCAGTAATATCGGAGTGTCTCCTTCAGCCTTACAAAACAATCTGGAGAGGAAAAACATCATATGAAAGCAAGAGATTCTACGACCTAATACCCTACCTTACTCCAGACCCTCGGCTGCATGTTTTGACGAACTGCACTCGATTTTTGCGGTGTTCTCGTGTCATGAATGGTGCTTTCCTCATTTTCTGTCGCGAGATAAACTTGCACTTTTTTTCAGAACCCGCAAAACAGTTGTTTTAGAGACGTTTAGCTCCAAAGAAGACCTGGTATCGGAGCTTGATTTGGTGAAATTCGATACTTTTTCTGAGAATGCGGCGCTTATCCTTCTCGGAAAGTGAAGGAGATCGCCCAGAACTCTTCTTAGTTCAGGATCCTTGAGAAAGTTGTCGACAACTGTGTGGCTGCGGTTAAATTCTTGCGCAATTGACGATTTGACTATCCCTCCGCTTTTTTTGCGACAATTTGGCTTTTTTCGAAATCAGATAGGGGTTTTCCTTTCCCCATTACCTGAAAAAGAAAAACATTACCGCAGCAAAACGTTTCAGCAAATACAGATGAGAAGCGACGGAATAACTTAGGGTGGCTTTATCATTTTGCACCATCGGAAAAGCTGCATTTTTTTGAAAAAATGAAGATAAATTTGTTCTGTTATTTCAAGCTCAAGTTTGTTGTTATGTGTAGATGCGCGATTAAATTTGCTACAATCTATACCTGAGAAGTTTCCCAGAAACATCTTACTATGAAAGTTTATGAACAATTTATGAGTGGCTTTATCATTATGCACCGCAGTGTACATCGGCTGGTGAAAACCGCCACGATTCTGAATGACGGTAGAATAGGTGACGCAATCATAAAAGATATTGATTAACGCTGAACTCTATCCTTTTCCTTTCAAATCAGATCGTCTTTTTGGGACTCACCGACAAAGGTGCCTGTCGGGTTTTTGATCCAAAATTCCAAAAAATATTTAAGAGAGTATCAGTTACGAGCAGTGCTTGTGATGGAGATTTGTGTTCTTTTTCCTGAAAGGTCTGACCCCAATAGAAACGCCGATGCCGGAATGGTTCCAGGTAATCAATCACAGGACCCATTTGATAAGATGTCTCTTCATACTGTAACACCTCCGATCCTTTTCGTCTTCTCCATACATGTTTCTGAAACGTGTCTCTCCTTTGATTTGCATCTAAAACATGCGAGTGCTCACTAAAGCTCCCACAGATACCACCACTTCAATGGAGTGGGCGGAGGCAGTACAGTGGCGAGGGGCGCTGCTCCAGTGTTCCTCAACGTCCCGCCCACGCTAGTAGCTTGCCATCCCTCCGGGGCTGACATACGGTGCAAGTACGATCATGGCGCTATAACCGGTTTTTCCAATTCGATCTGTAATCCATGTTTTGTAATCCATAGACACTTGAACTGCCCTCTAATTTCTGAATACAAGCGTAGAGATACATGTAAGCAAGAATGAACAACAAGCAGTATATTATTTCTCGCCTCTTCTTTCTTCGTTTTTTCTTCCTTTCCTTCCAAGCCAACTTTTTATCCAGTGTTCTGCACATTTTTCTTTCATAGTGAACCTTTTGATGTATACTATTTCAGTTTCAACGAATGGATCTACTACGTCCGTTTGAAGAGCCCGACCTTCGAATAATGATGCCCCATGGAGTAAGTTTCACTTTTTTTTTATTGGATCCAAACCCGACTAAGTTGTATAAAAATCCTCACTTGCCTCTCATGGACTAAGAATTGAAGTGGAACTGCAGTGTGTGGCGCGGGGATGAACGGGATTCAGCGCATGTACTATCGGTCAGATCTAGCAAGAAAAACGTGGGGGGCCAGTTGACGGACGGTCGAGCGTCTCCTTGACCATCGATTCACCGTCCACAAACTGGTTCCACATACCACACACGTGTGAATCGATGGCCACCCTACTTCTTATGGTAAGCTATGTATTTTTTGTTTTTATACCATCTAATCCTGTTACACTTGTGGGATGAGGGCGTTACACGGATTCACTGGAACCACTTGGAATACTTCTGAAAGTAAACGTTTGCCGGTTGATGATTTGAACCAATTTCAACTGACTCCTGGATCAACACCTCTCCTTGGCGCTTACATCTTTCCTGGCTTCTAAATATTGACAAGGATCACAGTTACATATAATTATTCAGTAGATCTGGCATCATTGAAAAGCGAAACAAGCCGAAATTTTACTTCTAAGCAAAAGAAAACTACCCAGTACGATCTATCCAATTGTACACGTATTTTGTGGAATTTTCTGTTATTAGCTCCGTCAAGATGTATCCGCCGTTTTGAGTTTCAGCACACTTTTCCCAACAATCATTGAGCAAATCTTATTTTTTCTTCGAATTTTGTTTTCTCAGAGTTCCAAAATTTTTGAGAGGTGATTTTGATGTCTTTCTCTTCTTGAAACGATCTCTCCACAGAATTTTTTCAAAGTGCGAGGGAAAAGTGTTAACCCGTATTAGGTACACCCAAGATTGACAAAAAATAGAGCAGAACTTTTGCATTTGCTTTTGTACAAATTTTGGTCAGCTCATCTTCACCTAGGGGGATTGATGGCACCATGGGAAACGATCGGACCTTAGCTGCGTGAAGGAGAAAGTATTTCCGGAGAAGTTGGCTGTTTTTCATTGTAGGAACCCACTGCTGCGTAAAAAGCTCGCTCGTAGATTTGGAGAAGTACGCTTATGAGAGGCCCTGAAAAAGTGACTGAGGGTACATCAATTGGGAATTCGTTTCTTAAGGCGTACACTTGCAAGGCTATCTTTTCACCGCTTGGCAACATCCCTTTCGAAACTAATCGTCGTATTCCGAGTTATCAGTGACGTATTTCCTAGAGGTTCTGAGGCATCTAGTGCCACCAGCAGAAAATCGTGGTTTTCTGCGGTCTTAAATTAATCATAAACGGGAAAAGGAATTTTCTTGTTAGTCGTATGTTTATGTTGTACTATTTGCTTGGTGAAGGCCGCATGCGAAGTTTCACGGGAAATTTTGGGATCCTGCTACGACCCAGCTCCTCAAAGAGATGGCCGAGGGGGTGGAGCAAATGTCGGAGAGAAAATACCCGCCCGTCGTCCGCCGCGGTCGGAGACGAAAAGTTGGATTATTTACATAACATTCTTTAAGCACTACGCTTCTCCGATCGCGGTGCACAAGGGGGCGAGCATTTACTCTGAGGCCCCGGCCCCACGGTCACCACTTTGAGGAGCTGTATCTTAGCCTGATTCTCAATTTCTGAGTGAAAGTTTGTATGCGGCCCTTATTAGGCAAATACAACACAAACATATGGGATAAAAGGAAAACTCATTTCCCTTGCATAATTCCTTTAGATATCGGTTAGAACAGTACCTCTGCAGGACATCTCTGGTTTCGTTTAATGAAGGAAGAGCAGGTTTTTCTCCACTGATACCAGAATATTCAAAAAAATTGAGTGGGCTATGAAGGCGGCATCTTAGAAAGGTTGCACATCTGAGCATTTTGGAGTGATCTTTGATGAACCAATCTGCACGTACATATTTTTGTCTGTGCCGTAGTTGAGGAATGTATAGGGTCTTTTCCCTTCCTAGACTTGGGTAGGGTGAAAATAATGTCCATAGTGTGATGCCCCCATCCCCTCGTTGGGATAGCACCTTGAAAAATCACGAGAAAGAAGCCAATGGACAAAACGGTTTGTCCACCTAATACTTAAGACGAAGCTTCCTTTTGGTCTAGCATTGTAGAAATAGTTATGGCCGCCTTTCGCAACACAGTCTTATACATACTCGAGCAGTGTCTTATCCAATCAGCGAGAAAAGTCTCTTAGTAATTCAAAAATTATGGAACTCTAGATAAAGCATCTGTTCATTAGAAAAGGCAGCTGATTATTTATCTTTCACAAATGGTTTCTTCCATTGAAGAGCGGATAGAAGCTTGCTTATCGATGAAAAAACAGAGGGACGCACGAATTAAAGGCGTTGTATGTAGTTGGGTCCCAAGGCGGCTATTCCACGCTTGAAATAAATATAGAGCTCGTAAGTATAACACGGTGGTCGCTTGAGGGCCCAGCTACATACGGCCACCCTATCTCGCACTCTGGGATGTTTTTGAAAAAAATTAATTCAAAGTTGAGAACAGGAATCAAGCACTGCAGTAATGGAGTTGGGAAGGAGAAATAATAAGGCGTCGTCCATTTTGAGGCATTGTGCAGAGCTGAGGTGCATTTACAGCATAACATTTGATTTTACGTCCGAGTGTTGTAGTGAAGCACTACTCAACTGCCTTTTTTATACTTCTATGACTTTCCTGGAACGTAGTTTTCTTCATGCATAATGGGCCGATTTAAGGTCTAAGTGCTTGGTAGTCACCAAAAGCGAATGCATTCAACTGAGACCAGCCGAACTTAGATGCCGAAAAACTAAATCTGAAGACAGCCATGGGAACATGTCCGTGAAATTTCTCACCCTTCACCGGTACAGGTCACTAGTCAGGATTTCTTGGCACATCTGCGAGCAACTCACTCAGATCTTCCCAGTAAAGTCCATTTCACAGCGATTGATAGGGCGTGGTCTGAGTGGCGAGAATGAGGGTGTGTGGCGGGGTGAGAGAGTTTGATACACTTGATACACTCTCATTCAAGCCCGTAGGCCGCGCCTATCAAGCACTCCGAAATGGACTGTAACCTTCAAATGTGCCGTACGCAGCTCAGCCAGCATCAGGTCATGTACGAGGTCGCGTGCTTATCTAATGATACAACCTGTCGTATTGCGCGATGTCTGTCCTCACTCTGCTACATAGCAGTATAGAAGGGAATAAATTGGAGAATGTTGATAAAATAGAAAAACCACCATTCCGCTTATTTCAGAGTTCAACAGATGAGGAGCTGAGCGCGTCGGAACGACGACGCTACAAGGCCTACACTGTCATGCAGCGGTCTGGATTCCAACATACCGAGTACGCTTCAATTGTCATATGTGGGCATGACCTATTCTTTACCGCTGGTTACTTAGAGGGTTAAAATAGTGAGCCAGAATGCACTTACCCATCAGGGTAAAAACGGAGCCATTTCATTTAGATACGTGAAGATCATGGTGAATCTGTGTCGAGCCGAAATAGCCATCTCCCTTGCGTTCCTTGTCCACGGCTTCAGCTGTCCAGGATACCCAAACGTGGCCGAGTATCAAAGCACATGTCATATGAATACGGTAGCTGCGCTGGTCGGTATGCTCACCGGAGCTCTTGGCCTCGGAGCTGTGCACAGGTTGGGATAAATCACTTCCATCTCTCTCAATCATTTATAGGAAATACGAAAGTTGATAATGGAGTGAAAGGCCTGCCGAAATGTGCAAACTTTATCTCAATTAGTTTGCAAATAAAAATTCGCTTTTCTAATTGTTCTCTAATGTTGTCTCGTGTTGTGTTGGCTGGTTTGTTCTTCTCAAATGATACGTGCTCGAATAAAAAGCTACTTCAGGTACCGGTGGCGCACGATGTTGATGATGTGGCTGGTATTCTGTATCATCTCAGCAGTTGGCAATCTTCTTGCCGTGATTACGACCGGTATTTGGCTGGACCATCTCTCAAAAATGAAGGACCGTACTGGACTAGTTAACGGACTATCTGGATTCATGCTGTTGTCCTCGGTGGCTGTAGGTGAGCTGGCTATGAGCTTTTTATACCCATGGAGCTCTTTAATCCTTGAGAAGGAACATGCTCAGCTATTGGTGAGGAGTATTCCAAAAGAAGAGCAGATACACTTGGATTACACCTAATGCGCTAACATTCAAGGCATTCGCCACAAATACGGATTAAAAGAAATCGTCCACAGGGATTTCATGATTCTGATTTCTCTCAATACAGTACCTGAACAGAAACTTGAAAGAACCGAACGAATTCCTTCATTCCAAAGCAGATATGAAAAAGTGGTAGAAGAGCTACTCTGTTCGATTTCCTGCCAAGAAACTTATGAACAGCCGTCGGCGGCAGAGCACTGTTCCATTCTCGCGCCATGTTGTGGTGTCGCCTCTTTGGTCCTCAGCTCTCTAGAGTCCACAAGCACTCACACCATTACGTCGACCTGCTCCTTTGAAGAGCTCTATCTCAGTTGAATTCTTGTATTTTCACGTGAAACTTTAGTAAGCAACGTCGCACTGTGGAAGGTGCATGTTTCCTCTGTGACCTCTCGAGTTGATTACGAACGATTTATGTATGTAATTACGTCATCAATACATCAAATAAGAAGCACCAGTTTATACAAGTATGGCAAGTTGAGTAGCAAGTGAACACGTTGATACAAGATAGGAGAGATCACATGCCCCAGGCGTGATGGTGATGAGATCTCACGCCTGCTGGGCCACAGAAGAACAGGTCTGGGTGTAGGGGCGAACCGCCATGAAGAAGAACACGATGGAGGGTCGCGACCATCCTCCGTCGCTGCTGCCAGACGTCTCCCCGATTGTTCGCGCTCCGCCCTGAAAAGGGTTGAGTCATGGAGGTCCGAAAAGCAGCTGTGCGCGCTTACCGGGCGCGCTTACACCTCCCCCCTTTACATCAAGTCCGTCCCGGACTTCAAGATTGAAAAATCGAAGCTTACCATCGGGGCGTGACTAATCCGGATATACCGATCCAAGTCCTTCGTTGGGACGACGGCTTCGGTTGATCTGGCCCAGTCGACGACGCGTTTCCAGAATGGCACGGTTTCGAGAGAGGCGACGTGCCCGAGGATGAACTGGCCATGGCGGCATCGAGACAGAGCGACGTTCATCCGCTTGTAGTCGTCCAGGAAGTCAGCTGAAGTGGGAGAAAAGTCGGTACGGGTTGTTAAGAGTATAACTACCTCTTTTTCTCTCCCTTGGACCGCGTCAACGGTCGTAAGCTCCACTTCTAGCTGTTCCAACTCGTCCTTGAGCCGCAGCGATTGTTCCCTGTAGAACGAGATGACACAGAGCTGAGCTGGACTGAGGTTCCTGGAAAGAAGAAGCTTTATCAACTGGATGCAAGCGCCCCCCTCGCTGATATTGAAGTATGACCGACTAGCAGCTTTCACCGAGGTGCCGTCTACGTCGATAAACATAAACGGCACGGCGGGGTTGGGAAAGTGCATAGCGGACAGAAGCAGCTGGCGCGACGCGGGATCCGCTCCACTGATGAGGGCGCCATCGTACGCGACGATATTAGGCAGCGCGTTCAGTGACGGATGGGCTTTGAAAGTAGTGACCAGCGGGGCTACGGGCTACGAACTCTCCGAGGACCCGCTCCTTCTGGCTAGCTGGGTCCTGGCCAGTAGTGGCCGCTCTCACTAAGGTCAGCAAACGATTAGCAAAAGTGGCCGAAGATTCACCCGTGAGCTGTTGACAGGACGAAAGGGCCTGCCGGGCCATATACCGATGCTGTGGCCCTTCAAAGGACCTCTTCAGGTGGGCTACGACAACGTCATAATTGTTGCGCTCTTCCTCCGTCAATTCCTCAATTCTCTCTGGCTACTCCATCTAAACAACCAATCAGGAAGCATGACTTTTGCTGGGAAGTCCATGACGTGGACCGCATCCTCATTATGTCCTCCAGGCGGCGCAGCCACATGGAGAACTGAAGAGGGTCTTCGCCTGACTTAACAAAAGAAACAATTCTAGGTAGAGGCCCATCCGGGATCAATGTAGCTACAACAGGAATACGATCTTTGCGATCACCTACCGCAGAAAAAGACTCATTAAGACCAGCAAGTAAACTAGTATTACCTTCGGCGATGTTACGGGCCAGTCTTGTCGTTGCTTCTCTCGATTCCGTCCAGACGTCGGATATGGCTACCACAGTGGCGTCACGGAGAGCCTTAGCATGTCTGCCCTTCACAGTTGTATCGTCACCGAGGTTGGTGAGGACTTGGCTAAGTCCTTCAGTAACAGCAGCAGCGGAAGCTGCTGTCTCCACCGTTTCAGATGGAAGATCCGAATCAAATCTATGTATGGGGGCATCCGCCCGAGAATCAGTAGAACGATCGCGAAGACGACTATGAAGACTCATAGGAATAACTAGCTTATGACTTCGAGGGGCAAGCTATATGTATGCACTGTATGGAGGCGGCGAAAGGGGGCGTGGCATTACAGTACCCCCCTGCTGTCAAGTCGCGATGGAATCTGTCGGATTAAAAACAAACTTTTTGACTCATCCAGGGGATCTGGCGCACAGCTACGGCCAGATATCGTCTTTTATCCGACCCCCCTGTGGTCATTCCTGAGTACCTGCTGGCCAGACCACCGGGTCTGCTCCCAAGGCGAAGTGTCCTCGATATTTCCTCGCTTGCATGTCCACCCGTCGCCGCCGGTACGCTTCCCTTTGGCGGTATTGTCCTATGTTCGACGCAAGCGCATCTTGCGCAGACAAAGATACGAGGAATCATAAGGGAAAGAAAGGGACCAGCAACGAACACGTTAGACATGTCAAAACGAGTTAGCGCTGGTTAACTCTCGCCTTACACGTAGTTCAGCTCCACGATCGGCCGATATCCGCTATCACTTAGTTGGCCGATTTGCTGTAGCCAATGCCGGCCCAATGGCGCAGGCCGGGTGATCGCTATCACGGCGAGCACCCGGGGTCCGGGGGTTCGCAAGTTCGGATCCTCCGCCGCACACCGGGCTTGCGGGCTCCGCTACCGTAAAGGTAGTGGATGCCCGCGAGCCAAAGGTGTGTCCTGCATCATTTGGCTCGGTGCCGGTGTCTTTGACACCGCCAGCCGCCTTCCAATTCGCGTGAAGGTGGCTGGCCCTCTCAGTTCTCCTAATCAATGTAAACTAAAGGGAACTGGGGGGGCTCCTCGAGCAACGTACTAGCGGCGTTTTGATTCATCAATAAATGATCTTTGTGGGGGGCCACCCGGCCATAACATAGAGCCGCCTGACATTCACTCACTGCACTCACTGCACACTCGAACTTTCTTTTAAACACTTGGGAGAAGCACACTTATTCCCTACATCACACAATAACTGCATGCATGCCAAACGTAGAAAATACAAAATTAAGCAAAAATTATCTCAGCGCTGGTACCTTACTCGAAACGAAATCCCCGAAACGTCAATATACCGAGTCAATACAACGTAGTCAATACTCACCTCTTCTTCCATCTCTGCCGGCTTCTTTTCCTCGGTCGCATCTTCCTCGCGACAATACTTCTTTTGTTTGAGCTCCTGCTCATCTCCACGTCGACTTTTGCTGCGCAGCCACGACGATTTCTTCGATCCTCCACTTCCCTGAAGTGGGCATCCTTTCTCCTCCACTTCCCTGAAGTGGGCATCCATTTCCCTGAAATGGGTTTCTCGACCTAGGATCCTTCTGATCAACGTATTCTGACGTGATCGATTAAAAAGTCTAGACTTGGGACCAACCGGTCTTCCTTTGTGCGCAAATCAGTCTTTGACTGACTAGGGTACCCTATAAACAAACGAAACACAAAGAGGGCGAAGGCTACAGTAATCATAGGAAAACGAGGAAAGAATTGCAGCTGCATGAGGTGCCAAAAATAGAAGGCAGAAATTTTGTGGCAAACGACTGAAAGGAAATTGACAGCTGCGTGGTCAAATCAAAAAGGAGGTTACTGTAGTCTCCGCTCGGAGACATCTGCTATGACGGTCCGCTTTTTCAACTTTCGCCGGAGTGACTAGCACAAAGTGGCCATCTTTGTGACTAGCAAACCAACAGAACCAAAATTAAAGAAGAGGGACCAACCGACTAACCTATTCCTCTGCCGGCAACGAGGGGTGAACCACTCGCTGCTACCAGTAAGCAACGTCGCACTGTGGAAGGTGCATGTTTCCTCTGTGACCTCTCGAGTTGATTACGAACGATTTATGTATGTAATTACGTCATCAATACATCAAATAAGAAGCACCAGTTTATACAAGTATGGCAAGTTGAGTAGCAAGTGAACACGTTGATACAAGATAGGAGAGATCACATGCCCCAGGCGTGATGGTGATGAGATCTCACGCCTGCTGGGCCACAGAAGAACAGGTCTGGGTGTAGGGGCGAACCGCCATGAAGAAGAACACGATGGAGGGTCGCGACCATCCTCCGTCGCTGCTGCCAGACGTCTCCCCGATTGTTCGCGCTCCGCCCTGAAAAGGGTTGAGTCATGGAGGTCCGAAAAGCAGCTGTGCGCGCTTACCGGGCGCGCTTACACTTTGCATTTGGCCCTTATTAAGCAAATATAACATAAGCATGTGGGTAACAGAAAACTTAAACTTCCGTGAACGATTTCTTTAACCCCGCCCCTACTTAGAGGATATATGTAGCATGTACCTGCGACCACGAGCCACGTCATTTTAGTCGGGTTGGCGTTTCTGCCTGTTTCACTTCAAAGCTGCAACTATCTGTACGGTATATGGGCTGTACTTGGCACCTACACACGTCCAGCGTGAACACTTTGATAGGTTTCAACTTCACCTTTTTATAGCTGGTTGTTCCGAATGAGAGGGCTGGCTGAGTGGTCTACATATGCGCATCCGACCAGTTAAGTGCTATTCTGGTGGACATACGCAAGATTTCCTTTCTTTGAAGGCACACCTCGCGGCAATTAAATTGATGATGCACCCCATAGTGCAGTAGATCGCTAGTTGATCATTCAAAAAGCGCCCTTTTTACGCCGTCGGCACCCGCTCGTTCTCACTCTGACCACGCCCACTTTAGCACCCTTATTGGTCATCTGAACATAAGCGGCGTGCTGAGAGTGGGTTTTTAACATCATGATGGCGGACCATGGCGCGATAGGGTGATCTTGGATAGCAGCTCAACCATCTACTGCCCCATAGTCGTAAATGGACTAGACTGATTATCAGGAGGTATGCTCCTGACAGAAGACATCAAAGAGGAATAATGGTTTAGGGAAGGACATTCTCTGGACCACCCATGTTTCCATTGCTAATATAGTTGTTTTGCATGCATCTCTACCACATTTTGGTTCTCTCTGCGCTAGTATCTCAGTAAAAAATTTCATGTGGAGATTTAACTTCTTTTCTGGCATTTTTCCTAGTCATCCAAACCTAGCCCCCACGGATCCTCTCTTTCTGCCATCTGTACAGCTCAGCACATCTTACATTGTATCCAACTCTTCGATTTCCAGGGGAATCGCCCACGGATTTCCAAGTTCCTCTGTAACCCATACCCATATATTTACTTAGTATTTTTTACGAAAGGACGCATGCAAAGTTTACGCAAAAAACAAGAATCCGGCTTGAATAGTGAAAAGTCACGTACGACACTGTGGAATCCGAGGGGACACAGCAACGAGAGGTCTAGGAGTAAGAAGGCGACGGTCACGTGGTCAGGGACCCAGAGTGCGAAGCAAGTTAAAGCTGAGCGCGGGAATTCGAACTGCGCTTTTGCCGACTGCTGTCAAATGTTGCGGAAACAAAAAGGGTTACTGTTCATGCAGTTCTTCTATTAGTGCTCTGAAAAAAAGGAAAATTGTCGGCTCTTTTCGGGTTTCTGTTCAAGTACTGTATCCAGTAGTGTTTTTGAGAGAAATTGAAATTATGGACTTCTTCGAGCAAACCTTGGCTTTTCGGATCCCTACTATACTGAGCTTATAGATACTGTATGACTGTTTCCAGGTGTTTGTTTCATACTAACGGCAGTGATGATCTGCCATTACTGGAACTCAAATTCTCCAAAATATCAACCGGTTGGCAAGATGGCGGTGAGTTGCTCGCTGCCATAAACAGCGCCACCTTCGAAATGCGAAAATTTCTTGCAGAAGCGAACTCGGCTACGTCGTCGATTATCGCGCATGAAGAGTGGCGAACGAAAGGATGCCCGTATGAGCTCCAAAGGTTACCACATCGTCTAAATAGCCGAACCTCTCAACGAGGTAAATCTGATAACCCACATAATTTTAAGAATTCTATGAAATCGCCTTAGGAAATGATATTGTATGATCACTCGAAGAATAGCTGTTGTTTTACGTTATTGGCCTTCTTGTGCATTTTGCTACTTTGCTGCCCATTGTACACATTATTCTCGAATTCCTATCCGGGTATGTTGTTGATTGCCTATGAAATAAAGAATTCACTCGTACAATGAGTAGGTGCTCTGGTCCCGTAGGTGAAAAGATCAGTAGCTGCCTCAAATGCGATGCGATCAGAGCCCTTAAAAGAACATTCCAGATTGCCTCGAATGGGTTGAAGAGTTGAATTATGAAATTAGAGGTGTTGAGAAATACGAAGAAAAAGGTGAAAAAAAACGAAAATGGCAAAAACAAGGCTTCATGGCATGGGACCTTGTACGAGATTACTGTGTGGAAGTGAGTCATTGATTCAGTTCTCGTTGGATGGTATCATGAGAAACCCTGACATATCTTCTGTTTCCCCTCATAAACCCCCTTCATTCACTAATGGGAATCCTTCTTCACGTTATCTCATCGCATAAATCGTAGGCCTCATTTGCCATGCTGTTGCCACTGTTGCCACCGGGATGTGTGCAGATATGCCGGAAAATCGCGTGACCGCGCGCGACAAGCGGCTTGTTGGTGCGAGTACCAGTGACAGGGCATGGCAGCCTTCAAGCGAGGCAGTGTGGCATGGATGTAGGAGGCAGGGTGGCATGGGTACAGGAGGCCGTCATTGCCAGCAATCACGTCTGGGGTGGTGGGACTGGGCTACTCGGTGGAGTCGCACTTGCTTCTATAGCTCTGCGCGCTCCAGGAACTGATACTCACGCCTCGGGAAAGGTACAGCCTGCTGGCTGTGGATCGAACTATCTGATCACGACAGGAGCTGTAATACCTCAATAATCCTAGAATGTGCATTTAAAGACAGTGTTAAGGATAATGTGGGTGATAAGGAATCCCTAAGAAGAGTCATTCACTTGAAAACTACGGGTTTGGGAAGCCTATTTGCTGCGAAATCCCCCGCGAAAGGCGCGTCCCGAGCTGTGGCAAAGGCGGCCTTTTCAGCTCGTGCCGCCTTACTGTGCTCGGTCCGCCTCCTAGCGAATGATTGGCTAAGGTGGGAATAGCAGGTATCGCGGCCCGCTTTCTCAGTTTTGGCTCGAAGCGCCCTCCAGAAAAAGGATGCTTCCTCATTTCCGAACATCCCTTCGTGTTTAGTACATAGCAACACGTCAATGGAAAACTCGTCCGGACAACCTCCCTCTTCACTGGAAGGCTCCACGTCGGGAATCAACTGTGGGGAAGGGTCCTATTTCTCGGGTCTTTGACCATTTCGATCCGTTTTTTCTTCAGAGTCCTGTAACTGGGCATCTCGACTTTCACATTCACTACTTCTTTTACTTTTCTGCTGAATTTCCCCAAACACTGCCTTCAAATCAGTGTTATCAATCATATCGAGCGGCTAACGTCGCTCCACCCCCCATCCGTCGACCTTCCCTAAACCTAACCATTCTAAGCACGTACATATGTTTCCATCAAATGTTGCGAAAAACCCTTGCAACTAGAAATTGTAAAACAGTTCAGGAATAATCGTAGTATACTACTACAATTCCCTGGATGGAGGGGGTGTAGTGGCAGGTGAGGCGTACTCCCACGCTCGTGTGGTGGGGATCAAGTCAAGCATCAATGCCCGCCCGAGCCAACCAAGCCTACCATCCTTCCGCAGTATTTCAATTAGTGCCAGACTCGTCTGGGCGGACTGGGAGGATAAAGGTACTGACTTGTACATCGGCTGGCTTTCGCAAAACATTGTATAGGTCAAATTGTATTCACATTCCACGATTCCTAGGCACTAACATGCGCGACGCATCCCAGCAATGGATCAGTCAGCTCCGAAACTTATCCTTATATTTTCTATAGTTCGCTGTGTCTGTCTGTGTGTCCGGCTGTTTGTGACGAAGTACATAACTTGCATGGCAGCAATAATAGAATTATGAATTTTGCAAGAGATATTGAAGCTGGTATGGGACCATTTACAGGTGGGGTTCCGAATCGACTACAACTGATAAGCGCTGTTAAAGAGCGTTGGACCCAAGCCGTAGCGCGTTTTTAGGTGACAGTGAAGGCTTCACGCTCGCAGGTCCTATGCAGGGTAACATGGTGCATTAATGGGGCGATCAAAAATGGTAGCAATTGATAAACGCTGTTAAGGAGCGTCGGAAATTCATGTGGACCCTCCAGCGCTGACTCTCAAAGATACAATGGGTAGGAAGGGGAGATTGGTGGCGGGAAAACACCAGTTGAATGCAACTGGATTGATAGCAACTGATAAAGGCTGATAAGGGTCGTTAAGTAGTGAGTGTCATTGAATTCGTTGCGGCTTTTGGTTGAGAGTGATAGGGGTAATTTCTGTGATAACACTCGACAAAGGATGTCATTCACATGACGACTAGGGGACTAGGGCCTATCTGCAGCAGAATTCCCGCGAAAAAAGCGCTCCTGCATTGTGGCGGAGATGGTATTTTTAGCTCCAGCCAACTTCATTATCCCGCTCCGCCTCCCAGAGTCGACTTTGCTTGAGAATGACTGAGGTGTAGAGCATTGAACATGATAGCAGTGTGATACCTATCGTAACGTATTGAAGCCGTGTTAATAATGATGTGGTGCTTGACGTATCAGCTTTTGTGGTGAAAATGTCCACCCGTCAGTATCAAAGACTGAAATGAATGATGTAACTGTATAACTCTATCGCTGTCTGATTCGTGGAAGATGGGATGGGGACACCATTAGTAGAGGATCCAAAGTGATGATAACCGATGCCGCTGATATGCTGATAAGCGACGTCGTAAAGCAAGTGCAAGATATCGCATTTTTCGAGCTGACTTTAGAGTGTTGACTCTCACTGTCATTAGAGATGGTACGGCGACATTGATAGTGGGTGATCCGAACCGATTTGAGTGATAAGACTTATAATGTGTGTCAGAAATCGTATGGGATCGACCAATTGCGCCTTTTGTTGATCCAAGAGTTGCTTCGATTTTCATCGTAGTATGTTTGATGAAGTCTGACGAGAGCCAGAAAGAGAGTGAGTTGAACAGATTCCGACACAACGCTCCCTAGTGCTAAATAACCATCGTTGCCCATGTGTTAGAGGGCTAATGAGTGAAACATTTGGTTTCACTCATTAGCCCTCTAACACATGGTTTGACAGTCGTAGCGGGACACTACGTCTGCCAAACCATCTAGACTTCCATTTAGTGATAGCTGTCCGTAGAGAATATGACAAGTAGTTATGAATGACCAATCAATAAATCACCTATGGTAGCATGTGCACTGAAAGCTCAAAGAACACACTACGGATTCCGATGACAGCAGCAACAAAATGTTTCACCCCTATGTTTTCTAGCCTTCCAAAGAGTAAATTTTTGTAGGATCATCAGTTTTGCTAGCGCACAGCTCTGCACATAACTTGCTGTAGGACTGCAATCGATATCGATTGATGAGCATCCACCTTCACGATTATATAGTTTCACCTCGTGCTCACAACCAGTAATATGCGATAGCCGAGCTGTTATGATTGTAGATGTAGCAGTGTGTAGCAGTGTAGCAACGATCCAGTACGGTCATATAGCGTACGGTAAATTGTAATGTTGCACTTGCATTGTGCACACACCACGCCAAACCTTCATTCAACTTTTTCGCCAGAAACGATCAGATCTATTGCCGAAAAGCAGTGGTCTTGGAGTTTTGCTCAACAAAAGCAACTTATTAAAAAGAACACTTTTGAAAAGAAGTGGATTCAACAGATAAGGGAAATGGTCACCTGAATCACATATGCAGTCTCCTTGAACATCGAGGGTATTGAGCAGTGTCTCCATCCATCACAGTCATGAGCCACATAGGTCTTGTGGCGATGGCACACTAAAGTGTCGAGCTTCAGTACAACCCTCCTCTTCAACGGGGACCAAAGTACGACCCACACCCCTTTCAATATATACAAAACCTCTACGTACCAGCAACTATTGCCGATTGTGTAGTATTGCCGAATTTTTTATTACTGTGATTTTTGTGATCACTCAAACTCAACACAATTCCTTACATAACCGAGTGCGCTGACGGCACGTTCTACTCATCATCTAGCCTGGGCCGCGACTGACCTTAGCAATTACAACCACACCACGCCACCCATTGAATACGATCCCCTGTCGAGCAATCCTCAACTCCCGGCGTACCCTTCGTGTGGCTCTAGCGATTGCTCCGCTGCTAGTGAAGGAAAGATGAAGAGGCATGAGCAAATTTTGACCGAAGAAGCACACAAAAAAGAAGGGAAGCCAAGTTGATGATGCGAAGTGTTTGCGATGCTGAATTTAAGTAGAGGGAAAACAGATGATAAACTTCCTTTTCAATCAAGTCAGTGCCTTATAAGCAGCACTAAAAATGCGTGAGAGACAGCAAGCAAACATCCACACCAGTTGGCTGTGGGGCTAGTATAGAATGAGCTGGTAAACACGGGTATGCCAGTCTCCTTGGTGGAACAAATCTGCCGCAGCCAGATTCAGGAAAGACATAGTGGCTGATATGCTGATACAAAAAGTGCATGGCCGCACCAAGGAAATGATATTGTGATCGCGAAGTATCAGCGGACGTTTTCAATGGACCTCGCGAAAAGTTGAACGGGTGTAAGAAAACATGCTCAGCAAGTAACTTTAGGAATTTTAAGTTAACGGCAGCGATAGGGGAATTTTGGGCGAACAGCGATAAATGTAGTGAGTATGAAGGTCAAGGTGATTATTAATACTGGGAAGAAAAAACGAAAGGAAACGGCCAAAGACTAGGGAAATAGCATCTCATTCCTACCGTAAGTTCTCGACGCGTACGATCTTTCTGTCAAGAAGCGAGTAGCCCGGACTAGTTTTCCATTGGCATGTTGACTATTAAACACAAGGGAGTGTTTGAAAATACGACATCATCCAATTTCCGAAGTGAGCTTCAAGCTAAAACTGCAAGAGCGCGCCGCAATACTTCCGATCCTGCCACATGTCCTTGGTCGCTCTCACCGTAGCCAACCAGGAATCACGTCGCGTGGAGGTGAGGTATTTCATCCAAAGGTGTCTGCTGTCACGTCGTCACTACAACTCGGGGAGCGCTTTTCGACGGGGATATCGCCATAAAGCTCGTGATTTTGCAAAGGAAGTCATTTCACAATTGCTTGCGCTGTTGCTATATTTCACTTATTTCACTGTTGCTTTTCGCTATTAGCCTACAAATGAACCATCTGCTACCGCCTCATCACACATGAAGGTATCTCAAAGTTATACTATATCTTAAAGCTATCTTTCGCCTCCCAATCATACTCGTGCCGCTACCTCAAGAGTGAGATTAAGGGCAATTGCTCAAGCTCGAGATTGTTCGAGCTGGCAGTATCGAACCGAGCCTACTTGTGGTGTTGCTATTCGGTGTTAATACTCCTATACTATTTGTTATATTCTACACTGGTGTGCAAAACTTAGGGACGAAAGCAACTTCCGATCACTGTGCCTCTGCCAGACAACATAGCTCGATGAAATTCATATCATATCAAGAGAGAACCTTAGCGATATTGTACAGAAAGCAACTGACAGAAACTCGGAATAAGACGAATAGTTATGACATTTTTATTTAACCATGTCGATTACACATAAGTCTTCACGATTTATCCTGATACTACAAAAGAAGTTACACGGATCCTAATAGGGTGTGTGATCACCACGGACAGCAATACATGCTCTGCAACGCGATACCATACTCTCCACGAGGTTGGTAATGAGTTGCTGGGGCAGGGCATTCCACTCCTCAATCAGTGCATTTGACAACTGCTGGACCGTCATTGGTGCATTTGGTCGTGCTGCAATGCGTCTACCCATTGCATCCCACACGTGGTCGATGGGATTTAGGTCGGGGGAACGGGCTGGCCACTCCATACGCCGGATATCCTCTCGTTCTAGAAGCTCCTCCACCTGTGCCGTTCGATGCGGTCGCGCATTGTCATCCATGAAAATGAAGTCAGGGCCGATTGCAGCTCTGAAAAGACGGACATGATGTAGGAGAACCTCGTCGCAGTAACGCTGGCCGGTGAGGGTTCCATGCTCAAAAATCTGGAGGTCAGTACGGCCATGCAACATGATGCCTCCCCATATCATAACACCTCGACCACCGAAACGATCACGTTCGACGATGTTTCCGGGGGAGTTGCGTGTTCCCACCTCTCGCCATATGAGGATGCGTCCAGAATCACTGCTCAGACTGAACCTGCTCTCATCCGAAAAGAGCACACGGCTTCATTCCTCATTGGTCCATTCGCTGTGCTCCTGGCACCACCGTAAACGGTCTCGCCGATGCGCGGGGGTCAACGGAACACAACGTAACGGTCGTCGGGCGAAGAGACCACCCCCATGCAGTCGTCTTGCCACCGTAGTGCGTGAGATGGCTTGCCTTAGAGTCCTGTTAAATGTCGTTGCAATAGCTGAAGCTGACTGACGGGGATCTCTTCTTGCCTGCTGCACAATGTAGCGGTCGTCCCTTGGAGTAGTTATCCTTGGTGGGCCACCTCCTCTTCTTCGAACAGCAGTACCAAAGGTTTGGAACGCTCTCCATGCACGTGAAACAACGCTGTGAGCGATACCGAACTCCTGGGCTACACTCGTTATGGTCCGACCTTCTTCGAGTTTCCCTATGATCCTTCCTCGAGTGAAGTCATCCAGATGCTCTCTTCGGGACATGATGTATCGATAGATACCACCACAGTTCTTTGCAGCTACTCGTTGATTGAGAAAAAACTTTTTTTGATACCCATAGACTGCCTCGACTTGCGCGGTCGGCCATATTTGGCGCCTTATTCAAGCTCTTCTTCCTTCGAGAAAAGTCTAGCTTATTGTGCATATCCCTTAGGCGAGTGGCAACATGCTCCCACACTTTCATTTACTTCCACCCAAACATTAGTGTTTTATGTTACTTTATCCATCTCGTCCCTAAGTTTTGCACACCAGTGTATTACGAGCCAGCGTGACGAAGGGATCGACGGCGGCAATTGGCTAACTCGACGCCGAAGACTCCATGGTACTGACTACGACCGAGCAACGATAAGAAGACGTCAGAAAAGAAGACAATTACATTAATAGTCAGCTCAGAACGTTTTTTCAATGGGTCTAATCGTAAGTGAGCACCAGAACAATTGGAGCACCATTCTTCATTTGGTTCAAAGTAGCTCCAGAAAAGATTCACCACATTTGTTTGTCAGCTGGTTCAAAAGCTTCTTCTTTGTTACGACTTTTTACACTATTCTTGCTGCTGTATCAATAACTTACCAACGATCCAACATACTACGCACACATACACAGATTAAACACTATAAACAATAGAATGTATAAATTACAAGGGAAATGTCACCTGTACCGAAACCATTAAAGACACGGCTCACAAAACTCGGTAGAACCGTGGATGGATGACACGCGACTCAGTGCAGTGGACGACGTATAACCCAGCAACTCCGCCAGCCAGGAAGAAGCTGTGGACAATGTGGGTGCACATAGAATATTCTTCATCAACTTATCGTTAGTTTGAGAAATAGCAAAGAGTAGGTGGAAAAGTGGTGGAAGGCCTTGAGGAAGCGTACGAGAAGATGGAGCAAGAGGATCGAACTAGAGAAGAAGAAGTGAGAGTTACACAGGTGCAACATGGAGATAAATCACATCGGCAGAGAACATCTTAGGAAAACTCGCTGGGAAAGCAATAGAGCTCAACAACACTTGAGATAACCTAGGACGGGTGGGGGGAAATACGCCAAATTTCCGCGTGGCCGCCCGTCGCGAGCGGCGCCGCAAGTCCGAGTTGGATTCAGGAAACCTGCACATCTAAGATGACTGGCCTAAATTCACAGAAACCAGTCATTTTTGTGTGTAATATTCATTTTTGTGTGTAGTTTTGTGTGTTTTTTGTGTTTTGTTTTTTGTTTTTTGTGTGAAAGACGGGGAGACGCAACTTTGCGTCGGGGTCAAAGCTCCTTTCCCTCCCTAAGCTTGGGTTAAAGTTGATGTCCCCTCCTCACTTGAAAAAGCATCTGTCGAAGCATATGTTTCACCAGCTTTAGCCTAAGCCTAGGGAGGTGTCGACCGCCTCGTGCCAGGGAAACCCACCAGCTACGCATATCGCAGCTCGCACCGGAGTTACCGACCTGTGGATCGCCCTGACGCGGTGCGGCATCCTGCATAGGGGTCTTACCTGCGCTCGCCTCGCTCGTCCTGCCAGGCGGGATTTCCCTCAGCTTGGTACTAGTAGGCCCTTATAGCCCCTACGCAGGCGAAGAAGTATGACCACGATGAACCTCCCTCTACGCTGACGTACCCTGCGGCTAAGCCGCACAAACACGAGGACACCTGCCCTACGCCAAGATATTATACGTGCACGCTTAAATAAAGGAAGAGATTCCGGCTTTCTTCTGGTATTTCTACGTAACGGCACACCCAAAACCATAAGTCCATCATCCTTCATGATCTACGCAATAAACAGACATAAACAAATAATGCACAATATATACATAACAACAAACTACGATACACAACATGGGGCGGACCAGTACTCACCAACTACGGGGAAACAACGAGACACCAGCCCACTGGTGGTTCCGGCACCCTTAAGTAGAGGCAACCGGCCCCTCCAGTGGTTACCTTTGGTCCCTGCGGCTTCCTTGGGCCTCCATGCCCTCGATCCGGTCGGCTACGCTCGTCCTCGGGAAGATGTCTGACGTCGAGGACCGCTGGAGCGTCGTACGGGACGGAGGAGCGTCGAATACGCGGAGGAAGGCGAGACGACAGAAGGGAAAGAAGCTTTGACATGGGTGAAAATTTTGCGTCTTCCCCCCCCCCCCTCCCGACTTTATTTGACTCCATATTATTAACACTTGTTTGGTAGTCCTGAAATCGTGTTTCTGCTCTGCGTTTACACTTCTTCTAGAAGTTCTCCTTGCAGACCGAAGATGTACCCGCGTCCGTATCACTGAAAGGCTTCAGCGACGAAAGCTTTGATGACACGTCCTTCCATTGTGGATGACACGTCCTTCCATTGTGAAATGCTTCTTCATATGAGTTATGATCAGGTAATTTTGGAGTGTCCCAGTGTTTATCACCTTTGAAAAAGTACTGAAATAGCTAATGCTTTCCATTAAGATCGACACTTCAGTGGCGATCTTAATGGAAAGCATTAGCTATTTCAGTACTTTTTCAAAGGTGATAAACACTGGGGCACTCCAAAATTACCTGATCATAACTCATATGAAGAAGCATTTCACAATGGAAGGACGTGTCATCAAAGCTTTCGTCGCTGAAGCCTTTCAGTGATACGGACGCGGGTACATCTTCGGTCTGCAAGGAGAACCTCTAGCAGAAATGTAAACGCTGGAGCAGAAAAACGATTTCAGGACGACCAAACAAGTGTTAATAATATGGAGTCAAATAAAGTCGGGAGGGAGGGGAAGACGCAAAATTTTCACCGACGTCAAAGCTTTTTTCCCTCCCTAGGCTTAGGCTAAAGCTGGTGAAACATATGCTTCGACAGATGCTTTTTTCAAGTGAGAGGAGGGGATATCAACTTTAACCTAAGCCTAGGGAGGGAAAGGAGTTCGACCCCGACGCAAAGTTGCGTCTCCCCGTCTTTCACACAAAAAACAAAACACAAAAAAAACACACAAAACTACACACAAAAATGAACATTACACACAAAAATGAGTGGTTTCTGTGAAATTAGGCTAGCCATCTTAGATGTGCAGTTTCCCTGAATCCAACTTGGACGGCCACGCGGAAATTTGGCGTATTTCCCCCCACCAACCTAGGACAAGTCGAGAAAAGGAGGATACGTTTGTAGGAAGCCACCGATATCCGAGGAGTTTCATCGAGAAAATACACTAAGAGCTCACTAGCGTCATATATCTATATCTACTCACCTTCACGTGCTCCTACCACGTCTTCAGCTTTTTCATGTTGTATGATTGATGGTAATGTGTTATCGTGATGATCGTTTTGCGTGAGCTCATCCCCTCTCATGTGTTGTATGTTCCTTCTATGCAGTATATCGATTTGCGCGCGTCACAAAAGCCCGCGAAAAGGGGAAGCATGGAGGTGGGCATCCGTTCAAGTTAGTCTGACACCGGTTATGACCGCGAGTGGCGGTATCGTCGTAATTTGAGTGGATTGTAGTTTTTCAGCCAATTGTGACCGCGAGGGCGATATTGATGAGGTTCTCGTGTAACGAGGTAACCATTAAGTGGATAGATAGTAGTTTACTTAGGAAGAGGATCCGGGACCAACTTGAACGGATCCTTCTTATGATCTCACGTGCCTGAGAGCCTCATCATATTTATTTATTGTCCTACCTGAAGAAGGTTAATTCGTTGTGCCTCGTCATTACCTGTGTTGATTAATTTATTCGAGTCTCAATATCGCTGGTTAAGCATGCTCAAATATTCGCTTCTCTTATTTGTTGCCTTGAGTAATTTTGCATTTTATTTTGTTGGTTGTAGCGTGCGACATAAACTTAATTTGGATTGAGTGTGCGACTGTCTTAAAAGGTTAAATTCAATGTCTATATCGCATCGTTCTGTGTCGTCACTTTGCGAACGTAGGGGTAAAGCCGAGGACGGGGTGTCTTCGGCGCTGGCGGAAGCCAGCAACGCAGGCCCACCGGCCCAACAATGCAACTGTCCACGAGAGGGCAGGATATCAATCGCTGCTTGATATTAAACATGGTCTCGAGGAAATCCAACACCACACACCGACAAAAGCGCCGCACACCTTTTGCAAGACTTCCAGTAAATCTCTGACGACCAGCTGGAAAAAAGCATAATAGAAGAAGTCACATCAGAAACGTGTAGGACAAGAACTTCGATCGTACACTACCTCTCGTACCAGGCCGTATTCACACCAAGGGAGAAGTAAAAGTAAAAGCAAGTAAAAAGCAAACCTTGTCCATTTCACGGTGTTTTCAGTCACTTCACCTTTTGGATTCAGCAAATATCTCCTTCTTTGGCGATCGCTCTCACCTTCAAGAACGCTAAACTGCAGGTGGTGCCTGTGTGGATCGATTAGGAGATACTTGAGCCGTCCCAGCAACACGCTTGCTTGCCGCGGGGGGCGTGTCCTTCGCTGTCTGGGCTCTCCCAGATTTGCCTAAGCCTTTTCAGGGAAGGAGCTTTGGCAACGTCGCGTACTTCGACCTCTCTGGTGTCTGACTTCGCGGCGGGAAGCATGTTGCAGGGCATGACCAGCTATCTCCAAAGGGTGTGGATCATGTGTGAACTTTACCACGGTCCACGACAACTGCCACCGTGAGCTGTTCGAGGAGGCGGGTGAGGGAGCACAGGGATCTCGCCAACGTCGGAAGATCGCTCAGAGAGTGAGGGAGAAGACGACAAGTTTAGGCGGACAGTGCCTCGTCCAACACCCCTCATTTCACAAAGGTAATGAATGAGATGACATATTCATTTTCCTGCTGTTTACCTTGCTTCATAGGAACAAGTGCTGTCCGTCATGGTAGAGGTGAGACGGTATGAAATGAAAAAAGGAAGAGATATCACCGGAGCGAGGACAAGAATAGATTTGGTTTTTTTTTGCATTTTAAAAGGTGTACCGCTAATGTTTTTTGATAGGATCTATCGCTACTATTCGTATAGATCATTCATCGCTTGGGCCTACGCCACCTGGGATTAGAGAACCGCCATGAGCTGCCCGCGTGTGTGCGGGCAGCCATTATGGCGGCCTACCCATCCCGCAGTGGGGAGTACGTCGGTTTCAGAGTCAAAAATAGTAACCGAATGAATAATTACGGATAGAATTGATATATTCAGCCAGCCAGGGAGCAGCGCCTGGAATGTGACGACGATGAGAAGTGGCGGGAGTGGGATTTTTGAGAGAGAAGTCAATGTTGTTGTTGTATTCCATAAGTTCTATAGTTCTACTTAGTGTACAAATTGTCGCTCACCTGAAACTCTTGCTCTGAATTCCTGTCAACCTGTTGTTGTCGTCCAATGCCATTCCATTGATCAGCTGAGCCACACGTCGAACAAGTACACCTTCTAAGGTTTTTCTCCGTCACAGATGTTCTGCTCAATAGTTAGGTTTAGTCCACTCGAATACCTTGTTAAAAACCAATTTCAAAAGATAGCCAAATTCATCTCGTGTGCCCAGTGCTGTAGCTCCTGCGAATGTGTAGTGCTGCAGCAAAATTTTGTTCCTCTCCCACGTTCTCACTGACAACGTATCCAGTAAAGCTGTAGTGATTGCAGCGAATGCAGCAACAACTTTTCCTTTCTACGTTTTTTTTTTCTGAGTGTCCGTCGCTCCTGGAATTCCCAGCGTTGATTACCCACTATGATTGAAGGACTTGATCACTTTAACAAATATTAGTCTTGATCAAGAACTGGATTAGTTTAAGATAATGGTAGCAAACAACATTAAAACCATTCAACCGTATCCATTTTAGTAACTTTAGTTAGCTTCCTATTGCCCATTTCATAAAGGTATCCTCATATCTGCCCCCCTTTTTCATTTGACTTTGGTCCATTCCGTAACTGTCATTGGTATACCTACACAACAAGATTGAGCTTCCCACTCTAAACTCAACTTTAGCTATCAAAATTGTTAGTCACAACGTTGTCATTGTTGCTAATTTTCGTTGATATTTTTAGGAATTCTTTTTATCATTCTATTTGCATCACCTTTTCTTTCTTCAGGACTATAATCGTCACATTGTAAAAGATTTTTTGTTGGTAACACCTTTTTTGCAGGAAGTGTCTACATTCCGATTAGAATCATCTATCCTTTTGAGGATATCTCTTATAAACAGTGGACAAAGGCAGAAGGAATATAACAACAAAAGGAATCTAGTCTGGATGATTATTTTTATTTATGCTAATCTCATCTGTAGTGGAACATATATCAGAAGCAGGTACGGTCACTTCATATTCACTTTAGAACAATATGTAAAACATTATAGTAGCATCTATGAATTTCAACTTACTGAAGGGTTGTTGACTAAGGTACACATAGATTCACGAGCGCATGCGACAATTTCTCACATGTTTAAGAAGTCTTACTTAGGACTCCCCCTTTCATATGCTCACTATGATATAGGTAACAACAAACTTAAGTAACATTAAGTCCTAAACTTTTAGTGGTTATATCTATCAATATATGCACCTACTACATCTTCCAAACAATATAAACTTTATTAAATATCACGTATTATTCAATCTAATAAATCAAATTGCAACCTTTGTTACTACTTTGGTTGGCCTCTGGGTAATTTTCCTTTTCCACCTTACCTTTTCTTCTTTCATTTCATTTACACAATCCCTTATAAACACAAGTGCTTTATGCACTAACACAAGGCCATTAAAATCACATAACTTTTTTACATATATGTGCTTTGTGCACCACATACAAAATTCTTTCAAATACACATATCTATTAATTACAAGTGCTTTTTGCACTGTATTTAGGAGGGCCATACCTCTTTAAAAATAGGGATTGGCGCTGATGGGGTTATACAAGTCAAAAAAAGCAGGAGGGGTCAGTTTTTGGCGCCCCCAGCGCTAGTCGTTCCACACGGAACATACAGGGAGAGCTACCCCCTGGCAGCAGTCCTGCCAAACCTTAGGGAATGACTCCTCTCTGCGTGTGGGTTGGACCACTCATGCGCTTAGATCTTAGGTCAAAAAATACTGCAAAAAGCAATGCAACCGGGTACTACACCAATACTAAATTCTACAGGGTAAGGGGAGAGGCCAATCAATACTATCTTTACCATTTTGGTAATGCTAACAAAGGTTGCAATTGTGATAGGGTCTGTAGGACATGCAATATAACCAACAACGACAACTACATAATTTCACAGGTTACAAAATTACGTATAAATACATATAAAGGTACTAACACTAACTGTAACACAAAAAATGTTATTTATTGTCTCACGTGTAACAAATGTGGAATACAGTATGTGGGTATGACCGTCAGAAAGCTTAAAGAGAGAATTGGGGAACATTTAAATAACATATACACACATAAAAAACAAACCCCTCTCTACAATCATTTCTACACTTGCGACCAAGGAATTACGGTTACGGTACTGGATTCAGAGAGCACAAATGATAGAAACATCCTCTTAGAAAAGGAGTTATTTTGGATAAAACTTCTAATGACGCCTTTACCTTTCGGACTCAATGACAACATCAAAGGATATGGAAACATCACTAATTTAAACAAGACTCAACTGTTCAAAAACAATCCCCCCTTCTTTTCGCTAAATATTACTAAAAAAAGAGATAACAGAGGGGTCAACAAAGGCAAAAGTAGGAAGAAAAGCACCGAATACAATACGGTACTGCAGGAATTGGTCAGAAAGGAAGGGAATCTTGAACCAATGGAATGTTACAGAATGCTCAAAAGTTTAAGGAGAATTGAAATTGATAAGATTATCAAACTCTCTACCAGAGAAGACTTCTTAACAGAAATCACTAATAAAAACAGGTTGCTTGTGTTTAGTTTATTAGCACATTTTCATTTTAATACATATAAAGAGAGCAAAAAAGAAAATAACATTTACCATAATATCACAATAAATTATAAAAGTAGAGTTTTTGATAAAATATCATTTAATAAAATATTTAATTCAGCACTGATTAAGGAGATAGCATGCAAGAATGATAATAAAAAAGATTATGTACCCATAAGAATTTTGTTTAAGTATGAAAACACGTTATCCAGCAAGATATTTAATTATAACCACTTTTTAAAAAGTCTGGACATAAAAGAGGTTGAAAATACGTTGAGTAGGACTTGCATCTGTCAGATAGAAAAATATAAAAAATTTATTGATGAGCACCATGGACATATAATTACAGGAGACCTCAGCATCATAGAAGAAAAAACATTTAAAGAATTATTGAGCAAGGGTACAAAATATAGATTAGACCAAGGAATCAGTAGAAAAGAAGTCAAAGAAATATTTGAGGATCTAACCAATGAAGTTATTAAATACTTGATTCAAAGGTATAAATTAAACCAAGAGCAAATAAGAGCTATAATAAAATATATTAATAACAGTTATCACAGTAAAGTTAAACCACTATTGACAGCTGATAATATTGATAGTAAAGGTGAATACATTTCAAGTGAACAGGTAAAAAAATACAGAAGTATGTTTATTTTTTGTCCTCTAGATAAAGCTAGTAATAATTATGGCATTATTTGTAAAAAACACTACCTTTTAACACTTATGGAGGAAATGGGCTTATACTATGAAACAAATACAAGGATTCTAAACTATACAAATACCAAAAATACATATGAACTGATACAAGAACAAAATAAAGAATGCATCATAAATAAACACAAGTTTTTCTGTCAAGCTAACAATTTGTCTTTTGATATAGAGGCCGATTTACCTTATATATATGCCCTCCCTAAACTACATAAAAACCCTATAAAGTTTAGATTCATCACAGGAGCATTTAATAGTAGCATTAAACCGTTAGCTAAAGAGTTACATGTTATCTTCACTTACATTAAGAACCATTTTAAAAACTATGCAAAAGCTACTGAAGATCGCAGTAGGACCATCAAAACTTACTGGTCCATAGTTAATATTAATATTAGCCAGGATCTAAGTAGCATTAGATGCGAAAATATTAAAATTTATACAGCAGACTTCACAGATATGTTTACCAACTTGAAACATAGCCATATATTGGAAAGTGTGAAAATACTGCTAAATATCTGTTTTAAAAATTCCAACAAAGCTTTTATCGCCACTAATGGGTTCAATGTATTTTACAGTGATGGCAAAGAGCTAAGAAATGGATATAGATACTACAAAAAAGAGGATTTACTCTATTTAACGGACTATTTGTTAGATAACAGCTACTGCCTTTTCGGAAACAATATCTTCAAGCAAAAGGAAGGGGTACCACAAGGTGGCAATTTCAGTCCGTTATTAGCAGATCTTACTTTGTCAGTTTTGGAATTTAATTACGCAAAGACCATTAAATTAATGACCGGTAAGACTTTCATACCATTTAGATATATGGATGATTTACTTCTTGTACACAATTTTGATGAACTAGAAGTAGAAACTATTCTTAGAAGGATTTATGATAACAAACTAGAGCTTAAAAAGACTCACATTTCCGATCACTATGCAAACTATCTCGACCTAACATTAGAAATCAACAATGGAAGAGTTCTCACATGGCTATATAACAAAACTGACAACTTTAATTTCAAAGTGAACAGATTTCCACATAGTAATAGTAACATATCTCTAAAAAATAAAGGGGCGGTTATATATACAGAAGCACTACGAATAGCCAATACATGTTCTACATTTGATACATATACCACTAAAATAAGAAGTATGGTAGAGTTTTTGATAAACAGTGACTACAGCCTGGAATTCATAACCACCCATATCATTAAATGTATTATGCATAATAAGTACATCAGTTACAAATTTGGACTTACAGACAACACACGGAAAATAACCAAATTAGTAAGTAATATGCTAAATAGCTAGATAAGTTAATAATTTCCTAAATGGAGTACTAAACAGTCATTACCAAACAAGAAGGAAGGCAAGTAACGCTTTGTCAGACCCCAGTGGGAAGTTTATTTTTTAAATCCTCCACATTACTCCAGTTCCTCATCTAACTTGTGGTACCTTCCCCTATTTTCGTTCTTGCAAGTTTAGCATGCGGTGTGTAAGTAGCAGTATTATCTTGCAGTGATTATTGCTAACATGAAAGGAAGATTATGGGAAGCTTGGTTCTTTTTTATTTTCTTCACCATACTTTAAGTACTGCAGTAATAAAGCCTGGGTGCAGACAATGTACATATGCGCTCCATTTATAAAGCGTTCCCTTAGTATCATATGCACCCACGCCTTTTTCAAAAAGACTATTATACCTACCTCAACCTTTTTCAAAAAAGACTATTTTACCTACATCAACCTTTTTTTAGCACAGCAAACTTACCTTTTTTATAATAACCTTTTAATACTTCTTGCCTATGTTGTATGCTATTAACATACATTTTTTCATAACATGTTGGTTACCACCCGCTTACACATTTATTTGATGTTGCCAGCCTTACTCACTGATGAGCCTCAAAGGCTGGCAACATACAATGGTTCGTCTGAGTCGGAGGCGAAACGAACCATATAACACTATGTGACATATATTCCTCACCTACTGTATCATATTTTTCGATATTGGACACGCGACGAAGTTCTGTTGCTCGCTTTGTAGAACTCCACGATTGCTGCGCTTCCAGAGGTATTTAGTTGCGTTCTACTCGACTTCTGGCCACATTGCGGCCAGTATTGGAACAACTGCAATAGAACGCTCCTTTCACAAGCTTTCCCTTCCCTCCACTTCCCTTCCCTTTCATGGGCTAACCATATGTTTCTTCCTCTCCCATTTCTACCATTAACCCTTCGATGCAGATAAGAAGTAAGTATTTTGATATGATGCTCACATCATTTCACATCACTCATTGTTCCGTTAATATGTATATAATAATAAACTATTACTATCGAATTGGGAATCGACAGTTCATGAAATTTATATCACGTTTTCACAACGACTATAAAAACAGTACGTAGTGGCACCACAACAGTAGCTGGAATCTTAACAAAGTAATAAAGACGAACAAGGCGATCAAGGTGAGATGGCATACATTGAAAGCAAGAAGGCACCAAATTAGGCACACGACAAAGGACTGAAGTATAAGCGATGAATAAACGGGCAATAAACCCATGAATTATCAATGCACAAAATATAATAAGCTGCAAACAATACATAAACCAAGAAAAGGTCCTTTATCGCTCGTCATAAATGGATGGAATAATGGATGTGAGGTAATGAAAGACCGAAAGCTAATAATGAAAGGAAAGCTAGGAGTCAACTCATAGCAGCCCACATAGAGTCCCACGGAACTACTACGGAACCGAAAAACCATATACCCAACAATGGATTTCAACACAGCATCACCATAATCATTTGTAGAATACAATCGATACCTAACATGTTAAGATTCTCAAATGGATCCGCAACAATGTGCGTATAGAGTGGAAAGAACTCGACTTCTATTATTATTTTGTATTTGAGCGAATCGAGACCGTTATTTATTCAGTCCAATTCACTCTCTCGCCTCCGTTTTTTTGTGTGTATATCTGTTTTTGCAGTCGGATTTATTCGGCTTTATTTCACGTTTATTTGAGATTTACTCGAAAAAGATTTTCACGACTACGGTGCAGCACGGTATTGGCGTCGCATGCAACCTGCATTGGCGCACAGGACAATTGTGCAGAACAGGTATGTAAGGGGACAAGTTTAATGAATAAAATATTTATACCTAACAAGTATATGGATGATTTGTCAATAATACATAATCAGTGAAAGAGGCATCAACAAAGACTTTCTTTAGTTTTAATAATTTAGTTTACAAAAAAACCTGTACTTCTGAAACTTACAGCAACTACCTTGACAATAATAGTATTAGCACCAAATCCTATAATAAAACTGTGATTTCAACTTCAAAGTCATCCTTCCCCTCAGTGTGATACTTGCATCTCCAACAGCAACAAAGCTTCAGTGACTTGCACCGAAACCCTTAGGATAGCATATACTTGCTCCTTCAATAATACATTTGAAGCTAAGCTCACGGGAATGACTAACACAGTAATGGATATGTAATGGATACAAAGAAAGAACATCCTTAAATGCATTCATAGGAATGAATTTGGGTTTTTACACTTAATTTAATCAGTAATTATTACAACATTTAAAGTTTGTTGCTAGTTTGTTTGACAGAAGAAACGTTTGACTTAACACATCATACTTCATTGGAATTGCAATCTTTCGTTCACTCCCAATTCCGTTTTTTGCTGCACTACCCTCACTCGTAGAGCATTATTTATACTATTTAGCTTTCCTACCCTGTTTTTTCAAGTCCCAGTATACAGTGTAACTTGGCACACATAATATTCGCGCGAATCATGTTACTAATTGCAGACAACATGCTAACGCGCCCCAGGCACACAAAAGGGCTTAGTGGCAGCGTACCTGAGTATCAAACGTGAGTTTTTACAGTGACACACATTCAACAATTTTGTTAATAACTTTCAGTCATTATTGTGTCTCATATTTTATTTACACACCTGTTCCTCATTTTTCTTCATAATCTTTTCGATCCTTACTATGCTATTTCACTTTTCCTTACTGTTCCTTGTGTAATCTCCTCTCAGTTTTTGCTATTAATCCTTTTCTGATAACTCATCCACTCCTTTATCCAATTTTTCTATTACTGATTGAATTTTTGCATCCTTTCATGGTATAGTTGGTTATTCAAAACTTTTTCTAAGCGTTTTTATTCAGCTTTCGACTTTTTCTTCCACATTGTTTATTCTAGTCTTCTCTATTCTAGTCTTAGCATCTAGTCTACTCTTATCTACAACTCCTATTACTAGTCTTTTCGATGTTGTTTTTTATAAATTTATTTTATTTGTTTATTTGTTCTAATTGGTATTCTGTACATCTATTTTTTCACATATCGACGTTTTTTCTAGTATGTTTCTTACACCTCTCAATTACCCTTTGTTTTTCTAATCACCCCAACTCACGGATGAGCCTCGGGGGTGAATAGAAAACACAGTGGTTTTTATGGGTAGAAGAGTCGAAACGAACAACAGGCTAATTTGAAACATTAACTTTTCCGACAACTTTTTACTTCTTTCTCCTTTTTTATGTATAGCTCATTTATGTCATAAGCATTTTCTTATGATCGGTTGTAACATTTATTGCGCAGTATTCCAAGATTGTCGTTTGTATCCATTTATTCGCAGTTTCTTCCTTCGTTTGCTTGCTCAAGTTTGAGTTAATTTCGATTAACGCATAAACTGTGGTGCGATCTGTGTGACATCAGTGGCACTGGCATCAAAACTCCACCACTGAACCAGTTTTCTAGAACAGAGCCCTAGCCCAACTAATCATTCAAAAGTGCGCAGTAAACTACACCGATCAACCGCACACACGGTGCGAGAAATTCCCCAAAAGTACTCGATCCCCAAACTTCGACAGAAAGTCAAGGAAATACGTTCATACAATGCCAAAAGTTGAACAACTAACTCATCAAATATCTCTCACTAGCTTACCTGGCCGGCGTGTCACACGATCATATCCCTTCCGGAAATTGGGAACCAATTTATTGAGCCCATTTAGAAGTCGAATTAGGGAAGCAATCGAGACCAAGACGGCTGCATCTTCACATGTGCGTCGACACGGCTGATTATATAGAACTCATTACCGACAACAGTACAACCTCATTCATCAATGCAATGAGACGAATCATGTCGCGCAGACTGGTGCTAGATTCACACATTTGCGATAACGCACCAACTTTTCTACTAGCCGAACCAATCCTCAATCTGAGTGCCACTATTGCCGTATGGCAAATCACCACACATCATTATGCTACCTTTCCGAGGAAAGGGCTAACCTCTAAGCAGTTGTCAAAGAATGGGAATCTACTCAACCCACAAAGAGCCAGGGGGCAGGAGAGTCGGGCGGGCGGGAGTGTGCCTAATATACTCGAGACGAAGATGAAGAGCGGCGTCATTAAAGGACGCGTGATCTACATGAACGACGAGCTTTAAGGCGAAGGGCGCCAAAAAGAGCACAAGATAGCCACGTGGAAAAAAATCCCAATATGTCAACGACACCGCTGACCCACTTCTACTCATGAAAACGATCCTCTATACTCACACAATTTGCATTTATTGTTTCTGAATTACTTGTTATCATTGTTTCATTCGTAAGGGAAAGCTTTTTGCCCACTCATGATTTTGCAAAGGAAGTTATTTCACAGTTGTCATCGTTGTTGCCATATTTCACTATAGCTTTTCGGTAGCCCGCAAATGAACCATTTGATGCCTCTTCATCACGCATGAAGGTATCTCAAAGTTGTATATCTCAAAGCGATCTTTCGCTGTTTCATTATATATGAAAATACCTCAGGATCATCTCCCGCTATTTTGTGACAAACGAAACTATTCCTCGCTATCTCATCACAAACGAAGCCATCTTGAAATTGTCTTTCGTTGCTATCTCACAAAAGAAGCCATCTCGTTATTCTCCGCTGTTGCCTCACAATCTTACTCATGTCGCTACCACGAGAATGAGAATACAAGTTTAATTACCCAAGCATGGGACTGTTCGAGCTGGCAGTATCGAGCCAAGCCTACCAGTGATGTTGCTATTCGGTATTAATATTCCTGTACTGTTTGTTATAGTCTACCCCGCGTTCTGAAGGGGACAACGGTGGAAATTGGCCGACTGCGGCCGGACGAAGAGTGCGAATGCTGGGTAGTCTAATGGCAACAAACGAATCAAGAAAATCTGCAAAAGAATCGTGGAGATCGGATCTTATTATACGAGTCTTACACGGAAAATGGGTTTCTCCGTTATCCACATACTTCTGTTACATTTATTCGTGTGCTGTTTTGCGAACGAGGTTTTTAGGTAGATCAGTTTTGTTAATGGCCTGACGTTTCGACCCTTTCGTCGCCTTCGGAGGCTCCGTGATCCACCGCGAGTGGTAGGACGTCGCTACCGACTCGTGTTAGTATGAAGAGCGACTAGAGTGATAGAGTAATATAGTCGCTCATCATACTAACACGAGTCGGTAGTGACGTTCTACCACTCGCGGTGGATTGCGGGGCCTCTGAAGACGACGAAAGGGTCGAAACGTCAAGCATTAAAACTGATCCACCTAAAAACCTCGTTTGGCAAAACAGCACGCGAAAAATTGAACAACATGCAGAAGTTCCAAGAAGAGAGAACTCGGAGAGTTTTGTTACAATTGCCTAATAAGGAATGCAGGCAAAATTTAACACGAAAAATTGAGAATCCTGCGAAGATACAGCTCCTCAGAATGGTGGCCGAGGGAGCGGGGCCTCAGAGTTAATGCCCGTCTTGTCGCTCCAACCGCTGCCGACGACGAGGCAGCCATTAACTCTGAGGTCTCGCCCCTCGCCCACTACTTTGAAGAGCTGTCTCTCGTCAGGATTCTCATTTTGCAGGCTTTGCATGCGGCCCTTGTTATGTAAATACAGCATAAATAGATAGGTAACAGAGAGTCATTTCTCCCCGCACGATTTTCTTCACGGGTACTGAGCACAATTATAGAAAGGGGCATAGTGTGACAAATGGCATCACTCGCACTCTTATGGTCCAGAGACGAAGCATCTGATCGATGCCAGGTCAGGTCAACCGAGCCTTGCGTCCCCCTGTTAGAAACATTCGGAAACGCTGATGAAATACTGACTTGTACACTCCCAACATTATTTTGTAAGTAGACCATATTGCACCTATCACCAATCTTAGTCCGGCGCAAATTCTTCTGGAAGAGGGGGCTGCATTGCAAGGGTGCTGTTCTACACTCAACGTGGAAACGCGAGAAACCGGTACGACCAACACACAAGTTACCCTCACTAGGGAAGGTATTTAACTTCCCATGGAACTTTGAAATGGGACCGGGGGGGGGGATGGATAGAGCTTTGAACGCTGATTATAACTGTGAAAACCAAAATTGCCAAATGGCATCCTGAAGCGAGTTATGAGGGGTCAAAGTTTGCCTGTGATACCTCCGTGGCGAGGCCTTCTGCCATCAGACGCTTGTTGAAATGGCCATTTGCAATGAGACATATCACTGTACGCGCTTCAAAATGCTTATCTCAAATCTGTATTCAGAATCTGTCAAACAATTACCTGAATGAAGTTATGAAGGTTTTTATGAAAAAAAGAGTGATACTATTTCATGGTATGTTTGGGAGCCCATGGCGCGCGAGCCATACGTTTACACGCAAAACCAGTGTGATTTTGGTGTTCAGGGGATCAAACTACCCCATGGGACAACTTTTCAGCTAGTTCGAGAATCTGACCGAACGGAAAAATTGATGGGCTATGGCTGGCAACCCATTCAACAGAGGAGAAGTCGTTGACCCTTGCCGAGCAAATGCTCTTATTTGGCTCTTGTTACGTGCGTTTAGTGTGATGGGCACGTGTGATAGGTATGTTTAGGTTATCTTGTTCAGCTTGCAGGATTTTTTTGTGGAAGGAAATTCAAAAAACTCCTACTTAACCCCTGGCCACCCCCAATTTTCCGAGGTTGGGCCATTGAGATGTCACAGGCAAACTTTGATCCATCGTAACTCGCTTCAAAATGCCATTTGGCAATTTTGGTTTTCACAGTTATAATCAGCGTTCGAAGCTCTATCGATCCCCCTGGGTTTCATTTCAAAGTTCTATGGAAGTAAAATACCTCCCCTAGTCAGTTTCCATGCTTATCCTTATCACGCACAAAAGATCGTAACACAGTTTTCAAGCCACGCGGTACAGAGTTCATTTCCCAGTTCCTAAAAAAGGAAACTACAGATAATATTAAAAATTGGGATCTCTTTGTTGTCCCTGAGCTGCGTTATTGGGCCAGACCACGGGAAAGGTAGGCACTCGGATTAGCGTCACCGAAAACGATGAATATGCAGAGAAATTGGTGATACTATACATACAGTTACTGCCGTAAAATACTGAAAATCACGCGGGAACGCCTTTTCGCCGCACTGCTATAGAGGAGCGTTGCAGCTGCAACCATACACTTAGGAGGAACTGCACAATAATTCTACACGGTAATTAGGGCTGCTTCGAGAGAGATGACCCGTGGTTGGAGGGATTTTGGAAGCGGAAGAAGCGTTAAGGAAAGACCATCTTTTTCCACTGGTTAACACATTTCATAAGAGTGTGCGCGTGTTACTGTGATTAGCACAAGCACCAGAGATCGAGCGTGCAGTTGCCAAACCACTGGAATCTTGAGAAAGACTGAAAGGGAGCGGAAAGGTTCGGTAAGAAGGAACTCAAATACATTCATTGAACATAAAATGATCTCCTATCTAAGTTTAACTAGAACTGTAGCTAAAATTGAATCTGAACCAGAGTTTGATAGGTGAACCGTTACCGCTTCGACTCTCGCTCCGAGCAGGATATGTGCTTATGCTGCAATTCATCGAAAGTGTGGCGCGCAACACGTGAACTGAAACACCATGGATCTTCTTCTCGTTCACGGTCTATCGGGCGAAATTGCTTCTTTTAGTACAACAATAAGCAACAAATGAACCACAGCGGAGTACTCTTCAAAGGTGCATTCCTCAATTGCCAGAAGATTAACCTGTACTTGGCTCAAATATAGAAAAGGAGATGCGATTTTAACCCACACTAAACAGAAAAATCCACAAGAATTGCTGGAAACTGTAGTCTCCCATAGCCCTAAGAATGAAGTTGTCGGCGACGTTTGCTGGGTGCGCTTTATTTATAACTTGAGACCCAATCGTGTTTCATTTATTGATAGTGCAATCTAACGTTTACTCATCTTCTTTCATTCCTTTTTCACTTTTCGTATTTTTAATGATAGTAATCATGAATCTCCAAATATTTTTTAACCACCATTCGCTAGGTACATGGCTGTGGCTTGAAATATTCCATATACGATCAAGTCACAGGTCACAAATAAAGTGCACAGGAGGCGTCGCCTCGTCGCAGAGTATGAAACCAACCTGATTGGAATGTCCGAGCTGCCCTATCACTCGTTCTAAGTCTTGAAACCTGCACAGTCGTTTCATTTCAGTGGACTTATGTCTCACTGAAAAAGGGCAATGATTCTCTTTGGAGAAAATCTGAATGGGCCTCCAATTCCGCACAATTGTTCAGAATTCGGTAACAGATATGCACACAATACACCATTCACCATCAGCTCGACTGTTATGTTAACTGCGACGAAGATAGCAAATATCGGGGTGTGCCATTATGACAGAAAACTCGCGTTGCGGTGTCCGGTGTGCGGCGCGATGGTGCGAGCTATTCGCCCCACTTTGTATGGTGACCTACAGTAGGGAAAAAGGTATATGCGGCTTTGAATTTCAGCAACAGTGGTAGACGTATACCCAGTTCGTTCAATTTTTTTGTATTCTGAAATCAACAGTTACTCAATGAAACAAGGTAGCTCGGCACAGTAGGGTGCTGGGTGGAGGCTGAAAAATACCTAAACTCTGCAAAAGAATTCAATTAGCCATAAAAAGCCTATAACTTATCAAAAAAGGTAGGTGTGCAGGAAGTAACATGGAATAAAGCTAGTACTTTGTACATTCCACTTGGAATCGTGACAACATTTTACAGCACTGAGGCAGGGAGTTCACCATTTTCAGGATTTTCAGTTGGATAAATTTTACATTCTCCACTAAGCACCATGCTCTGCTGAGTTAATTTCTTTCATTGAGTGACAGCTGATTTAAAAATACGAAAAAATTCGCCCACTAAGTGGACGTCTACCAAAGCTGAGGTTAAAATCCAGAAACGCCTATATTTTAGACCGCTACTCTGTCTCTTCCGAAAGAACCTGGTCGAAATCATAAATGAAGTGATTCTATAATTCCAGGAATCGAAGATTGAAAAAGGGGAACTCCGAAATAACGATACAAAGTGCCAACCCTGTGCAGTAAGCACGGGGTCAAACACTTTCAAACTTAGCGCCCGTTGCATCGCATGAATTATGGTTCTAACAAAAGAGGTATATGAGGGAGTACGAGGAAACATTAGCCACATTAATCTGTCATCGAAAACTTAGGAGATGTTTTATTTACGTAATGCTCTAAGAATTGAGGATTCACGTCTAATCAATCAAAGATCTTGTGTCCATTGGCATTTCAATTCTTTCCAAAAAAGATTTGTCATAGAAGCATCCGAGTGTGAAATGAAGATCTCGTAATGAGGCTCTTGCGGTACTCCATACACAATGGAAAGGCTCCATCTATCATCGGTTACCGTCCCAGACGTCGACTCGGTTCAAGTGTTTTCGAAAAACTCCTATTATTTTGTCTTGTATTCTCATGGTCAGTTCCTTCAGCACACTTGTTTCTTATTCCTTTTCATATTTTCTTTCTGATTATCATGGACTTAGTGATTCACATATTTTGCCATATGTTTCTTCGCAACATCTCCGTTGGACTGGAAGAGATAAATGCGACACAAGTTGCTTGTTAGAAAGGTGAACGTACTTACTACAATCCATTCCATGGCTGGAGCCTAGTGATGTATGAGGTAAAGCTCGGCCATGGGTTACAGGGCGAGCATGCGCTTTTAGCTTCGCCTTTGATATCAGCTTCGAAATCAAATCTCGCAATGCCCGTCCACTCTGTTTATGGATGGTGTTTTTAGAGCCGCTGCTATGGGCAAGGAAAAATGAGAGCTGAGAAGTCATGTTCTCTGCAAATAATTAATCCAGTTTAGAAGAGATGACCAGTGGGAAACTCGCATTGAAAGACATGCTTTGAGCTCTTTGGCACTGCCTCGTTTGCCTGCATGCTGGGTTGTGTGGTTGCCGATTTGCGAGTTGCTGCTAAGACGAGGCAACTGTCGCGAGCCCCTCGCCGTCTCACAGGGTAAACAGGGAGTAGAGGATTCCTCGACACTCCTTACAGGAATGTGTATAAGGCAATGTGAGACTTCCAAAATTTATTCCAAAAGACTCAAAACAGCTTTTACAAAACCGATTGCAAAAATTGGTTGCAAAAGATATTTTAGCCTTATAGGCAAGCTTTCGGCGCCTAGCGCCTTTATCAAGCCTGAAAATGTACAAATTAGATTTTATTTATAGACTCTGTTGGAGAGTCTACAGTCGTATTTGTACTAAGTAAAGGCTTGATAAAGGCGCTAGGCGCCGAAAGCTTGCCTATAAGGCTAAAATATCTTTTGCAACCAATTTTTGCAATCGGTTTTGTAAAAGCTGTTTTGAGTCTTTTGGAATAAATTTTGGAAGTCTCACATTGCCTTATACACATTCAGATCAACATGAGGCTTCGGGACAAGACAATGCTTAAGTACTCCTTACAGGGTAAGCTCGAAGTCGAGGATTCCTAGACAGAGGAGTGATTTGATCGGCCAGGAATGACGGCGGCTAGAATGCGAGGGAAGGGGAAGGAGTGAGAAGAAACGTTTTCGAATTCTCATTTCTCGTTTGATTCCGTTTGTTCTCTATTGTTGTACTACTAGCGCCTCGAATCATAATTCACTATAAGGACCGGGCAGCTATTGCGGTTGTTTCACATTCCACAATTAATCGACGATCTAGCAAAATTAATCCCAATCAAACACTTTCACAAGATTACAACTTCTCTGATTTTTGCATGCTCACCAGTTCATTGCTGAAAGTCAGTTGTTCCGTCACGTTACTGTGTTATTTTGTACAATTGCTACCTCTATTATTTGTCCCCGGTTTTTCCAGAAATATGCTCAGAACTGAGCTGTGTGTACATGAACCGCAATCGAGGGAGGACCTTTGGAAGCCTTCATCTGATCAGGGAACATTCACCGTTCTTCTATTGAAAAGCAGAGTCGGTCTAAGCAATGAGAACCGAACACAACTATATATTTCAATGAAGCGACTGTTCACTTCGTATCCCTTTCGATGACGAAGAAGAGGGAGAAATGGTCCCCGTGAAAACGTGTGATTAGGTCCCATCTGCGAGGCGAGGAATGATGACCTCCGCATCTTCCGGCCGTACGTTCTTTACGACTACTATCGGGGAGTAATTTATGATGTTGCCCCCATATTACTTTGAGATTAATGACGTATGAGTGTCTTTCAAGTAACCGCACATTGGTGCCATAAAATCAATCGTTTTTCGCCGATTTATGTGCTTTGTAACAATAAATCTCATATCGACGACGCTAAACTGATGTCGTGTCACTCAAAGCGACATCTCCCACCCCGACAAACAATTCTATTTTTTCCAACTTCGATGGTTGAAAATGAGGCAAAGACTACAATATATCACTGCAGCCTTGAAATTCCCCCTGCCAAGCCATGTTCCTTCATTGCCCGTGCTCAGTGATGCATTCAGACGAATAGTGCACGGAAGACTTCCTTATTTTCACAGGTGATTAGGTGTAATTTTTTACCGTAGTCCATGGACAAACGTTTTGTGCAGGATTGAAAATCCAATAGAAACAACTCTTTGAAAACAATGCTTTGCAGTTTGTTTGTGAACAGCTGGGCGGGCCCAAACGTTTGCGTCATCTCATGAGCTCTCGAATGAACCCGTTGTAGTAGAAAGGAGCCACGAGACCATATCTGCATGTACATGAACTTGGCAAGCTCAGCTCACCGCAACCGGGTGTGTACCCTTATGTCAGGATTTCGCACCGCGGTATGTCGCAAGCGAAACAATGCGGACGAGCTGAAGCCGCCATGTTGTTGGGTCTTGAAGCGATTACATGTCAACTGCGTATCGCGCCCCTAGCATTATCGTGTAATCGTTCTAAGACGTGACTACCGCGACGCGCATAGCTCGCACACGCTGCGTCGCACGCCGCTCGTCGTTGTGCGAAATACTGACTCAAGGGTACACGCCCACCATAACCGAGGCACACGACAAGTCTTAATACATGTCTTTCTCATGAGGGTATTCGTGAAAGCGCTCAGGAGGTAAATCATTCAAATTATTTCCTGCTTTTCTTATTTTCCACTCAAACAAAAGTATGATTTTCGATCTTTTGTAATTCTATGAAACACGTGAAATACCATACGACTCCTGAAGAACATGGCCAATTTTCATCCATGATGCTTTCTGGCTTACCGTCCCAACCTTTCAAAATGGAATGGTTTTTTCAAATGCGAGAATAGGAAGTTGTCAGTGAGTATCTAAGCAAATAGGGTGATGGAAACAACAATGAATGGGTTTTTCGGTCATTTCATGGACCACGTTTTTCTTTGTGTACCGCGACTTTAGGACTTTTGGTGAAGCCTTGACTCCAACACCGCGATATAGGGTAATTTCTTACCACCGCACGGTCAAAAGGCACCGCCGCGGTTTTCAGACCACATTCGATATGGCAAAGAGTCGAAGAAAGCGACGCGACTAATTGGAAGCAACGGCAAGGAGAACTGGCTGCTGATGACCCCTGAAGTGGTTCCATCCATCATTCCACCGATAGGCATGATAGGCATGATTTTATGGAATTCTCCAATTGGTATTCCTTGACAACGACCACAATCGAAAGACTCGACAAATTTTGATATTTTTGTTCCTGATGGAAATAAAAACCGCTCTTCGTTTGCTCTACAACGGGGCAAACGAATAAAGCCTCAGGTGCCAATCAATCGTTTATTGAGATGCGCCGTACATTCTACAAAGTGGCTGGGAAGTATAGGACACCATGTTTTTCACGCAAGCGCATTTCAAGATAAGGATCAGATAGGCAAAGTTACACTGTAAGATAAGACACAGTCATATAATTTGTACACCACAAAAGGCGATAACATTGAAAGACACCGGGAAGTGATAATTTTGATTACGATAAGATCTACCGTAAAGCTTGCAGTTCGTTGAACTGTAGGCATTGCACACACAGCATTTTGCATTACTGCAGCCGTTTCCTGTTCCACTTTTTTACATTATCATGCAGGAATGAAGTACATCTACGAGACAACAAATGACATCTGCACAAGCAAGCAACTCGGAAAGACGATGTTGCATTTAAAGAGATGCTCGAGAGATGCGAATACAGTCCATAACGTCGCGCTTTTGAATCCGGCTTTCTCTACCGATAATCGCTTTTAACCTCAAATGCTTTTGACCTCACTTTCAGAAAAAAATTTCTTTTCTTCTCCCTCTTTCTCCCGGCTCCTTCCGGTTCCTTCAAGCTTTTCCTTTGATGCAGGTCATCAGAAACTCGACTACGGAACTTACGTGCAGTGTACTGTGCATAATGAACTTCGCATCGTTGATGTTTGAAACTTCAGAAGATGTGAAGCGACGTCGACGTAGAGTGCGTGCAGCGCAGGTGGGTTCGATTTTTGAACTCCTGAAAGTTTGCATCAAAGAAAAATGACTAATTTCATGCGCCTTGTGTGATATAATGCTCGTACAAACGTCGTCTATCTTTGATTGAAGTCGTTTGTTTCTCTGGTCCCTATCATGGAAATTACACTCAGAAACATGGTGTCTTATACTTTTCAGCCACCCTGTACTTTCATTCAGAGTTTTATTGTTGAATGTGATCTGGCGTACCCCGTAAATTGCGGATGCCACTCGACATATGGTACAAAGGTCAGCTCCTTCACTCATCCGTAGAAGTGTGGTGCCAATTCACCCTTTCCATCTGGATGGAAGGCTTGCCCTCCCTCTGTGGTTAGTATCTGCTTCCGATCACCTGAATAAACAAGTAGAGCGGTGCCACTTGTCACTACACTCCCTCCAGGTAATGCCTCGTTATATAGTTCTAATGACGGTATTGACAAAGTCTTAAACCTCGAATTCCCTACCATACCGCCATATTTTCAAAATGGCTGAACTACCTTGCGCTTTTAAAGGTTGCGATAACGGTATCGCTTGTTTTGCTTAACTGTGGACCCAAGGCCGAACAGCCTTCTCGCTTTTTATGATGGAAGGATTGGTACCAAAAGTTGGAAGAGGGTTTGGAGAATTTTGAGAGCACCAAATAATCTGTCTGGTCAATCACGCATTTGTGCTAACACACGCTTCAAATCATCTCCGATGAAGGGAAGGGTGAGTGCGTGACATATTTCAGCGAGATTGTTCAACCTTTTCATCATGATAATCCATGGGTGAGTGCCTTCACTCTTCAGAATTGCGCACTTCGGCGTGGCGCAATGTGTGCGAGCCTGGGACGATGCTGTAGTTTGTTTCCTGAAGCAGATACACCTCTAGCATCACCGTGTAATCGCTATAGTACTCAACTACAGCGCCCATATCTCGTACGCATTGTTTCGCACCTGGCACGAAATCCTGGCGTAGAAGTTTACACCTCTAACCCTTCTGTAAACCTTCTAAGCTATCTCACGACTCTGAATTGAAATCCAACATATCAGTTTATCGTTCAGTGTTCGGGTCTTTGATACAGCGCTCGATTTGGTCGAGTCCGACCAGTATGTGTCCAGAGAAAATAGCATTCAAATCGGAGAGACCACACTCGCGCTTCACGGTGTGTGTACCTTGAATGATTCAAGGTATCTTCGAGGTCAAACTGTGATAGACCCAGTCATCCAGCATTTCCGTGATTTCGTCGGCAACTGAATTACAAAAACCAAATTCCTTACAAAAGTCCTCCTTTGAAGGGTTGTCCACGGAAATTAAAGTTTCTCCAGTTGCCGATAATTTATGCTGTGTCTGCACTTGGGGCCGGATGTAAAGTTTCATGCAAGAAAGAAACAAAATCCAGCTCAGACACAGCTTCTTAAAGTGATAGCCAACAAGGAGAGGCGTCCGAGAGGGCAAGGTTACGACTATTGTAAGAGCAGAGAGGCGACGGCTACGTGGTCAGGGACACAGGGTGAGAAGTCAATCAGCACTGGGCGCGAAAATTTGTTTTGTGCAGGAATTCAAACGAATTGCTCTCCCTCCAATATTCCGATTTCTGCTTTGAAGCAAAGGAAATTTCTCCGTTTTTTTTGCGTGTCTGTTAATGCGCTGTAGTCAGTAGAGTGTTTTCAAGAGGAATTATTATAGATTCATGGAATTTCGGTACACGACTCCTTTGTTCAATCAAAATGACCACTTTTTGGTTCATAGCGGAAGTAATTCTTTCCCATCATCTTGGATACCTATATCATTTATGTTCTCGTTTTACTGCAACGCTGGTACTCCGCTTCAAAGTATTGGAACGCCGATCGACAGTATGAAGGAATAGGAAGTAAGACGTGAGCATGTTGATTGAAATCAATGTACAGCAATAAACATTATCTCTTTCCCTTGGTGATACCAGAGGATCCTTCAGAGCTTGTCGACCGATCTTCAATACTCTCTATCGAGTACAGACGCTATTCATAGGCAGTAATTATTTCAATTTACAATAGCTTATGGTGCCCACAATGAGTCGTGCAGTATTACAACTTTTCGCATTCCGTCGTCACTTGTACCCGTTTAGTTATATCCGCTCGAAAAATACCATTAGTTACACACTTTAGGGAAAAGGTTTTTGAAGCGGAATCTGTTGGATAGTTGGTGGATTCCTAGCAACGCGGTTTATTGAATTACCCGTCATTAATCAGTCTTCGAATAGCAGGTGATGGCCTAACATATTTCGTCCAGGTGCAGCGTTTTATAGGGTCATCATTTTCTTTCACCATCGGCAAAGACAGCGACGAAGACCTTGCCTAACATTTATGAGAATAGCAGAATCCTGCAATTTGTCAGAGTGGTTGGGTATAGGCAAAGTGGATAACAAAGTGCACTCTCATTGTGTAACTCGATCCTCTCTCTTCTTCTACACGGGCTAGGCCATGCCAGCGCGTTGACTAAGATTACCACACGCAGTGGATACAGGGCTTTAAAGTGAATGTTCTGGATAATGCAACCGCGAGAAAAAAAAAAACAAATAAACTTGTCAAAAAATTGAAATTGTTTTCTGTGACACACGTTGGTTTTGCCCCAAATATGTTCTAGTGGGAGCCACATCACTGACATCGATTGGAGTCGCGTAGATCTGTGGTGTCTGGCGGTCATATGTAGCGCATACTCGCCCAAGAAGCTGCTAATAAGTGGGTTGCTGGACGCACAGCCGAAGCCGGTTCCAAGGCGCATTTGATTGGACTTCCAGCGCTGTATACATGCCTTTTTTGCACAGTCAATCACAGTGCTCACAGTCACTTAAGATCTACCTTTCCACAAAGATACGTCCAAAAGCGTTACATTGCTTGCTTCAGAAGAACTGTTAGCTTCACTCTTCAATTTCAATTTTATTTTTCAATGCACAATCTGATGCGATGACGAAAACTGTGTGATTCAAACCATTCACTTGTGATTCAGAAAAGAGAAAATATTGCAAGCTTTACCTCTCCTTATTTAGGTTAAACCCGTCATCCTGGCACCCTAAATGAAAGAGTTTGGACATCGACATCCCATTTTGCAAAATTCAAAAGCGGGGTGGTGCAAAAGAGAGTTCGGAAAAGCAGGAAAAGGAAAAAGATATATAAAAAAGGTATTGATCACCAAGACAGATTCTCAAACGGCGTGGACGTCACCAGTACAACTGACTATAATAGTTGGAAAAACGCTGTCTTCTTTTCACAGAATACATTCCTTTTATGAGTTTCAGGTCACATGACATTATCAGTGTACTTCTCGCTGTAGAACGCTTTCCCCGTGTGTCATCGCTGTAATTTCATTTCCCCAAACTCATCGCCGATTATTTTACGCGACATGTCGTTCCGGTGGAGATCTTTTCGACAGTCTTTGTGCAAGGAAGATTTACAAGCAAATAAAATCGTTCTGACAAGCCTCGTGTTATCAGCGCGACGACCCTAAAGAAAAGTCGTTACTCTGCATTCATGGAATGTCACGAGTTTCCAAACACAAAGACATCGATCTTGTCCCCCAATGTGAAGTGGCAACATTTAGCTCATTCAGCTATCCGGATTAACAGCTTTAGATTAACGAAACTTAAAAATTATGTAATTATAAATCTACGATGAGAGCTGTGTCGGTAATGATCACTTTCCATGGCAGGCTGTTTTCGCCAAATTGTTTTCATGATTTTTTAATAAGTAAGGCCTGGTTTTCAGTCATGGACAGCTTTCAGAACACCTGACATTCAGTGATGCAGAGATTTATGGCTAGGCATTGGTATGAAGTCATCTTTCATATTGCCTTTTATGTATCTTGTTTCAGAGCCTCATTTCAAAGAGGAAGTCACTGCACGACCGAAATTACTTTCGAGGTTTCATTGCTGTTGTTTTCCAAATGGACTTATTGAATTCAGTATGCGCTGCTATATATTCCATTTCAAAAAAAGTATGTAAGCTTCTCGTCTTGTATGGAAGGTGGGGACCTTCTATTGTATGCTCTTTACTAACATGTGATCCACAGGTTTGGACACAGATCCTTGGGCGACGGTACACATTGGCGGTAATCAGGGATGAAACAAGCGAGAATGCCCAAATACCCTTAGAATTATACCCTCTTATTTGGTCGTGGACGAGTTTCACGCGCATAGCACTCGGGCGTTTCATGCTACTTTGTATGCCTGTTTATCTGTTGGTCTCGATTTGTTTGTTTGTTTGTTTAACCCTTGTGAAATTCGGCGATCAAAAAAAAGTGACACCGGTCTCAATAGTGTACGTGTATTAATCTTTTTGATAAAAACAGGGTCCTTCACATTATCCATGTAATTAAGTAGGTAAACGGATTTCGTGTGGCACATGTGGAACATCTGCTAGTTTATAAGAATGCGCAGTTAAACTCAAGTTCTAATGAGCCTGCCAAGAGCATAAATTCGACTTTTTACTCGCGGCTCTGTGACTAAGCCCAGTCAGCTATTACAGTTTCACCTTGCACTCAACGACAATCTCAAATCTCAAGGAATCATGTCAGGATTGAAGACTTTCTGAGCTCTTCTGCCTTAAATGCCGATGGCTGAGAGATGTTTCGTGTGCGTTTGGGAAGGATTATCATACATTATCCGCATTTCCATTGACGTATGCACATATTTGTCTTCGTAAACACCGTTAGGGATAACTTTGACCGGTTGTGAGATAGGAAGGCAGAGCTGGGAAGTAGTGCAGTGGAATGAATTCGTCAAAATTTCGAGAAGTAGAACTCCTTCTCCTTAACGTCCGAGAACGTGTTTCGCGCCTTGTGCGTCCCTGAAAAGGATGATGCCACGACGCCGGCACAAGCCAACTAGCCATAAACGCTGCCACGCCCTACACAGCTACTCGGCCACGCGATCTCCCCCCCCCAAGGCGCGCTTAGTGAAGTTTCGCAGCTATCAATTTTCGAAACTTGCTATTTCATCTTTACGGAAAGCATTTCAACCCCTGACGGTGTCTTTACAGGCGAATTTCACGATTATCTCAGTGAAGCAATAATTTTCACAGTAGAACGGTCCCCATCAACAGACGTGCGGAGCCCCTATCGTAAAAAAGTATTGCGCTCCTTTTGTTGCACTGGGATGAGTTATTGAAGCGGTGATAACAAAAGGGTTTTACCCGAAGACAAAAATTCGAAAAGAGACATAGGTTGATCGATGGAGCCCCTAATGCTAATGGCAAATACGAGAAACAAATAGGGAAATGGCGTTTTGCCAGAGATGACTCACTGACCAAGTACTTTGCTTGGCTAGACGCATAAAAAGGTCTGATCGAGTGTAAACCCTCGATTCATCACCGCTAGTCAAAAGCCTCACCACAAAGCCACTGCGACCGTCGCAGCACACACGGTTAGCCTCGATGACGCATCATTTCAAGCGAAGTGCCCACCGATGAATCATCACATGCCTACTTTGACCCCTCCTATGAGCAATGAAATTGTCATATTACGTCACTGGCAAAGCTTCTAATTCATATTATATGGTGAAATCCGGTCCAAGCTCACTGGGCTTCCAATGGACAATGGGATCCATTAGCAAGGTAGCAGGGGTATTGTACAAGACGGATTCTGTGATCTGATTGGTATCGAGCAGAACCTGTCCCAGTGAACCCAAAATAATTCTTTCCCATTTTTAAATTACATTAGGATCAAATACACAGTACGTTGTGTGATATTTGTACAGTTTAGCGGTTTTTTAGACTGAATTCATCCAAAATAGGTTCACAAGCATTGTCATTGAAAACCAATGGAAGTAGCATGGGTTTATGATAGCGACCAGTTTTCATGCGGACGAGATATTTGGGCTTCTCTGGCCGAGGTAGTACATCATTCCTTATGAAGCCCGTCACTCCACGGAAGATTCATCATGCTTGAGATTGTCACAGCACAACGCTGTGATGCGCTATGAAAGGCATATGACGGGTTTTAACAGCGCAAAAAAGACGTGATAACGAGGAGAATGAGATGGTTGGCTGGGGTAAAAAGCGGGAATCGGGCTGTATGCTAATCAAGTGCCTAGGGATAATTACATGAAAGTTCGAAGAGGTGACAACAGAAGGGAACAGCTTCCACTCTCTGGTCTATATTCCTGAGCTTCGCAATCTTCCTCTCAACGGAACTTGGATCTTATTAGGGAGTCACAGGGTAGTGATATCTTCTATTTCCTGGCCTTAGAACCACGTCGAGCCGCCGCACGGTTTACTGTTCTTGTCAGACATCCCCACTTATTCCTATCTAGTGATACCTTCGCGGTGACTTTGACGATGGGTTGAAGCTCCTCGTATTCGCTTTCTTATGTTTCCAAATCTATCGCTTATTTATCAGATGATTCTCCGCTCTTGTGAAGTTGTAATAAAATAAATGCAAAGTAAAGTACATATTTTATGTTCAGAGGGTGCTCACTTTCATAGGAGAAGTGGAGAATTCCTGGATAAGGAGTAGTAAATAACGTTTAAGATGAATGCCATAGTGGTGTTGAACTTAATATTCCAGATCGATTTAAGAATTACGATTCCCTCCGTGAATTCCCTCCGTGAACTAAAAAAATTGTGGAGGATCACCTTTGCGCAGAGCCCAAAATTCGGTTGGCACCCGCCCTCTCGAATGAACTCCGCCCAATGAGTAAGCCGAGCGGCGGTGGCAACCACGTGGCAAAAGCGGCCTATTGCTAATAACAGTAGGATAAGAAAAGGCAACCATGTATAGTTAGGGCAATGATAGCAGGGTGAAATGCAGGGTAATCCATAGTTCGTGCACATAGTTGTACTCTATACCCTATTTCCTTTCGTGTATTCAAGATTTGCAAGGTTTCGGTATATCAGAACCTGATGAAATGCTCTTGCGATATAACCACGAATTTTCATAGCTCATGTTCAGCTCAGCACCTAACTGAGTTGCTAATCAGTGGCTGAGGGGCGAAGATTTTCCAACTACTATCGCTCTTCGTCAGAAGTTGGAATTTGAACAGCTCATAATTTATTCAGCACTGAAGATGAGAATAGAGGAAGATATTCGGAAGCTTCAAAGGCTTTACAAAGTGAAGAATTATATCGAAGGTCACTATGCGGCCCTCAAAAGAAACTTACTCGAAGGTTACTCTTTCAGCAATCGCAGCGAATGAAGTGAAAATCGAATACATATGTACCGCTGACTGCGCTAAGTGAAGGTTTGAGTTAAAGGAGGCGACCGCGGAAAATTCAGTTTTGTTGTTACCCATATATTTATATTGTATTTGCTTGATAAGGACCGCGTGCAAAGTTTTACGCGAAAAAAGTGAGAATTCGGCTAAATACAGCTCACCATATTCTTGGCAGGGTGGGCGGAGCCTCCGGGCAAGTGCCCTCCCCATCGCACGCCGCGTTCCGAGACGCAATGTAAGAACAGGAATTTACGCAAACAGTCCAACTCTCCGTTCCCAACCGCGATGGACAACGGGACAGGGCTTCCACTAGGAGGCTCAGCCCACCGGTCTGAAATCTGAGGGTTGTATCTTAGCCGAATTCCTGAAACTTTGCATGTCGCCCTTATCAGGCAAATACAACATAAATATATGGGTCAAGAAGAGAGTTATTTCTCCGTGGACGATTCCTCTAAGTTTGTACAGAAGCGTGAGAAGTTATGTCCACGTAAAGAAAAGCTACACCGTAAGAGCGGAATTGCATTCTTTATGGATCACCCTATACGTGACACCACTAAATTTTGTGAGGTGATACCACACGGAAACTCGTCCAAACGCTTTCTTTAATGTAATGTGTGTGTGAAATAATTTATCTTCTTCGAATATTTTTTGACTGGACAAGTTCCATGACACCGCTTCGATCTGTCATTCTTCCAAATCCAATTCGCTCAATTTGGTCGACAGTGGCATTTGACGTTGATTTATCGTAGTACAAGTGAAATGAAAAATTCAGCAAGGATTGAATCGTTCCATCTTGTTGAAGATCTAGGAAAAGGAGGTATACGGGCATATGACACGACACTGCTCAAGCGAAAGGTGTAGGAGGACTTACTTTTTCGTCCATTTATAGATTTTCATTGTTTTTCGTTATTCTGTGCCTTCAGCATTGTAAATTCCTTGATAAACAGCATGGACCACATATGTTATGGTAGCATGCGCATTTGGGCGAGTTGTGGAGGTTGCCGGACGAGATTTCGAGTAGGACCTTGCTCACACTACAATTACTTAGTATTATGCAATCAGCCTGCCAGGTGATCAATCATCGAAAGCAGCTCGTTCAGCTCACAAACTCATCCGCGCGATAGGATCAGCAAAGTGCCGTCTGAAAAAAAAGAACATCAAGGACGCGCATCCGATGTACGCTTGAGCTCGGGTGGGGACCGATTGGTCGAATTTTCGCCTCGCGGCGTCGCAATCGCGGCGCCTTCAGTACGAGTCGTTTGAAATTCCGCTCCAAACGGAATAAGCTGATACCATGAGGGACCTTCAAATACTGCACCTATTTTTAGCAATATATTGTGAATTAGATTCTCCTAAGACTGCAATAGGAGCTCTCCATCGCCCTTTGAAGCAAGTCAAGGCATAGCTATGCCTCTATTGTACTTGAGGTTGTTGTTGATTGTTGTGTTATTTCGATAGGTTTCGTCAACTTTTAATGCTCCTGGAGAAACTTCTATGGATCACTCACTGCAGCATGAGAGACAACAAGATTATTTAAATTACTTTTGATATTTCACTTCTCTCAGAAAGCATAAGAGCAAAAGCAAATGGCTGCCCGTGCTGAAAATAGGTGCAATCTTAAAAGGTCCCTTACGGTATCAGCCCATTGCGTCTTGAGTGGAATTCCAAGCGACTCGCACTCGCCGCGGACGGTCGCGCGAAAATTCGACCAATCGACCCCCACTCCCTGAGCTGCAATGTGCAATGGGCACACATAGGTGCTCAAGTGAGTGAACGCTTTAGTACGGCTCCCCTCCATTTAACGGGGACCCAAACACACCACCCCTTCCAACGTCTACATAACCTCTACGGTATCAATAACTATTGCCGATTGCATGGCAATACTATTTATTTTGTTTCTGAAATTTTTGTGTTTATGAATAAAATTCAATTCTTCATAAGCTGGTCAGCTGACGGCACGTTTCGCTTGCCATCTAGCCTAGGACTATTGCTAGCCCCTGCAGTTACGATAAGTCCCCCATTCCGTCCGACGAATACAACATCCCTGTCGAAGAATCCTCGACTCCCGGTGTTCGGAACGCAGTGAGTCACGTTGGATGTGTCCTGAACAGACCCTTCTCACCCGTCCCCCTTCTTCCACCCAGCCCGTATATCGTCATCCATAACGTCGATTCAATCGTTCGGAAGGAGAGAGACAGCAACAGCAGTTGTGAGACGAATGGTAGTAATTCAAATAGCAGAGGGCTCCGCGCAAATTTATTGACCAATTCTGTCAAACGGATCAAATTATGCAATGAAATACGAGCGAGTGTAATAATCACCTATGTGTCGAATGATTTACGACGCACCGAATCGCACGTCGCCCCGGTTAACTCATCGCATTTGGATGACGGGGTCGGAGCAAGGACTGAGCACAGACGTGGGTGGCTGGAAAGCTTACGACCAGGCGGCTTTCAACACAACCCGGCAAAACCCCCTGCGGGGATCTAAGTAGAGCATAAGCGGGAGGGGGGAGGGGGCGATCTCAGCGGGGTCGTTCTGCTCTCAACATCTCTTTCTCTCCAGTCGTAATGTGGTCATTTATCTTTAAAGCCGCGTGCAAAACTGCTCGCCGCTATTTAGCGTCTCCTGTCGTTGATTTATGTATTTGCGAATATGAAGGAAATCGTCGGCATATATCACCCCCTCTTCAAGTATCCCCGAACAAAGAAAGAACGGCGAGATGCAGTTCGAATGACGACGAACAGACCGGCTGGTTGATCAACACAGGACCAATTGCGGTAACGATCTGGTGTACCGGTTGGAAGTGGTGAGGATGAAAGAATCCGGACACGAATTTGTTCGAAGTAGGGGGGGAGCACCCTACTCTCATGGTGCGGAGATCAAATCCCGCATCAACGCCCGCCCAGGCCAACCAAGCCTTCCATCCCTCCGGGGTCGGTGAATTGGTACCAGACTCGTCTGGGAGGATAAAAGCACTGACTTGTACATCGGCTGGCCACCGCAAGTCATTGTATAGGCCACATCACATTCACATTCACCAGGGGGGGGGGGGGAGGGGAGGGGTAAATGTGCCATGACGCCGCTCCTACATATCTGTCATTTCTTCATTTTCATCAGTACGCTCTTTCACTTGCCAACGACGTTTGACATTGACTTGACATAGTACCAGGTGAAATGAAGGAATCAGAAAGAACCGTTCCGTCTTGCTGAAGATCTCAGTAAAATGACTTGCTTTCAAATTCAAGCCTAGCATACGATAAAAGCTCATTTTCGGCATCGCCCTTAGAAGAATTGAATTCCACTAAAACTAACTAGCTCAGCTTTTCACGACATTCCCCAAATTTCCAACATTCAATTTATAACGTTCTGTTTTTCACACTTACAGAGCCCGATCTTTCAGAAGCTCTTGGTCGAATACTCTTGCCAATACTACATCTGCGATCTTGAGACTTTAAAGAAGAGGGAGTCAGGGTCAAGTACTAGGTAGGCTGAGGAAGTGGATGCGCCATTTGGATAGGAAATCTGCGTTGCGGCGTCCAGAGTGCGAGGCGATGGTGCGAGCTTTGGGCGCTGCATCGGATAGGCTCTGAAGCGAATGGCTTTTTACGCCTTATTCTAAACGTTATCGTTTTAGAACCCAACTAATACGGCGCTTGCAGCTTCCACCATCGCGTCACATGCCTAATGCAGCCACGCAAATTTTTCTGTCCTAATGTAAAAGTTCTGTCCAAATACACCCCACTGAATAATTTTCAGAGAAGTACGACCCCCCTCCCTAAATCACTAGGGCTGGTACGATTCTTGCCTCTCAAATGTGTGGTTAGTTTACTAGAAGTGGTCACCAAAAAAGGTTTTGGAGACCACTTCGCAGGCCTCAGAATCAGCAAAAAACAATTCGCTATTGATTGCTAACCAAACGCGACTTATCATCCGCTTTTCCAGGCCAAGTTATGACCCCAGTCAAAGATTTTTTGGAATTATACTTTGCCGTTGGATCTTTTGTGAACACCTCTGAAATTATTAAAACCGTATTTTGTTAACCGAGAGTTAACCACCCTTCCTTTTCCTACTCCAATTACGACCTCCTTCTTGAGGATTCTTTACTCATGCTCGACTCTGAAAACAGTATCACATATGGGATCTTCGCTCTAAGCGAGGAGCGCGATAAGCAGTATCGTGTCTGTTCCGGGAGACTACAGGGTAGTCGATCCGTCACTGGTGACTTTCGAGTACTCTATCTTTGTGGAACACACTGATTTTCAAGATTGAGCGAATTTTGGCGATTTGGCGAGCAAAGTGACTAACTTCGTTCAGCTACTGGCCTCATTATGAGCCCTGCACATGACTTTCAGCACAGATCATCAGAAGCCTGCGATGTGCTGTTTCTCAGGTGGGTGTTTCCTGCATAAGGAGCTTTTGAGTTAGTACAGAAGGGCGAATACATCACTTGGACCAGTTACCCAAAGCAATATAACAGCATTTTCATGCGGTTGAAGAGGCGATTTCTGGTGAACATTTCGATTTGGTCAGCAAATTATACCGAGGGAGGGAGGTAGCTCAGTCACAGAGTGCGCGTACAATGTTCGCTGGGCGTGAATCGTCGAATCGTGCTCTACAGACACCGGCGCCGAGGGTGGAATATGTGAATTGCTAAACACGGCAACAGACGATTTACACCAAAACACCGCCACAGGATGCCAAAAAACCCTTACCTTCTGACAATCTTCGAGCAAACTTGGTGATTCCCCCTGTGTTGATGCCCTCGCCAGGGACTGTGCTCTGTGCGAGTGCCATATCAGTGCATGACGGATGAAATTACGTCTAAGTATAAATTTATACCTAAAAAGGAATGTCCCGTGGAAACCTCTTCAACGGCATCCAAATTAATGGCTTAGGCTGCTTTGTGCGAATTGAATAAATTTGTGCTTTTACGGAAAATTATCGAAGCGGAAATATAATGCTGGCGTTCAGGTGCAAGCGCAATCACCTATTTTTCTAGGGTGCCCAGGATGGATGACCTCTAAAATGACATGAAGCAGTAAAACCACGTTTTCTCCGCATCACCTGACATCGAACCTTCCCTCAATCATATAAGAACAGGTTCACAAAGGATTTCACACCGGCCTTCTGCCCGGCGAGATTGCCTTTTGATCAGATTAAGCGTCTCCTTACACAGAAGTCATTCACAGTCTAAAGGTATCATTAAAAGCTGTCAGAGGTTCACGTCAAATTTTGTTGATTTTCCCTTTTTGTAATTTTTAATGTTGCAGATATTAGCGATGAAGGCTCTTGATTTTCCATTTTTGGAATATGTATGTGGCATTTCTGAGGGAAAAATTTAAGGATTTTTATTCGACCAGGCGTCATCTTCTGTCATCTTGAGTGATATACCATGTCCTCACTGATGAAAAGTCTGATATCTATTACCCAGGCGAAAGTTGACGCATCGGTGTGCTATCTGCCATGGCATCAACATTTCAATCCATTGGATGTGCCAAGGAAAGAACCCCGTTACCGCCATCTTCGTTACTGCCGTCATCCAAACTCCCCAGCGCCGCACAGCCGCGCCAAGACAATTCATCATAATCATTCGTAAATATTTGGCAGTGCAGGAACGTGCATCCATCATCCAGTAATAAATCACACACTCAGCAATATCAGCCGTGATGTGCACTGTAGACAACGGCCCCCGTCAGACCACCCTAACGCAACGGCGGCCGACAGCACTCCTCGGCCAGCGCTGGCATTGGCCGTGTCTAGAAGTCATTTGGAGCAGCGACCACGGAAGAGGCGAAATGGACGAATCGTGGCTTTAAATCACACAAAAGTGAGCCGAGTTGTGTAAGCAGCAGGAGTCGTGTTTTGAGGTCGTCCCGTCGCCAGTAATTACCCGAACTTTACAGTGAGTCAACCGAACCCTAAATCTATCCGATCCGCCAGAGCCATTTTTCCCGCTCTCCCCCACCTCCTCCCCCTCTATGCCCCTTCGATCCGACTATACATTATTACGGCATCATCACAACTCACAGTCAAGATCATTTGTTTCCCAAATTGAAGACAACCGCCATCGGAACAATTCTTTCGTGGGGACATTTAGCATGGATATATTACCCTTGAGATTCTAAGGCAGCAGACGAGGCATTTCGCATCGAACTCAATACATAACGCACCGAGCTCTCTTTAAATGATGCAGCACCATGTGCTGCCTTTGGCCGCACAAGACCGTCATAAGAAAGCGCCCATTGCTAAGAGCTAAAACTATTATCATGCGTTTTCGTTTATGTAGAACAACATATCTATCAGTTCTGCAGCATTTAGAAATTGGTTCGTGTCTCACACCAATACTGAACAAATTAAATTGTTACCAACTTTACTGCGACGTGCGATATGAATTTCCCGCCATTCGCCTTTCGAGGCTCCTTATCAGTCCTTATCAGTTGCTATCACTTCCGTTCCCCCCCCCCCCGTGGATGTCCCCTCACCACCCCTATATTTCTTTAGAAATACAGGGTTCCAGCTTTACTGCGACATGAGATATGAATTTCCGGTCAAACACACATACACATACACCAACAGTCACACTTAGCCGATTATATATAGTAGGATATAGCAAAGAAGTTAGTGCCACATCCAGTAGAAGAGTAATCCCGGTCGAAGTTTCATCTGCAAAGTTTCAGTTTCATCTGTAAGTGGATTTACTGCTCATCACCAATTATTTCATAGAAAAGTGCAACTTTTGCTTGGATATTAGAGGAAACTATCCAAAAAACACGGTACCCTATATAAAGGATAAAGGATAAAGTTTTTGGCGTTAATCAATCCCTTCTGTGGGATGCGCCGCACATTCTAGTTCCATTCAGAATCGTGATGGCTGGTGAATATGATGTGGCCTATACAATGACTTGCGGTGGCCAGCCGATGTTCAAGTCAGTGCTTTTATCCTCCCAGACAAGTCTGGTACCAATTCACCGGCCCCGTAGGGATGGAAGGCTTGGTTGGCCTGGGCGGGCGTTGATGCGGGATTTGATCCCTGCACCATGAGAGTGGGGTGCGCGCCACCTGTCACTACACCACCTCCGCCCGGTACCCTATATACCCGAGCAGAAACTCCGGCAATGAACACCACATGTTCGGTTTGTGAGGGATATTATTCTTTCAACTGCTCCCGAAATTGTCATTAACAATGCACACTTAGCACGGGTTGAGTTTGTGAGTTATAATTGCTCAGGCTCTTAACGAAGTCAAAGCAATGAGTAGATCTCATGTACATACATATAACCCAGTACACGCCTGTTCAGATTGAAAAAAACATTATAAGAAGTGCATGCATATGTATAGCGTCACAAACAGTAAATTTGTTTTGCCATTACTTGCTGCTTATGCTGTTCAAAAGCGTGATGCCATACTCCTACTATGGAGGAGGGGGGTCCCAGGATGATGATCCATACAGGCGATGGTAGCACTGGATTGCGATACCCTATCAAAAAACCAAGAAATTGTGGTTTAAAAAGCGATTTGCTCTGGGTCAAGCTAAAGAGGGGTAATGATACACCTCAAAAGGAGTTATTTCATTTGCTGCATGAAATAAAGGGTGTAAAACATTGGAGGATCGCCAAGGGAGCCCACCACCCTGTTATAAAATCGAGCGCGAATATAGCTTGCTTAAGACTTCGTCATTCCAAGGCCCATGTATGGCTAGAATCCGATCGGATCCACACAGAGAGTTACTCTGAAAGCCAGAAAAGGTGAAGAGAAATATCACTATTGTCAAAAAAGTTTGCAAAATATTTCCACGAATGGAGAACGTTTGTGTTCAGGCGGGCGCCACATTTCAGGACTAACCGTCAGCAAGGTCAGCCAGCGCCTGAAAATGATATATTCGTATCAACATAATAACAGTTGAGTTGAAGGTCATCGTTTCGCACAAGGCATTCAGTCAGGATTGGAGCGTGAAACAGGGAATTCTATGACGATTCACATCCCTGAGAGTGGTCAGATTGTGGAAAGCATAGGAACGTGGACAAGAAAAATTCAAGCACCGTGTGGGAGACAGCTGCACACCCTAATGAAGCCCTTATCACCTCCTTACGAGCGCAATACCAGGCAAATGGGAACAGCTTGAAAAACTGCAATGAAATTCAATTCATCGCACGACTTTTTCAATTCCGCTGCCTCCTTTCGCTTATCCTCCAACACAACTTTGCCTTCGCCAATTCGAAAGAAGACGACCCTCTCTCCAACAGGTCTGCGCCTCCTTTCTGAAGAATGCGCTATCGTTTGTTCCTGTTCATGCAATGTCTTTAAGGCCTGTAGTAACCGAGCGTGACAAGAGCGAAGCCATTAATTTCTGTTTTCTCAATGGTAGTACATCCATCATTCCATTTTCTGCCAACATTGAAATAGCTTGTGGAACTTGAATGCTGAGAGTAGACAGATCGCTCTTTTCTGTCACTTTCACAAATCATCACCATCCTCCCTGAAGTGAGAATCACCCATCTGCTTCATGAGATGCGAAATTCCAAAAAAGTCAAAATTTTCGAAGCTCTCGTAAGTGCGGGCTTTCTCTAAATCCATATAACAATATTCAAAGAAAGGGCTCGAAGTGCGATGTCACAGTTCTCGAATTCTGATCAAATCGGTTTCTGGAAGTTTCACCTTCTGGAATTTTTTGGATTATTTCTGGGAGGTCACGGAATTTCTGAATTTATTTTTTTTGGTAATCCGCTTCACTGCCCCTGAGCGCACACCATTCCATGTTTCTATGGCCTCATGGTGGTGTAATGGTGCCAATCAATCACTATTTAGGCATGAATCTCCATCACGGCTACGGTGGCTGATTCTGACTTGATCTGCTGTGCAAGCCTCTCTATTTTCCGGTCGGTTCGTTGAAGGATTGCAGTACCGAGGGTCATTCTAGGTTTTACCTTATCAAATCCAGCAGCAGTGACTGATATAGTGATCGTATGATCGACTCAAGGGTCTGGCAGTACATAACGTCGTGGCTTGAGAAGACCCGCAGATCTTAGAAAAGCGCCTGCGTTTTCTCGTCATTACCTCCTTCGGTTGGGTACGGCTGTTCGGGGTTAAGACCATTGGATGAGGAAGAAGGGTCTGGATAAGGTAAGAAGGGTAACGGTCCGGGCTAGTGTACTACCAGACCCACGCAACACCTAATTGTTACTGGTTGGAAAGCATATTTTGAGATTATTGCATGTTAGCAGGACAAGCAGGCACCAGCAGGTATTCCCATGTGGAGTAGTTGAGTAGGGCAATGCTTCCATCCCTTCGAAACAGGACTGATTAAAACTGGAAGCGTTCTTTATTTTTTGCCGGTCAATCTCATACTCACAATGTCAGATACGCCATATGGCCGACCCACAACTCAAGACTCTCTGTCTTCAAGCTCCGGCCGTAGAGAAGGAGTAACTGTAGATCGGGGTGAGTCCTTATGTAAATTTCAGTTTCAAAAAAATGAGCCTCAGAGGAGGTGTATTCTTGAAAAGCGAAGGCTGGAGCCGTGGTCACCCTCTTCCCATCAAAATACCATCATAACGATGTCATTGAAAAACCCCCTACGCCAAGTTCGTAGCAATGCAGAAGCTCAGTGCTTACTGAGCACTCATAGCAACTTCCAGAATGATCAGTCAATGTTCGTATCAATCAATGGTAAGGGTTTAGAAAAAAATTAATCAAGCTTGAGTTGCTGATGTGTTGATTTCAGAGAATTAAAGTGATTGTGAACGTGAACTAATGTGTGAAGTTCAGGAATCGTTACAGTACATCTCGTACCTCCAGTTTAGCGTTCCACCGCGTTAAGCCACGCTCTTGCTTCAAATCTTCGTAGTAGATTTTTGTATGACAATTTTATTTCTGCAAGGTAACAGTGTTGCCAATGTTTAGAGCGGCTCTATTCTTAAACCAGTATAGTTACTTAATTTTGCTTTTTGTGAGTTTCTTGTAATTGTTTAGATAGTGTCATTATAGCTAAGCCAAGAGGAGCTTGGCTTTGTTTAAACTCAGACCTGACTATAGTAAATTATTTTATTTTCGAAATAATTCTGGTGTATCGGTAATGTATACTTCATTGAGGGTACCTAGCATTTCTCTGGGCCAATATCCTTTCCTCCTCGAGTCTCGTGGCTTAGCACTTTGCGTTTATCTGACTTGCCTGTTCCACGAGGACGGTCGGTGTACTCGTGTTTCGTATTATCCTTTCATCCTTGGTTTGAACATTTTTGTAAGGAATTTAAGATTGTTTTGTCGTCCTTTGACTAACTACAGTAATTGTTTGATTTCTGTTAAAGTTCTAGCGCGTCTATGCATGCATCAATAAACAAATAAATAGATTAATGATAATCCCATTCTCACTGAGACGCCACTCCCTTTGATCATTGTTATTGCGATGTTTTGCTACCTGTGTATGTGTGTTGATGGCAAAGAAGACCGCTGGTAGTACAATTCCGAGGTTTATGAGCCACGAGATGGTTAGTTTATGGGGCGTCGCGATGCATTTACGAGCCATCTTACGAGCCATCTCAACCCCCTCCCTCTTCCACTTATCTCCGAAACACAACTCATACGCCCATACCCAACAGACAATTCTTAGCCATTAAGTTATGTGAGGAACCTTCTGGGATGCTGCCCCAGAACGATTGGAGATTCGGCTCCCCTCAGAAATGAAATGGGTTGTGTGTGGAAAATGGGCCTGAACAATATACAGCTCAGGACATCAGAACAGACCATCCAGCACCTACTGGCGAAGATTCTCGACATTATCAGACGGGATAAGAGCCTCTGGTAAGAGGTAAAAGTGAGTGCAATGTGATCAATCGGTTCTTTGCAGTGTCCCTGAGACGTTTGGCATCGTATTGGGATGAGTGGGCAAATCGTCGGTGAGGAGACCGGTTTTCGGGGGCGCTAAGATGGAGAAATGTTATTCTAAGATGATAGATGTATGGTACGGATGCAAATGATTATCGGAAGTAAAAAAGGGTTCACCACGAGAAAACATCAGCCAAACGCAATGATGCATACGGCAGGAACATCAAACTGATCAGCAGTGATGACGAAGAAATATTGCATGCGTGCATGACCAGTGAACTATTCAGGAATGTCTTGTGACCACGAGCTGCTCCCATCCCCATCGCTCAAACAAAGTGGCAACGTCTCAGAATTCTGCCTGTCTGATGTCATAGTTGACGAAAGCACTCGTCTTCTTTCGTTGATAAGGACCACAGGAGGAGAGCGCGGAGGGGAGGGGGCACAGATCTCGCAATCTATCTCGCTCTCATCTCTTTGTCGCAGATTTTCTTGTCAAAAGGTGACTGATTACCATGGCGAATTCTCTGATGCGCGACGATCGCGGGGAATTCCACTCACAGCTGAAAATGACAGAATGAAGCTGATGGATCGACCGAAATCGGCTGTCAGACCTTTCTGTACAGGCAGCATTGCACACTTACCGTGCAGTTCGGGAAGCGACAGCTTGCCCGGGCCTCGTTTATGTCACATCGTTGAAATGGGTTAGATAGCTAGGCCGTGTGGCTGACAGAGCAATTGCCTTTCCCTCAATCAAACGGCTATTCCGAATAAGACGCTCCTCGTACATACTATATTAGACTCAATTCGACGTGACATCGAGCAGAAAAAAAAACTAACTCCATCTGAGCGCCGGGATGGCCCACGAGGGCCAGCCAGACCCGCTGGCAGCAGTATCGTTTATACGATAATTTGTTTATAAAGAAGTGTCAGGAGGGCGAGTGCAGACAATTAGTCAGTTATCTGTTCGGGGACCGATCCATCTGAACACCACAGCAGCTCTCTCCACCCTCTTCGTCTGCTGTCATCTCTGGAGGCCGGCCTGCTCCGTCTACCTTCGACCAGAAGATTGATGTGTCGTAGTAAATACTCGTCTCTTATCTCCTCAGCGGGTCGGCATCCTTTGTATCGAGAAGGCGACCATCTCCTGTCATCAAAACATGACACCATTGAGATACTTCTCAAAAAACCGTCTGTTTAACCGTGTAAAATCGCCGGCTTCCCATTGGAATGTGGATGGGTGCGTCTTAGGGGGATGTGATGGCGCCCAGAAGGAAAAGGTGACTGTCCTCGTGAATCTTAGGGTCGACGTAGAAAAAAGCTTCTTCTATTCGAGTATTATCGCTAGCCGGTTCGGCGGCAGCCACATCTTTCAATTCATCAGTTCAGTTGGAGCGATCGGAATGCTTCGGGACGTCAACAGACGATGGGAGAAGAAATGATGAACTATCCATACGAAGATGATGGATGACACTCCAGTCTCTCACGATTGATCGAACAGCCTTCTGAAAACTGCGACACTTGCAGACACAGCGACGGGGGCTACAGCCGGTGTACAAGCAGACCTGGGAGTGGCGGGGACAGCAGTAGCAGCAGCTGAACAGTGAATGAATGATGATGTACTTCGTTCCTTCTACAACAAGTTACCAGTCATCACTGTACGGTGCACAAACAAAAAGTGCGCACGGTCAAGGAAGGGTCACTGCTGGGGTTGTGACGTGTCGCGTTTTTAAAGTGCGTTCATAACCATTCACGTGTGACAAATCCGAGCATCGGTCTAGGAAGTCGGAGGTCCAAGAGGGTCATGTTGACATCGTGAAGCCGTTCCTCCCAACTTCAAAAACTGCCGTGACGAGGCGGTTGCGCAATAGTCGTGAACACAAAGGCCGATAACAGGGGTTTAACGATGCTCGTTATGCAACGCCAGACGTACCGCCGAGGAGCTCCCGTCGGCGCCACACCGGCCATTCGACACCGAAGGGACCATCTCACTGTTGTGCAGGGCGAATACGATCTGGATGCGATTGCGCGTCGTGTTGATTGATCGGACACAGCTTTTGGGTATTAATGGCAATCCACAAATCATCGCGCAAGACATGGGAGCCCAGCGAGTGAGTGCAGATAAACACGAGGCGACAGACGTGAGATGACGCAGCGAGCGCGTACGGGAAGGAGAACGACGGCCAGTGATTGACAGGTGGTGATGGATTACATGTGTCAGATAAAAGATGCGTTTGAACTGCCGCCATTCGGCCGTCAATCAAGCAGCGACTGTCTTTACAGTAATTGTTGGCGAAGTGACAAGGGAAGATGGACGCCGTCACGCATCGATGAATGCCACAACCCCTTTTCGGGGCCATGGCACCTGAAGTGGGGGCCGTCGAAAAACTGACACTTCACTCCACACACTTGAACGGCTTGAAATCACACGGATGGATGAATGATGCTAATGAGAGCATGGTCTGGCCTAGCAATTAGCGAACATTAAGTGCATCGTTACAGATAACAAGCCTTTAAGGGTGCCTTGATCGAGCCTTGCTGAACTGGTCGCTTTGACAGAACATCTACTGCTGGCTCCTCATAGGTCTTCCTACCTCACAAAGTGATTCGATGGGGCCTATTCTCTGAAAATTGAGCTTGGCCAACCTGCTGGTTTCTGTCATTCGTTTCAATTTTCGATAATAAAATCAGGGTTAATGAACCGGTAATGGGAACGAAACATCAGTGCATAGCCAAAGCGAGAAGATTTTATGATTTTCCTAGGCAATAAAATATCCCATTAGAATCGCCATAAAGCGGGACAATGTACGACTGTCGCAACCAAGCATTATGAATGGTTGGAGGGAAGGGAGATAGGGTGGAGAGAATTCCTGCTTCGTAAACAATTCTTTCCAGCAAGTTCGTTATTTTCCATTTATGAGATTATTTGTTAAGTTTCTTCTAAATAAACTATCCGATTTATTGTGAAGTGAGCCTCCAGTTAATGACAGCCGTAACCGCTGCGGCCTCAACTATTCCACAGATGTTATGGACGTTAAGCTTCCAAGCTTTATGATTCTCTACACTTACAACACAGCTCAATGGGACCCTCCGGCAAAGTCGATCATGGTGCTATTATCAATGGGGGGGGGGGGGGTGGGGATACTGTCGAATGCTGTAGAGTAACTCCAGTTTTACAAAAACATTTGTGTCTACGCCACGCATTGACTCGTCACCGATAAAGAAATCTTACCTTCCAGTATTCAACGAGTTGCCCCCTCCCAACCCTTGGTACAACATCGAGGGCAGTTAAAAGCGTTGAGGCCCCAGCTATTCCGCAGATGTTGTGGCCAAACTATTAAACTTTATGATCCATTTTAGCATTAACATAGCTCAGTGGATGCGTACAGGAAATGGCTAATAATGCCAATGTTAAAGGAGAGGGGCAATTAGAAAATTGCTGAATGACGGATAGTAACATGCCTAGCCTTACAGGAGCATACACCCATACATGTGACATCTACGGTACCTTATTTGTGGTGTTGTTCGACATTTGAAAAGCTGTCGCCCCTCTCCCTTCTCCTGATACTGCACCTAACCATGTTTGCACTGGACTCTGGTGATCATAAAGGAGCCGCTGTGGGTTGCACAACTATTACATCTCCAAATGGGAACCTGAAAGCCATGTCGGTCAGAATAGGATTACAGACACAATGAGGGAACACAACATTAGCGCTAATCCCCTGCTGCCTGTCTCACTGGCACACTGGGTTTAGTGAGGCGAGATGGCGGTGAGCGGTGATTTCAGGCCTAATTAGCACAAGGCGAGAAGAGGCGCGATTAATGAGATAAGAGGAGTCATTAGCGATTGATGAAGCATGCCCTGTCGGGGGTCTTTGTTCCGTCGGTGCTTGTGGCAAATCGACATTTTATGAAATCCACACAACTTTGTCTCTTATGATCCCCGTATTGCCGTGTGGTTTCAATGGGTGGACGGGGTTCTGTGACTGAGGTGCTGGTGAGGATGAGGGATTGATGGTGGTGGTGGTGGTGGTGGTGGTGGTTTGAATGTGCGGGATGATCGTCAATCATACGCATCCGACATTCGTCACGAGCGCACTGACAAAAACCCTCTTGAACGAGAGCACAAATACTCACAAACGACCCTTGCAATCACAATAAATCTTCTCTCTGTACTGCCTCAACTCCATCATCAAGAAGCACTCGAACGCTGAGCATCCCAGCCGACCGACTACTGTGTGTGTGATCTTGACTGACCTTCAAAAGCCTTACACACATGCACAACCCCATAACCATCACCACGAATGATTCATCACTCCGATCATATCGTCGTCATTGTACTGATAAGGACTCTATCAGCTGCCGATGACCCCCTTGCTTACATGGAGACTTCATCAAACACTAATCTTTTATAGCATCTGCATATAACAATAAACAAACTCGTAATATCATTTGAAAACATTAAAATACAAAAAAAACGCATTGAATGAGAGAGAGCACTAACGGCACCTGTCGAAGAACCCGTATTGAGTATGAAATTCTACGAAAAAGACAAAAAAGGAAAAAGAACAGCGGTTTAAGGATGAGGCATAGTGGACATGATGCGCTGAGCGTACATCGCCTGCAACGCTGATGGAAAAGGCATCATTGGAGGCATGGGGAGTGTGGTTGGTTTTGAATAAGGATGAAAACGAGGTAGACTGTTACGGCTCAAAGGCGTTTTGGAGACCTCGGGAGCTGCTGACGAGGCACTGGACGGTGGTGATGGAGTGTGCTGCTGCTTGACGTGCATGGCGAGTTCATCAGCAGAGCCGAACTGCTTACCACATATGCCGGTCGACTCGACCCATGAGCACATGTGCTTGGCCTGGGGCGACGACTTTGACACCATCGTTGCTGGGGCAGAAGTTGACGGAATCGCCGACATTGATGGACCACCAGACGTGGCCAACAGGCTTTGGTACGAAGCCGGCAGCATCGATGCACTAAACACTTCAATTTTTAAATTTTAATGGCAACTTCAAGAATGATGTGCAGAGAGAGGATGAAACACAAAATGAAAAGAAGGAAAATCTACCTGGAAGCGGAGGGCATCATCGAAGCGTAGGTTGAGAAAAGTGGATGTGCAGCGAATGATGAAAGCATGTCTGGTGAGCATGAACTGCAACCGGGAGTCACACAGGGCCTTTGCATCAGCATCGATGGACACGGGGGACGAGCCATCGAGAACGGCATCGGAAACGAAGGAAACGACATGGCGTACGGCATCATGGGATAAGGGAACGGGAACGCGAGACCGGGCGAGAATCCAAGTGGGAAGGTTGGCTTCGGAAGACCAGGGAATGTCGTTGAGGTGACAGGTTCGACACGTGTAGTCGTCGGTGTCGCCCGTGGTGACCTCTCCTTTTTCCGGTCAGACGGGCTGTCAGCCTTCTTCACGTCATCCTTCTTCTCTGATGAGCCCTTTTTCGATGGCGTATCGGGCAGCCCGATCGTCTCACAAGTCTTGGCCAACATTGCCAACGGACTTTTGCCGGGTTCGACCTAAACATATTGATTTATTCAATAGAAAGTATCTCATGGTAAATGAGTAGGGGAAAGCCTCAAGGCACACTTCGTTAACGTGTGCATAAACGGCTTTTCTGCCCCTTCCAACAATGCCAAAAGCATGCAGATAGCCTCAAAGAAAAACAACTAACACTGGATGTAGGTGTGAAGTCGGTGATGTATTGAGGGTGAGTGGATACCATGTCAGCAGACAAGAATGCGTGCGAGTGACAGGCTGAAGAGGCGGCCCATGTCGGCACATCAAAGGCCGTCGTGGAGGTGGAGCTCGAGCCTATCGACCAATTACCACACGCATTGTGGGCGGGGCGGCAGCAAACGCCCAATCCGCAGGAGAATGATGGACCGCGTCGGAAACATATATCAAGAAATTTATGATCTGTCAATCGGCAATCACCGCGAGAGCATAGCGCCAGTGGAGAGTGGGGACCGTTGAGACGGCCGAACGAGCATGTGGGGGCCGGAGAAGACAGAGTGATGCATGGGTGAGGGGGGGGGGGGACGTGTTAGTAGCAAGACGGTACTTGGCAGAGTGATTGAGTGCATTGTTTGTGGAAGATGAAGGAAATGAACTAGCAGTGTACAAAACGCATACAAGGAGATGACTGCTGCACAGCAAGGACAGCAATTGGCGGCCATCACACGGGCGACAAAACCATTTCGTCGGCATTTTCAGCTTTGGACTACATCGGGGCAGTAAATGTGAAATAGCCTAATAAACAGTTATGGGATAAATTACAGCTGAACCACCCAATAAAATTTCGATGTAACCTCCTAGAATGATGAGGAGTGTCTGTTTAATCGACCAGTGCAGAGAAGGCAATATGCTGCAGATTTTCTTTGGAATTCACCACTTGAAATACTTGCTTTGAAGGCGATCTCCACAATCGAAAGGAACCAGTCATGGCTTTCTGGAAAGTGAATGATGGATCGTTTCAATGATTTTTTCCATGGCCATGTTTGATTCCTTTTCATGTCAGCGGCAGGGAAGTGTTCAAATCACGCTTTCCAGAGATGATTTTGGAGACGGGTTCTTCAGCAGCTGCTATGTACTGCCTGTACTGAATAGCTACAAATCCTTATGAGATTACCCTGAAGCCCTTCAGCCATGAGCAACTTCGAGGTTCTGGCTCTGAAGGAATTCTCTCGCCCGAAATCTACCTATCTACAATCCACACAGGTGACCGTATACGACTTGGCTGCTACGTATGTGTACGTAAGGGGTGATGAGAGATGTCTGCTCTCTCTGTGTCTCTTTGTTCTTCTGGCGCGCTGTCACTGTTCATCCATCTTGATCAAATGTGCCGCTCTGTGATTTCTATCGTTTCTTACAGGCTGTCTGTCATACATCAACAGACGCGCTGCCCCTCTCTTTTCACCCAACACCCACTTGAACACTGTCCTTCCGAACCGACGATGATGATGACGACGTCGACCTGTGCACAATGAAAACCTTTTCCCCTGTTTAAACGTCCCTCGCGGAGCTTCTTGTGTCCAATGGCTTCAAGATGCGCATTATGATCGGCGGCTTGTTCCAGCCGTCCAGTGGCGGCACATGTTCACTGGGAAGCTAGTTGATGACTCGGAGTTGGTTGTGGGGAGTGATAAATCACCACTGGAAGCTGGGCAATCCTCGCAGGACCCGTTTATTAGATGTCAAATGGTATGCGGAATGACATGCGATTCTTCATGGTCGCTGCTTCTTTCCCTCAGCTCACTTGACACATAACGAAAGACCAGCAACATATCCGGCGTGCCCCGTTTTGCTATGTTGCCATAAGAAATGACAATTAGGGATGTGGGTTTTCGAAGAGCGGCATTGTTTCTCGGTTCGTCACCAATTATGGAAATGTGTGGGTAGCGCTTTGGGTGAGATTATCGACTCCGATAATGCGAGATCGCACCTGTTGGGAACGTTATCCCGTCAGCATCTTCCCCACCACTGTTGACACTGATCTTCATAACCAAAGCTACGAAGAAAGCAAGATAGATTATGCTCATCAAAGCGACGTGAACAAACCGGTGTCAGCACATTTCTCATTCTGCCAGCAGTAAGTGCAGTGCAGACCTGTGCTGCAGCAGATTCGTCCAGTAATATCGAACAAACACTAGAGGCAGGCTCCGTCAGGTCATCTTCGGCAGTACCTGAGTACTGTAAGACAGGGGCGGATGGTGTGGCAATTAATGGAGAGAGACCCACTTGTAGGCCACGTCTTCACAACTGTCATGTGCATCAGATTAATCCGATCAATCGTCAAGGGGATGTTGCACAACTGCATCTGCCAGCGATCATCAGGCTAGTCAGTTTTTTCCCCAATGGGTCATTCAATTAGAGTGAAGCAAGAGAATCAGTCATGTCAACTGTTATAATGCTGAGAATATGGCCTGTTCTTAAAACCTTGCAACTACCAGGCTCGCTTTCTTGAAAACTTATCTTATTGAGTTTTTTGAGAGATAATTGTGGCCATTTCCTCAATGATACATCTTCGTTAAGGATATAATGTATAATAAGCTCACTCTCCTCAATGCAACCACTAGGTCAAGGCACATCCGAACTGATTTCACTTTTCTGGAGACGTCAAGTTCAGTGTTCGAAAGCAGTGTGTGCAAGGACTCCCAAAACGCCACCTGAATTGCGCCGTCTCGGGCGCTCAGAGCCTTGCTGGTCCCAATGTGAATTGAGCGCGTGCTAAGTGGTGCGACCACTCTTCTAGTATAAATTGACCTAGCTGGACAATCCTGACGCACATCCGTGAAAAAAGAAGGGCCAACATTGAAGAATGGGTCAGTATGAGCGTTCAAACTGACTTCGCATTGGTAATAGTTAATAACAAAGGAACCTGCCGTTTCTAAAAGGAGTTTGCTCACTGTGAGAGATGAACTCTCGAATGAAATCAGGGCAACTTTTATGATCGAATATTTCTCCGTCTGGGTTCCATCAGCTTTGGAATGCAGCTACAATTTCAGTTGAAAGTTGAGTACCAGGGGAGTACAGGAAGAACTGAACAGTCACTCGAGCGACTCCTCGTCTACATGCGTCTAATGAAAGCGGTTTTTCATTCTTTTCGGATGCTCTCTATTTCTCGTTGATTGAGCATATAAAGAAAAAGGACACGTGTGAAATAGACTTCACGCCGTCCTACTCGAAGACGGCTTCTCAATAGCATTTTTGACCTCATTTTGCATCGACATCGAGCCCAAAAAGCACAACTGAAAATCGTGGATCTAATTTCCCACAAAATTGGTTTTATCAAGCCGTGGAGGGTACATCGCCTCTATGGGTACACTTCCACTGGGGATATTATTATAAAACCCAATATTATCCTACTTCCATCCAACTCTTTCACTTTTCCTCGGGTTCTCTAGAAGCCTACAGATGTCTCTTAGGTTACCTGAGTTCTTATTCAACTTTATTCAACAACTCTTATGGCCTCTGGCCGATGACAAAGGTGAATGTGCGGGCCAGCGACCGTTAAAGAGCGACACGGGGCCGTATAGTGCTGTGCGAACAAGAACTGAACGAGTATTTTATTGCTGCGGCGGCGTAGCAGAAGCGTATCTTATCTGTCTTCTTCGGTGTGCTGCTGCTGTTTACGACTTGACAGCGGCTTTCTTTGGCAACTGTCACTGTAAATCTTATTTGATATTTTTCGGGCTGCCTTAAAATCAAACACTCTCAAATACTTCGATTCGAATCAACTTCCTCTCCCCTACACACATACACAAACAGAGTGACATTAAACCATCCGGCCACATGATGCGTATCGTTTGAATCTTGGTGACATCAGGGTGATCTCTTAAACAATAAAGTCATCTGTACCCGTGATTATATCGTACTTTTCGGGAGCTTTAATGGGGACAAGCCATTCTATAAAGGCAGTAAGACTTTCTCGAGCTTTACATCGACGGTAGAGCACAGGGTGTAGGAAGTACAATAATTTGTTTTATGAACTTTGCTGATTTTGATGTTTCTGGGAAACTCGTTAGATTCACTTCAGAAATTCCGAGAGTGTTTTCCTGGACTACTTTCTCTAAGTGAGTAGATACACTTGTGGAGTCCCCAGTGGAATGTACAGTTTCAGTGTGGGGATGGCGCATCTCGCGCATTTCGCGCCTCTACCGTATTCGGTCATGATGGAAGATGCTATCGCTGTCCATTTGTCAAATCGTCCCCACTTCTTTTTATGAACCGAATCCCATTCGGGGATCTCATCAGCTGTCAGCATACGGCCGATGTGTTAGAAGATCTTTATCGTTTAAAACTAATATTAAAACTTTTTCGAAGCCAACTAGATCACGGCCAAACGGGGAGATGGGAAGATCTCCAGTGAACCCTTCTCATAACTGTCGAACTCGGTTAGATTTGTCAATTTTTCAAGGGTAATGCGGAAACAGTGCAGCAAGAAACTGGAGCCACTATGACGGGGCGGATGACTATGCGAATTTCGAAAACAAATAAATCAAACGCCATGAATGGATTTCAGAATGACGAATGAAATGCACTGCAGCGTGTCATGAATGCGCACAGCACAGCAAATTTGTCGTGCTTCAGCCATTCAAAGGTCGTTTCATCCTTCGACGGGGAATGCTGAAGTTCCCAAATGAATTTCAAGTCGCGCCTCCTTCAAGATGATCTTTACACTACTGCTTACAACTGTACTACTGCTGGGAAATATACGGAGGTATAAATCGTATTGTATAGCCGTATTGCCTGATTGAAGGTACCTACCATTTCTCTAGGCCAACATCCTTTCCTCCTCGAGTCCCGAGGCTTGGCACCTAGCGTTTACCTGACGTGCCTGTTCCACGAGGGCGGTCGGTATACTCGTGTTTCGGAGTTCAGGCACGTTCCTATGACCCCTACAGTGGCGTAAGGGCGCCATTGCCGACTGGTGCAGGTAATTGACTTAGGTGCCACTCGTGGCTACTCCTGGTTCGAGAGGATTAGATACAAATATTTTTTTGTTGTCTCGAATAATTCATTCGTAGTCTATTCCCCTTCGACCTATCTAGTAGGTTGATAATACCCTTTCTTCCTTGGCTCGAACGCTTTTGTAAAGAGTTTAGGATTGCTCTGGCCCTCTTGACCAGCTACAGTGTTGTTTTAATTTCTGTTAACGTTCTGGCGCGTCTTCGCACGCATCAATAAATGAATAAAAAAATAAAAAATAAAAAATCCTGTCATACTAGTCGCAGAAAGAAGTTCACAAGTCCTTTCTTAGTCATTGAACCTCGCAGATACTTCGCTATATGTTGCAAAGATGACGTTCTGCCTTCTGACGTTCTGTGTTCTGAGAAAATAAAAGCTCTAGGAACTGACAACATCATCCCAGCCAATCCGGTGCCATACCAGTCCAGAGGGACAACAGACTGACGCAAGAGGATAGGTGCTGTGAGGTGAATGAAGCACTTGTGAGGTGCTTGCTACACTGTTCTTGATCGAATAAGACATTTTATCAGCGCAGGACCTCCTTAACCACAGGGCTCAAGCAAAAAGCAGAGCGCAGAATGTTATCCCCCTCTCATGTTTCACCGAGTCAGTCACCGAATAGCCCACGTGATGATGGACGTGAATGGCAAGGACAGAGGTTAGCGAAAAGCAAATGATCCGGAAGGAAGATGGCCTTCTTCTAAACGATTATGCGACTGGGCAGTTTTGAGGACAAGACGGGGAAAGCATCATCAAAGCGAAATCAAAAGTGAAGCTCAAGTCTTCGTGGCTCCCATGAAGCCTGCTTTTGATGGGAAACGTAAAGGCGGATGAATGCTAACTGCTCCACTCATTCGTGGACATCCCAGTTTCTATGCCGTTGTTTTCCATATGTCTTGTAATTTACTATGCTAAAAACACCGGAAGGGATAATATTTCGGAATTCTGGAAGTAGGGGGTGATCAGCAGTGTGATAATGGAGAAAAAGCGAAATAAAACGGCGAAGAAGCCGTGAAATATGAGATCGAAGACCCTCTTCTCACATGTTCTCTTTAGCCCTCCTTTGCATAACTAGACGATGGGGTAGATGTAGACGGGCGAGCGGCTGAATAAGCCAGGCGCGAATGTTGTTCGACCCTCGCCGGTAACTCGTCCTACCGATGAACTGCAGAACGACACGTCGTGTGCAGAATCGTGACAAGACCCCGAGGCGCTCTTTTTCAATGCAAGTTTCGCCACACACCACCTCTTCTGAAGTGGAAAGTTTGTCTCAAGAAACCTTGTACTCACAGTTCTCACTTTTCTTCAGCTCTCACGGTGTCTTCGCATACAGAAGTGTCAGTGTGCGTCAACGTCATTATGTCAATTCTTTCTATCCATGACAATGCTCAAATAATTCAGTAAAGCATGCTCCAGTAGAATAAAATCTAGTATCAGAAACAAAGGTGTAGTTACTCAGTGGTTCGGAGAAGGAAAATTTGTCTGCTATGAATTTGAGGCTCTACGAAGGCTACCAGAACAAATGACCTCGCTATGAGCACGTCACCTGTGACGAATGACAGCCACACAACACAGATCCAGTAGATGTCGATCGATATGTACGCGACGCTGCGGTAAACAGGCACGGTTAGAGTCACTGCAGGGATTAGGGATATATTTCATGCCACATCTCAGCTATTTCGTTTCGTTTCATCTCTGTATTACACAGCATTTCAAGTTCCACTTGAAATCCACAAAAGTTTGGGGCTCGTTTTCATAGTAGCAACAGGGCAACAAGAGAGTTTCAGAGCAGTATCCACCGGCTAGCTTCGAATGATGGGTAGAATATAAAGCACTGAACGTGCCGGAGTGCTTGAGAAAAAGTGTTCGCCTAGAAAAAAATAACAGTTTCCCTTTGATTAATTCATGTGTTTCGCTGGTGTTCCAGGGATAACAGAAGGACAGCTTCGACAAATTAGTTGGGGATTACCAAGACAAAAACGAGAAAAAGCACTGAGATATTTATAAATTGAAGAAGTCAGGGCTATTTATCAAGGGTATTTTGACTTGGAGAAATCAGAATTGCGCAAACTACAATGGCAAAAATGAGATTGTGGAGTTTGGCTTGTATGTTTATGCTATTTGTTTAGTTTTTTTGATCATTTTCAGTACACGGATCCTATTGTATGACGTCTGCTTACCACTAAATACTTGGCCACATACCCAAAATCAAAGAAGAAACTGTTTTTTCGAGAAACTCTCGAATGTTTCTTCCTTTTTCCGCAATAAAATTTTCCAGTTGCCCTACCAGTAGAACAACTGAGTCCAACGGACGATTTTGTGATTTTATTTTTAATTTCCTTGTCGTTTCATCTGATTTTTTTATGTTGAACGGGGTAAAAGAATAAAATCCACAACAGATGACAGCTTCTGAGAGTGCGTAGGAAATAAAATGTGTTGCTCAGTGCGGTGCGTCTTTGGCATAGCTTTCGTACTCCTCTTCCGCTCCTGAACATGCTGTCAATAGCCAAACCACGAAAGGTGCGCACCAGATAGCTCCGCCCAGTAACTCACTGGAATTTGTGTCGTCTGAAATAAAGATGGCTGGTCCATGTGAATTGTGGCATGGGTAACCTTGTTTGGGGTTGTCTAAGGCGGGTGTATATCGTTAGGACAGAAACGCCGCGTGGCCGTGTTCGGCACGCGACGTTTCTGTCCTAACGATATACACCCGTCTAAGGCACCTTCGTACCCTGAATGACTGTTACTGGGGCAAATAAGGAGCGGCCACGTTTGGCAGGTTGCGCCATGAGTGCATGCTGAGGAAGCCGCATTACTTGGGTCCCAAAGCAATTACGACCGAAATAAGGCGTAGAGTAACCGTAATCTTCGTAAGACCCTACCAGCACGACGCGCATAGCCGGTACCATCACCTCGAACGTCGGCTACCGCAACGCGAAGTTTCTGCCCTAATGCCGCACCCCCTCGTGTGGGGCTCCCACTCAACATTGTCCGTTCGACTATTCGTAGAGAAACATGTGGAAAAAAATCTGTGCAACTTTTGCCTCGTTATTGGGCAAATTGATAGCTGTGGAGAAGATTCACATCCTAATCGACTGCTTTTAATGTTCGCTCTAAATCATGTCTTTGAACTAAACATCAGCCGCATTTTAAAAACTCAACATTTTCAGTTTTCTTTTAGCCGCGCAAGAATCAAGGATTGTCAATGTTCTGGTGCGAGCCGATGGTCCAAAGATGTTTTCTCTCTGAGAAAAATGCGCATTCCTCATATGGTTGCCTAAAGAAGTGTAAACCCGGAGGCAGCGGCATCTACAAAGAAGGACAGTTTGATAAATGGCTGCGCCGGATGCTGGCATACAGAATCGAAACACTCGACTCTTGTCGATTTCTGTCGTAAAACGAAGGGGTTGTGTTCAGAGCCAGCAGGGTGCCGATAATGGGTCGGCGGAGGTGGTTTGGGGGATTGATGGCAGAGTCTCGCACTGTGTACACTTCTTTGCTAGCAGGAAAGTTGTGTCGATCTGTATCGGCAACGGCGGCTTTTCGCATCGTGGCTAATGTATGTGTTGTGTTCCGTCCGATGCTGATGGATGATGCCGGTATTGATTAATGAGCAACCATTTCGATTGATTATCGACCTCCAGCACTCCGCACCGAACAGACCGCTGGAATGAGAGATTTATGTGGATGTCTCGAGATTGCGCTTCACTCGTGTTTGCCCACCGCTACGGGCTGTACGATCGTTAGGGGAGAGAAGTTCTGCTACTTAAACTTCCTTCAGGAGGATTCTCTTTGCTTCCAAGTACAAAAATAGGAGGTTCACGTTAAGGTGTTATACGTAAGAAAGAAGGGGGAAGCCGACCTTTCCAAAGTTTCTGGCGCATCATTAGATGTGGATATTTCAGAAACTTTCAATAGAGGCACAGAGAGGGGACGGATGTGATTACAACGGATGTGTACCCTTATGTCAGGATTCCGTACGAGACGAGCGACGTGCAACGGGTGTGTGCGAGGTGTGCGCGTAGCGGTAGTTGGGTCTTAGAACGCTTACACGGTAAAGCTAGGCTCGCTATACGCAGCTGACTTGTAATCGCTTCGGGACTCAACAACATGGCGCCTTTAGCTCGTCCGCACTGCTTCGCTTGCCGCGGTGCGATATCCTGGCATAAGGGTACACACCCGATTACAACCTTCTTACAAGGTTTTCGGCCCACTTGAAAAGCTAGTTGTAACTGTGGATTCTGTACAGACAGGCGGACTTGGTAGTATCAGATACCTTTCAGTATGATTGAAAAATCACGCTTCCAAATTTTCGCTCTTAAAGATATCTTCTCCACAGTGAAAGTAACTCAGTCTCCTGCAAAGATCGGTATGTAACTAGCACAGTTGCAATTTTCGCTCTTAAAGATATCTTCTCCACAGTGAAAGTAACTCAGTCTCCTGCAAAGATCGGTATGTAACTAGCACAGTTGCACCCAAGTTGCGGCATGACAATGAGGCATCAGCGGTCTGAAGCCGCTCCAGCGACGAATGACGAGACCACAACCCCTTCCTGTCAGACACGGCTAATAGAACCTGTAGCAACCACGTAATATGCGTCCCTGTCGCTTGTCTCTCCCTTCAGGGCTCTTTTATGCCACTCTTGTCTGTTTCGCTCGCGCCTCCATGAGCTCATGCTCTAACGGATACTAATGATAACAAAGCCGAACCAAATCAGTGTTCTTTGGGTTCTTCTACAAAATGATCGTCCAGTGGGCCTAATTAAATGCTTCTAAAAGAGCTACCCTCATATTGTACAAAGCTTCCCGCGAAGAGCGCTCTGCTCGAAAGCTAACATTTTCGGACGACCGGTTCGCAGCAAAACGTCAATAATGCTTGAATTTCGGGCAGCTAAAAAAAGCTCCATACAAATTTGTGCTGCGGGACTCTAGATCAGATCAGCGTTCGATTATGTAGGAGAATGGGGTCAAATGCGTGATGAAAACAGTATAAAATCGAGCTGATTCCACCAACAGGGAAGGCTACCTGGTTTCAATGTCCTAAGTGGAATGTAATTCAGCCTTGATAAAAAAGACTTGAATCGTAATACATTTAAAAAATCTACAAACTGAAACAACATGCTGTAGTGTAAGCAAAAGACACTGCCTCAAAGGGATTCGAACCTCGGTATTATTTATGTTTTCCCTGTAATGTATCCACCAAATAACGTGCTATCTTTTCTCAACACTTTTTCCAGGGTTAGCTAACCTAATGTCTCCCACATGTGGCATAGTTACGGGAAGTCATCTCTTGAAAGTATCATCCTAGATTAGTGCTGCCTCAGGCCAACCAAAACATCGAGTAAATTGGTAGTGAAATGGTTGAGGGCAAGTCTGTCACTGCAGCCAAGTACGGTTTCGAATATAATAGAAGTAAAATGCATGGCGCATCTCAAAAAGAATGTATCATCGGATGTATATTATAACTCATTTTGAATATTTCAAGTATTTATCCTTTGATCAAATTTTCACTGGTATAACTGCATGAACCTGCTTGTCGATGTTAGCGGCGGTCAGCTAGCAGCTTTATTACATGATTTGAACTGCTTTGTTTTGCTGTTCTGGTAGCTGTGTCAGCCCCCTTGCAATAACATTCGCTTCATGTACTCAAGCGAAGAATTAGCGGTAACTAAACAAAGCACATCTGTTGATGTTCCAGAAGTAAATCATACTGTTTTTCGATGGCTATCTTGAGTAGGACTGCTCGCCCGGCGATTTAGGGATAGCTGTTCGAAACCGATCACAGAGGCCTATGACAGATTACCGCGAAACGTCTGCAGTTTTATGATGATTCCGAGCGAAGGCCGCCGCCGCGGCGGCCGCGAGTTCCCCCACCACTCCCCGTCCTCTTCCCCATGACGATTTATCGTTGTCGCTATTATCGACAGGCAGACAACGAAGATGGTCATCATCTCATCATAACGACTGACTCGAAACCATCACCGCCACCACCGCTGCGCAGTCGAGAAGAGTCGGGGCCATTCGGCAAGAATCGTGGGATGCTCAGGGATTCTAAGATTACCTGACAGAGCCACGAATGTGCGTTGTTATCGCTCTCACATCTATCTCGGTTTTTGCTTTCCATCTATCACATCAGCCGATGTTCCGCAACAGACGTTGAGGCGATGCTTTTTGAGATGCCCATCCCTCAGCTGACGAAACGCGACGACTCACTCATCGTGATTGTCCCTCATTCAATCATCATCCATCATCACCTCCTGTTCCCATGCCTGCTTTACGCCATCATTTTCTGTCTCAACCTATGAAGCTCTGCTAATTCAACAACACTATAAGAACGGGGTTCCAGTGTACCCAACCATTCGCTCGATCAAAATTCAGCCTTTCCATCCATGAGGCCTTCGAAACAACTGAACAAAATCAACTCTCTTATTAACATATACAAGGAGAAGTGTGCATTCAAAAGAGCCGTAATGCCTCAATAGAGCCGTTCGCAAAAATTTCATAAGTCTGATTCCTCTTAAAACACTCGACTAGATGCACGACTGCATGAAGTACATGAACAGAAACATGGAAAAAAGAAACCAGAACGTTCCATTTATTCCAAAGCAGAGTCAAAGAATGGAAGGAGACCAACTCGTTTAAATTCCCATAAAGCAAAATTTCAACAGCCGTAGGCGGGCACGCGCAGTTGAAATTTTCGCTCCCAGTATTGGTGCTTCTCACTCTGCTTCCCTGACCACAAGATCGTCGCCTCTTTGCTGTTAACGTCCTCGTGTCCGCGCCCCTCGGCAACCTCACTCCGCCGGACGTCCTTTTGAGGAGCTCTATCTTAGCCAGATGTTTGTTTTTAGCGTATTAAGTTTTATATGCGGCCGTTATTAAACAAATACAATACAAATAGCGGCTGTTACCGGTGCCCCGACCCAGGAGTGTTATAAGACTTGGTCGTCCAAGGCGGGCGGTATAGAAGATTTGCCTCCCGACAAGTGGCGCGGCCCTACTTGGCACTACATTACCTACACCTCTCCTGAAAAATAAAGACAAAAGCAAAAAAAAAAAAACTTAGGACAATCTAAGACACCAGAGGAGCCAGACTGGCTGATACGGAGTAAAGAAAGCACCTGTGATCAATGGAATTTGGCAACCTAGTCACTCCTCTGAAAACTGTCCATTCAGTGCATTAGCCTAATAAATCAATCTTATTGTACTGCCTTGTTCGATGATTTATGGAATCACATAAAGTCATTATTCATTCGTTACTTCGAGAATGAAAAAGTGTGCACCAGAAAATCCAGTATTTCCCAGAATTTACTAATTTTTCAAATTCGTCATATACCTTCGCCGTTTTTCATGGCCTGTAATGGGTATCGATCCGGGTTACATGATATAATGTTTACTCTGCCTGGAATGTAATGTGGATGAAAGACGGTGTGCTGCGTAATTTTCAATTTCATTGATGTTTCAAGTGCTGTATATGCTTCGTCCCGCTTGACATACGGACACAAGCACTACCCAACGATGGATGAGTTATTATGCCGCCTTTACACTCCAAAACCTACTTATTTGGTATACTAGTAAGATGGTAAGTGTGGCTGTAGTGCTGCAGTACTTGCACACATGACCCTCTATTCGCAATCCGGTTCCTGCAGTTCCCCTTTTCTTCCCAAGCGGTTTCTTCGGCACAGTTTTTCCGAAGTAACCTCACGGTCAAAGAGGTGATTTTCGGAGAACCATTCGATCTGGCTGCAAACGACTATAATCATTGTTTAGCACGAAACGGCCTGCCGTCCGCGCCACAGGCACCGGCGCCAGAATGAGATGGATCATCAAACCCGCTCGGAATTTCTGCCAAAGGGTAGTTTGAGCTCCTGAGAAAGATTGCACTTGTCCGAAACGGAACTGCCCGGTGCCAGTGGTAACGCTGATAAAGCGGGAGGGGGGGGGGGGAAGGTTCAAACAAACATGGACTGAATTAGATTCTGATCTGTTCCTCATGCAAAATGGGTGCGATATTTACTCAGGAGGTCAAGCTACACCTTGAAACAGGTCTGGGCGAGCGTGATGATTCACCCCACTTAAGTAGAAGGTCCACCTGGGATAAGGAGAAAGAGAACTGGTACATGTTCTCCGAAAACACGCATTCCACAGGTGATGAGGCGATCTGTGGGGGAACTCGCGTTAGAGAAGCTCGTCTTTGGGTCTTATAGTGACCCCGCAACACGGCGTTCATCCTGCAGTCCTGCAGCCGGGCGAGTTGCTGGCGAAGGCGGAGCAACGTTCGCTGCCGGATGTCTTACCCCTCCCCCGTCTGCGTCTAATCGACCGGCCAGCGATGCAGAGGGATTGAAAGGAAAGAGTTAGATAGAGGCCCTCAGGTTCCCACTTCTAAAGTTTCTCTCCGTTTTATTTCATTCCTTCTCTACTGTTACACTGCTGCGCACAAGTAATTTCATATTCTACAATTATACCGCAATCTGCCGAATTTACCCCTTCTTATGTCTTTATTGAAGAGTGCGTAATTGGCTAAGTTATCTGTTTGGGTTCTACAAAACCCCCGTACCGCCATATGTGCATGAGCAAATGTCCGCCAAGAAACTCCAATGTTTGGGCTCCAGATAAAGTGCGAAGTAGTTCATTTCTAGATATCTGATATAAAAAAGTTAGACAAGCAATTTCAACCACGTCGGTCTGGCTAGATTATGTCAGCTTTCTGACCCGTGACGGACGGCAGCGTTTTTGCGGGAGATAGCCTGTGGGATGGACGGGTTTTTTGTCTCGCTGGCACTGAGGGCAGGTTTTGTTCCGGCATACACGAACGAGTATCTCGTCGAGAGCGCGCAGACAGGAATAAAAAAGTGTGGCGCGCGCGCCAAAGTAATACGACTTGTAGTTCTCTTCAGAGGTTTCTTTTTACTTCATATTTTTCTTCTTACTCTTTTCGTTTTCTTTACTTCATTTTACTTCATATTTCATATTTCTTTTTACTTTACATTTTTCATTCCCATTACTTTTCAGTTCATTGCTTTTGTTAGATTATTTGACTGCTTTTCATCAGCTGAACATCACTCTCTCTCTCTGAAGCTCCATATTCCCATTAACCACTAAATGAACACAACACTTTTTGGGCAGAAATGTATACCTTTCTCGCGTTGCTATTTGTAGCTTTATCAATCAAGTCGTATTGCGTCTTTTTTGTGCATGTTGATACTGAAAGGAGGTCACCACTATGTAGTGGTATAGCCTCATGCTTTCATACGCGGTACTTCTCTGTGCCTATTATTGCAGTAACGTCATGCATTTTGTGCAGTAAGATGAGTGCGAGATGACTTTCAGATGGGAAAGAAACGTGCCCCGAGGACAAAATCAGAGTCCATGGATTCTGACGATGTCCAAATGGAGGAAGAGAGAATCATAAACGTGGTTTATCCGTGCTTTGAAGTATTATGCTGCTGTGTTCTCAGGAAATAGCTAAGCTTGTGTCCCCTGATTCATCTGTGTCGAGTTATATCGTTCCATATAACCTTTACGCCCTTTAGGTGATGCTTCACCTGAGCTTCCTTTGCACTTGGTGAATGGTTTGTTTGTGGTACAGCTTTATTAGAAACTATTGCATCAGTGAGTATTGATGAGGATTTCAACAGACTCCTCATCGAAGATGATGACGAAGAAATCATTGAAGAAACGGACACACTTAAGTGTTTACTGGCTGCTGTACAGGACTCGAGGATATCAGCACCTTATGCGAGATCTAATGCCAAACGGTTAACAACAAAATGTTCCTCATATGGGGCTTGACATGTTTTCAAGTTCGCCATACAGTCTGCATGTAACTAAGAAACGATTGTTGTCGTTTATATGTTTGTACAATTCCAAAGGTTCCGCACTTGAAGTCGTAAGTCGCATAATGTTTGTTGTATCTCTAACAAAATTCACGCTGCACCGGTACTGGAGACATACGTTATACTTCAGTACTAGTAGTGTATGCGGGTATACAGGGTGGCTACAAAGTATGTTCCGCTAATTCACACCTGGCGCTAACCTGTAAATCCCTGTTTCGGTCTTGTAATATATATTTTGGATGGAGCATATCAGCCATGTACTACTGCCAAATTACCACGACTGTCGGTTCAAACTATTCGAAAAAATAGCGACCTTCTCCTCATCGAGCCACTATCGCTCACCTCGTGGACCAAGGATGCTCCACCGCCGAGATCGCAAGAAGGCTCCGAATCAATGATAGGACAGTGAGAAGGATAGTGGCTCAATACAATAAGCGAGGACATCACCTTCCTCATCCAAAAACGGACCGACCAAGATCGGTCAACGTTCCACGGATTCGGAAAACGATCAAGAAGAGGATCTGCCGTAACGATGAAGTCAGTTTGATAAAAAATTGCTTCAGATTTTCAAATCTCACGGTGAAGTGTCCAAAATACCGTGAAGTTTGAAGTGGGTATGCGCAGCTACAGATCCTTTCGAGGACAAATACTCAGTCTAGCTGCCAAGAAGAACAGACTCGAAAAATGCAAGAAGCTCCAATCGGCAGTCCGTGCGGGCAGCCTCTCGGACATTGTGTGGACTGACGGGAAAGTCTTTACTGTCGAGGTCGCCCACAATAGCCAGAACCACCGGCAGCTGCTCACTCCGGCAGAGAAAAACTCCAGTAGACGTCGTGTGAATACCAGAAGCTTCTTCCCAAAGTCAGTTATGGTCTAGGCCGGAATAACATCAGAACATTGAACATTGAGAACATTGAAATCAACTTGGAAATCTAGCAGAATGTTATTTTGAGAGATGCGCTGATGCCGTGTGCCAAAAACACTATTGTGGACAAACACACTTCTGTGAAACAAGACTGGGCTCCATCGCATTAGTCGAAATCAACGATTTCGTTCTGCCAACGTCATTTACTTGGGTTCTGGGACAAGAAGCTGTGGCCATCTAACTCCAGACCTTAATCCAGTGGGCTACTCTGTTTGGAGCTATCTGCAGCAGAAGGTCTCGTCTTCTTCTCATCGCAGTTTTGAATGTTCGAAGACAGCGCTCCAGGAGGAATGGGAGAATATTGATGCCAACTACCGGCGACCTGTCGTGGAAGCCTTTACTGAGAGATTGGAGGTTTGCATTCGGGCAAAAGGTGACCATTTTGAACAATACCTTAGATAGATATTTCTGCACCTATTGTTTACTGTTTAATAAAATTTCATTCGAAAAACCTCTTAACCTTTTATGAGCAAATGGATACCGGACCATACCTTGTAGCCACCCTGTAGTTGGTTACTCGGAAATATTGGAAAACTAGAAGAAAACTAGAAAAAAAATGAATTCAAATGTCGTGTGCCACCTGGTGACGCACGCCATTTCTAGAATGCACTATGAGGTGGATCACGTAGTCTGTTATGGGTTAAGCGATAGAAGACGTACTAGTTTCACTATTTTTCACTATTAATATACAGAGAGTAAAGCCATCCTTGTAGAAATGTTTCCTAAAGGCCTATTAAAAACTTTGTAATAGGCCTTTAGGAAACAGTTGACGGTGTTTTACTGTGATAAAATAAATATCAAGGACCTAAACGTTTTCTCTCCACATACAGGTCTTTCGTGGTCGAGTGCTCGTCGGATGAAGGATAGCAGTTGACGATGTTTTACTGCTCTCCATAAAAGAACTATAAAATGCCGTACACTACCCCGTTTCCCGACGAACCTGATTTCGTGGCAGCGAATTCATATCCGTCGCTGAGACGGACCATTTCATTGGGGATGGGATGGCTACCATACTGACGATGGGGTGTTGGGTGTGGGCTGCGTACCAAGTCCGTTCCACGATTTTACACGGTGCACCGAAACTCTATCCTCAAGTCTTAGTGTTTGGCATATTCATTATCGCACCAATGAGCGCTTACATATTGTCAAAGTCTTATTATGCTCTTTTGCCAGTTCAAGACAATTCCTAGCGCTTGTTTCTTTCATAATGGTGAGCATCCACTTTCTTCAAGTTGGAATCGTTCGATTCCACCCAACGTCGAAAACTGCCAAAATACAGGACACTTTCAGCAAGCAGACCAATTGTTATAATCACGAATAAGAGGCTCAGAGACCTTGAGAATTATAAAGGGCGACTCAGAGAAGATCAATCTTTGCGTGCATCTTCCACAACGAAGGTACTAGACTGACACTATCTGACAAGGCCATTTTACAAAGCTCCATAGGTCTAGGAGTAAGCCTCCCTACCTTACCCGTCGTGTTGCTAAGGTTAAGCCAAAACTAAAGCTTAACTCTCCCAAAACCCCCTCCATCTTGAGCTATCATAAGAAAGGTTGGATTCACTGACAGGACGCTCTTGAAGGGATTTACTTGTTTTGTTTGGGTGCCTTCGTTTCTTCAAAAAGGAAAACGAGAAACTGTTCATGACTGGGAAGCTCTTCAAAGTCCAAATCATCAAGTGTTACTCAACATCTGGAGATGTCGAAAACAGGACAAGATCTTAACACATATACACCACTGATGCACCACATTTGTGCTCGATCACGGTTCACCGTCTAGTTGTTGATTCACGGTAAGTTAGCAGTATATCTAAATCAACGAATTGCTCAATGTTCCTATTCAGACAGTAAGAGCTGCTCTAAACAACATCGCTTCGTCGAAGGCCTGAAAATCCGCTAAAGATCTAGATTCACGAGTGTGGTACTACTGCGATGCAGAGGAAATCGACTCATGTGGCACAAAAGTCTGTGCTTGAGCTCGGGAAGAACAATCCAAAAAATTTACATGTTCGGCAGTGACATCGTGTTCTAATGCTATTGCTAAAGCGAATTGTTCTACAGTTCCAAGAGAATTTGGGCGAAGGTTGTGTAGTAACAATGCCGCGCACTCTTTTCCTCATGACGCGGGACAATGCACGCCCAGATCAACTAAGCCTTCAGTATCTCACGGGGTGAGTGAGCCGGTGCCAGACTCATCTGAGGTGAGAGGGCAAAAACACTGATTATGCAGCGGCTGGCCCCGCAAGCCAATGTAAGGCCATATTGCATCCCAGCAAGATTGATCAACGCCCTTATCCTCTTCAATTCTGGCACACCGTGCACAAAAATACGGCGCACTTAAGCAATTCTAAATTAAATTTGAGGGTCGCTGTAGTCGAGGGCGAATACCTATCTGACCAGGATCTACATTTCTCACAAGTTCGAATTGAACACACAGGTCGAACATGGACGGCTATTCCCCGAATGAGCATCTCCGCCAACATTTCCGAGTTCAATAATAATCATTCATTCAAATGACAGAGCTGATTCCCTATTTATAACAGATCGGCCTCAAAAGTGCGTTGAGTGCATATTGCTTGCTTTGGAAGAATGGATTTACTCGGAGTGATGGAAGGATTTCCTAAGCAACTAGAACTTTCGAGCGAAGCACTGCCGAGCAGAAATAGGGAGTCGAATCGGCTGCACATGATCTGCTCCAGCTCACAGAGTACTCCGTCTATGCTTGCGGCGGTTGATCGTGAAAAACGCTTTTTGCTATCACGTGGTTTTATTGCACAAGAAAAAATCGTACAATCCGAAAGCGGCAGAGTAGCCAATAGGCAGTAACACGTCATCTATGTTTTGCGTTTGTGAAAAAACAATTAGGGTATCGGTCTAACCGATCGTACATTGAAATGAAAATCTAGTAAATACAACACGCAGCAGACTCTACTGCCCTTCAAATATATGTAGAGACGGTATATTCACTTGACAACGCACGTTGGGCCCAATGAATACTTTGTGGAATGCAGGAGAGCAAGACGATGGAGAAGTCGTGGATCAGTCGAACGAAGAAGTAAGCTGAGTGATGGAATAAAGGCGGGCAAATCCTTGGTCAAACAACCCATATGCACGATCAAATCACAACGGGTAATGATCAATGATGATACCTATAGTGCACTGAATAATATCATTCTGAATCGCTGAGAGGTCCCACAACAAATATCAATTTCAATTTTTGATAATTACTGATTTCCGCCGCAGTCCGCGTGCGAAAGTTGCTATTAGTATGCACAGTTATGGGCAATAGTCTTTGGTCTCGGACGGAATTCGAAGCCGCATTCCATGCTTCCCAGCACATGCACTACAGCAGAATCTACCAAAGCTTTCAGCTTCACGGTTCGATGGCGATATTGGCCAACCGGCTCAACACGTTATACGTGTGAGTGCTGATGATCCATGGTGAACATACCAAAAAAGCCCAGTTACGGTGAAGAGGGTCTCAGTAGTATAATGAATTAGCAAATATGCCCGGTAAGCATGGAGTACGGATTCGATTCCATCCGAGACCAAAAGCCCTTCCCATAATTCATTGTCAGCAATCATCCTAATGCATATGTCTGATGTAAGTTTCGCACCAAATTTTTGAGGCACAGAAGTAGAGAGGAAGTGAGAAGTGGGCACACATGTTTTCTGGAAAGAAAGATTCCACTTTACAAGAGGTGCTGTGTGGCGGAACATGCACTGAAAAGGAGCGGCTTCAGGTGTTATCAGGATCTCGCAGCATTGCCAGTTATGGTGCCGCTCATCCACCGGGTGAGTAGCCGACGAGGACAGGACAAGGTTCGTGGCCGGCTGGCATAACCCCTAGCCCGTCTACAGTCCATCCCATCGGCTAGTGACACAGAGGGGAGGGGGGGCAAAGGAGAGAGAGGGTTCCCGGGTTCCTACTTCTGTGGTTTTTCGGTTTTTTGCCGTTTCATTTCGTTCGTTCTCTACTGTTGCACTGCTAAGCACCTCTACTTTCATATTGCACAATGTGCCGTTTACCCCTTCCGGGGTCTTTGAATTAAGAGCAGTCTAATGCTTCTTGGAAAAGGCGTTTCTTGGTTGATCTTCTCTTTTTGGGATGTGCCGCACATCCTACTCTCATAAGTGAATAGCAGAAATCCCTGCACCGAGTCTTCGTTCGTCTGCATTCATTTGATCGCCTTAACAGCATTTACAAATTTCTCAAAAACGTGCGGGAGCTGATTTCATATGTACGAACAAAGGAAACTGTAGTCAATCCGCTACGTCCCATCGCATAGTGCTCGAGGAGAATATTATTAAAACCTGGATCGTTACCGTTCAGGGGTTTTACATGTTTTACGTGTTTTACGAATGATTTAATTAATATGGTGATGCATTCCACGTCCTTCGGATTCGCCAAGCACACTGCTCCCATTTGAAACTGTAACAACATTTCTGCGTGATTGGACCACCGCGATGACTTAAAAGCTCAGCCGATGCAATGCAGTGTTTTTTATCCTCCTGGTTCACCCTCCCCACAGTGATGGAAGGATTGATCTGGAACGGTGAATAATGATTTGAAATTTGATCCCCGGCAAATGCGAGAGGGAGCGTGTCCGAGTAGTACTTCATCACCTCCACTTCTCTTCTCAGATCAACTCCACAAGGTCTTAAAAAATTAGGCGATTTTATATGTTACAATTCACAAAGAACTCTGACGACGTCCAGACTGCCTGCAGATCTCGAATGTGCAGCCTTATGTCGAATTTTCGCGCGGCGAGCGGCGGGGCCAGTACTAGCTGATTTCTTCGCGTATGATTGCGTACATTGCAAGCACTCCCTTTGAGGTTTTACGCTCGAACTAATTCTTTATTAGGATTGATATGTTACTTCACTGTTTCTCTTACTTTTTAATTTACTATTTTGTCTTTTTAGGGTACAAAAATTATTGTTTTCAGATAGTGGGATAAACAGCTGTCTCTTCAGATTACCTTCGTGGTACCAGCCCATTGCGTCCTGAGCGGAATTTCAACCGACCGCGGCAGCTCGTGCTCATGGAGCCGCGAAGCGACGCCGCAAAGCGAAAATATGACATAAGGCTACACACTCGCAGATCTCCATCATCTGAATTTGACGGTTGGCCCAATCACCTCTTCGTTGAAGTGCATCTGCCGTTCAACGGCTCAACCATTTTATCGTGAAGTTAGTGGCCGTATTTTCACCTCAAATAATCATCGTGCTTCTGAATAGCTTTTTGAAAGTGGAGTCACAGTTGGGAGGTGTGGAACGGAGGCTCCATGGCTATTCGATTCGATTAAATGTGACAGCAAAAATCTAACCCGTATCAACTGTCGACCCATTCCTCATTTACAGTGTTGGCGCCACGTCTCTATTCGCCCCTGTCACGAGTCAGAGCAGTCTAGTGAACCATTCTGGCCCTAGGGACACGAAGCATCTCATTCCTTTCCTGCTAAACTTTCAAACTTGCGAACTGAAAAATTCGGACCATAGTGCCGGCTGTCTAGGTGTTCGTTTGGTGTCTCGCGAAGGATCCATCAGATAACCACTCTGATCCAATATTCGGCAGCAGAAGCACCGCAAAATAAAAAAATCCGCATAGAATTGAGCTTCCATGATCCTTGTGTTGCCCGATGTGAATGTGTAGTGATTAAGCCGAAGAGAAGGAGGTAAACTGACCTACGTTCTTGTCGTAGTGGGTCCTACGAGGTACGGTGGTTCAGCGGAATTCGCTATATTAAGCGACCCACGCACAGCTAATAATACAGAATCATCAGATATCTTCGGCTTTATCACATGAGGCACCTCAGACATGGGTAATTAAACTTTATTATTCCACGACAATAAGTAAGGAGCACGACTTCAATTGTTGAAAAATTAATGCTTCGGCACCAAGTATTATGAGGTACTTCGGTAAGGCATGAGGCGAGATCACAGGATGATGAGAGATTGATAAACAACAATAAATGAATGACACAGTGAGCAGATAGCGTACAAAAACATAGTAGGTATCCAGTATAATGGAAGAGTGGACGATCCGTGAATGGCGACTATTCCCGGCTTATATCAACGCCCCGCTTTTGGCACGCGTTCTTGCACTTAAACCGTAGATCTGATCGAAGACTAGTCAGCGAACGGAAGTGCTGTATTGTCAGCACAGTCCAAAAATTCTTGTCGCAATCTATGGACCTTCACCCACTAAGAATGAAGAAATACTCTTGGAAAAGGACATTCCTAGAGGAAAGATTAATACAAGGTTCTTGGTTCTTCCGCAAGATCAAGTCTTATTGGAACCCAGAGAGCATACCCACAAGTAATTTATTGTATTTGATACTCCACGAATAGTATCCCTCCGAGGGCTTCTATTGTAAACGACAGTCTTGAAAGGCTTTATTGATTTTGTCGTATTTTTTGTCGCAGTGGTCATTCATTCGATGTCCGTTAACAAAAGGACGACAAACATGCGGTCACGAATTGACGACGTGCTTTTTTCTTTCGTTTGCTCGCAACTCCAGCCCAAATAGTCCTAGCCACAAACGGCGACTTTACTTCACCACTTTTCACTTCTTCTCCTGCCACACTTCTTTTGTTGTGTGTACTGAACCACCCGAAGCTGAACCCAAAAGGAGCATAACAAAAAGAAGGGTTCCTTGAAAGCGCTAGTTTCTGATCGAGCCGTGGGCCACGATCTGTTGAAGTGCCTCCCTACAGTTCGCTTGCTACTACCTACTTTCAATGATCAGTCTTAGTGAGTGGCTCACCAAGTGTTATGAGCTTCTCTGACATCCACATTATTTGAAGTGCACGATCCTGGGAATTAATGAATCTTCACCTGCTGCTACTTTCTCTAACATCACATAATGGTGGGTCTTTGATGGGAATATTGCAAAAATTACCGACGATGAGCGAGTGGATTATAACGCTCGGCCTTATTACTTGCAAACATCCATCGGAAGTGCATCTTCCATTCAGGGTTGAACTGGGCATAATATCAGGACTCTGCTCTTCACTGGGCACAAAGTTGCGCAGACACATCTAAAAAATCTCGATGCAAAATCATCCGGACATTCTGTTTTTGAGATCATTGTTATAGTCGTACTGATTTTCCTGTCAAGTTCAGTTGTTTTTTTTTGATTGTTTACCAATCCACAGTTCTATACCCGAAACCAGTACAAGCGCTATCTGCTCCTTTTGGATACCACCTTCTCCCCGTTCCCATTCTGCTTCTTCCTCTCCTTCCGCTGCCTATACTCGTTGCCCATGTTTTCCTTCCGAGTAGTGGTACTTCTTGCATCCCACCTTCTGTGCTTCCTTTAATTCAAGATGGTTTTCAAAATTGTGATATCCCATTCATAGCCAGATAAGGGACCTCCGCATTACTCATAACGTTTCCTACACGTTCCTCCAGTAATGTTTCTTATACATCTCTCCAGTGCTATCACTCATGCAATGATGCCCATTTCATGTGTCCTCCACTCATCCCAATTTGGTACTCATTTCGTCATGTGTCCTCCACTCATTCCAATTTGGTACTCATTTCGAATTTAAGAAATGGAACTACAGTCTACTTCTATTCCTTTTTCGACCCAATGTGTGGATAGCTCTTTTTTTATATCTTCTTTTCTTATATGTCATGCGCAGGTAGTGTCCAGAGTTCTTGTTTTTGGCAATAAGATGATCACGCGATTCAGAAGTATCTCTGCCTGACTGGTGTGCATCTTTCTCTTTGCACCTAATCGTCTGAATCGCTGATTCTTAACAATACCTTGCCAAGCTTCATCATGGCTAGTACATCACTATGTCGGTAATCAAAAGTTATTCTACAAAGGCACACTCAACGATAATAGCGGCGTGTAGAAGGTGCAGCCTAGATAGTTGTCCAAGCAACTATTGCTCTAAGAAGGTAAGTCGACCTATCTGGTCATAATGAAGTATGGCTTCCATCGGATTTACCACAAATACACTAGAGCAGTTAGTGAATTTGGCACACGATCAGTAGACAACTATAACGATCCACGTCTACAAAAATATCTACGCTTCTTACGATAACCGATTCCTTCGTTTCTCATGTAAACGGATGTAAAATGAAGGGGGCATGTGTAGTATGCATAAACGTAAATAAACCAACTTGTGAAGTGAGTTGCAAGAAAGTCAACCAGACAGTGTAGTCAAAATTTCAATTAAGTCGCTCATGAAGTTCTTCCAGTTTCCGACCTCTATTTTCAAATACGCATATCTCGCATCATACAAAGTTTTATCGGTAGAGGTAAGTAACATGAGAATGTGCAGATTATTGTCAACAAGGCAGAAGCCTGTTTATCATGGTTGCCCAAAACTGTGGAGATCTGAAGGTGATGAATTCGATGAAGCATCGTATTTCGTCTTGAAGCGTTTCCCTCGTAGAAAGCTGCCCAGGCACTTGAAGAAATGGTAATCGGTGAAGCAAGGTCAGAGGGATGTGGGAAATTCTGCAGAGTTTCGTAGCTCTTCTCATTCAGATTCTTCAGGGTTGTTTGGGCAACATGGGGCCATGCGTTATCATGAAGAGGGCTGGATTCCCCTCCTAGCCAATACTGAGCCTATGACCAGCAGTCTACGAGTTCTTCACAGCAATTTGCAGACGCAACAGTTTCGCCAGGATCTACGAAGTTATGGTGGGTTAGAGCAACCGTAGACGACGATACTGCCAACATCCTGACGAAGCTCACCACTACGAACTTCACCTTTGTCAAATCATTGTGCAGATCGTCGTCGATTGTCCTACAGAATCCGGTTCTCGATAAATAAGTAAATAAATAAAACAAGTATGTCACGATGCGGTCAAGAAACGGTGAATTGAAGTCCGCAGAAGGATGTACGAAACATTGTGACTGTTGTTCGGCCAATTTGTTCTAGAGGCTTTGGGAAAATTGAAAATTCACTTAGGACATAAACTATGTTTCAATAGAGCGAGAAGAGGGCTGCGATGTGGTATAGCTAGCCCTAGGAAAGAAATAAAAAATTATTGAGGAAGTCAACAGTCAAAACTGCAGGAACTATCCGAACTACCTACTGGAATGAGCCACCTTCATACTTTTATTCAGAATCCTCGTGACATTTAAATTGATTTGACACATTCATTTGCAGAGCCAGCCTATTTCCAAACAACTGTCTCATAGTCCGAGACGATCCCGATACCCTTTAAAGACAGTGGTTGGGATAATGTGGGTGACAGGGAATCCCAAAAGGAGGCATTGACTGAAAAATTACGGGACTGAAAGCCCTATGTATGGCGAAGTCCCCGCAAAAGGCGCCCCCTTGAGCATTGGCGGAGGCGGCCTCAACAGGCCAAGCCGCCTTGGTTTAGGGCAGCCCGCTTCCAGGCGACGTGATAAGTGGTTGGTCACAGTGAGGTTGGTCAAGGAGATCGGCAGGATTGAAAGTATCGCAGCGCCCTTTCTCACTTTTAGCTTGAAGCTCACCACATGAAAATAGATGCTGTCGCATTTCCGAACATCCCCTCATATTTACTTCTTGGTAATGCCAATGGAAAACCAATGCGGACTACCCGGGAAGGTCGTCCGCGCCTAGAACCATAGGAAGGGGTCCTATTTCTCGGGTTTTTGACCATTGCCATCCGTTTTTTCTATACTGTCCTATTACTAGGCATCTCGGCTTTCATATTTACTACTTCTTTTACTTTTCGTCCGAATTTTCCCTAAAGCTGCCTTTAGGAGGCACAGAGAGAGAAGAGTCCATATCACAGCGCTAGATAGGTTGTGGCCTACGGGCTTGGGTAAGGGTGTGTGGCGGATCAGAGGGTTTGCTACGCTCTCACCCAAGTCCGTAGACCACGCTTGAACGACCAGCATAGCTATTGATCAGGGGTTTGATGCCCGGTCCATTAAAAGTAGTAGCAGTGCCACTGGTCACTACACTAACTGCGCCTGATCACATAAATGTATAATATTTAGGGCACAGTTAATAGAGGTTCCGAAAATATGCCAATGTCATATTTTGATTCACGTTCTGTTAAGAAACCTATAACGGAATTTCATGAGAGGTTGGAACATAAGCTATTGGTCCGTTCAGCTCGGTTGAGCAATCCTATTTTTCCTGAAATTATACGCATAATTCTACCACTACGCTTGCGATGTATTGACCACAACACGGTGCCACACTCATCTAGCAACTATGAGAACTGAGACCCACATAGTACGCGCTTTTTCGTTCCTCTGTTGTTGACATTGTCCGTGAGTTGTCCTTTTGTTGTTCATACGACATATGATGCGTGTTGGATTATGCGGAAGTAGTGTACTGTTTTGAGAGACTGCCGGTACTTGCACGGCACAGTTGTTCAGTTCCCATCCGTGTCTGTACCGGTCTTTCTCACTCTTGCGTCACTAGCATCCAGGAGATACTTGAGTATTGTGGGTGTTCTTCATCGGGACAGGATTTCGCATACGGCGTGCGGCCACTGCTCTGACTGATGAAACGGAGCCAGGGGATTCACGTGCAGTTGAGTACTAAGGCAATTACCCTGTCTTGCATCGTAATACATGTGGAAGACACGGAATCACCTCAAGACCCAACTATGCTCTCAACCCGCACGCATCGCACCACGCGCCGCACCCCGTATTGCGAATTCTTGTCTCATTCGGAATAGAATGTTAGCTTATCCAAAGCTTTTTGATTTTTATGCTGCTGATTTTCGCCTTGACTCAGCTTTTGAATTTGAGTTTTGATTTACCATCAGCTTATCACGTTATGCGTGTTAGTGTTGATAAACTGTTGCAATATAACATTCAAAAGCTGGGTGAAGGTGAAAGGGGTGCGGTAGTGGGATAGAGTAGCACATAAGCCCTGAGAGCACGGAGTGAGGGTTCGAGTCCCGCTCGAGACCAAAGTTTTTGCGCACAACTCAGCACTCTTGTAACAACTATCCAAAAGCTCGAGACACATGACCGGGTCTACATGTGTCTGTGACAACACAAAACAGAGCGACAAGTTGATACTTAGTACCAATACATAAACCTGTATTACAAGCCAGAGGCTTAAATCTCATGTTTTTCAACTTCCGTCAAATTTTTGATGCCATCGCCCCATATGTCATGAGATTTGGATGGCTTTTTTCGTGCAGATGTCAACTTTTCTGTGTAGAGACAAGTAGCTACACTCCAACTTGCCCAATCAGCGGATCAAATCTGCGATCATTTTCCAAATATGGACAGATTCAGTATCAAATATGAACCTTGCCCAAATATGGTCAGGTTCAAGACTTTTGCCTGTCGCTGGATTGGCACCAGACTCGCCTGGGAGGGTGAACTCTCTTACTCGTACACGGTTGTCTCCCACAAGTCGCTGTACTGCATATGACAAGTGGCATTCAAATGTCACTAGAATTCTGACAGGAAATGGAATGCGCTGTGTATTCCAAAGGGAGGCTGATCAACGCTGGTCCTTCCACCTTTTATTCTACGATGTTACCTTTACCTTAGATGAACTTCCCGTAGTTATACCAAGCGGAACTGGGTCTTTAAGAAAGAGGCGATCGTTGTCGACTTTCACTACGACATTTTTTCGCGCCATGTTGATTTTATGTGTGGACCGTCTCTAGCCGTTCTACGTGAGCGTCCATTGTGCAAACAAAGTGCTCCGCGATCCGCCATGGCCGTTTTGCAAGAGCAGTGATTCCCTTTTTGGATTATCAACGAGAAGTGGCCTTTCGTTAGTTCGCTCTCCTATCGGAGTCAGGCACGCTGTATGGAACATCTTGAACATTTTTTTCCTATTCTTTCCTCCATTCTAAGCCAACATTGCATGAATTATTTGGTCACATTCTGCATGCCCTGGGATCAACAGGAAAACACTCATGCTTATCAATGGCTTTTTTAAATTATTTACATGTTTGTATGCTCATTCTTGCTCTCTTGGACACGAACGCATCACTCCGATGAACCTATTTCTATGAGGAGAAATTCTTCTTCAAGTGGACGAGGCATAAGACAGCCTGATCAGATCATGTCAATTTACCGCCTGTCCTTGGCGAGATAGCTTCACAGGGTAGCTGTTTAATCTAATCATTTTCCTTTTTCACTTCTTCAAAACAATCTGCAAGTTTTTTTTTTGTTACTGACTAGTACAGAGCTCTCAACAGTGCGTCAAAATATATAAACAAATCTTTATCATAAAAGAAATGTCAGATGGTGATTCTGATGTTTCAGAGGAGAACTATTTTCCAGGAAGAAAGATCAAAATCAGTCTAGCAAGGCGGAACAAGAGAGAGGAACACGTGCGATCTAGGCAGTGTAATTAATGAGCAATGTGCTCATGGAGCCAAAAATTTGAAAGGGTATTCCGTATGACGTCGGACAGTTCCACCTTTGGTTCAACTCTGTAGGGGTCGCATCTGGATCAACGCAGTAGCAAAGCAGATAAAGGAACTCATGATCTCATCATCTTTTTCCACGACGTTTCTTTCCACGCAATAATGAATGAATCTGCTCTATTCCGTGTTATTCTGCGATAGTAATGGAACGAATGGCGTTTCCAACACATCACCAGCAAACAATGGCCTTCAGCGGTCCACGATGTGTGCCAGAATGCATTTTCCATTGTCCATGGATGCAACGGCTGCATAGACGTAGCCAGATGATAATGCAAGCAAACAATACGACAGAAATAATGCCTGAGAAGCTTCGGATGGAATTTCGAGTTCAGTCTTTACTAGTGTCGATCTTAACACCCTACGTATGAGAACCCATAAAACCATTTGTACACCTCTGGAAGACCTCACCACAGAGAATTTACACAGTAACGCGCGTTATTTTATGCCAAATTGCTCATTTTTTGTCGTGAAGCATGACGACTACTTTTATTTCAGTCGTTTTTCTGTGGTCTACTTGGTTGCATACCGCTATCAGACGATAGGCGTGACTTGTAGTAGGGGGCGGCCCTTTAGGATGTGAAAAGTGATTACACCTATGGTATCCACTTTGTTTGGGAGAGCTTCGAAGAAGCTTGTTCAGAGCAGGCGACTTATCGCCAAAATTCGGCAAAATGGAGACAGATCAGGATTTTAATGAAATCTGTAAGGGGTGAGGACTTGTTTTATTACTTTGAAATGCTTACGGTAACCCAGTGCAAATGAGAGCAAATGTCACTTCTAGCAGTCATTTCACCATCCCAAATTTGTGATCATTCCATTCATCGCAGCTCTCTGGTAGTACTCGCTAGGCTAACTTCAGTAAAAACTGATGATTGACCGATATGGGACACATGGATCGTGTACATATGGCTCGCATTCATAACTATCAGCTCTCTTTCACACCTTCACCCTCAGCCGAACGTTTTCACAGCCGACCACTCGTATTCGATCAGATTGTCCTGGTGCTCCTATGGTCATTGGTTGGCGACCTTTAAACCTAAACGCCGAAAAGGATCTCTTTGAAGCGGTTTGTCTAGCATTAACTACTGGTGATAGAACTGTTGCGCAAGGAGTGCCGAAAATTCACTATTCACAAGCTCTCGTCCCCTTTCCCAATGCCCTTGGCTGATTACTCTGACCGATCACGTCAATCATGCAGTCGATTAGGTCAACGGATGAACCATTTCATACTGCTGATACGTGATGAAAATACGGTCCCATTCGGAGAAAATGCGGTCCCAAACACATAGTTAATACCTCGGGGATCAATCATAAGTGCAGTCTCATCTCATGTTGACCAAGTCTTTCAACAACCGGCAGGCTGCCATAAGCAGCAGAGGTTCTGGGACACTCAAGAGCTGGAATCACTTATCAGGGGTGTGTGGCAAGCGTTTCGGTGATTAGTGTGGAGTCTGGTCACCCATGAGTGGGATTGCTCCACGAGACGATTGTTTTACTACTGATTTCAATATCTTATTGTTAGCTGTCTACTAGGTCTCGTCATGTCAACGATAAAGACTGATATTTCTTAAGTTAAATATGTAATAAAACGGGATCTTCAAGAATATGATTATTATTATTATTAACATGTATATTTAAGAATAAAATTAAGATTTGTGCAGGTAAATATGCATTATAGATGGACGTATATAATATAATTATTTAGGTTGTGACATATTCTATTCAATAGAGTTCAATTTATGTCTAATTCCATTGAATAGAAATTGAACAGGTGGGCTGTGAAAATTTCAATAAAAAATAATTGTCAAGTGGAGCAGAAGCGATTTCTGGTAACGGTGAATGCTAGTTACTGCATTAGTCCATAATACAATGTGTTAGTTTCATGCGAATGTTAACTTGAGTTTCTATGATGAATTGCCCTCCATGCAACACTATCAGCTACCCGAGGAATGATATTTAGGTCGAATATGCATCGATAGGCTGCCATGACGTCAACTGAAGAAAGGTGGTAGGCCTTATGGTAGGCTTCGATTGTTCCCGAGCTGTCTTCATCTCCTTCCTCTGTAGAACCCCAACAAATTGATTAGAGAAGGTAGTTTTGTGTCCCACGCAGCTCCACACGGGTCTTCCGACATGCCACGCATGGCTCTGATGAGAATATTAACTTCGTTTTTCCCTTACTGTATTGCCCACCACGCAATACTGGTGAAGTGTCCTGTCGGAACACTGGTCGGAACACCTGCCCGTTACCCGGGGAAATGAGGCACTTTTCTCTCCTTACATTCTTCATTCATCTTCAAACACACTTGGCCGAACTCTGATTACATGGTGATCATTCTTCTTAAGATTTCTTGATTATTTACAAGCAATCTAATGTTGGGAACCCATGATGCTCAAGAATTACTTGAATGTCAGAGTCTGCCTATGAGCAAAAGGATGTTGAATTCTAGCCCGGTCGCTCGAGCTTTAAAACGACAGAGACTTCCCATACTCATACCGAGCGCCCTAAATAAGCTAACAGTAGGTTGCCGAGTAACTATGTCTAGCGTAGAGCCAACATATGCAACGAGTATGTATTTCAGACTCTAATTTACCATGAGTGTGTACACATATGTCGAATTTTCGCGCGGCCGCGCGCAGCGAGCGGCGCTAAAGATTCTTTAGCGTTGGATTGCGTACATTGCAACACTCCCTTCAGTTTTTTACGCCCGTATCAACCATTTCCCAATTAGGATTGTTATCATGTGATGCTATCGTTTCTTTTACTTTTTATGGCCACTATTTTGTCTTTTTAGGGCACAAAAGTTACTGTTTTTGATAATGATGAGATAAGCAGCTATTTCTTGAAGAACGTCCATGGTGTCAGACCCTTGCGTTCTGAGCGGGATTCCAACTGACCGCGGCAAGTTGTGTTGACGAAGCCGCGATTGCGACATCGCAAAGCGAAAAGTCGACATAAGTGTACACAGTTACCATTTACCATAGACCAATCACATCTGGATTCCTAAACGAAATTGAAGAATCAATGGCACAAAAGCTCTGAGTATAGCATTCAACGGAGCTGTTGGCTCGGGCCTGTTCCTATCCCCAGCATGTGGCAGATCCCCAGCTTCATCACGTGCATTACTACCTCTTTGTGATGTGGTAATGTAAATATATCGATACTATTTTCATCATATATGCAAACACTACACAATACTATCGACTGCACTATACTACATATCCATCGCACCCCTTCAACATTCTGTGCTGTTGTTAATCCCTAGGGATTTCCATAAATGTATAGAATCGCATATAGAGCGTCACTGTCCAAACAGGCCTATAGTAATGTGGTGACCAATTCCATTCATCATTCGCTAATTGTCCATATATGAATTTTGACCCATACCCCACTTCATTTCCATTAGCAATTACAGCAATTCTTCGGAAGTTTAAGCAAAAAAGGAATTAAGTTGATACGTGCATATATTGCAAATAGCTTTGATGGGCATTGCATTAGGGGATGTTTTATCAAGGGATGCCTCAGGGATTCGTAACACTTATAAGAAAGATCCAATCCGTTTTCAGATTATTGCATATTTATCAAATTCTTTGCTGCGCAATACTTGCTTGCAAATATTGCTGTTTACTAAAATTTCCACTTTACTTTGTTTTTGATTTCACCGGTGCTGAGCTCATGTTAAGACAGTAAGTGATGACTGCGTCTCCCTAACCATTTCAAAATTTTGAGATCTGATTTTTTCAGAGAAAAGGGGTGGGTGTGGTTTTGGTTGCTATCCTAATTGGGTGTTATCCTGGCTGGGTGTTATCCTGATGAGGGAGGGAAAGAGGCAGGCAAGAGAGGGACTGGTGGAATCCTGTGTAACATGAGCTCTGCAAGAACGTCTAAGAATCATGTCCATCCACAGTATGTACTCTATAACCACTTCAGTAATGTAGCGCCATTCTACTATTCGGTATTCAACCAAATGCCTTCTCTCCTTTAAAGGCTCTAGATAATTGCACCCTACCCTCATGACTGGGGGAACTTCTACAGCGGTTACTGTGACGGGCATATTTCTAGCCGTGTTGCTGCTTCCGTGAACACATGTTCGAGATTTGAATCGAAAAACTTACCTTTCTGGTTTTCCAGATAGCATACGGCCGCACACTGTGTATCTACACCTGACCGGTCTTCTTGATGAGGCGATCTTCTCCTGACAGACTCTACCAACACTTTCACATCTAATGTTTTCTGAAACAATTTCGATAATGTGAGATTCCCTGGCCTCAGCGAAAACAATATTTACTTTCCTTCCGCTTCTCAAATTTCTTCATCGGCTTGCTATCACAAGCTGTTTCATCATATTTTCCACTGGAACCCCTTCGACCAACTTCTAAGCCGTCACGTAGCTATCACTACTGTGAATAATCAATTTAGTTAGTTGGTTTGTGTCTGTCTGTCTCTCTGTCTGTCTGTCTGTCTGTCTGTCTGTCTGTTTGTCACGAGAGTCGGAACTACCCGAAAAACAACCTGTATAGCTCGGGTCAAGTGTGAGCCGGGTAGTGCTTGGGTGGATAAGTAGGGAGGGGCGCATTCAAGAAAACTACGCCCCCCCCCCACTCTTTGGGGGCGGAGCGTGCGCTGAAACATTAGGTGTTCTTTACCACCTCAATTCACATTGACTCCGCATTGATGTATTTAATAGTTCTCTTTCCTGCTAGCAATAAGATGTCGAGTTTCAGGAGATTCATCGTAATTTTCTAATTATCGACTCAAAATCCCAGTTGGTTTTGATTTTCGCAGCTCACTCTAAGTTGATATCGCTCCCATTCTCGCAACACTACCTGCAACCGGACGAAGAGTGGGCGACTTTTTTCCGCAAAGTTTCTCCGCTGACCTCTGCCTTGAGATGGACATTCGCAAACAATTGCAAAGCAGCGCACGTCTAAATCTAACATTGGTCGAGTCATGGTCACGAAGCGACCAAAAACTCTTTGTCCTACGTTGAAATCCCTTGTGGAAAAATACGACAATGGGATAGTTGCAGGGCTTCAAGCTTTGTGATGACTTTTCAGAAGATTCCTCTCAAAATCCGCGCTAATGATGAATAGGCCCCTTTCATGGGCTGTTGGTACGTTGATCGACGATCATACAAGCATCAGATCATATAGTTCAGGTAGTGTATAAAGGCGAACATCCACAGTACAAAATACGCAAAATCTGGTTGTCCATCGATGGCCACTTTCATCTTTTTTTAGACTACCTGATCTTTTCTAGTCTCCAGACTATCTAAAAATAGTAGTCTGATCAGCGTTCCTCAAATTTTGCTAGCAAAACAGGACCTCTCTTTTCGGCCCAAAATACGTCCCTTTGAGGATTTTTCCATCCAACATGTCCGGTTGTCTGTTACATGCCGGTTGTCTTTTCCGGTTGTCTATTACATGCCTAGGTTTTTGAGATTAAAAAATGACCAGGTTGGGAACAGGAATAGATGGCGCCGACACCACAAGTTCTTCGGGTGATAGACCAGGTTCATTTCAACTTTTCAACCATTTCTCCATGACACCAATAGCCGGTATCAGATTTGTGCAGGAGAATCAAAACATCCACGGGATCCATTAGAAACAAAACTTTTTGATGTTTTTTTCTGTTCACAGCGGCCAGTTTCACAAACCTGGCGGCGCACTCCATCCACATTGTGTTTATGACGTCCTAGCAGCATCTTAAGGGAAATTCACGCTGAGCACTGGTCGTTTTTCACTTTCAGTATTCCCCCCCCCCCACATGTCTTGGAATTAGTCCCAATATTCCACTTCATCAAACCATATTCTGGTAGAAAGTTCGTGCGGTGAACTGGAGGAGGTCGAAATATGCTTTGGAGTGTTTTTGAACTCTGTGGAATCGTATATTTGTGCAAGCTCAAGTAATTTATAGAACTTTGGCACAGTTGTTTCCTTTCTTAGAGACTCTAAAAAACGGGGTTACTCTGACAGAATAAGGATTATGAAAGTAGTGTTGCTCACAACCAGCAGTGCAATGAAATAAAACAGGCTAAATCGGTCGGCCACGAACATTGTCCAGTCTTCGCCGGCAACTCGCCCGGCTGATAAACTGCAGAACGACACGTCGTGCTGCGGGATCGTGTTAATACCCCAAGCTGCACTTTTTCTATGCGAGTTTCGCCACATGTCATTTTTTTTTTGAAGTAGAAGGTTTGTTTTTAAAGACCATGTATACCCAGTTATCACTTTCTACTTATCCGTCCCGGTGGCTTTAAGATGTTCACAACAAGTGAGACAGTTGCGTTCTTTCAGAATTACCGTGCCTCAAAGTTAAAATGAAAAGGAAGAAGCGTTTGGAGCCGAATAAACGCTCACATTTTTCAAACCGTCATGATCCGAGCTGGGAAAATTGCTCTGTGTAAACAGTGCCAAGAGGCGTTTAAAAGTAGCATGTGAAAGGGAAAAGCTATTCATTTCTATGGAGAATCATGTGAACCACACGGGCAGATTCCTCAGAATAACGCTCAAGCGCGATTTTCTACGGCAAAAGATTGCAGAACGCAGAAAGACTTTTTGCTAGGCCATCCCCTCAAATGCTCGGGTCATGGCAGCAGATGGAATAATTTAAATAAATACAATATAATATTATACAAAATATTTCTGAATCTGCCACGGAGAGAATTATCCTTTCAAGCGCTAATAGGTAACTGAGTTACATAGGTGTATCTGGAAACTCGAGGTGATGCCTTCTGTAAAAACCATAATTTTTCCTTCCGGAGCAAACGTCTTGTACATTTGAGAAAATTTCGAAAAAGTTGTTTTCCTATTCATGAGATGGGGGCGCGCAGCTTCTCCGGGACGAGAGCTCGTCACCATTTGTCTTAGAGGCATTATGCTCTGATTCGAATCCATTGCTGAGTGGTCGTTTCGATCCTACAGCATCCTGATTTTGCTCTGAAGGCCTGATCTTGTTATGTGATTTATTTACGATTTATATTCATTTATTCATCTTTTGGGCAGAGAGGGTGTAATGACAGGTGGTACGCACTCCCACTCTCATGGTGAGGGGATCAAATCCCGCACCGACGCCCGGCAAGGCTTCCCAGGCCTTCTATCTCACCCCCCCCCCCCCCGGGTTGGGTGAATAGCCTTCAAGTCATTGTATGTATAGGCCATTCACCGCCGCCACAAATCTAACGAGGAAGGTGCAGATTATGGCAAGCTTTTTAAAAGCAGTTTTTCGCATTGTGTGAGTGTACATATGTGCATGTATCATATAACTTATGTCCATAGGGGCTGATGGTTCGATCTCCACGGAGGAGAAATTTTACAAAATTCAGTCTTTCAGTTTTTGGGTTCCGTTTCGTTTTGGATACGAGAATCAAGTGCGCTTTTAATGTTAGAAGTGTCAGACTATTCTCCATTACCATTTTCCCACGAATTTGATGGACCGATTTTTTAAACCGGAGCGCCCATAGAACACGAGCTAGGCGTTTGACCCGGAGAGGGTTCGATGTTAGTGCTCAGGAGGTCGAACTACCCTTCAGGAGTAATATTCCAGCCTGATCGAGATTGTGACCCACATTCGGGGAATTTGAGCTGTTCATGGGTATATGTTCGACTGCACGTTCGATAAAGGAGACCACGATATCACATGTCAAGAAATTCTGGTCATTTTTCTCGTGAGATGCTTGGTGGTGAAATTACAGCCATGGACATTCAATGTACATATTCCATTGATAGTCATCGATTTTGTTAGTTATTCACTTCTACAAATAAAAAGGGCAGTACCCATGGCCAAACATTCTGCCTCAACGTTAAAGATTTGGATCTGCCAGACAATGCGTCCCCAACAGTACTTTGACTCCCAGAAGACGAATGTGATACTAATTCAGCACGAATACGAGAATTTCGATCGCTACGGGCTCCCTTGTGTCCAAAAGAGTAAGATCATCAAATAACCTGAAAACTCGTACATGGAGTCAATTTGCCACGTTGTCAACGATAGGATTGGATCCAGAACCCCATACGTATTATCCGCTCGAGGGGTGTGTACCATTAAGACAGAAAAGTCGAGAGGCCGCCTTCGGCGCGCGACGCGGTGGCCCAAGATAGGGGCGCCGTATTAGTCGAGTTCTGAAGCGATCACACCTGGAAGACGTAGTAGTTCGTCGTCATCGCTTTAGGACCTATCCTATGCGGAGCGTATAGCCCGCATCATCCTGTCACACGCCCGATATCGCAACGCGAATTTCCTGCTCTAATGGCGCACACCTTCACATCTAGGGCCAACTATCGTAGCCAGTAGACCATCCGGGCGCTGCAACAGCCTTGCATTGGAGAAAGTTCGTGATACGGCTATACAGTTCCAGTACACTCTACAGATAAGACTTTTTTCTCGGTATTTCGCTTTGTTTTGGATGTGTAATAGAAGAACACCTCCAACTTGGCACATACTCCAAGCTATAAGGCCACGGTCATACTCACCGCCGGCGGGCCGTGGCTGCCTTCACAAGGAGCGAGGCAGAGTGGACGGGGCAGGTGCAGAGATGACGCACGCAACGAGGCAGGGTGGCATAGGCGGAGATACAGAGATACGCAGCCACGCCCTGCCGCCGGCTCCGTAAGGTATGACCGCGGCCTAAGGTCGCCCAGCTAAAATGGACGCGAGTCAAATGATTCATGCAGGTACCCCACCCGATGGAAAACCTGCCTTCAAGAAGCGCACCATAAAAAAGCAAGAACCACCCTCGTGAATGGACTTAGGTGTTCGGTAAATCCAAATGAGGGGTTGATTAACGCCAAAAACTTTATCCTTATATCTTCTATTTATTTATTTCGAATGTGATGTTATGACCAGTGGATCTGTACCACTCTCTCTTGGCGTATCCCAAAAAAGATTTTGCTACGACGGATTCTTCATTGTCCAAGCTTTGTCACTGTCATCTATAATCCTCAACGGTGCTCCTATGGGTCAGTTGTTTAAGTGCTTTGTCCGTGCGACATGCGAGGAGAGGCTCACTGCATGTTTTCCGAGACAAGCATACCTTTGGACCGGAATTTTTGGCGTAAAAAGTCTGGCAGACGCACACTGCCACTAATTCTACATCCACTAATCTCCTTCCTCTCGATGGACAACGAAATGCATGTCTTCTTCAATTTCCACAACTTCTATCGGGGACTTCTAGCGCTGCCATCCTTGTGCCTGATGCATAGCACCGGCATGTTCATCTCGATTGCATGAACCCATGTCTCATAGAAGCACGATGGTTCACAGAGGCTGCCCATTCAAGATCTGGCATCAACTTCTTCTGGACTCCCTTGTTTTGAACTATTCCGCCCTACCTTTACTTACCTGCGGGTTTAACTGGGTTTATGGCTGGCCCCGTCCTAGATAGGCGCAGCTTAGGAGAGTATAGTTGGCTAACCCTTGTGGGGGATAAAAGGTCGCTGGTTTCCAGTTCACGTCCTCTTCGCTAGATCGCCCTGATGTACTCACAGTTGGAGAAATTAACGTTTCAATTCATTCAAGGTTCCTAAATGTAACTCATCAAGCTTTGCCTTATTGGCTCTCTTATGGTATGAGTTGTACTGCTCCACCAAGATGTGGCCCGAGCAGATTTCCTTTGAGACCGCTTCTAATGTATCTCAGTGAATTCGATGTAACGATGACATCTTTTTGTTGAGCCAAATGCTGAATATCTACGGTTGCCCCTCACAGAACGCGAGACGCACGCACGGACAAGAAGTGTTGCTCCATGAGTATACAAGCCCTCAGGCATCTCAGGATTCGTCGGTGCCTAGTGGAAGAAGGGTCAAGCATTGTGGTGTTGAGAGATTTCCCCTTTCCCTTTCCCACTTCCAGAAAAAATACTGTCGGCGATGATTGATACGATAGGTGCTGGTATACTTAACGGGTCGTAAAAACTCGAATGATGATCATACATCGTACTGCCATCAACAGCCTTTTTATAGGTCGACTCCAGAGGTCCTTTTCTCTTGTTTTTCGATCCGAAATCAAAATACAGGAATTTTTCCAATGTAAGAAGGCCTCTGAGTGGTGGAGATGCATAGCGATCAGGGGTAACCACCCAGTTTTGTGCATAGAATTATTTTGCATTTTGTGTATTTTGTTGTAATAATGTCACGGTGAATGTGATCGATTTCTCAGCACTTTAGCGTGGTTTAATTGGAAAAGAATGTCCTTTTTGATTCTGAGCACAAATTCCACAGATTGAAAATGCGGCTGAATTACGTATGTATAATATAATCGAATCGCCTTCCCACGGAAAAATACGATAGAAATTGAAGACAAAACGGCCACTCACACTTGGAAAGAATCACTCTCATCAAATTTGCTGAACAAAACTGATTTGTTCACTACTGGTGAGCTCAAGCACAATGAACCAGCAGAGGACCAGAGTCTGCCCGATCATTTCCGGATTTGGTTTTTTCCCGATTGGAAAATATCTTCCTTCACGGTTTCTCAATTTTCGTTGCCTTTCTCCTCTTTTTCTCCTGTTTCCCTCAACCTTTCTCAAAATGGTATATCATAATGTCACATTCTTTGCCCTTTTCCTGCGCCATAGAGAATTTATACACATAAACATGATCGTTATGAAAGTTTTATCGAATTTGCACGTTCGGAGAATTACGGTGACAGGGAATGTTGTTTTAGGAGACGTATTTATCTGAAGCCCGAGCTCGCATGAGTATCTTCAAGTGTTCGAATCTGTGCTTCAACAAACTTCACGAAATCACTGAGAAAACTACCGTTTCCAAAGACAAGCCGCTCGAAGTCAATAACAACGAGTAGGTTTTTCTAGTTCGATTGTATTTATTTTTCTAACACAGTAAGGGAAGAGGTGCTGAGGCCGTCATCATGCCGAGCACCTTTCCTCACGAAAAGCTCTCACTCATTCACTTCCACCATTGAACTTATATGCTGTCCCTTTTGTATGGCTTTTGAAGCCGCGTTCATACTCAGCGGGGTCGGCGGTAGAACGTGACGCCATGTCTCTGCGTCTCTGCTATGCCACACCCTGGTTGCCTGCATCGTCTCTGCACCTCCCCGTGCCACTCTGCTCCGCTGCCTGTGAACGCAGCCACCCCTGCCGGTGCTGAGTGTGATCCCCTCAGAGTTTTTTTTCCATACTCGCTTCGAATGGACCTTCTCAAAATTTCCTCGTTATCCCAGTAATCCGATCGACTATGCTTTGCATGATCTAGAAATCGGACTGTGGAATAATGGCGAAATCTGTGACTTTGCACCCTCTTCGCCTGAAACACTCGACACACTGTTTCTAACAGTGTCAAGGTGGTTGAACACGTGCATCACACAGCATCAACGCAGCCGTAAAATGGCTATTTCCACTTCGGCAGATGTATACAAGAGAAATGGAATGCCGAATGTAATTGTACAACCTGTGCAGAGCTAGTACCAAACGCAGCGAGCATATCGTAGATACATGTTATAAATGATGCATGCAATCTTACTATCCACCATTCGTGTAAAGCATCTTTCTTTCCAACATTGAAAAAAAACCGTCCACATGAATTCCATGATTCTGATTCCTCTAAAAATAACTCTACTAGAAACAGTGCTTGAACAGAAACGCGAAAATCGAAAAGAAGGAAAATGGAGCGACTCGCTTGAATCACCGCCTAGCAACATTTGAACAGCCGTCGGCCAACAGAGCGCTGCTTAAGTTTTCGCGCCCAGTGTTGACTTGCTTCTCACTCTGAGTCCCTAACCACGTGACCGTTGCCTTCTTGCTCCTAGAGGCTCCGTGCCTACCCCCCCCCCCGCCCACCCTCTCGAACGCACCATGTCATTTTAAGTAGCCCATCTCAGCCAGATTCTTTTTTCGCGTGAAACTTAGCATGTGGCCATTGGCAAGCAAATACAACATAAATACATGAGCAATGGAATTAATTTAATTTTTCAAGCTTTTCCCCTTTTACTCAAGTGCATAGCAGATGGAAATGTATTTTTGCTGCATACATTTTTTCCCGCATAACTACAATAACAGTGCAGAGTAAGGTGGACTAGAAACCGTTTGATTGAAGCACCGGCGCATTTCTTTTAAACTATGCTACACTTTTCGAAGATACCTCTTTACTACATAATTATCTCCGTTAACATAAAAAAGTTGAAGTATTTCAATAATTTTGCATGCATTAAAATTATGGTTTCTTACATTATATTTTCACCCGACACATGCACAGCTTGTGTGAAGCGGGCAATTCACTGTGTGAATCGAGAAATGAATCCTCCATCAGAGCTTTCGTTTTACAGTTGTTTGTGACACCACACATATACCATCTTTCTCCGTTTATGTGAGCTACAAGTTACTCATAAAGCTACACCTACGTTGCCTTCCGGAATCTGTGCACTACCGTAGTAGCTTGTAATATACCATTGCTCGAACAGTTGCGAGGAAGTACTCATTGCCAGTCTCATCAACTTTAATCCGCCTGTCACATCTCTCTGAGTCCAAGCAAAGGTTTTTGATTTGCTAAAATAGTTTTACTTGCTCACTGTTACTTTCATTGTGGATGTGATCATTATCATGGAGATGTCCAACACGATCATTTACGAGTGAAGAACAAGGCGACTTTTTTTCAAAAAGGATCAGCTACAAAATTGAAAAAAAAAGAACTAGGAAGGCATGCTCTCGAAAGAAACATCGTGAAGAGAAGATGTGATATGTGGCGAATTTCGTATTCAAGAAGCGCGGCTTGGAGGCTTATCACCATTCCACAGCGCTGTGAATCGCGAAGCAACGCATCCGCTAGGCGTGCTGCTGATGAGGGCGGGACAACGTTCGAGGCCGGCTCAATCAGTCCCACACTCGTCTGCCATCTACTCTGGCTAGTGACGCAGGGCGCGAAAGGGGAAGAATGGAAATTGACTTTCCGGCTCTTATTTCTCGGGGTTTTCGCCATTTGTTCTTTCCCTACTGTTACACTGCTGAGAATCCCTTTTTCATATTCTCAAATTATTCCACAATCTACCAAATTTATGCCTTGCGGATCTTTCTACGGAGATGTGGAGCACTCCGGTCGGATTAGTGTTGTTCTGTCAAAACGAACTGACGGTCTAATTAAGGACAACTTGACATCTGTGCTTGGTTCCTACTTCATTCTTTCCAATTTTATGTGCACTTCCTTATATGTGACCTTAGATGAGTATTTTTCTTTGGGTCCTTTGACCTACCCGGCACTGAAACATCATGATAATCAATAGAGTGACAACGTCAGCCACGGTTCAAGCCGTATTTGTTGAGTTTTCTTTCGAATGCTCTCATATGGGCCCAATTTAGGTAATTTTTGAGAACTCTCTGTCATTTGGCCACTGAGCTATTCAGATAAGTTCACAACTTTACCAGACCACCACTGCATTCGACATGCCTACAGGCCTTCTGACTCAAGTATCTGTTCGACGACAGTCTCGGTATGAATAATACGTAAGAGCATCTTAATCTAGCCATTCTCTATGTGATTAGGATCCTAATCGATGATGAGCGTTATCTCTGCCATAGTGCTTTTCTCTGCAGAGGATAGTCTCAGTGCATATCCAGCTGGACCAAATGTCCGTTGAGAAGCGCCAGGCATTTTCCATGTAAACTTCGTCCCGTCTGCCTTATTCCTGACGTGCTCAGCTCATTCTGTATGCCTATTTATTAGGTTGGACGGGAAGTTCTGGGACACCTTGTGAGAAAAATTCAATTTATTTTAATTTTATTCACATGTAACTTCTTCAACGTAACTTGTAACTTGTAACTTGTAACTTCACATGATCTTCTTCAACGGCAGCTGTCAGGGCGTCGACATCGAAGACCGGAGGACGTCCTGAGCGTGGTTCATCTTCTAGCGTTGTCTGTCCTTCACCGAAACGCTGATACCACCGAATCACCGTAGACTTCGAAGTGGTGTTCGCACCCATCGAGTGGTTGATTCTGTCGGCCGCCAGGCGCGCAGAACTACCAAGGCGGTACTCATGAAGAATCAGCAGTCGAAGACCTTCTCGCGAAATAGGCTCAGATTCGCCGCTTGTCGAAGCCATAGTGGTGATAACCAGACTAGTGAAGAGTCCTTCACACTCCATCTATATACCCTTACCATGGACTGTCCCACAATTCTTTACAGGTTTCTACAGGAAAAAACAAAAAGTGTCCCAGAACTTCCCGTCCAACCTAATATTTTGATCAGTCTAATAATGTAATCGAAAATACTTTAATACTGTGCTGTTCCGAGTCTCATGATTATCTGAATGTTCACCAACAATTGTGACTCCAAAATATTTATGCCAAAACCTCAACAAACCCCTCAAAATTTCGGAAGTTTTTATGAATATTTTTGCGATATTTCGGTGTTTAACACCTTCTTCAGACCTGAAACTGTGGAAGTTAATTAAATTATTTGATATATTTTGGAGTCTCAATTGTTGTTGTAGAGGATAGTGGTATCATACTAGGCTAGGTGAATAAATACTATAGTCCATTTCGAAAAAACTGATTGGGCGTGTCCCACGGACTTGGGTGAATGGCGAGAGTGAGAGTACGTGGCGAGAGTGAGAGTGTGTGACGGAATGAGAGAATTGAAAGAGTTTGATACACGTTCATACAAATCCGTAAGACACGCCCAATAAGTTTTTCTGAAATGGACTGTACCTTTACGTGTCGTTTCTCCATGAAAACGCACGCGACCGCGCACATTCGGGAGGATCTACTTTACCAACCGGCTGTTCAAGGAGGGTTAGCAGTGGTTCAGGCATTATCTCATGCTCTACGGCATTGAAAATCATCTGGCTTTGGTGCAGGCCATAAATCATCGACCTACTCATTTGTAACGAAAGTTAGGAAAGTTGGAAAGCGTTTTAAGTATTTATTTGTCGAGTAATTTTGGAGTGTCTAAGGATCGTCAGATCCTTTCTGCATGTGCTGCGTGATTGTCCTGGAGAGATTCTGTCGCATTGCCGGTGAAATTGATCTGAGCGAAAACCCGTAACACATTTTGAAGATCCCTCGTCAACGCTCCCGCTACAGAATTCGATGTTGGACCTCTACAGCGACCCACATGTCTTTGATGCCGGCACTGGGTGCTGCTACCCCTGAAATTGAAACGCAAGTTCTTCCCGAAATACAACCAAAGGGATAACGAGCCGCTCTCAGTGGACGAGATCCTCCACCGCGCCAATGTGAATCGATCCGCCCCTTTCGCAAAGGCTGCGTGGTGTTTCGCAGAGCGAACACGCGGTCAATCAATTTGATGGTCGGCCGTTCCCGTAGATGGGTGCTTCTTCGTCATCATCCTGGTGATTGTTGTAAGTTGCTGGTTTATTTCGGTGCCACGAATTCAATTCGGATCCCATTTCTCACCAGCAGCTGTATTCTCAGAAATGGACTCCTCGTAACGCACTCCATGTAGGGTGGAGTCTGAAAAAGTGACTGCTCGGTTTTTTACTCAGTTCATGCAATTAATGGCTTCTATATGCGGGGCTATCCCTCTAGGACTGTTTTTAAGTCAATTCGCAAATAATTCGGTCATTTATTTGAAAAAATATGGGAAATTTGGTGGACCATTGCAAAGACCCTAGCAAAGGCTCTCTACTTACTATTTTCGCTGAGACTAATGAATATTGTGCTTGCGCTGATGTTTATGGTATTACAAAGATACTATTTCTAGACGTGACCAATAAATCTTGAGAGGAACCTTTTTCCATTGTTGAAGCCTTCTTTCATTACTTTCAGTCACCAGTGGGTCTTATGTGGGTTCAGAAAGAGGAGGAGGCAGAAATGCCTCGTGCTCCTTCTCTTAATAGGTTTATGTGCATCAGCACCCACTTTTGGTCCTCAGTCATTTCTTCACATGCTCTCGCTTTTATTGAGTCTTTTGATCGTGCTGCAATAGAATTTAGATGCACTTACATAATGTCCCCCCCCCCCCGCATTAATATGTGTCGAGCTAAGTGCTCGCCACCACATTTACGGTATATAAAAGGATGCGTTTGCTTTATGATAGGAAGCTGAACCCTTTTCGAAGCTTCATGATGCATAGGACCGAAGCTCTTGTAGTTCTGCTTTATAAAACAACTACTTTACCTTTTATGCAAACGGCAGGTAATAAGTCCTTTCTTCTTCGGAGAGATGGAGAGATGGATTGCCTTATGTGAGAAATGACTTCGAATGAACTTGTGGCATTATGCAAATGGCAGCCTTAAATTTCCACTATTTCCACTCTCCTCGGCTCTAGCTTTTTCTAATTTCTGTGTTTTCAATAGAAATTGCGTTTGACGCCGTTCGGCAATGAGTCGATGGTCAGTTGGTTCCGCACCTGGGAGGTATGTCTGCAGTTATCCGAAAAGGAGTAGCAAATGTTTTTCTCACACCTAGAATCTTTAATATATTCGTATCCGTCCGCCTACTTCTTAGTTCACTACGATTCCAGAAAATTTCCTTTTCCACTTCCAGCTCTCCATGAGCTATCATATTACATACGGTAGACAGAGTAGCTAAGCTATACGCTTTGTGCATATTTTCGCACTATTTGGAGTTATAGCGTGAAACCGGTGTACGGTGCTCGTTATCCTCCACTCCAACACGATGTACCTTGTGGAAGTCCTAGCAAGGATTTAGCCAAGCAGTCAAAGTTCCAAGATTATGAAAACAGGTTTGTCCAGTAAACTGACAAGAAGTTTTTTGCAATTGGGATGTGTGATCAGTGAGAAGGCGACTTAGTTCACTGAAACCTGTTTATATTCAGTGTGTCGGATGCCTGGGATACTCGTGTGCTCGTCGATGATGCCCTTGCGTCAGCTTCTGCGGCTCGCGTGCTGGCAGCTCATGCCGCTGGAAAAACCAGAGAGGAAGTGAGTAGTGAGCTTCTACTGGTATTATTTTTACGCTGTCTGGTCTTCTTTTATGACATGCAACTATATGCATGAGCACGCATTGCATTCCATTTCGAAACCTGATGCGATATGGAATTCTGACTGTTATAGTTGAATGCACATTCCACGATAATCGTTGTATGCTAGACCTTTCCTCACTTGATTCTTGCTTCGAAACAACGTAGACTGTACCCTTACTGCGCCTCTTAGCTTCTATAAAGCCGGCTGGACACCACCATCACAGGCAGTGGCATACCCACATCATAATGGATCGTAGGCGGTAACGAGGGCATGGCGATAGAAGACTACTTTGTAGATAGGGTAGAAATTCCGTTAGGTAGGGCTCAGGGCTTAACATTTGTTTCAAGCAATTGGGGTACTGGCAAAATGCGTAAGGCTCCATCGATTTGACGGTTGGGCGAAAAGGATAGGATACGTATCGACTAGTGCCTCTGGAATGTGGAGCATCCAGTTTCACTCGTAGTCCAATGGTCTACCGACTTTTACAATTTCATTTCCTTATAGGTTTGCGGCCAGTATTTAATATGGTAATACTTTCGACCTTATTCAGGTAATAATGCCCCCTGTCAATCCGGCTCCAACCAAAAATGGCCGCGTTCAAGCATTACAACGGCTCGCGATTCAGAAAGGTAGTCACTGTCTTTTTTGTTTTTTAATCTTCTCTCCTCGATGAAGGAGTTGTATTAGTTTCGCACTCGCTATAAAATCTAACAGGAATTTCGATTTGGCAGTGTTCCGAAATTGACGATTCTCCTCTTTTCATTTAGATCCGTTGCCTTCCACAATTAGCAATGCTCCAGTGCAAAACCCGAATCCTATTTATCCAAAGCTACCCGAGATTTCCGGTGACCAAGTCCGTATTACGGTCGCAGCGGTAAACGGATCACAGACAGGTAAGGTTTCTCTCACAGTTGAACTATTCTCTTTGACATTGATTGATTGTTGGGTACTTTAAGAGTGTCACTTTTTTACCTCTTCATATTCATTAGGTGGCGAGCGGGATCAGACACGGTTCGAACGTCTGCGTCGTTTATTTTCTGTGGGAAAGTCGAACGGTAGAAATTCCCCTCCTGCCGATATTGATATGGAAAAGTTGAGAAAGGATTGTTGGATGGGAATTCCACACAAGTTGCGTCCTCATGCATGGCGATTGCTTTCGGTGAGGCTTTTCTTCCATTTCATTACTTCTACACTGGATTGCTTCGCAGTTTTATTTTTGTTTTCACTTATTCTTCCATGGAGTATGGGTGATTTAATCGTCTGTTGACGTAATTCGTTCAGCTTTGCATAATTTGTTGTTTGGTAGGATTTTAACGAAATTCTCGTGGAAAGTTCTATTAGAAATGTGATATTTTCTCGCTGATATTGATATGGCCTTTATTTGAACGTCGTCACTCGCAGAGATTATTCATGCATTTTATTTTATGACCATCATCGCATCTTCCTTATTGTGGGAAATTGATTACCTTCAACAGAGTGTTTTCGAATTCCTAACATTGAAACTATTCTAGGGATATCTTCCTACCAATTATGAGCGGCAAGAATCTACGTTGGCGAGTAAAAGAGAGCAGTACTGGCATTATGTGGAACAGTATTTCCACCTAAGATTTGATGACCAAAATAACGACACATTCAGACAGGTACTTATTTGAAAGGTTGAGCATGGTTCGATTCGTCCAGTGTTCCTTTTCATTCTTTCAATGGCTATGTTTCCAGATCCATATTGACATACCGAGAATGTGTCCGCTGATTCCTCTTTTCCAGCAGAAGTTAGTTCAAGAGGTATGAAAGTTTGTTCTTGTATTTATTTCACTTTCCGCTTCGCTTAGCCACAAGAAACTCTGTGCTTTTTCAAACCGGTGTAATAATTCCAGATGTTTGAAAGAATATTGTATATTTGGGCTATACGACATCCAGGTAGTGGCTATGTCCAAGGAATAAATGATCTAGTGACGCCATTTTTCGTAGTGTTTATATCAGAATTTATTCCGCAGGACGTGGAGGTAAGTGTATTCAAGTCCGCGTCACATTTGTGCTTTGTCTACAAACTGCTTCATTATTTCTTCTTTTATCTCTTATATTTTTGCCAGTTTTTATTAGTTTATACAGTTTATATTAGCCATTGAGAGTCATTTTAGGTGGGATCATTTGATGTTTCTCAACTTACCCGTGAACAGTGCGAATTGGTCGAGGCGGACTCGTTCTGGTGTGCTTCAGCATTGCTTGACTCAATTCATGATAACTACACATTTGCGCAGCCGGGTATTCAGAGAAAAGTCCTACAACTCAAGCATCTAATGAGTCGAGTTGATCGTGAGTTAATTTGTACGAATAGCTGCGGCGTAAGGCCGCTGTTGCACCTGCGATCAGTTCACTCGCATTCTGGTTGTGCATTGGATAGCATCGATCTATTTGATCGTATTTGCTGCGATGCATGGAATATGTGTGCGTTTGTCTTTGGGTCACGGTGAGAGGTGAGAAGCATGGTTAGGGGAAGATGTTAGGATAGAACACTCAATTAAGAGACTACCAAGTGATCGTCCGCGCCGCTTGCCCCTCGCGTCACGGCGAATGCGATCGAGCTGTAATCGCGGTCTAGTTTGTCTGCTCACTTCCACTGCCATGACATTCAACAGCTATGCCGAATTGGTTCTCTTTTTAGGCCCTCTACATATGCATCTGGAATCAAATGGAATCGAATATTTACAATTTTCTTTTCGATGGATGAATAATTTGTTAATGAGAGAAATTCCTCTGCGTGCCACAATCAGGCTCTGGGACACTTATCTAGTGAGTTTTCAAGAATCTTTCGAAAAGGTCGCGGTCGGATGTTTGATATTTGGATGTTTTTCTATTTATACTACTATTGTAATTCTCTTAAGAGCGAGCCTGATGGATTTTCACAATTCCACAGCTATGTCTGTGCAGCGTTTCTGCGTACGTGGTCGCGACAGTTGCAGGCAGAACGTGATTTTCAGGTCAGTCAAAGTTTGTTTTATTTAGCAGTTCTTCGTGACGTTTGCGCACTCACACTGTGCGCGATCGCTGTGATTGCGCTACCGATCGTCGTATATAAACGTTGTTTTAGATGGTTATGGATTTGAGAGTCTAGCAAAAGTAATTCCTTCCCCCCAACATTTATTTTCAGTACATTTTACGTTTATGCTCTCCTTATTTTGCAGGGGATCATGATCCTTCTCCAGAATTTACCAACGCAGTGCTGGGGAGATCGAGAGATATGTGAGCTGACAGCTGACGCATTCTCGCTGATGTCCGTTTTCGACGGAGCAAGACGCCACCTCTCTAGTCCTGCAGATCTATAGGCAGATAACACTGCCAACATCGAAATGAGACTTCAAAGGCGTTACTTCAGTCGTGAAAAGTGAAGCCGGTACTGTCTTCATACAAGTGGCCTTGATTCCTGTTCTATGTACGAGTTCTTACGCTGGATACTAGATGAAACAAGACCTCGCATCTACCTGCACGAAAATGTCGCAGTGCCTACGTGGCCTCGCTTCCATTACCAGTGCGTAGCCAGATTTTTATTTGATACCCCTCACTTCATCTAATTAATGTTCACAAACCCATCTGTGATTTTTACTCTAGTTGTAATGATATTCAGCTCATTTTCTATTTATTAGTAAGTATTCAGAGAAAGTCATTAAGAAAAACTGTGGCTAAGATTTCATGTGCTGTTGTTTTCAAAATTGTAGCCATCGAAACTGTATATTTTTGGGATTTTGTTCAGTTGGATGAGGAGAGTGAAAATCTTGCTGATTCAACCTTGGTTATTTTTGTGGATAATTTGCATGCACTTTGTGCATGTGTTTGTAGTCATATGGTGATTCCGTTCTTTCACGTTCATATTGTTCTGCATAGCGTGGCATAATTTTTATTGCTTTCTGTCAATCACATCATCAACAAATCTCTTAACTGTTTGACCGCGTCATTGACCGTCACACAACCGGCATCTTGCGAGAAGGTAGTGAATATTATAGAAAGCGTTCGCTTGAAGTCCTCTGAGATAGTGGATATATCACCAGCTGATATGTCTGGAATTAATTCGTTCACTATAAGTTCGTGCTAGAAACGGATGTGTACTGTTCCTTCGGCTGTTTTTCACATGGCGTAGAAAGATCAAAAAATGGAGTTTTTGTGAATTTATCATCTAAGAGTGTTTACATCTTCTGAAATTCCAGCACTAATGGTGATTGTGCTAGGTGGTCCGCGCAATCGAGGTGCGTACAGCCGCCGTCATAAAACGATTTTGCAGTGTCGCGACACCGCACGCGAGGTTGCGGCATTGCACAATTTCAAGGTCGCGGTATCGCGTGCAAGAATGCGTCGTCACAAAATAGCAGAGTCTGAGGGCGGCCTACAGTAGCCATCGCGAGGATGGTGAGGCCACCACGCGTAGCGGTTGGCTGCGGCCATTTCGTCGAGTAGCCTCCTTTCTAGTTTTCTTCAGTGATCATTGAGCTTACCGTTCTTCTAAGATAACTTTGAAATGAGAATTTCTAAAAACCATTCTACGGGAGCATGGTCCTTTAGCTTGCTTGCAGTTTTCCCCAAAATGAGACGTTCTCTCTTTCATCCCTTATTTTTGTGCATATCACTCAAAAGCCTGAGGAAAATGCTGCCTCATTTTTTGAAAAATTCACAGCCTCCAGGCCGCGTCGAGTGGTGCACCGCGCGCGACGCGCTTTATGAGCTACCTCAAGACACGCGTAGGGGTAAGATTGGCGGGGTTTTGGAAGTAGAGCAATATAAGAGTATAAAAAGAACGATATAAAACTGCGAAAAAACCGAGGAGTGGGAACTCGATAAATTTCCTTCTCTCTCGCGTCCCTCTACGTCACAAACCGGATGGACTGCAGACAGGCCACAGGATTATCAGCCGGCCGATCGTTTTCCCGTCCCACGCCGGCTACTCGCCCGGCCGCAGCACCGCAGGACGGCATGCCGTGCTGCGGGGTCGTCTTAAGATCCAAGCGGTGTTTTTTTTCAGTGCGAATATCGCCACATATGACCTTTTCTGAAGTAGAAGGTTCATTTCAGAGAATATGTACTCCCAGATCTCAGTTTTCCCATATCCTTACTGGTGCCTTTGATAGTCGCCCCTCTCCCGCGCAGTCACACACTGACGCGATGCACGCCGAGTTTGAACACGGGCTCTGCCGATACCGAAATAACGCGGTGCGAGGTGGGATGAACTCAAAATTTGGGAACGAGACCCTGATACCTTATCATATTGTGTATAGTGGCGACATTCTGCCACTATACACAATATGATTTTTTTTCGTGGAGCCAGATGGCTAAGAATGCTCCCGGGGGACATTCTTACCGCCCCTAATAGTAGAATTTTCCGCTCTAAATTAAACAGATTAGATTTGCTTCCAGCTTTGGGAATTTCAGATACTTGAGCTGATGTGTGATGCTGTTGTACTGGATAAAAAAAAAGACAACTAAAATTGAAGACGGCTTGATAAAGGCGCCAGGCGCCAAAAGCCTGCCCATAGGGCTCAATTTTCTTTTGCAACCTGTTTTGTGGAAGCTGTTTTGAGTCTTTTGGAATAAACTTTTGAACTTTTAATACATGCGAAAAACTCATGTATTTATAGGAACTGAAATTGATAGGAACTTATGAAACTCACTTTTTTGTCCGCGTGGTGGTAGCACAATTTACTGCGGTTTTCTCGTCAGGATCGCCTACTCTGACGTAAGAATGTAGTTTGGGACGATGTTCGGCTAGTCGTCGACTGTACGGTGAATGCGGTAACGGTTCCAGCTTACCATCCCGATTTTTCCATATTCGATCCTCTTCCGGTTCGACTGAAGGATTTCATATCAGAATTACTGGATGTATATCTGCTGCCTTTTATTATATGTAGCTGTTATGCAAGCACTATGATCACTAAGCCCAACCATAGCTAGGTAACTCAGGACTATGGATCCTAAGAGTAGATCTGTGTGCCATGCCAGTACCCACAAGAGGCGGTAGAACGGTGAGGTTAAATTCACACTCTGCAACACACAGTCATACAACACAATATCCGCAACTTAGACTCCGCTGTCGACAATGATATAGTCGCGGATGTGGGCGCCTTTGAGAACGCTTGAAGTGGATCAGGACCAGGACACCTGAAACGTCCCTGCGCTCGTCAGTTTTCTCGCTGGCTACCGCAAGGTCCGACGACCAGGCCCGTTTCGAGTGTCTTGGTATGCTCCCCGATGTGTGCGTCATAGGCGTCTTAGAATATAAACACAACCTAGCTGGCTATTCCCTCGTCGATGGAGGAACCTAGAAGAAAACAAATAAAATTGTTGTCTGTTTCTATATCTGCGTCTATCATTTTCGTAGAGGTGTCAAAGGCTGAGCTGCGTTCTACCCACGATCCTTGGTATTTTCGGTGGATCGGTCCGTCATTTAGATTTTTGACGATGATACGTACTACCACCCTAGTCTAGCATACGACCTCACAACGGTTGCTTCGGTGAGGAATTGATGGTTCGCACTTGCCGTTCTTTGATTCTCCAAATGTAATCAATAGTTTTCATCAGCAATGGCAAATATCCAAAATCACGGATGCGCCGATCCGCTGATTTGTTAAAAATCCCAAATCGCTGACGCTAATTTTCTTGATCGATACGTTTCCTCTTCTTGACGCTGAGAACCAAAAATCCGAAGCTCTGGATATGAACGCAGCCTTGGAGACCCGAAGGGCTTTTGAATACAGATCTCACCTATCCGTGCTTTGTTATGCACAATGCGTATAAATCCAAATCTTAACTATCAAGCGCCTGACTAGTCCCTTCGATTTATGTGCAGGGTTCATCGAATAAACCCACTTGTTCTCTTGGGACATCTTAAAGGGCCTGAGGGATTTTTGGAGTTTCATGGGATCCTTTAGCGAATGCATACTGAACCACCATATTCGGCAATCAAAAGATAAAGTGGACGTGGTTCGGTTATGTGATGTGCTTTCGCATGAGAATGGTTGTGTTCTGTCGACGTATGTATAATGGAGGACTCACAATCCATCGCATGTAATCGATTCACCACGGCAAATGACGTTTTAAAATTCCTGTCAAGTATGTAGTTCAATTCGATGTCGTCGTCGTCCAAACCGAAGGGACGCATCAAATCTTGTCCCACCTGAATGGATCTCACATTCAAAGCTCGTATCTTCCAGTGCGAGAGATCAAGTTACCTTGAACCATCCAACAAGGAACATGAACTGGATGATTGCGAACAGTGGCACGAGGAATTCAATCTGCCGTCCTGCTGCAACTTCGGAATGAAGCACTTGACGACCGAACAGCGTGAAGAAGAAGAACGAATAAGTTGCCAACGCTGTTACCTGAACCGCACAATATTGATGCTTTCACAGAACTTTTCATAGGAAATACTCTTGCAATCAATGAAACAGCAAATTTGAATGGCCGCGTGTGGCACGCGATGAGATGCGTGGGGAAAGAGGCTACTGTGTCCGCGGATGGTTGATTCAGTCCCTCGCCCGACTGCATCTAGCCGACCGTCTTGTGATGCAGAGGGGAGAAAAGAAATGTTTTCGCTGTCTTTTTGTTCTTTCTCTGTTGTTACACTGCTGAGCACCCTTACTTTCAATTCTCCAATTATTCCACAATCTGCCCATTTACCCATTCAAATGTCTTCGAGGTGCGCCTTTCAAGGCGAGTTTCCGGCAAAGGCAAATCGTCCTTTGAAGTGCGCGCGCTCATTTACAGAGAACAAGCATTCCCCCTCCTGATCATCCTTATATTCCCTTTTAGTGTCTTTGAGCTATCAATTTGTCATTCATACATGCACAAGTTGGGCTTTTATGCCCAGTTTTTTCTAGTAAGAATTTTTGACATTGTTCACATTTCACGCATTTCATGCCAAAATTATTCGGCGAGAAACCCGTTCCGAAAGATTTTTAAACATACTGGGTACAAAAAATTTACACTATTGGCGGAAAAGCACCCGGTACTCGCGCAACAGGCTATTCAATGCCAGTGATTCGTGAATGCTAAATCAACCACTACGATCAGCAGTTGCCTTTCAAGGTAGTCCAGCCACCTGAGTACAAATATCAGCTTGCACAATCATCTTCACATTTAAAGACACCGGTGGGGCTAATTGAGCGGAATGTGAACTATGAAAGTGGCAGAGTTTGGTAGTGTAACAGTCAAAAGAGGACAAAATAATACCGCGGAAGACACGTGAGATAGGAACCCGGAAACCGCTTCACTTCCATGACCCTTTGCGTCACTAGCCGGGGGTAGACTACAGACGGGCGGGAAGGCTAAAACAGCCGGCCGCAAACGTTGTCCCGCTCTCGCGAGCAACGCGCTCTGTTGATGAATTGCAGAACGACATGTGGTGCTACGGGATTGTGATAAGACCCCTAGCCGCGCTTTTCAGTGCGAGTTTCGTCACACATCACCTCTTCTGAAGTAGAAGGTTTGTTTTTAGGGAATATGTACTCCCAGTTCTCACTTTCTCCTTACTCCTCTTGATGCCTTTAAATGCTATTAGGTTGGTGAGAAAGTCCTGGGACACTGAGAACTTTTCTTTATATTTTTTCAAAACTTTATTTCGACGTCATTTCAAATCACAAAGTAATCACCTTCTGCATCGATAACACTTTGCCATTTTTTGGGCAGATCACGAATACCTTTACCCCAGAAGGAAGCTGGTTGTGAGCCCAAAAAGCGGGTCACCTCTGATTCAAGTTGAGCTTGATCATTAAATTCCTTATCTCTGAGATTTCGTTAAGGGCCCTAAATAGGTGATAATCGGAAGGGGCAAGGTCGGGCGAATATGAAGGGTGAGGCATTACTTCCCATCCAAACTCCTCCAACTTCTCGCGAGACATTCTTGCAACATGAGGGCGAGCGTTGTCATGAAGAAAGTAAACTTTGTTCCGTCCTGGCCGCTTTTGTTGCATTGCCTTGCTCAACTTCTGCAGCTGGTTCGAGTAGATGCTTGCGGTTACTGGGTACCACTTTCGAGAAATTGTGGTAGAGCATTCCTTGTGAGTCCCACCAACAGCACAGCATCACCTTTTTTGATGTGTGTCTGTCTTCGGTTGAGTCGGAGCCGCTTCTCCATGGGGAAGTCACTGAGCTTTCCTGCTGTGGTTCGCGTAGAAGACCCAGGATTCATCCCCTGTAACGACCCTTCCCAGAAAGTCCTTGATCCGGAATCGAATGAGGCGAGACCGAGCGATGCTCACCCTCGATGACCGGTCTGAATCGATCAGTTCGTGGGACACCCAACTCGAAATAACCTTTCGAAACCTTTCTGTTATCTACGATCGTGTGGCTATTGATCTATAACGTCGATCGGCCCACGGATCCTTTTTTTGAATTTCAACTTTTTTTTGAAATTGGTGTCCCAGGTCTTTTTCACCAACCTAATAGATTCCGGTGATACCACAGGGGAACTGTTAAAGTGTGGGTCTTAAAAATGAAGGTCGGTGTACCCCGGAGAGCTTGTTCAGAGAAAAATAGGTGAACTCTGTTTTACATAGATTCATTTCGAAGTTCTATCCAACCTGGGTGTATACGAGAGGTACGCAAACCCAATCGTAGCAGAACAATCTCCGTAGCGATTGCCGAAAAGTCTTTAGTTCGGTGACAAAATTGTTGATAAAAGCTGCTGGAGGATTGTTTTCCTGAAATCAACGAAACTACCTGGGTTATTCTTTCAGTGAGTTCAGAATAAATAGGAAAAGAATGTCCCCCCCCCCTTCCACATACCTTCTCTTCTTTGACAACCAACTGTTGAATCCAATGAAGAGGCGTCATCCAACGAACAGTTTCACAATCTGCCTGAAAAGGATTCGGTGTAGCAGTCCATGGGACCATTTTTAAATTCTCCTGTTTGCCTAGTATCGCAACGTGAAGTGGAAGCATTGAGGAAGGTGGGGCGTTGGGGGGGGGGGGGGGGGGGAGAGAAAAGAGAGGGAGAGGAGGGTAGACAAAATGAGAAGAGGAATGCTCAACGGTGTTATATGTGTGGTAACAGAACCACACAAGCCTGGTGTCGAAGAAAATCTCTGAAAAACACCTCTCCCGGTTGCCCTGGTCGACGCATCTGAGGCGTCTGCTACTCGTACACACAAGCTGTCTCCCTCCTCTACATTCGCAAAAAGGTTGTCAACTGATAAGCATAGCATTGCTACCCTAGTAGTGCAAATGTGATTATTGCCAAGCAATTTAGAAATCGGCTCACCAGTACAATACCTCCTTGAGAATGCGTGGTTGTCGCAGAATATTCAACAAAAATTTCAAAGTACTACCCTTACTGAAACCCAAAAACAATCCTCTGTCTAGGATTCTTCGACCCAAGCCTGACGCTGTAGGCCAGCTTCTGCTCTACAATACCTCACTTGTGTGTACGCAAATTTGGGGGCATAGTTCAGAACCCTCGAACTGGGTCACGTCTCTGGAGCTCACGGCAGCCACGCCCCTTCACGGAAACCATCAAACATTCGTGGAATGGTGAGCACGTGAAACAGGCCATTTCATGACCCCTCCCTCTTTCACCCTCCTGTGACTGGGCAGTGAAATACTTCGCTATTCGATTGCTCAAAACTGGGCGTGTGTCATCAAGATGAAGCATTGGCGTCGCGGCGTTCGGCGTGCGGTGCAATGCGTGCGAGTTCGGACGCCACATTAGTTGGGTCCTGAAGCGATGACTGAGCGCGACGCCTCATTTCGAGCCCAATCGCTTCAACATAATCCATACGGCGCCCTTTGCTTACATCCATCGCGTCGCGCGCCACACGCGTTCGCGCGATTCTCTTGCAGGTTCAAAAAGCAGCGCCGATTCTCATCTGGTGTTTCCCTAGGGTAAGTTCCAAAGAGCAGTTCGTACCTCAACGCTTTGTAAAATGTCGTATTCTTTATCTGTAAGGAGACCAGCCTCGACAAGACTATGAACAGTGGGAAAACGGAGTCGAATCTTCTTCGAAATGTCGCGCCTAAAACGGGTGATTGTAAACTCGACAGATTCGTAGCGTATCAGTCAACAACTGGAACCAACCAGACTAGCGCTGTTGATAAATTAATGTATCTGGCGATTGTGTGACGCCTTCGTTGGCTCTTCTCATCGTGTCCTCTCACTACCATGCAAACCATGCTCAGAAGATCTTCCGGCCATGACAAACTTTCGAACTGACGCCACCATCTGAATGTTTGTTTGTTTGTTGACGTAAGCAACAGCCCACCTTATTATAATAGGTAATACCAAAAACAGTAGAACATTTTAAAAAAACCTTGAAACAGCGGATCACCAGCACGGAAAATAGTATACTCAAATAGAGCAAACAGCAACAAAAACAAAAGGAAATTCGTGTGAGCAAGCGAGAACGAGAAAGGAGTGAAAAAGAGAGGTCTAGAAATGAGCAGATAACTCTCTGATCTAGAATAAATAAAATATTTTTCGAAATGAATGAAATGAAAAATGAGACATTCGGTACTCGAATAATTAACGGCACTAAACCTTCTAATTATTCGTGCATTAGCGCCACAAAATGTAAGGCAGGCCCGTTACTCGTGGAGTTATATGGGATAGTGTATGCACAATTTTTAGGCATAGGTTAAATCACTGTAAGTCTCGAAATGCTTATGCGGAAAGAAAGCGACCCCATTCGCATACCCTTCGTAACCTTGGATTTTGAGCAATACTCTGAACAGTTTCCTTCCGATTTGCAATACCATCGGACTGTTTCCCAACGCTATTGGTCCACGATGGTACGGAGGTCGTGTGGTGACAGCTGGCGCGCACTCCCACTCTCATGGTGCATGGATAATATCCCGCATCAACGCCCGCCCTGGTCAACCGAGCCTATCTTCCCTTCGGGGTCGATGAATTGGTACCAGACTGGTCTGATAGGACGAAAGCGCTGACTTGTAAATCGGCTGGCCATCGCTATTCATTGTATTGGCCAAATTACACGCCTTGCCCCCTCGATACTGAATAGAATTGGAATGCACGGCGCATTCCATCAGGGGATTGATCAACGTAAGGAACTTTATCCGTTCATGATAGCGCTTCTAACATGGAAAGCAACTCATCTGAATGTACACTAACATACCTTGAGACAACGTTTGAGACATAGAAGCCGAGTAGGAAAGTTAAGGGAATCAGCCTCGTATATTCGTTGAACATACGGCACAACGCTTCAAATTTCCGCCTGAAAAGAAGCAGAATTTAATAGCCATGGAGAGAACATTCGAATTCATTCATGGCTCTCATTATGTGTTGTGTAGCGCGTCACAGAGGTTCTCATCTGGATGTCATAAATCGTTTGTTTATTTACTTATAGCACAAGAATGACGAGCTGTGACACTCACAACTACGGAGAACTGGAGGCGATCAGCCTCCCAAAGTGTCAGGATTGAAAACAAAAATAGGGGAATATTTATCCAAAGCAACCCCACCAGCTCTCATTTTGATACGGATGGGGGCCGATTGGTCGAGTTTTCGCTTCGCGGTCGTGGCGCCGTCGGCACGAATTGCCGCAATCGGTTGGAATTCCGTTCAGTATGCAGTGGGCTGGTATCGTGAGGGACCTTCAAGGATTGCAGATTGGAAGCTTCGGAATTTCTTTTATGTTGTGGTTGTTGCTGTTTCAACGGATAAAACTACTAACAACTTGCACTCGCCGCGCCGCTCGCCGCAGGCGCCCGCGCGTAAATTCGACTCATCGACCCCCACCCAAGTGTTCTTGCTCAAAAGGTCAAGCTAGCCCTATAGGCAAGTATTGAGTGATTTGGCTTGTGGTCACTCCGTATTGATGCTGGTGCCAGACGGTTTCGCGCCAAAGAGAGTGGCATATTCATTTGCCATGGGTCATTTCATATCCGGGTTCTAGTTTCTAGCCAAACCGGAATGTCGCTCACAGAAATCCAGAACACCCACTCTCTCGATGCAAGACCGACTGGCGCCTGCACCAAAAAAGTGATGATTCGCCCACCGCACCAGCGCATGTGGAGCAGGCACCAAAAGGAGTACCGCGAAAATTCGATCATAGTTGCAACTGAGTAGAACTCTCTAGTCAAATTATATTGTCTCTTGAAGGTCACGCTTTCTACGCCATTTAGGTTCTAGCTGGTGGTTGGCTTTGGGTCAATAGTGGCGAATAAAATAGCAAAGGGAAGTGCTATGGAGATGGTTTTTCTTCTCTTTTTATTAAATTAAGATCGCGTCTGTCGGTCAAACAAGAAGGCAGGCTTAGAGCAAGTCAGCGCATCTCAACTCTGTCCAGCTCAACACGGAGAAAACGAGCAAATACGCCATTCCATACCCTTTGAGGTATCATTGCGGTTTCTATAGGGTGCGGTGAAAATATTGACCGCTTGGGAAAGCCTTACCATACTAGGAGGAAATGAGGTATCAACATGAAGTTTACTGATACATGTGATCAACAAATAGCTCCAGCTAGTATACCATTACATGCCCTTAGAATTCGACAGGATCGCTTTTGTCTTGGGTACAATGACTCTCGTGGGAGTCGTCTCGAAAGCAGCGAATGAATTATGAAAATTGCGCAGGATTTGCGCTCTAAGATGCTAGAAACATAATAGTGAAGCACTCTGACATTGTCTGGAGCGTCGTTGTTGCAAGAAGGTGCGGCGGAGTACCAAAATTACAGAAATCCGACGGTGTTCGAGTCAAAACCAACAGCGGAGCCAACCCAACGATGTCATCGGGAATTGTATATCCCTAATTGATACCTCACCTCGAATTCAGATGTCTTGCAGCATGACGCAACCCTAACCCAGAGGGGGTAATTGCGGCAACAGTGGTCTCAGAGCAGCCTCCACAACTTCACACCTCGCTGCAGTTACCAAGAAACAGTATGAATCTTAATCCGTTCAACACTTCTTCTCAAGTATTTTAAAATACGACGCTTGTACTGCATCCCACAATTTCCTCGATCCTCTGAGGTCTCTTTTGGCAAACATTTTGGACGATTTGCACAACGGTGATCTGTGTACGTCCGGCGATATACCGTCTTTTCTTGTGCGAGATCAATTCCCACATCAATGTTTACCAGGCCAACCGAGCCTACCATCACTCCGGGTTAGCTGAATCGGTAGCAGACCTGTTTACATTTATTTACATTTATTTCCGTTATTCATCTGACATAAACAGAGAAACGGGCCATGATCTCAAACCATTCAGAAGTTGTAGCCATGTTCTTCCAATCTACTCCAGCGAACATCTTGAAATCATCTTCCCATCGCATACGTGGTCGTCCAACTGATCTGTTTCCATTGGGCTTCCAGTTCAATAGCCGTACTTCCCACCGTGTGTGGTCTCTTGTCATCAACTTATTCGCGTACATCCACTTGCGTTTTCTGGCTTCGACGACAGCGTCTGTTAGTTTAGTCCTTGCTCGCAGTGTTGTGTTCGATACTCGGTCGCGAAGTCGAAGGCCTAACATTTGGCGCTCCATTCGTCGTTGACATTTTTTCAGACGGTCCTCGGCTGTCTTGGTCAAGGCCCACGTTTCACATCCGTACAGGAGAGTGGGTAACACGCATATGTGGAAGAAGCGTCGCTTGATCATAAGTGACGTCATTCGGATGGATGTCGAGCAGACCTGTTTAGGAGAATGAAATCTTTGAATTGACACCGAGAACTTTATTCTGCATATCGAGAGTCTATAAAATCCTCACTACTTCGAAGGTTCAAACATTAGCGTGTCCCAGCACGCCTTTCTGGTCTCCCGAATGATTTGAGTTAGTATCTATGAGTACGTAGTACCAAATCCTGATGAAATCTGAGCTCTGCCATAGGTAGGATCCCAAACTAAATATTGAAAATTATCCGGTTCCCTTAGATCGAGACATCGCAATACCACACATCAGGGATTGCGGGCAATCCCTGCACAAATCGCGCCATGCTCTCGTAAGAGTCGTCTCAAAAGCAGCGAGTGAATTATGAAGATTGCACAGGGTTTGCGCTTCAAGATGCTGAAAACGTAATAGGGGAGCACCTTGACATTGTGTGGAGTGTCGTTGTTGCAAGAAGGTGCCGCAGAGTACCAAAATCGCGCAAATCCGATCCGAATCCCGAATTCGAAAATTGCACAGTTGCGTATTTGAGTCAAATCCAGCCATGTGTGGAGCAGCACGAAGAAAAAGGGTAGCGCGTTACGCGATTCACAGCTGCGTTTCTCATCGCGCTAGCTCGTCACCTTCGCGACATCGCATAGGCTCTCCTTGCTTATCATCGTGCATCATCCCAGCGAGCGAGCGAACGAAATGTGTTGCAAATGTCATTTGCGTTACGTCAAGATGATCTGTTGCGGTAAGTCGTTCAACTGTGAATGGCAATGCGTAAGTCACGTTTATCATCGGCACTAACCGGCTTATTCGTTAAACGGTCAGCGCAGTCTACTAAAGCCACTGATGCATCAAAAAAGATCGCCACGCGATGCACTTCATGGTGGAACCCTGGGAACCTTCTACCTCACTTAGCTGCGAAGTTCATCCAGGCTTTCAGGATATATTCGAATGAAATGAATCTCTCCGACACATCTCAGACCTTAATGTTAAAACGTCGACGAAGTCTGGGGTCATAAGCTCTACCAAAACGGAGCCACTCACCTGTACATTTCTCGATCAGTGGGATCGTCGGTAAGATGGTCGATTCCGAAGAGGTAGAATAGTTTGATAATGTAGAAAAATATAAGATAGACGAGCAATTCTCTCCATACAGATCGCCACATGGAGCCTTTCCATCGGAGCAGTAGCCGGAAGAAATTGCCGGAGTACGAGATCGTCATGCTTCAGCGAATTCGAATGAGGAACCCGAAGGTGTGTCCTGGTTCGCCTCTGCAAGTGACCACATTGGTGGAAAACTCGTTTGTAATTTTTTGTCTCGATTGGAAATTGAATGGTCAATGCAGGATAATCCATTTTAGCGTTCTAATAAAAACAGAAAATTGTTAGAGGAAAAGACGAATGGTTACAGACGGCCATCTGCATAGTGGTGCTGAAAAAGGAGCCATGAATCATGAGACGAAGAGAGGAGAATGGAATTTTTCACCAGCGCTTACCAGATCGGCAATGAAAATTCTAACGATTCAAAATGATTCATCCAGTTTTCGTTCGTTTCAAAATGCCAAGCTTTGTCTTGAACGCCTGCTAATAGTGTATTAGGACACGCAAACCACACACACTCTACTGCCACTAGCATCCGAACTGTCTCGTTATAATGTGGTTTCATCGATATTCTTAGTCAGGAACATGACACAACGCAATTATGCAATTGTTAGCATGTATCACCACCGATAACCACAGAAGAAGCGATAACTTGACCATTAAGCAAAGCATGAAAAGAATAATTTCAGAATGAGGAATGAATGGAATATGGGGTCGGGAATCCTAGAAATTGGGCAGACATCCTCTACGTCAAAAACATCAGAAGGGTAATTATGGCCGATTGCACAGCATAAGCACATGTGCTAATTTGAAGTAACGCAGTAGCCATCCCTTCCCTTCCCCTCCCTCTTGCTGGTCGCGGGAGCTAGCCAGCCACGAACGTTGACCCGCACTCGCACCAGATCGGCCAGCGAAACGCTGCTGCTCGAAGTGAAACACGATGAGATCGTGATGACTCCTCCAAATGTGTGCACTTTAGTGCGAATTTCACCACAGGTCATAACTTCTGAGCTGGAAAAATCGTTAACAGAAAACGTTGTTTCCAGTTCTCTCCCGGTGCCTTGAACTCAGACTTAGACATGTTTTCTCGCTCGGTGCATCACTGAGTATCGATCGGAGCCATGGCGATCCGTGATACGAGGCAGTGACACGCAGTCAAACGACGCGCTCGCCTGGTGTAGAATTTTATTCGTTGAAATGCTTAAAACACGACGCGTAGCACATACTACTTCAACGGCCTCAAGCACTCTAGGCAACGCTAAGCATCGCCGAGAAAATTGTAATTAATTTGGTATTTGGTATTTTATAAATTGGCATTTATGGTTGTCTAAGGCACAGCAAAGCGATAAAGAGTAGTATATGATTTTGCTGTCTCAACATGTGTTGTTGAAAACTTAAAAGCTTTCAACGTTCACCAACCCATTTTGAGGATGCGCCACAATTCCAAGTATTTCACACAGGAGTAACAGCTGGATGTGATTTACTCCACACACTGACTTGCGTGGGGGTGAGAGAGGGGGGTTTGTACCCTAATGTCAGGATGCCGCATGACGATGAGCGGCGTGCGACACAGTGTGTGCGAGCTTTGCGCGTCGCGGTAGTTGGGTCTTGGAACGATTACAACGTAATGCAAATGGTGCGATACGCAGTTGACTTCTAATCACTTCGGGACCCAACAATTTAGCTCGTCCGCATTGTTTGACTTGCGACATGCCGCAGTGCGGCATCCTGACATTAGGGTACAGACCCGAGAGAGGGGGGGGGCGGGGAGGAGCTGCTGCACAAGTCAGTGTTTGCTACTCACAAACAAGTCTCGCACCACTTCACCTACCCCGAAAGGCTGGAAGATTTGCTTGGCCTCAACCAACAAGGTCTGACATTTGAGTGTGTGCCATAGGGCGAAAAAATTCGCTTCGGAGCTTCCGCCGCATGACGAAATGGATGCGAACTGACGGTACCGTCTTAATTAAGTTCTGGGCGATGATGGTGTCCCACGTCGCAGTTTAGGTGTAATCACTTTGGGACCCAGCTGATACGTGCCTCTAGCTCGCACCTACCGCGTAGCTAGCCCCTCACGTCCATTTCAATTTTTCTGCCCTCATAGGTTTGTATGGGCGGAGGTGAGTGACGGGTGGATCGCACTCCCTTCTTTATGGTGCGGGGATTAAAACCCGCATCAACCCTCGCGTAGGCTAACCAAGCATTCCATCCCTCCAAGGAACTGGTGAACTGATACCAGATTTGTCTAGGTGGATAGAAGCAGTGACTTGTACATCGGCTGGACCCCGCAAGACATTGTATCCAAATCGCATTCCCCTGCTACCATGATTCTGAATGAAAGTGGAATGCGCGACGCATCCCACAGAGGGATTGATTAACGCCAGAAACTCAATCCTTACACTTTTAAGGATTAAGTTTCTGGTCTTCTGATTGTACTTGTTCACTGATTTACCTGTCTATCTCCCAAAGTGCACCATATAACGCGAAAGTATGAAAAAGAAGCAATTTCTGTCTCAACAAGAAAACCTTATGGGTTAAAAGCCATCCACAGGCTACCTGATATGCTGTTCGGCCAAACCATCCTACTATATATAATTCGCTTAGTATGTCTGTGTGTGTGTCTGTGTGTGTGTGTGTGTTTGTCCGTCTGTCACGAAATTCATATCTCGCGTCGCAGCAAAGCTGGGGCGCTGAATTTTACAAGTGATATAGGGGGTGCCAAGGGAACCTCAGCGGTGGTGGACCGAAAGTGATAGCAACTGATAAGGGCTGATAAGAAGCCTCGGAAGGCAAATGTCACCAAATCCGTTTCGCCTTTCGGGTTGATCCTAAAGCGCTGACACCCATAGGTGTTTTGCTGAATGGGACGGGAACATTAATGGTGGATGACCAGCATTGATAACGGTTGATAAGATTCGATAAGGAGCGTAAAAAGGCTAGAGTCGTCAAATCCGTTTCGCTTTTCGCGTTGATCCAGGAGCGCTGACACTCATGGGTGTTAAGCAGGGTGGGTCAGGGACATTAATGGTGGGTGATCCAAATTGATAATGGTTGACAAGATTCGATAAGGGGCGTAAAAAGGCTAGAGTCGTCAAATTCGTTTCGCCTTTCGCGTTGATCCAGGAGCGCTGACACTCATGGGTGTTGAGCAGGGTGGGACGGGGACATTAATAGTGGGTGATCCAAACTGATAGTGGTTGATAAGCTTCGATCAGGAGCGTGAGAAAGGGAAATGTCACCGAGGCCGCCTTGCTTCTACGGCTAACAGTGGAATGTTCATATTCGCAGGTATTGTAGGGTACGGGTACCTCAATGGTGCTGTTGGGTACAGGAGCCTCAGTGAAACTGATAACGGCTTACAGTGACTGATAACTGAACCGTTAGGAATTGGATGGGATGAAATCCTCGCTAACATTGTACAACCGCTTTAGCAAAAGCGTCTGATGCGCAGTGGCATCGGGTGAACATATTTTGTTTATGTTCTGATATCACTGACCGATGTATCGACCGCTAAATGTCTGGCGTTCCAAAAAATGGTGCGTTTCTCTTCATAATGCGATCTCCATTGATAATCATGATACAACCTATTTTTGTGATAGCAAAGCAAGCGGTTCACTCGGAATCATTTTCTAATGCGGTACTTGCAGCAACACTGGGTATCGACCGCTAGACTATGTAAAATTCCGAGTAATGAAGCATGTTTACAAAAGTGAGGAACATCGATAAGCGGGATATGACTCTACCATCAATGTGTAGGAATTAGAGCACAGCAAATGATCTATTTGTTACCAATCGATGCAATCGAATACAAAACTATCGATTTCCAAACTACCCAAACTCCCAATGATGACCAGTTGGCTGGCGCACACTACTGCGCGCGATTCATGTGGATTACGTGCAAAATGGGTTCCATGCAAAGCGATTGAAGTATACCGATACCAAAATGCTTTTTTATCACGCCATCTTCCCGCTTTTTTGCAATTCAATAGTTCAGCTGAAAGCAGAGGGAAGGAAATCTCCGCTCCGCTGTGGTCGGGCCGAACACACCCATTTTGCACAACATCGCCATGAATCGCGCGCAGTAATCTGCGCCAGCCCACTGGTTAAGTATAATGGAGTTACATGGTTGTTCCCGTCGAGTAAGTGAATGAAAACAAATTGAAAGTGAAATTATAGTAGTACGCTCTAGGCACCGTATCCAAACGACATCGCTCACCACAGCACAAACCGAACCACTAAAGTATCGTTCGTGGTTTGAGCTTGAAAGTTTCGGTTTCCGCGAGCCTCTTGTCCACAGATTATGTACGCTCGTCTCCGTAGTAAAAAGTGCAGATACATGCAACATACAAATAAATCGCGGAAGCGAAAATTGATGTCCTTTTGCACTTTGCCTCAGGGATTTTCAAGTGTATAGAACTTCCATCCCTGCGAATGGCGTGGCGAGTGTGTACGCTTATGTCAGAATTTCGCGGCATCCGGCGCGCAACGATGGCTTCTCTTTGGGAATCGCGTGTAGTACCTTTGGATGAGACCGATCAAAAGTGGGTGATTACGTAAATGAAAATGGTTGCTGTCTTTACACTAAGTCCTGAACGGTTCAGTACACTATGATGATGCGGGCGGGGGTCGAAAACTGGCAGTGGGTGGATCTTACCATTAGGATATGACTAAAGAATGACACCAACGGACGATTGTCCGTTCGTGGGGCCTATCTTTGCTATATCACGTCGCAGTTAATCCTCTTCAGATTACCTTATGCGTATTCTGCTCCTCTTCAGAGCTCGGTGGCGCGCGAGATGTCTACATCGCGTAGCTAAAATTGATGAGTCATATAACCCACTAACCCAGCAAGGGGAGGATCATCAATTCCAGTAAATGGGCAGTTGATGACTTACCAAAACGACCACTGATCACATTGACTATCTTTAGTGTTTCGGAATAACGCTCAGCTTTACCGATGGACAACCGTCTTCTGGACGAAAGTCGGACGATATGAGAACAAGCAGCTGAGCTGCATCGATGCGACTTTAAAAAAAGTGTAAAGAAAAATGCCGACTATGGAACACCATCACTGAATGAGGCAAATAATGGCTCAGTGTTGGCTGCAAAACGCGAATGCCTCTATAGTCATGGTAACAGAGACATAGAATTCCTCGAATAATCAAATCGATCGAAGTGAAAGAAATGCTAATGAATTTTCACGAAGAAACTTCCATGGCAAAGACTCGACAATTCGCTGATACACGGTTCGTAAGAGCTCCAACGATATCTGTTGGAGAAAAATTAATTTAGAAAGTGAATGAAAAGGAGAATTAAAGACTCATGCCGGGGCTATTACACTGAATGTGTAAAAAGTCGAACATTTGCTGATAAGAGCAGTACAGGGTGATTCATAAAAGATGTAACATAGTTTTTGCATCAAAAGATTTTCTTCAAATGAACGTGAATTCAAGCGCTTCTGTGCAAACTTGACTAGAGCCTCCATTTGACATATTGCACAAACAGTTGATATTCGATTTGCACTCCTTTCTGCAGCCTTACCAGCAAAGGGTTTCTACTTTCCATGGAACTTCAATATGAGACCTACATTGTTCGATGGGGTCTCGAATGCTAATTACAACTATGAAAACCAAAACTGCAGAAGGTTATTCCTAAGTGAGTTAGGAGAGGGTAAAATTTGCCCGCAATGACTCTCTGACCGGTTTGGCTGATGATATGATGACCTGAGGCACATGATGACTTAGTTAAAACCTACCCAATCCAGAGCAAAAGCGCAACCACTGAGCCACAGCCACCGTTTCTTCGCACACGGTTGGCCTCCTTGATGAGTTATTTCATGCAAAAAACCCCGCTGACGAATCATCGTGTGCAATTTTTGACTGCTTCTGACTTGCTTCGGGATGGCATTTTACAATTTTGGTTTTTATAATCTCAATCAGCATTCGAGACCTTATCGATCCACTTTTGCATCTCGTTTCAGAGTTCCATGGGGAGTTAAAAAGTTTCTGGTGGACTCTCCGAGTACTTTCTGCTGTGAGCGCGTAATACCCTGGGGTATGAATGTTCACTTTGCGGTGCCTTTGAGGCTTTTGGGTATCTTTAATTATATCGCGCTTTGGTGCAGAATGGAAGGCTGTTCAACTTCTAACGATAAGCGATGTTTATTGAAGAAGTTTACTCCTTGCCAAACCAGAAAAAGCACTTCTGTTGAGTCTTGTACAGCAAGACGGAAGCAATGAGCCATGGAAATTGGTAGTTACTACACTCGTATGACATTGTGATAGGCAGTGCTATGTCAAATCTGCGGAACTCCGGGTGTATGCCATTAGGAGAGAAAATCCGCGTGTCCACGTCTAGTGCGCGACCTGTTGGTGTGAGCTACATGCCGTGTCGCCATCGCTTCAGGACCCATCCAGTACGGTGCGGATGGCTCGCACCATCGTGTCGCACACCGAATGCCGTTGAGCGAATTTTCTGTGATAATGGCATACACTCCGGAAATCCTTCATAGTTCGAAAGGAATAAGGTATATATTGTAGTTTGCGTTCTAATTTTCCGTTCTAGTTTCCTGAATCAAAACTGGTATCGAATTCATTGACGAGACGACATGGTCGTTTGCCAGAAGGGTGAAAGATAAAAGCAAAGTAAATCTCAGTGAACTGAAACTTTGTGACAACTCATCGGATGTTGAGTCAGCGCTGTTAATTACCGTGAGAGCCTCCACTCAACACAAAAAGGTGGTCAAAAATTCTCCGCTGCCTCCACAGGGGCACATCTTGTTAATTTTTTGAAAAGTTAATGAATTATACGTTAACTATATATATAAGATTACACGATAATGTATGAATAGGCGTATGGAAAGATCAAACATGTGTCGGCATACCAAAATTCAGGATTAACATGATAAATTAAGAAATAGAAATCTATAAACAACAGGAAATGCAATAGATACGATATTCTAATGTTACTGCATGACATTTTCAGATTTCAAAAATCATTTTCGTAGAATTTTCTATTTATTCGCTTGACATTCGTACCGCGGACGTAGCTCAGGATTTTTAACTCGACGATTTTAGAGTCCAGTTCAGGAGCAGTTCTCGTGAAGTGTGGGTCATGCATGACTCGCTGATGGGGCTGAAAGAGAGCGAAGCTAAAATGCAACTTTTTGCAACTTTCTTGGTGCCTTCTTAAATGGTAAGGGGGTCGCAGGCCAACTCCTCTAAACGATGATTCACAGGCGGCCACTTTCGATAAAAACCGAGACCTGTCCATCCCATTCTAAGAGCTAAAGGAAACGTGAAGTGGGAATCTCTCACACCATGAAACACAAAGCAGGGCTGAGCCCTTATTGTCTGAATCACTAAGCGACTCATTCCGGGGAGGTGAAACGATACATTTCGTATCATTCCCAAAAACAAAGCAAGTTATGAATCACGCTTAGCCGTGGACTGTACTCACAAAGGTGTCAAAAAAAAGATTGTCTGGACAAACTCTGCTGTGTCACAAAGAAGCAAACATGTGGTAACACTCCTGATTCCATGTTAGCAGTGTCATTCTCAACGACTTGACAGGAGCTGACTGCTACGATTCAGAACATCAGTGGTTTCGGAGGGCACACCTGCCGACTCACATTCAGGAGTGGGTGTAACGACACCGGGAGGGAGTCATTTAGGCTTACGCTGGCTTGCAGTTCATCAGTTGCACACACGACGCCATGCCAAAACGATGTGTGTGAACTCACTAGGTTTTTTTAGGTCACGAGGAACTCAATAGATACACTTTTTCCTCACTCTTACGCTTATTCTCCCTTTCAGTGGTTCATTTGCTTGTTGCTGTAAACTGCTTCACTTGTTTGACATCATCGTAAATGGGACCGAATTCGTCCTGCACGACTTCAAATGACAGAGCGCGGTTTGAGTTGAAGCGTTCGAGGTAAGAGCTCTAAAACTACAGTAACGTTCGAAGGCGCTTTTTTCAATGCGACTTTCGCTGCACATTATCTTTTCTGGGTTCGAGTATTCGTTAAGAGAGGACACTGTTCAAAAATAAACTTCTTGTTGCCCCCTCCTGATGCCTTTGAGGGCCGCTCAGTGTTCGGAAAGAGAATGATAAGAGATGTTACTAAGAATAAGTTCAGAAGGGCCAGGTTCATGACCCACATGCCCCATATCTACTAATTTACCATGAGTACCAGTCGCTCATGCAGAATGTCTCTCTATACATACATGGCTCTAACTGAGGTGGATAATGAGGTTGGGTAATAGGGTCATAGCCCTTGAACTCGTCTTCAGCGGAAAGCACCATAACCACTACGCATTTTAGAGTTACAGTAACCAAAGAGTTTTGGGAAAACCTAACTAGAAGGGAACTAAGGAGGAGAGGGACTTAATTTCCTTATTCTTTCCTGTTCCCAAAGCAGGCCAGAGAAGAGACAGGATGGTTGATACTCAGATGATGTTGACTTTTGATCAGATCAAGGTTCGCTATCGTTTGTTTAACGAGAATTAAAATCCACTCGTCTAGTCAAAAATCCAGTCCAATATGGATGAGCACGTATCATGTGTTGTGGATTCACAACCATAATATCTTATTCTAATCATCTAGCATCTACAAATGAATGATAACGTGTTAGTTCAAGTTGTTTACCCTAGGACATAACTTAGATAAGCACCTATTGAAAAGATACCGCAGGCATGACCTCGCGGTATCATAAGTGTGCAATCAACTATGTATCCTAGGTATTTGCTCCTGGCGCGGTGCACTCTTTCATCCCCTAACAGAAGTGTCTCCACTGGACCTTTTCGGTCCAGTATTCAAACCATATCTATGCACCGCCCACATTTGTGTGTATATAAACCCCTATTACGATGTATTATGGTCGGTTATTGTACAAAGGGTACGTCGTAATAAACATATACTACACGTGCCTGTACAACCTTTGGTAATCCACCAAATTGGTGCATCGACCGTTGGAAAAACCACCCCTTCTACGCTAGCTCTTCTCAGTGAGAGATAGAAGAGGAACAACATCAACCACAATTCAAATTTCTTCGACGATTTCTCCCTGAGAAACACAGAAATTTGAAAATCTTCTACGCTAGCTCTCCCCAGTGAGAGATAGAAGATACTTCATTACTTTCCACCAGCTGGAAACAAATCAAACCGTCTAAGCCAGTTCTCCTCAGTGAGAAATAGACGTTTGATCTCAATCTTTCTAACAAATTAGAAAGACAATCAACAGTTTATCCGCGACTCCTCACACGGATCCGGAAAACTTCCATTCGAAGCCCTGTTAATCTCAAAGAAACGACAGGCAAAATCCAATAACTCATTTTTCTCGAACAAATTCGAGAGAAATTCGAGAAAATTCTGAGATTCCTTCATAAGGGACCAGAAAAAACCTTCTGCGCAAGTTCTCCTCAGTGAGAAAACAGAAGAAGCCTGAAATTTCGTGTGAGTCCTCCCTGAGGAATCCAGAAAAAGAAGGAAAAAGACCCGCGTGGCAGGAAACATCCTACACGGAACCAAAGAAGTTAAAAACCAAATAAAACGCAATTGAAGCAACACATACAGCTTCATACGCTTAAACTGGTTCCGAAATTCGTGCAAAAAATCAACAAAGCACGAAGAAACCTCAACTTCTTGACAGAAAAGCGGCCATAAACATCAAAATGGCAGAGATCCAAGTATACAAAACCAAAATCACACTTGCTTGCACCTTGATCAGATCGAGTGAGGCAAATATGAAGCTCTTGGACTTACCATTCGCATTCCCCTCTCAAAAGGAAGAATACGAGGCCTACATCAGAGAGAAAACTGCAATGCTGAACCATTTGATGACAAGTATCACAAAGGCAAAGCAGTTACACGATACCCACCTTGAGAAAGCGATCGAAACAATTAATTCACGATCGGAACAAAAGGAAAGGGAGAAGTTAATGCTCGAGCTACACAAACATCTGGAGCTCGAATCTAATAACTTAGAAATTACGGTGATACAGTGGCTGAGCACAATTGACTTCAGGAAGGAAGAATTGGCACAGCAATCAGCACTGATCACGGAAGTTGCTAGCATCACTAACCAAGCTGGCAGCAACCGGGAAAACTCTCACAGCGGAATTGACAGTGTCAATTTTTACGAACGCAATGTACAAGTTCGACGCCCTCTCCTCGAAATCCCATCCTTTTCTGGGAACTTTAGAGAGTTCAGTACTTTCTGGTCAGTCTTCGAGTCCCTTATTCACAATGATGCGGACCTAAGCAACCAGGAAAAATTCCTTTTCCTCAAACAAGCAGTGAAAGGAAAGGCAGCTGCTTCGATAAGCAGCATCCCTGTCATTGGGGACAAATACTACGACGCTGTGACTATCCTGAAGAAACAGTATGACAGGTCGTCTAGTATAGCGGACATCTTGATAAATGAGATTGAGCATCTTCCAAGAGCTCAAGGAAACTCATCAAGCTGCCGCAACACACTGAGCGCCATATCGTCTCGTATCGTGCATCTAGGACAAACTGGAGTGCTAATGAATGCAGACCGAGTATGGCGCCGTCTGATTCTTTCGAAGTTTACAGAGAATATCTGCAGCCAGGTTATAAAAAGAGAAAACGAAGCTGGCGTAGGATTCGAAGTGAAGGCAATAATCGACGCCGTTGATGACATCATCACGCTTCAAGAGACTACCGAATTGACGACGAATACCCTGTTCGGTACTAGTCAAGGCATGAACAGCTCCAGAAGGATGACCACAGGACATCATGAGGAACAACCGTTCTTCAGTCAACGGAAAAAGCAAAAATGCCTGTGCGGAGATACACATTCCCCACGGGACTGCACAAGGTACTCAACGCCAGAAGCGCGACGAATGGAAGCCAAGCGCCAAAGAGCGTGCTGGAAATGCTTTAATAGGAATCACGGGTCAAAGTACTGTACAGCAATGGGACCGTGCCCAAAGTGCAACGACGATCATCTCTCCTCCTTATGCACAGCATCGTGGAGCGTTCGAGAAACAACCAATCCTTCAGTTAACAGGCGAGATCTACCGCCAAATTCGGCTCAGCGAGGGGAAACGAGGTTGGCCTTCTCGACGCAAACCAACCGCCCCAGACATCAGCCACAAAGAAATGACAACCAACTATCAGAGGCGAACAGAGTGCAAGCTCTACACGTAGCTCCTCTTGAAGACATCTCTACAGAATCGAAACGACCGGCTTTCAGCCAGTGTGTGCTACAAATGGCATCTGTATCGATCTTTAATGAAGCGACGGGGAACTACCAGCCTATCACCATTCTTATTGATTCAGGGGCTCAAAGAAGCTTCATAAAGACCAGGACAAAGAATGAGTTGGGGTTTCCCACGACAAGCTCCATACCTTTCACTACCACAGGAATGGGAGAGCTTCAGGAAACCTTTATTTCAAATGAAGTCAAGATCACACTGAAAGCTAAACACAGTTCCAGAACGCAAAATCTCTCAGTTTTTACCAAGGACAAGCTGACATCTGGTACCAAAACGGCTCATTTGTCACGAGCGGACAGAGGATTCATCAGGAAGAACAAGATCATCATCGCTCAACGCAGTCTTCGCTGCTCAGAGGTAACTCCTGATCTACTTATTGGACAGGACCTCATAAACCAAGTGATTGACATCAGCAGTCCAGCTCAGTTTTTGGTTATACCATATCCGGTACCAGCGGTACAGCTACTTCAATCAGAAAGGGAGAGAACTCGTTATGCAGTTCGCTTGTTGTAACTGCACCCGTAATGGTCGACGACTGCAAAAAGTTACCAAAGAATATCGTCGGATTGGAATCGTTTGGAACCAATGCCCGGAGCAATGCAGACGGGACGATAAACGAACATTTCATGGAGACCAACTTCGATCAATCTGAGGCAGCTGTAGTCCATAAAGAGAAATTTACTGATTCACGGCATCCCAAGACAAGAAGAGCCTCTACAAAATCAGAATCCCAAGCGATGCCCTTGTTCAAGCCGGCTGACACGGAGGCGAAATTCCACGGCAGAAAATGTAACGTCAGCAGTGAAAGGATGATCTTTCGAAATAGGCTTTCAATGCCATCTCCGGTGCTGCAACATCGGAACTGTCATGGACCTTCCAGAGCCGCACATAGTGGCGAGATGAGTATCACTACGAACGCCTCTACTGCATACCGTAAACAACAGCTATTCGACAATAGTGGCGATCGCACTGTCACGCCACGACTACGACGCCATTGCAATTGTCTACGAAAATCTTACGTCAATTTTTCACGAAATTTGGATCACCGAATCGTCACCGGAATAGGAGATCAAAGAGAACCGGCTCCCGCAGTGGTTAATTCGGACACCATGCAAGAAACAAGGGCAATCGTTCACTCAGTAGCGCCAAGACAGAAAATATCCGTCAAGCGAGATGTGCGGACAATGAACGCAGCATCGTCAAACCAGGACTACTGGCGCTCCACTCGCCGTGGAAAACATCACTCACTGAACAAATCACCAAGCATATCAACGACGCCAACATGTTGTACTTCTACGACTCCAAACACCTATTAGATGTTGCGATCGAGCAGTGGAAATGGACAATCGTCGCCCGCATCGCAATCGCCATCTTCATTGCCGCAGTGGTTCTAGCAATTTCTTCAGTCTTCAGGAAGATGATTTGCTGATTGAATGCCAATTCACTAGTTTTTTGGTTTTACTAGTCACATCGAACCTATTCACATGTATTGTTTTCTCTTGAAATGCTACGATTACGTATATCTCAAATGCTTTGTGATTACTTTCTTTGTTCACGATTTTAGCTACCGCTATTTTTCGCCCCGCCCCAGTGTTGTGGATTCACAACCATAATATCTTATTCTAATCATCTAGCATCTACAAATGAATGATAACGTGTTAGTTCAAGTTGTTTACCCTAGGACATAACTTAGATAAGCACCTATTGAAAAGATACCGCAGGCATGACCTCGCGGTATCATAAGTGTGCAATCAACTATGTATCCTAGGTATTTGCTCCTGGCGCGGTGCACTCTTTCATCCCCTAACAGAAGTGTCTCCACTGGACCTTTTCGGTCCAGTATTCAAACCATATCTATGCACCGCCCACATTTGTGTGTATATAAACCCCTATTACGATGTATTATGGTCGGTTATTGTACAAAGGGTACGTCGTAATAAACATATACTACACGTGCCTGTACAACCTTTGGTAATCCACCAAATCATGTAACATGTTTCGTGCAGAAAAACTAGCAACAATCATGTGAATATAGGATAGACCAGAGACCACTCGGGAAGTGCATAATAGTGAGAGGACACTCGACCGCAATTATGATACGACGGCGAGTGGAGCCTCCAGCTCGTGAAAGGCTCGTCCAACAGCAATTGAAAACTGGCCGTTTCCGCGGATTTATCGCTTTCCCCATTGCCAGTTCATTTGCAAACATAATCAGTATGACTGGTATCTTATTAGTAACATTAATCACAGCCATGGATTACAGGCATTCACACTCAAAAGTGCTCCCAAGGAATTCCGCTGGAACAAACCTTCAGAATAGAATACGATAGGTTTCCAGTTGTTACCATAAACTTGGGTATCATAATGAAATTCAAACTTAGCACAGCAGCATTTGCTGTGATAACACTCTCACAAACAACAATTGTAGTTTTCGGAAAAAAAATCGTGAGAAACCACGGCGAAAATGTCGGCATAATAGTGTGCCGATAAGGAGAAAAGGTGCATAGCGACTCGGTAGTGTAATGGAGAAAGACGGTGCTCGCAAAGTATAGATACGGGTTTGGGCTTTCCTGAAGCCGAGCTTTCTCTCCAGCTCACAATACCCATGTGGAAAGGAAGTTAAACTTGTAAATGGAAGATCAGACATGGATCGCTTTCTGATTTGATGAGATTCGATGAATGAGAGTTAAGAGCTCGTTTCGCGAAAAATTATGACGTTGATGCAGCCTTCATTACGAAGCAAGCATTGTTCTCAAGCAGATTTTTCGAAACTCATCAATACTGTGCAGAGACTACAAGGATGCTGAGTTATGGGCAAAAGCTTCGGTGCCGGACGGGACTCGAACCCGCACTTCATCCTTTCCGGGGATATGTGCTAATCCATTACACTACCGACACCACCTTCACCTTAACTCAGCTTTTGAATGGTATATTTACCATAGTTTATCAGCACTCACACGTATAACGTGTTGAGCCGGTTGGCCAATATCGGCATCGAACCGTGAAGCTGAAAGCTTTAGTAATGATTTTGATAGTTTTGATAACTCAGCATCCTTGTAGTAACTTTCGCATCGCGAGCTGCGGCGATAAACAGCAGTTATCAAAAATTAAAAACTGTGCAGAGAGTTTTCAAGAAATTAAAGCTGTTTTCTCGTAATCGTAAATGCAAATTACCTGAGGCTGATCTTCTGGACACTCAAGGACCTCCAAAAACTGATTTATGAACGCTAGATAGGGCGTGGCCTACGGACTTGGGCGAAAGTATGTGGCGGGGTCAAAGAGTTTGATACACTTTCACCATGTCCCTAGGCCATGCCCTATCTGTGATAGGGAGTGTACTTCATTTTATCAGTTTCTGTATGTCGGGGTATACCGTTCATGGGATTACATGGAGGCAAGATCGGGTTCCTACCGCCAACTGATTAACATTCTGCACATTTCAACGTTAAAAAAGTTCTCGCCACCAAGAATATATTAATTTTTATCTATTTGTTTATGCGTGCAACAGACGGGCCCGAACGCTAACGGAAATTGACGAATATTATCGTTAGTCAAGATGACGGCAGCGATCGTCTCTACGAAAATCCATCCAAACCAAGGAGCAAAGAGGAAAAACCTAGGCATATTCGCGTCGATGGTATTCTTTGTCACTGTAATCATTGTAGAAGTCCTCTAATATTGCCTCACCACCGAGATACGGAAATATAGTGACCGCCCTCGTGAGCAGACAAGTCACGCAGAGATCACATGTCCAATAGAAGCAGCCAGACCAAGCAAAACTACTTAGCTTGATCTACACCGGAAATGTTAGAGGTCAAAGGCAGCTAATTTGAAGAAGAATCGAATGGGCACGTGAATCCAATTCGAATGGGAACGTGGACCCAAATCAGTAAAATGCATGGCGCAACTCTGGGAAACAGACCAGTGCGAAGCACTCCGAGCGGAAACGCCTTGCTCTCTGTCGACCTCGTCGAATTAACAACAAGACGCATCTAGGGCGCGGTCAAAAGCGCAAAAGGTCGTTCCACGGACGGCAAATGCGAAGTCATTTGGCGAGGAGCGAAAAGATGTTTGGCTGACTCGAAACGTATTTATAAATAAAGAAAGCAAGAAAACAAAAAATAATCACTGAAAGCTCGTTTTGGATGTAGCCGTTGCAGAGACGGAACGGAAAATGTGCTGAATCACATTAGATTCCGACAAGAAACATACACGCGATGAAATCTCAGGCTTGTGATTCTATTGATTCGAATAGATGGTCCACAATATATGACATTTAGTAGATGATATGAATTATAGATGTATTGCGGAACAAATGAGGGGTAAAGAAATAACATGATCTCTCAAGATACACGGAAATCCGTCCTTTTTATTGACTATAGGTTTTTATAAAATCATCATGATGTTCTGCAATCAGCTTATGTTTTCGGTCCATCTATTGCACTCAAATGAAGTAGATTTATAAATATAAACCTAGGCAATATCTAATGACGTTGTTGAGTGGCGAAACGTGAAATTTTTAGGTTGTAGGATAATTTTTCATCATCCACCCCACAATTTTCTGGAAGCTTCCAGAAACTTCAGTGAATGAGATCCATGGAGAGAGCGCCACATACGCTTTACAGTTTATCAAAACGTCTCCGTTTTCTACGTCTGCGAAAAAATGGCGATTTTTTGAGATTTTTTCGATAGTTTTCATGAAAGTCTTATGCTTGGGATAAAAGATATTTTAAGGAAATGAAATTTTTTGAAAATGCTGTGGAACATCTCCACAACAAACAAAACCTTGCACGACAAAATGTAATCTGCATGCGCAGCAAAGGAAACCGCCTCGCAGCAAAGGAAACCGCCAACATAAAAAGTCGCAAGCCGCATGTTTGCAGTTTATTTGCATTGGCACTGTTTCGCAGCTCGGGTGCACCATCCAGGCAACACACACATGCACGTGAGAAGGCGAAGGGATGAAAAGGGCGTCCGTAGATGTCACGCTAGCCAGGACACTAGACAGTCGGAGAGGAGTCTTTCCAACTGTTTACCGACACGTCGAGTTGAGGCAGTAGCATTAAAACATTACGGAATTTTTGCAAAAACAGACGCACCTTGACAAGAACCACTAAGGAATGCGTTTGGAAAAGTACACGAGTGAGTAATTGATTCGACCGAAAAGAGAATGAGTGGAGAAAGTGCCGACACATTACATCGATAGATTGCAAAAGGCAAGTGCCCACCACAAAATGAGAATACCAAATTAGAACCTGGAGTCTCATCACGGACCAGAAAAATTAATGAGTTTATGTGGACGAGACTACCAAAAAAGTGAGTGATATAGTCATGGAAGGCAAAGTTGAGGATGGAAACCGGTTGTACGGCCTCCACAGGGGAGGGCATTATTTGCGGGCGAAATTTGGACGGAGGCAGCAGCGGCGGGTATCGCCGTACGGATTGTTTGACTCATTGTCAGCAATTCCGCCACCTTGGGAAACCACTCGTTGACATCATTCAATATTTGCCAACTAGTCACAGCAAAGAAAACGACTGTCTGGTACTCAAGTAGTAATACCGTATCACTACGTGAACATCACGATTGCTATGACGAAATACTAAACAACTGTGCACCTGTGAAGGATACTGGAGAAAGGTACCTAATGCCCAACGACAGCATAATAGTAGTGGGAAATGTAGAACTCGTCAGGTCTGAAATTTCCTAAAATTATAGAATAAGCCATCATGGGGAATACTAATTGACAACGTGAGATTTGGTGACCATCGGTGGAGTGGAGAGTTGTGAAAAGGGAGATGCCCCATGTAGGCATATGTATTATGAGGTCTTCTGTCCTCAAGAGGATGCAGATGGGCGAATAAGGCACTTATGTGGGGTCGTGTCAGCTGAAAGATCGATATAGAATGCCTTAAGAAAGGTAACCAATCAAAGCAGAGTGCAAGGTATCACTTCCATTTTGAATGTTTTGCAAAAATTCTGTCCAGAATCCATTATTCCCGACCAGTGAACTCTCTCGGCCCCTGTGTCCGAGAAGTCGAGATGACTGTCAATTCAAACCATGAATCCCCGAGGGATGTACAAAAGTAAAGTTCCCATGAGTGCTCGCACACTCCATTTCCAGAGAACTAATTACTCTTTGCATTAGAACGATGAATTTGCCCCCAAACGGCTCCGTGAGGATGAAAACACCGGAAGGCACATCAACTTGGCACTTGGAGACCACATTGCATTCAAGTGCCATGAACCACGTTTGTTGCTCGCCTTAGTATTACGTTGTCCCAAAAGTCTTGTAGGATTTTTCCAAAAAAAAAAATCATTGACTCTTGTTTACTTCGAGGCAGGTCTAGGCGGTTCAGGAATATGGTAGAAGTTCTCTAAGCTCTCTAGTAAAATATATATTGACCCATTAAATTCCGTGGAGAGAGCTACAATGCCCGTTGTCGATACCCACTCAACACGCGGTGTCATCTATTATGAGCGGTCTTGCGGCACCAAAACGACGGAAGCTTGCCACTCCAACAGCGCTGCATTGGGCAAGGGATGTGTGACCTACGAGACCGTGCGCCACTCGCTCATCAGCTTCAGCCGACGAGATTGACATGGAAGGCCAGCCACGCACGGGACGCCCACACGCATTCGACGACGAGACGCTGCTCTGCGCCCTTCGCGCCGATCCTGAAACCAACATGCGCGAGCTGGCGCAGAGGAATGGACAAGCACCCATGACCGTAAATCGTCGCCTCCACGAGCCCGGTTATCGGGAGGTGCTGTCCCGATGGACCTCATGCCCTGACGGTTGCTCACGGAAGTGCCCGTGGAGCATCTGTCAATCGCTACTGCTCCGCCCGCATCGCTACGACTTTCTCGTCTATCTGGCTAGGGGCGGTGAATGCTGGGACATGTACGATACCAACGCACCCCGCGCCTTTTGGCTGCTACGTGACGCCGAGCCGCCAACGCAGCCTGTGTCCGACTTCCATCCGAAGAAGATTCCACTCTGCTGCTTCTGGACGTGGAAGGAATGCTTTTCCAAGAGGTGCTGGCACAAGGCGAGACAGGCGTCTCCGCTTCCGTATGCACCCACCAGATCCAGCAGATCGCCGTCGCTATTCGAGAAAAGCGCCTGAGAAGGTCCGTGGTCACCCTTCTTCATGACCACGCCCGCCCGTACGTCACGAAGTGTATCCAGACCAAGCTACAGGAGTCCGGCTGAGATGTGCTGCCCCACCAGCCATACTCTCCAGACATTGCCCCTTCTGACTATCACCTTACACATCCTCTTGAATTCTTCCTGGCCAAGAAAAAACGCTGATTATGACATGCTTGCAAAGGCAATCACCGACTTCTTCGACTCTCATGACCCACAGTTCTGGGAGGAGGCAATCAACGATTTACCTATGAGGGGGCACAATGTTGTCGATAACAATGGTGAATACGTTGTTGCCAGATTGTTGTTTGTTGTGAGAAAAACTAATAAAAAGTGATGATCGAAAAAATCCTACAAGACTTTTGGGACAATCTAATATTTCACATTACCTTCTTCAACAGAATTTATTGGAATAAGGAACCTATTGCGGAGTACTCGGAAGGCATGCAGACCTTCGAAACCAATCGCCTAGTTAAAAGCCACGACCCGTTGCTGCACATTTTTAGAAACCGTGGAGGTATCTTTTTTATATTTAGCAGTTGCTGTATTGTTTGCCTGTGTGTTATTTTTCCTGAAGGCTCCTCAGCGATATAACTTGAGAGAGCTCCCATTGTCCGTAACTGGACCATATTTTTCGAAACGGATTATGCGTCTTTATAAAATAAACGCTACAACGTTACAAAATTCCGTCGGGTGAGAGCGGCGTGTGAAGGCGACCAAAAAGGTAATTCGATTCCCCACTGTCTCTCTACTTCCGTCACAGTTGTTCGCGATTCTGATGGACTTGATGTGCCGTAAACACACTCATCATTTCAAGAACAGAAAAGCATGAAGGGGTGCGAACAGGAACACATTGCGATCGTTTCCAACGAGAATCGTTCAGAGAGGATGGCATTATTGCAATGGTGGGCTCGTGGCACAGCTACCATAGCGAGCACTCCCATACAGCTGACACCAGAGCATATCTCTCTGGTTTTGTTGATCTCACGTCAAACATATGGCGAGTTTCTTTTCTCATCGTAGCCCTTGGTACTAATATTACTTCAGAATCAGGTGAATCTCACTGAAGTCAAGATGTAATCAACTCTATTGGCTAGTTGCTCGTGAGAGATCATCGAACAATCCCGAGTCTTTTTCTCTCTTTATTCTGAGTCGTGAAAAACAATACCGAAAAAACACAAATACTAAACTACTATAGTTATCTTCAAAAGTTCTTATAAGCACATGCAGAAGCACGCCACGAATACAATCGTTGTGATTGAAATACGCTCGGTGATCGAGTCACAGGGATGATTTTAAGTAGACATAAGTGAAATGTCGAGATTCAAACCCACATTATGCAACCCATTTCCGAAGCGTTCATATCGAACTTGTTGATAAAAAAGGGGTTAAGCTAAGACTGAATGCTCTTCCCCACTCTGCCACTCCACCCCCCCCCCCCTCCCCTCCTTCCCCTCCGACCGGTGCCTGTCGTCAGATAGAAAAATCGTGATGCGGCGTCGCGCCTGCGACGTTCGCGGGCGGATTGCCCGTTTCTGATTGGGACAACCTTTTGCTTTAATATATTAGTAGCCGTTTATCCGCGTCATGAAGTTTTTCATTTTTTCATATACCCTAAAGTCCCATAGATAAGAGCGGCCCGTAGATAAGAGCGGTTTATGCTAGAAAATGAAAATTGACGTTTGTATACGTTTTTCTTTGGCGCTGTGTGCTCCTGATTATCGCATTAATAGCCCACAACTTTACCTTTATTCTACTGTTCTCTATACTTTTTCTATTGCTATTTTTTTATTAGGTTGTAAGGAAAGTTCCGGCCGCATTCGCACGTCCACAAGATAAACTCAAATTTCGAAGCGCGTCTCCATGAATTAAATTACAAGTTGTGCTCCTTAGATAGAGAAAAAATTTCTTTCTGGATATATGCTTTTCTTGAAATGTTACAAGTTTTCCGAGTTATTAGGAAAATTATAAAGAACTGCGAAAATGGCACTTTTTAGATGACTTCACTTCACGAGTTTTTGTTTAGCTAAGTCCCAGCGAAGGTGACCACAAATGTAAGTGCTGCAAGGGGAGGGGGTGAAGCACGGGATGGAACACTTTGTCCCTGGTTTCAGAAGTGCAGAAATGAGAACGAGTTGCTCGAATTTTCAAATGATCAAATCGCTTTATCTAAAGCGACAGGAAGCGATGAGCGCCCATTCTTGCAGGGGATATCCACAAGTATTGGCCCTCAACAAACAAGCTTGACCAACCACCTCAAGTAGCCTTGATTTGGAAAAACCCAAAGATATGGGTGCCGAGGGACCCCTCAGGGCAGCTAAGCGGAAGCGCCTTTTCCACAAATCCTCTTCCAGTAATTGAAGCAGTTGAAGGCTGAACCCATTACTCGTCTGTCATATTCATCAGACCTAGCGCTAACTATGCCCCACTTTTCCAAACATCTGGACAGCTTCTTCAGCAGCAGTTTATTCGGAAAGAATGATGGTTTGAAGTCGACATTTTTTGTTTTCGCGCTCTATGAATCATCGGCCCTTCTTCAAAATAAGATATGCAAATATCCATAATACTTCCAAAAGTGTAGCGAATCAAATGGTGCTTATTCTGTGAGTAAATATGCAGTCAGAGCCGAGTTATGATCTACCAAAGTTGAAATTGCGAAACCGGCTATAAGAAATCTTATTTTACTGTTGCATTGGGAGTAACTACTGCTGGAGGGAAACTTGAAATAATGCCAATTTTTAGAATTTTTTTAAAGAATTTTAAGAATTTTCAAGAATTTTTTTACCGGTAAATCAAACCGCTCTTATCTATGGGACTTTAGGGTACTAACATTTTTATGTGCTAGTTGCGAGGGAGGGCCACTAGACTGAGCTCGGCGTCCGCTATTTTCACTGGGGTCTTTAGCCTATGCCTAGTTCAAGTGGAAGCACTCACCTCTTAAAGGAAGGCTCGTATAAAATATACACTTGGGTGTACAAATTCATGATTGTAGATCGGTTTCGAGTGAGGAACGTCAGCGCGACAATGGCCGGAGCTTCCCCCGAAGTACACTAGTACTTTTTTAAACACTTTGAATTGTAGTGTGCAGACTTGTAAGCGATGTTTTTGAATCTCGTCCTGTTTACACGTTTACCTTCACTTTGTTACTTATGTCCCTTATGTTCGCAACAGAAAAAACCGACTACTCAATAAAAGGAACAAAGCTTAACGAAAATCCCATTCTGTAGCAGCACTGTAGCTCCGGCGCAAATGCGCTGCCCCAATCGGAATTGGACAACTCGTGCGCAATCGCCGTACGCGGCCGCGCGATATTTCTGTCCTAACGACACACACACCCCCCTCCTCTGACGGCCTTGGTGAAGCATGGCTACCGCTGTCTAATTCGGCGTCAGCGCCACGGTGTATAAATGCGGCCTCTGACAGAAGGCTGGTTATTCGAACAAGAAGATGGCAGATCGCAAGATGAGACTGATATCCCTGTTCAACCGTGACCAAAGGCTGATAATTAAGAGACACAAGCAAATATAATCATGTGTAGGTTATTCAACTTAATAGTGAAAACAGAAATGTTGAGGGATCCATTATAAGAACACCGAGAAAAAGGCTCCATCAACGTCGGTTTCGTACCAGATTGGTGACGGACTGGACGAGTTTTGGCTCGACAGTGTTACAAAGAGCTCAAATTCAAAGTCAATTCTGCCAGCACCCTTGAATTACATTTTATCTTACTAGCAATAAGATCGATAGCCAGTTTCATCCTTCTGCCACATGTTTGACACCACTCATAAAGGACTCTGAAGCGTGGTAGGGGCCGGGCATTTCCACCCTTTGTACCCTGTTGACTCATCACCGCGCCACGAAAAGGGAACCTTGCAGTTGCGAATCCAACTGTCCACGAATGAAACAATAAAACCCTAATTATCCTGAATTGAGTCTCCAAGTCCCCACGAAACTGTGGCTTCAAACACGCTGACACAATGCCTCTTTAATAATTGACTTTTAATAAGTACGACTGATTTATCGGATAACAACTCGAGCAGTAATGAAACCCTTAAGCTGATGATATTATCTGTATCACATACTGTAGACCAGCAAATATAAATAGAATTATCCAAAAACACACGAATATATACCCGATGCAGCAAATGAGTACAAACTCAGATTAATTTACCAATCGATTTAATCCTTTTTACTGTGGTCACTTTTTTCAGATATTGTATTACCGTCCTGTGACTCAGTCTCTTGGGTAGAAGCTAACTCCGCCTCACTATAGTAGGGACTAGGAGCTGTCTCCACCAGTATCGGAAGATCGTCGTCGGTGGCTACCGACAGCTGAGTGTCCACCGTGTCTAAATCCCGTTGTGCATGGCTAGTTGCGGTTTTCACATCACTCGAATCGCTTAAAAGAGGCGAGTCCGATTTTTGCACCTCGGCTTCGTCTGGAGCATCGCCAATATCAAAATGAATGGTGCTCAAATCATGCTGAGGAGGTGAGCACATGGAGGTGTCTGAGAAATCCTTGGTCTTCTCCTCCTGTCGGTCTGTGTCAACCGCTACAGTGGAAGCATCTTCCTGATGAACAGCACTTTGATCTTGCTGAGGACCAGCAACTTCCACTTGAGCCAGGAACTTTTCTCGAGATGACAGACTTTGCAGAATTTCCTCAATTCGTTCACCACCATCGCAAGAAGCAACCAGGACGCGCATGTCGACCTCGGTGAACGATTCCTGAAACTGATTCTTAAAAACAGTACCCAACATTCTCTGAAAATAAACCCGAAGTGACGCGTGTAGAGGCATTGTACTCAAAACTGGGTTATGGTGGAAATCAGAACTTGTTGCCTGAGGAGGAAAATCAGGAGTTCCATAAGAAGGTGTGTAGCGCCATTCGCGGCAAAACAGGCACCCCTTGCTCTTCAGCAAGGCTGCGTGTCGCGTGCTATGCATGACCCCCACAACACAAATCCGCTAGCCTGACCGAATCTGTGACGTGGGGCGGTAATGCAGAGAACAGATTCGCATGTGCCTGACCAATACCGATAAAAGGAAACAAGACTATCGAAGAGGCCTAGAAGGAGAATTGGCCCATTCTCCAGGTTTTAGACAATTGTATTGCACATTTTTTTCATGGTGATTCCACTGTAAACACTCGACCAAATTTTCATTTTCTCAGCTACTGATTTCCATGTCAGCCCATGATGTTACAAGGATGCTAGGTTATGGGCAAATTTTCGTCTCAGACACAACGTGAACCTGTATTCCATGCTTTCCGAGTACATGTCCCTACGTAAGCTTTAGACTTCGTGGCCAGCAACACGTTATAAGTGTTAGCGCTGATAAGCTATGGAAAATACCACTAGGAGGCTGAGATAAGATGAAAGGGGTCTCGGTAGTAAGATAGGTTAGCATATACAGCGCTCAAAAGTGTCCGGCCGAATGGTTTTTTTCGTTTGAGTTTTTCACCTGTAACTTTTTTGCGACAGGACCGATCTAAGAGAAATTTTAAGTATGTTGTACTTGGAGACACTCCATACTTGATATACTATTTTAGAGCTCAACGGTATAGGTAACGCGGTTATATGAAATTTTTTGTTTTTGGAGTGCCATCGCTATGCCGTCCCGCTGTGCCGCTGTCATCAAAAGTCGTGGTCTTTCTACAATATACTAATGTTCTCTGAGGCTTGCTCTTTTTGTTTTTGTAAAGAAACCCGTTCCCCTTCACCAAGGCTTTTACTTTTTTGGGTGGTCTTGTAGTAAATTCTTGTAAAAAACCATGGAAAGTGTCAAGCGGCACTCAAGTAAAGGGAAATGTTGGCAATAAGTTCAGGCATCACATATTAAAATTTTGCTAAATTTGGTCAAGTAGAAAAAAAGTTATGACAAGAGTTTTGGCCGAAGACTTTTGAGCGCTACTGTATGCCTGAGAAACATGAAGTACGGGCTAAAGTTCCTGCGGGATTTAAAATTCCGCTCCTGACTCAGCATCTTTTAACAACTCGACCAAGTTATCGTCTTTGAGCTCTCACATACGCCTTAATATGTATATTTAATGAACCCACGTATATCTGTGGACTGATGGACGTTCCAAATAGTCGTGTGATAGCTGAGAACGGGAACAGGAATCGAATGCATCGTCCGATAAAAGGACCGAAGTGTAGACAGAAAATCTCCACAGCTTTGGCGAATTGTGCTGACGATGAGTGCCCAAGCAACCACAACAATATGCTTCGCAGCGAGTCTCGTAAACACAGTACGACGCTTTGTATCTGAAAGGACACACCAATAATAACCCATATACCACACTGCCGGTGTATTGTGACTTGTTTTGCCGGTGAAGTGTCAATTTCATTCATGTGAAAATAAAAATAAAAACATTGGAAACTATTTTTGTCGAATACGAGCAAATGTATGTGTTTACTAGGTGCACAGATAGGGCTTATACAGTAACACACCCCTCAGCATGATCATCATGGTTCTAGGAAACTGTATCAAGTAGAAATGTATGTTGAGTAATTATCCATGAGATGAGTTTCTTATGTGATCGGTGGGAAAGGACGGAAACTGGTTGCTTAAATGATGTATGAGGCGTCGCTATGAGGATGCTATGCTCAATTCTTGATTTATTGTGTTAATTTCTGCTCCATTCTTCTCTACCGCTCACGACTCAAACCACAGAGACTCTAACCGCTGTTGAGAGCGGGATCGTATATGGAGTCTCGATAAAAGGTAAGCTAAAACAAAAATGACGAGTTTTCAATACACCAAGGTTGGCTCGCACTACATCAGAACTTAATCTACACTCTCTTCTGGTACTCGCATATACTGGGTGCCCCAAAAATTTTGAGCGCCAAGTTATTGCAATATTTTGTTGGCGTCAATAGAGTGATTGGAAAATCAACCCATTCACAACTTTACCCACCCCTTATGCAACATGACACAACAGTCATAACATAAGTTTCTCTGCCCCGACAAGGATACAAGCTCAAAGTCTCTCTATCACTCAACCGCCCTTGACACGCTGCTTTTTCCATATATTCCTTCCCATATCTTTCTCAGGGCTACCTTATGTGGCTCCATACTAGGATGGCTGACTCGTCAGACCTTGCCTCTAGTTGAGGACCCTGGCAGTAGATCAATGGAATCATGTTTTAGGAAATTTGACGGACGTTTCGAAAAGTGATGAATTCGAAAAAAATCGGGTCGGTAGCGCTTTTGTATCAATTTGGTTCTATAAACTAAAGCGCTTTGCCGCTTAACTCACCAAGTATTTTTGCGAAAGACTAGTGAGGACCGTGCTTTATTATGTCCAACAGCCAGTTCCTCATGTTCACATTCCCGCAAGCTTTACGCCGAAATTGATGGAAACCAACAACTTCTCTTCACTGGACCCTCAATCATTACTGGGACCCGATTGCTAGAATCCAAACACCCTATCGGCATGGTATACCCTACCAGACGTTGTTGGCCACAAAGGGTTGCCCTTATCGGTTCAGGACGTGGAAATTTTTTCGCTCGAACAAAAGTACGGCGAGGTGCGTGTCACCGTTGAAGCATGACCACCAAGTGTATTTGAAAAACTTCTGAAATCTCGAAAATACCATGAGCTTCACCCCGACAAGCATGCACCTTGGTAGAAGAAGATCCTGTGCACCCAATGAGCAGCAAATGAAAGAAAAAGGATTGATACAATTGTATAGAGGAATCCGAAAAATTATGAGTTCAGGCGCCCATAATTTTGGAACGCCCTGTAGAAAATATAATTCGTAAGTTCAGAAAAACTAACGAGCATTGGGCTTGGAGTGTAGCGCAAGTTGTTGAGTGCTTCCAGAAGAGCATTTCCATATATACAAATGTCATCCCACAATGAAATCTCGGGAGAAGGCTGTGGTGGACCATTTGTTGGAGTTTCGTGTTCCGTTAGTGATGATATTTCTCCGCTGGACACAGATAGCACCTTTGTTTCGTTGAGGAACCTGCGATACGAAAATTTGCAGGTTTTATAGAGATAAAGTAGTCGTTATAGGTGTGGAGCAGGCCTATCTACCAAAATAATCCTTTGATAGGCCCTCAACTCAGAAAACCTTTTCTGGAAGCTTTAGAGCTGCAACGAGGCGTCAGTTTGGTCGGAAACCACAACCTGATACGCCACCGGATTAGCCAAGAATCAGTGAATGGTCCCTAAGGCCAAGGAGGGTCACTTGAGGGATCTCGCGCTAGTTGCGCAAAAAATCTTGCTTGGCTGCTCACCGGTTAACAGACGAGCCCCGCGCTCTGGAAAGCCAGCATAGCTACGCTGCTATCAAAAAAACCTAAACAACATTCGCAATTCACCACCTAACCAGCTTACTGTGTTCAAACTACGAACTCTTAACAAGAATCAGTTACAAAAAATTTGAGAACGTCTCATGAAAGCAGCTGTGTGGGTGTCACTGTAGCAAAGATGGTTTAAGCAGTACTGAAGTATCAGAGGGTATAAGTGTCCACTTTATGAAAAAGGTACTGTAGAAGGGCCGTTACCCAGGAAGCAAAGCGAATCAGTATCCAGGGTTCTAAAGCGCAGAGTATCAGGAGGGAAGCTGCTCCATTTCCAGGCAACTAACTGTTCGATAGATTGCAATTTTGCCACAACTGTTTTATTATGCAGAACTATGGAACGATAATGAAACGAAAACTGGCAATTTGCATTCATTTCAGCAGTGCGCTGCATGCGAGCGGAGGTTCCTAGCGACAAGAATGTCCCAGTTTTTTTCGAGGTAGAGTGAGATAGCTGAACTCACTTATTTGTAGCACCTCTCACTGCCGAGGTGAAACGTTCCAAAGATACTTTCACAAGTGAATTCACCACAAGAGACCGAAAATCAAGACCCATTCGACCGAGGGATGCTGCCAAAGACATGAGTTTTGACCAAACTGTGCACATGTCAACACCACTTCTGAACAAAGAAATTGCAAGCAAATACCAATTAAAAGCTACCATCGAGATACGACACTTACTTCATATCAGATCTACAAATCAGGTCCAACAATCTTGTGATATTGCGTGCTGTCCACTGACCAAGAACTGATGACGGCGCGCTCGATGGCCATGTTTCCCAACGAGGGTCCAGGGACAACTTAAACGTTAAGAGCATAAATGCGGTACTTCTTTTGATCAACAAGGCGTAAAAATTTATTAACGGTTATATTCTATGTAAGACTTTCTTTTGCAAAGTTCACTGGCGCTGCCGTTAGACATCGCGATTTTGCGGCGTCGCACTTTCGCACGCGATTACGACCTTGAGATTGAGGAATGTCGCAACTCCACGTGCGGGGCCTCGACGCCGCAAAATCGCAGAATCGCAAAACGCAAAATCGCGGAAAAGCAAAATCGCCAGGTCTGGCGACGGTCTGATCACCAGGCGCATAACAGTTCAACCTCGACTATAAGTTTCCAGTGGGAAAACTTTGTTGTGCTTATCTCCTATACATGGAAAGAAGGCTTTAGCCCACTAGCATTAACGCGAGGCAAAATAATAAACTTTGTAATTCACAAAGGCGTTATGGTTGCACCATATCTGTGCAGACACAGCTACCTTCGCGATGTAGCACGGCGCGCTTCAATAGACTCGAAGGTTAATTGTTTCCCTAACGTGGTTTCTAAAACATGCACAAACAACAATGAACAAACATATGATGGACTGTCAAAATGTAACGAAAAACGATTAACCATAGCCTATATCTTTTCCGGCAGCTTCACTCTCGGAAAATAAGGCTAGGTATAGGACAAGTTTGCCACATTATAATGAGCAAACATACTATACATGAGCAAACATATTATACATGTTGAACCATTCTGATGTAACGAAAAACAAATAAGCACAGCTCACATCTTTTCGGGCAGTTTCACTTTCGGGAAATACCGCTAGGTATAGGACAAGGGTATCATACATGCAGTCGCGGTATATTTCAATGGCTTTGATAGCGAATTCGGGGTGATTCTGCAAAACAATTAAAAATCGAAAATAAATTTCATAGAAATTAAGTGAATACGATGAAAATTTACCGTAATATCCAGAATTTGCCTGTCCAAATACATGTCCCTGTGTTGCAAAATACATGCGCGCAGCTGTGTGGGTGTTAAATACGGCATTTTTCGTACGTTATTCACCACCTGAAAATTAACTGCCTCATTACTACATAACGCATTGATACCAGTACAACGTTCCTATTTCAGGTTCCAAGACAGCTAATTCTCCACATAAAAAAGCCTCAGGAATCAAATGCATTTAATTACGGCGGGAAGCAGTAAGAGGTCATCGTACCTGTATAGAAGAAGCCAAATCAAGCGGTCCCGAAAACTTATTAAACAACTCTTCAAGAAGGAATGACCGTGCTTCAACAAGTTTGTCAGCGATACCCTTGAAGAAGGCAAATAAAAATCATATGTATGAGTGTATAAAGGAAAATAGTGCACCGAACCTTGATCAATGGATTTTTAATGATGGAATGTTGCTGAAGCATCATACCATAATTGGTGAGAGAATATGCAGCCTCGTAGTATCCCGCACGAATGCAGACATCCATTCTCTACGAAAAGAACGTAAGATAAATTGAGAGCAAAACAGAAAACAGAATTCTGTGCGGTGAGAGTGATTGAGGCTGGCGAGATTAAATGTTTCCATTTACGTAATACAGAGAGCTGAGATGATAATACAGCAAAGATAGAGAACTAAGAAAGGAACTCACTCACCGAAGGCAATGAAAGCAGTTCCCACACTAGGTTCTCCTTCTGAGAAGCTGACTTCACTACATCCAGTTCATTTGACACGTCTTTCGTGCGAGCGTGAAATGTTCGCAACTCAGATGCGAGTTCTGGGACTTGAGCTGACACAGCCCGTAATTTGTCTTTCATTTCCGTGAACTAAAATAAATATTGCAGAGGTGGGCGAAAAGAAATGGCTGGCAGTGGGCGAAAAGAAATGGCTGGCACAAAACAATCCCTCGAAACGAATTCAACCTACCCAATGCCACATACAGAAGTAACAACTTATGCGGGACAATCGATGCTTAGTTCAGTTATCCGCCTTGGTCACATAGTTGGACCTCAGCCAGTTAGCCTACTGGCTGTGGGTCCAACTATATGACCGAGGCGGAAGCTGTAATACCCTAATAATCCTGGAATGTGCCTTTGGGGCAACCTATCCTGACATAAGAGGTCTCCCAAGTAAGCAGGTAATCAGCTTCATGGAATTTGACGCAGAGCATATTATCACTGCTCCAACCTCACTCGGAATGAACAAAAACGGGTATAACTTGAAGTTGTTCAAATAAAATGACGAAGTAGGTTTTTCGAGAAAGAATAGTCAGCAAAAATTAAAAGATCGTCCACGGAAAATGAGTTTTTGTGTTACCCATATGTTTATGTTGTATTTGCCTAATGTTGGTCTCATGCAAAATTTCACGCGAAAAAATGTGAATCTGGCTGAGATACAGCACCACAAAGTGCGGTCCCAGTGGGCGGGGCCTCCGTGTAAAAGCCTCGTCCCGTCTTCCGCCGCCGTTGGGAACGGAGAGTAGGACTGCTTACGTAACCTTCTGTTCCTACAATGCGTCTCCGACCACGGCGGACGCGGTACGAGGCTTCTACACGGAGGCCCCGCCCACTGCGACCGCACTTTGTGGTGCTGTATCTCAGCCAGATTCAAATTTTTCGCGTGAAATTTCGCATGAGGCCAACATTAGGCAAATACAACCTAAATACATGGGTAACACAAAAACTCATTTTCTGTGGACGATTCCTTTGATATGAAAAATGGTAAGCGCCCATGGTGGAACGATAAATAAACCGCACCATGAGTTGAAGATCGAATGCGAAAATCGGTTGCCGTTCACGCCACTCGCCAATCTTCTTATATATTGCACTAAGCACTCACTATTTCCGTGCAATGTTGCGTCGTTCTTCCGGCATCTGCATAAGTGCGATAGTTGTTAAAAGCCAAATCTCCAATCTGTTCCTGCAGTGATTTCAGATCACTCAGAATCAGGTTCCTCTCACGTCCTAAACAATGAACACAATAAACGCTACAATAAGCAACACTAGCAAAATCAACAGTTGAGTGGAAAAAGCATTGATGAAATCTTGGAAAATCCTTGCCTCGAATTCTCTTCACTTGGCCGACGAATCGGTGCCATGAAGGAATTTTATGTCATTTAGCCACCACTATACCTGACACCCTCTCGGAAAGAAAGGAAACATTAGGGCGCATCTATGCTTTGTGACAAATGAACATTTGGCGTAACGAGCCATCAGGTTCTGCGACGCAGTCGTACGAATGAAAGGTTCAGTCGACACCATTACGTGTGAAGGCTGTCTTTGTTGCTACATGAATGGTTTCGTTTCGATGAAAGCTGCTGGCATATCATGCGCACTCGAATCGTGTTACGAAAAAATAGAGGAAAGTGGCTATATATTCATCTTTTCTCAGCTGGTTTTGTTAAGCATGTAAATTCAAAGCTTCAAACATACTCAGCTGCTCAGACCCCATTGTTCTTAGCTCGTCTTCTATGGCAAACTGGGACGGCAAATCCATCTCGGAGCCGTTGTCGAGCTATCTGAACAATCAGAATAACAGGATTCGAATAGAAATTCAAAAACGCCTTCAGATGAGACTGAAGTACAGCATAAGAAGATGGCACTTATGGGAACGAATGAAGATATACAGAGGATTGCGAAAAATGATAGAAGACTGGAAAACCATGCAGTTGTGATTAAGGAGAGATAAAGGACGAAAGATAAAGGCTCAAAGGTTGATTAATCTTTCCAGACTATACCACGCATTGTTGTATCAAAGAGACATTTGAGGTGAGTTTGCATTCATAAGATTTACATGTTTTATAACTCAGACCGCTCGTTGATAGCATTCTTCGCTGTTTTCTGGAGAGAATGTTTTTTGGGTTGTGCCTCGTGAAATGTACACGAAAGATGGGTGGAGTACACTAAAGATGGGTGCAGTACACGAAAGATGGCTGGACAATCAAGGAGAACCACGATAAGGAAAACAGAAAGAAAGACGCTAATCTTTGTTGAAGTTGCTGGTCACCTGCGCAAGTTCACGTTCATACTCTGCAGTGCCGGCGGCTGGGCGTGGCTGCGTGTCTGGGCGTCTCCGTCTATGTCACTTTGCCTCGTTGCCTGCGGTCTCTGCACCTCCCCCATGCCACTCTATCTCATTCATGTTAACGCAGTCACGCACTGCCGGCGCTGAGTTTGAACGCGGTATAAAAAGACCAAGTCTCCAAGCGAGTGTAGGAGATTTCGTAAAGTGGTCATATCTGGGAAAGTAGAAAGAGCATCGGGGTAATGTATTGAGAAACCACATTCAGAGTTGTGTTCAAGAGACCTGTTTCCTTGTCGGAAGCTCAAACCCGCTGCACTAGTGTAGGATGACGTTCAGGAAGTGGCTACCTATGCATCCCCATCCCAGTCAAAAGGAAGAGAACTGAGCCGCTAAACAAGGATTGCTATCAATGATATGACAACAGTTACCAGTGCACAAGAATGAGAAAGCTTCAGACAATTAAAAGCTGCCAACCAACCCACGTAACGCTCAATAAGGCCAGACGAGCATCCGCAATACGTGGATTCAGCTGGCCCACCCACAAAGGAGACAGAGATACACTTTAAAATGGAGCGCACTATTGCATTGGAGCGCGTTATTACTGGGAGACGATAAGACGCTTGTTAAAAAGAGGCATCAAGAGCAGCAGTAAGTAAAAGATTGGGACGACTGCGCATGACTGACTTTATCGCTAGTTTTCAGCTATGAATGGTTCCAGCCAAAAGCACACTCATCAAGGAATTAGCCGTTTCGCGTAGTTTACTTGCACAGAGTCGACTGCTCTGAATGGGAGACGGTCGTTTGGCGCGGCCCCTTGGAGCTTATTTGCCAATGGGGCACTGCCAAAGCTCCTCCCCTAAAAAGGCTTAGGTAAATCTGGGAGAGTCCAGACGGCCCGTGCGCCCCATTGGCAAATTAGCTGCAAGGGCCGCGCCAAACGACATACACCCCTCTGAATAGTACGCCCACCGTTGTGTTTTTTGAGGTCGTGTTTTTCATTGTATTGTGTGCGATTCGAATATTTTTCACATTGCCAGTGTCGGTATTTGTGATATTGGTTTTCGTGATGTTTTATACGCGATATTTATGTTATACAACTTCGCTATGTATAGACTATCTTGACTGCAGGTATGGAAAGTAGTGGTGAGGTGAGTTCATCTGCTTTCTATCGAGATAATCCTGATTGGGCAGATGTGGAGCCTATCTATCCCTCTAAGGAAGAGGATGGAGCTGTTCGTATTGCGGTAACTGAGCAATGTGAGTTTTTTCTTGGTTGTTGCGAAATATGATAATAAGAGCATTCAGAAAATTGGGCAATTTCCAGTTAGGGACGCATTTGCTTACCTGCGTGCAGTGCTTGCTTCTGGAGAAATGTCGCCAAGAGTTTTCCTGTTAACCGAAGATTGCATTCAACTGAACCCTGCGAACTACACACTTTGGTATGGGTTTCGTGCTATCCGAGAAAATGAACGGAATCCAAAGTTGTGCTGTGCTTATTTTGCAGCTTTGAAATGGGTCTTGCCAGTTTCAAAGGTCTGTTTAGGCAGTTTCGTAGAGAACTATTGAAGAAACTTGGAACAGATCTAACGAAGGAGCTGAAATATCTAGACGACGTCATCATGCAGACGCCGAAAAATTACCAAGTTTGGTAAGACTGCCCCTGAACTTTTTAACTGAACTAAATCCTGATTCAATTGCCTAGGGACTGGATGATTCTTCGACAATACTTCTCCATTGGACTAATTCACATGCGACCCAGTAACAATAGACAGGTTGACTATTGCAACCCCGAAACTCTTCCTTGTTCTTAGCATAACCATAATTTTTACCGAACTTCGCCTTTATCTGCATAGTTTATAATTTCTCGGGTTGTAATGGTCAAGTAGTGCCACACCTTTTGACTTGTCTGTATACTGGAAGAATCCATTCTCTCATTTGTAATATTATTTTTTGCAGGCATCATCGAAGAGCCATCGTGGAAATGATTGGCGGTTCCGTCGCTTCCGATGAGCTTAACTTTACTGCATCAGTCATTGAGGATGAATCGAAAAACTACCACGCTTGGCAATACAGGTTTGCCTCTTCCTTTGGTTAATGAGCCGTTTCATTAGCTCAGTCGGTCTGAAGAGAGCCTTTAACATTAACGTAATTCCCTTGTATATATTGTGTATGGGCAGGTGCACGTATCAAGTTGATATCTGTATACTGCATTAGCGTCGCACCTTCTGGAACAATGGTTTGTATCCTGCTATTATAGAAACGGCTAACCTTGTATGACTCCCTGTCGGTCGGTTTGTCAGTATGTCTGTCCGTCCACAAGTGAGTAATTGTGAGTAGGGAATGATAGAGCAAAGCGGCAGCATGGAGTAGGGAGAAAGCGATAGTTGTTGAGTTATCAATTCAAGACCTTGTTATCGTTGTGGTTGCACCTCCTACTTATATATACATCAACCTAGTACCTAATGAAATGGAGCTTAGCGAGTGCACTCTGCATCACAACCAGGTCGTACTGGCATCTACTGTGGCACTTCTTTCTTTTGGATTCTGAAACACGTTTACCCATTTTAGGAGAAAGCGCGAAGTATTGCCAAATAGAAGAACTCATTCCATCGAAAACTGTGTTGGTGTCGCATTAAAAGATCAAAAGGTTTTAGGCAGGCGATTCTGCGGAATTATGTGTTCGTTGGTGATGATATCGAGAAGGCTATTGAAGCTGAACTCTCCTTCACGGCCAAACTCATATTTGAGGATGCTCGGAATAATTCTGCTTGGAACAATAGATATTTTGTGCTGCAGTCTACCAACAAAATTGCGGATCCCGCCACAGTGGACAGTGAGATCAGGTTAGTATTCAGCCGTTGCAACCATGCTATCTGTTATCTCGACGACTTTTTTGTAGCCTCACCAAGCGCTTCATAGAGAAGATGCCAAACAACGAGAGTGTCTGGAATTACTTGGCGGGGTAGGTGCACTTTGTCAACAGTGAATTAACTTTACCCGCTTTGATTTTATCTTCTTATAATGCTTCAAGATTGTTGCTCGATTCTGGAGTATCTTCTCGGCCTGATGTTGTTGCATTTGTGGAAGATCTTTACGAGAGAACAGAGCCGTCTAAGCGTGCACCCTATTTGGTTTGCAGCTTTGTGACCTTGTGGAATGCGTTGTGTTTTTATTCATTTTTTCTTTGCAGGTTTCGTTCCTGTGCGACATTCTGTTAGAGAACATTGAGAATGACGTTAATCCTTTGGAAAATTGCAAAAGAGCAAAAGAGGTACGCTTGAATAGGTTCTCCCCAATTGCTATCACTCCTATTACTGCCTTGGATGAAACAGCCCACTTTACTTGTACGACATTCTGTGTAAAGATTCTACGTTTTGCAGCAAATGAAATTAAATACTTTTTGAGCAGCTCCTTCCAATCTTTTGGCAAACAGACCGCTTGGCCTCGCGACCGCGCGCTGCTCCTAAAATCGAGTCATTGCGATGCTCATCATTGCCGTGTAGCATAATCGACACAGCTCCGAGTGGTACTCTATGATGCGTTGCGACGTTCGAGAAAGACTAGGAATTAAATTACTTCAATGTTCAATACTATTGCCTCCTTTCTTCGTTGTCGCCTCACCAAGTTCTACCTCATGAATTTTTATGGAGCGGGTCACCCCGTTATCGCTCATATTGCCTCCTGTTCGACCTTAAAAGAACTGGAAACTGTATTAATCATAGTCTTCTGAACGCCTAGTTTTATTTTGATGACTCAATACGTTCTTCATAGCTCACATTATCCCTACCACTCAATGTCTGAGCTCTTTTCACCCATCTACTTGATATCCACATCGGTGTGTTTCTGATCAGTGTAAGAAGAACAAGCATGTGGCAAGTAATGAGAAGATGAGAACAATGGTAGACGTTGTTTGATTTCTTCTGAAGTTTTTTCTATTCCTTTTCCTCTTGAGCGACTTCGGCTTTGCCCTTTCCTTGCTAGTATGCCACTGAATGTTCAGATTGACTAACATACTTCTTCGTAGTGATGTCATTGTTTAAGCTTTACAACGAGTTGATAACTCTGGATCCTACTCGAGCGAATTATTGGAAACACCAGATGAGGGTCGCAGACAATATGCTGGAACGAAGATCTTTCAAGACAGTTGCCAAGTAATCGATCGATTTACGGATGAGAAGTCACCTTCAATGATCTTTTTCAGTTTTATCATGTCCGGTATTTGTCCTCCATATGGATATCCTAAGTTTTACATATTCAAAATAAACTTGCTTTTTACTCGTTTGATGTGCTATACCGAAGTCGGAATAATGCTTATGTTCATGATCATAACCAGCAAATTGCAGAACGTGATCAGAATTGTTTTAGTATGGGTTTGGGCCTAGACCATAAGGTTCTTGTAGTTTTGGATCACGGTCCTCGCTTTGCGAAAGAAGCTGGAAATGTAAGTTACGATCTGCGTATCTTATAATGGAGCATTTCATTACTCCTCCTTTAAGCCACTCTCCATTACTCTCAAGGAGTCCAGCGTGAATCGGGTGGTAAGTTTTGTGTATTCGTTTCTTTTTTTTCTTTGTTTGATTGCTTCCATGGTTCGTGTTTCAGGTTGGGAAATGTGATAAGTCTCTTTGGACATGGTGTGTTGAGGCAACGTTGGAACTGCATCGAACCGTGTCAGATCTTTTTTCTGAGGAGCGAGATCCTAGTTCAGCGCGCCTCATGCGGCTTGTACTTGCCGATTGTGTTGGTAGAGTGCTTCAACCGCGGTGGGGTACGCAGCTCGTAACTCAACAAGAGGTGAGGTATGTAGCTATTGAGCTAGTTACTTGTGTGTGACCGAAATTGCCTACTATTTGACATCGATAAGCTTTATTCCTTGTGAAGACTGATATGTCATACTTGCACGGTTATCGTGGTCCTAGATGATCTGGCCAAAAAAAAGTTGCTAAAGCTCTCGCTGGACCGATATTAGGGCTTAGACCACGAACATAGCAAGTTTTTGACGTCATTTGACGCACAGCTCTTTCAATAAATTTTATAACCACTTGCACAGGGTTATTCGGTACCAGGAATGCCTATATTACACTCACTTTTGGCTCCGGCGCCGTGCGCTAGGAAGGGGCCAATCTGGGGTGCTTTGGTGCTGTGCTGCGCTAGAGCTGAATGTTAAATTCGTAGTTAGAATCTCGGTTTACCTTAAATGTGAGTTTTAAAGGGGATGTGAGCGAAAATATTGCCACACCAACCCGACAAAAGAGTGCCATATTCGTAATCAGAACCGCTGTGGATAAAATTCTGCGAAATTTTGTTCAACGTCTGGTGCTGTAATGGTCATATAGTGCCAGTATTTTGAATCATTGACAGCTAATATCATTTCAGCTTTTGGCATCATTGTCTGCTATTGGTGTGCCTTCTACCAATGACGATGGAGGAAGCTTAGCGTTGAGTGGAATCACTCTTGCTATTGAAGCACTCAGTCAACTGAGCGAAGCTCAGATCAAGGGAGAAAAGAGTGATACCTCGAATGGAAGTGAGATTTGTTCCTTTTCTCATTTTTCTCAGGATTATGTGGATTTTTCTCATCCTCATTCTAAGGTTAGAAGAATTTCTTTTCGATTTAAAGTACAGGGCTCATAGCCATTTTTCCGGAATGTCGCTTACGACGTCGGTGCCAAGTTGGAGTTCTTGTGTCATATAACACAATTTTCATTTACAGCATTAACAATGGAACCTGCTGAAGAACAAGAGGAAGGTGAAGTGTGTAGGGATTTTTGAGCTGCTATGTTGACATTATCTGTACTTCTCATTATCTGTAGTTCTGTTAAACGATGGCAGGAAGTTTGGTATTTGGGAGGTTCTGTTAAATGACGGCAAGAAATTCTCGATAAAGCAGCGAATCTGATAAATTGAATGAAATTCGGGATGCATAGGAAGCGGTAATTAAAGTGGTTAGATGACCATCAGCACTTTTTGCTTCCTTTCATATTGAGAACTCTGTGAGCGATTTGAACAATGAAGATAAAAAAGCGAACGCCACAGCCTCATGCCGTTGTTTCCTGATGTGGTTATTTCTCGACGAACCCCTCCCACCGGTTAGCTCAGCTCCGGATTTGTGAAATATCGTGTACGAGTTAGAAAGGATGCCCTATACGTCTCGAGGATACCTCCAGCTTTTTATACCACTGGCTTCAAAGTTACACTTATATCTTGCAATCTCTGTAGTCAATAAAAGTTTGCGGTAGGATCACCTCAGGTGGATGTGTGCCAACTTAGGTCAGTTTAGGTACCCAACAACGCAGTCGACAAATTGACTGCAAGGGGCGTGAGCTATAATAATGACGTAAGGAGTTTTAGTATGGATCGATATGATCCATATTAAAATCTATATGGATCGATTTAGCTCTAAGAGTTTTTCGCGGTAACGAAGAACTCATCCATATCAGTGGGCTGGTGTCTTGTTCTCGCCGCACCTGTTTTTTGTTGCTTTCCCAACTACTTGTCTTTGTTTGCGGTTTCATAGGTGTACTGTGGGTTTTCATAGGTGGGCTATGCTTGTAGACCATTGACGTAGTGATTTCAGAGGAGAGCGAAAATTCGAAAGAAAGGACCGATTTCACTCGCGTTCCGAAATGTTGGGAGGGACCCTCAACTTCCGCAATTCCACCAGAATCAGATCGGAAAGTAGTCGAAAATTGTGGATCGGTTGTAATTTTTACGGCGTATACTGAGTGGGTAATGCATATCCACTTCTTTGATATCATCTTTTTCATTCCATTCCGTTTGGATTTTTTAGAGATGAGCGCCTAACTGAACTGGAAAATGAAGTGGCCGAGATGATAAACGGTCGAAACAGGATCATCAAATCCTTGCAAGACAGCACGTTAGTTGTTGACATTTTGAAGTAGCCTCATCTTTTCTAAGAACCTGTAATTTCAGATTTTCTTGTATAAATCATGTAAGATTGTATATCATTAACGTATTTCCTGGTGACCAACCTTCCGCAGTCACATCCAAATCGTTCAGGGAGGTAAGAAATATTTTCACGATTATACAGAAGTCAGCAGAATTACTTTGTGTCTCGTCAATTGCGCGTTGACCTTCTTTTCAGGTGTCAAGCACAATGTCATCATGTATACTTTCTCGTTCAGCAGGTGTTGAATTGATTTCTGCAATCCATTCCGTAGCTATCGATATCTATGATCTTGTGTCTACAACAGTCTCCGGGATCCCTATGAAGGTAGCACACCTCAATTTTATGAAGCTTTCCTGTTTTTGGAGCTTGGTGCTTTTCCGGAATCGATTTGTCATTTTTACGATTTGACCTGTACACTGTCATGGGAGGTGGGACTGGAAGGCGGCGCTTATACTTTGCGCGTCGTCCGCGTCGACGCGGACGCTGACAAGTTTGACGCCAGCACAGTCGGCGACGGCGTCAAACTGACGTAACCATTCGCATGCCGCAGGCGACGGCGTCAATAGATAATGCGCGCCGTTTGCAAAACGCTCGACCCAACTACAGTACAGTATGGTGATGTGGCGAGATCCCAGGAATTCAAATTCCAACATAGAATTGTATGGCACTATGCCAAGATTCAAAATCGAAATCGTAGGCTCTTGCCACGACCACCATACTGTAGTGTGGTTAGGTCGAGCGTTTGCAAACGGTGCGCATTATTTATTGACGCCGTCGTCTGCGCCAGGCAAATGGTTGCGTCAGATTGACGCCGTCGGCGCGCAAAGTATGAACGCGGCCGAAGGCGGTCGATGTAAAAATCAGGTCTTTATGTCATCTAGTATTTGCTTGAACTGCGTGGACTCTAGTCTCCAAAACCGGTACAAAAAACGTTCCAATTTCTGTAGACCAGATTATTGTGTTTCTATACAGGAAGAGGCTCAACAAGGTCAGCCTGCTGTTGCAATAAACTATGACGTGGAACTGCTACACAGAAGAGAAGCCCACGCAGAACTTGAACGGCTAGGACTTGTTACGGCGAACAGCACGGAAGGTACACTTTTTCCTCATAATGAGAACAGGATTCAACGGCCACGTTTCGAAATAAAACCGAGAAGTATGGTAGTTAATAGGGTGCATAAACACAAACGGAAAACATAGCTGCTTCTCTGTGGCCACACTAACTGTGTGCGCAAAATAAATTTTGGTGTTGCTATGATTCGCACAGCTTGCTCTGCTATCCGTCCAAACCTTTTCCTACTCCTATTACCTAGGAAAGGCCCTATCTTCTCTGCTGTGCCCCATGGATAGCCCTTCACTATTGCCATAGGGTGCGTCATAGGACTTGGGGACGCGGCATGTGAGCATGGCCTTCACCTAGGCCTGGAGGAGGAGGGAACCAATGCAAAATCCTTTAGATTGAGTCACATTGCAGCATGCCAGTGCTCTTAGTAATTGAGCTGCCCATATCACTAGTTGGTTTTGCGTAAGACGATGTAATGTAATGTAGAGAGTGCATCGAAAGTTGGTGACAAGTGTTAATGTATGTAGGTGTTGTGTTGCGGTGATGTGGTGCTCATGATCTCGTGGAATGCAAGTGCTTTTGCCTTTTTGACTCCAGTACTTTGTAGAGTTGTCGTAAATTTACCACCTAGGTGTCTTCTATTAGGTTGTTCCAGAAGTCTTGTAGTATTTTTCCAAAAAAAAATCAGTAACTCTTGTTCACTTCGAGGCAGGTCCGGGCGGTTCAGGAATATGGTAGAACTTTCCCTAAGCTTTCTAGGAAAATATAAATTGGCCCACCAGATCACGTGGGGTTAAGAGAGCTACAATGCCCGTGGTCGATACCCACCCCACTCGCGGTGTCATCTATTATGAGCGGTCTTGCGGCACCAAAACGACGGAAGCTTGCCACTCCATCAGCGCTGCATTGGGCAAGGGATGTGTGAGCTACGTGACCGTGCGCCGCTGGTTCATCAGCTTCAGTAACGGCGAAATCGACATGAAAGACAAACCACGCTTGGGACTGTGCTGGTTCTGGGACGCGGAAGGAATGCTTTTCTGCGAGGTGCTGGTACAAGGCGAGACAGTCACCGCTGCCGTATGTACCCACCAGCTCCAGCAGCTCGCCGTCGCTGTTCGAGAAAAGTGCCGGAAAAGGTTCGCGGTCACCCTTCTTCATGACGACGCTCGCTCCCATTTCGCGAAAAGTTCCCAGGCCAAGTTTATAGGAGCTCGGCTGGGATGTGCTGCCCCACCCGCCATACTCTCCAGACCTTGCCCCTTCTGACTATCACCTTACCCATCCTCTCGAATCTTTCCTGGCCAAGAGAAAACTCGTTGATTATGACATGCTTGCGAACGCGATCGGTGACTTCTTCGCTCAAAACTCAGAGTCCTGGGAGAAGGGAATCAACGATTTTCCTATATAGTGGCAGAGGGTTGCCGATAGCAATGGTCAATACGTTGTTGCCTAATTGTTAATTGTTGGACAAAAAAAATAAAAAGTGGTGATCGAAAAAAAATACTACAAGACTTTTGGGACAACCTAATATCATAGTTTGAGAACGTTATCACGATCATAACATCTCTTTAATTTATAATCTAATGACATAGCCAAGTGTTCCGAAGATTTGTGAGCTCTTGATTACTTTCCTATATTCCTTATCCCAGTCGTTAGTTTGTATAAATGCGGAAAGGCAGAACCACAAGTACTCAATCGACACTTCGTATAATGGACGTGCACTTTCTACAGATGTGACGGGATCACTCATGGTGTTCTCTGGAAATGCTATATATCCTACTACTCGTCTTGTCTGGGCAACTCCAGTCCCAAAAGGGCGATGGAATATGGTCTGTTGGGCTGTTGTGTTCCTCAGTCTATCACCTCTCCAATTTCTTTTTCGTTTCAGTTCCCACGCACACGACATGCTTCCACAGTAACTCCGTCAGCAGTAAATAGTCGTCCTTCGGTGTGCTTGTCATCTTATCTTCTACAGGGGCGGAACGTTATGCTGGAAATCAATGTCAGTTGTCACTTAAAAGTCTAGAAGTATTGGTCTTTCCAAGTACTGCTGCTAACTTCAATACTTGATAAGTGCTGCGATAGCTAATGACCAGTCCTTCAACATTAGTGTTAGTGTACAAATCATTTCAGCATGTTGCAAAAAGTGAGGGGTTACTAGGAAATGTGGGAGCGAAACTGATCGCACATACCCTAATTGCTCACGGAGGCCATATTTACATCCATGCGAACGATCTCGGACCTCACAGTTAGTTACCTTTTCCATTTTAAAACTTTTCGACTGACAACATTCTGTCGATCATTTTTCGTGACGATCGAATAATATTGCGATGATGAAGATGTGTCGCTTTTTTGCAGTCATTTTGAGGAAACCATCATGGCTTCATGGCTTCAACGTGTCTGAACGTCTGTCAGATAGAGTATTGGTGTTTTTGATTTGTTGCTGAAGGCAACAGAAGGGGGGTAATGGTCACCAGAAATGGACAAAAGACGTCCTTTATAAATGAAGGCATGGTTTCAAGGTTATGCTCTGCAGTGTAGTTCCCATTGCAAAGCGCATTCTAAGCTCCTACTCATGGCCCTGTAGTGGTGGTTGAGTGGCTGTAGTAGGGGGGGGGGGACAACAGCCAGGACTTGGCTTGACTGTTGCTGGACACCTCTCAGTGGGACGGGGGGCGCGAATGACCGTCTTCTTCTTTCTTCTTGAGATCATTGTAGGGAGAAGTGCTATTTCTCTGCTTTCGGCTGTTTCGTTCTGTTCTATCCCCACTGCGGTACTACTTTGCTTCTCTATTTTTATAGTTTACAGTAGACCAAATTACCACTCATGGCGTCTTTGACGTGCTATGGAACCCTATCACTTATTGATATACTGGTATGAAATTTTTTCCATTGTCATTGTTGCAATGACGGATTATGCTCGAAGTAAAGGTAGCATATCAAAAAAGTAGTATACTAAGTGCTATCTAGTTACTTCACTACACACGCTAAATTGTAGAACTGTTGGATGCTCAGAACATTCGTGAGAAGATGAAAATAAAAAGAACGACGAACGCTCGAATATCCGATTTCATTTCGTTGATGAAGGAATCTACTCTCCGGATGTCAAACGATGCGGACAAGAAATTGAAGGTTCTAGTAAGTCTTACCTTCTCGAAATTAATGCTCAATTTCTGATACCATAATATCTCGCACAGTACTTTTTTTCCGTCGGGTTAATCTCATTTTCTATCTTTGGGCTTTCTTTATTTCCTAAGTTCTTCACGACTGAATGCTATTGACTTATTAGGTAGTCTAAAAAGTCTTTTCGTATTTTCAAATACCGCTTTTTCCCTCAAAACTGCTTACCACAAAATTTCTTCTGTACATATATATGTAGTACAAGTCCACACGCATCTATAGGTATTGTTGTCTTCCATCTCCCGGATAACCCTTTTCGGCAAAATAAAATTATCAAAAGTCACTTCATTTTCAATTTCAATTTTTTTTGAATGGCGTTAGACAGGGAAAGGAAAAGGTGATAATCCGATGGAGCAAGATCAGGGCTATAAGGTAGCAATTTTTATCCAAGCTCGAGAATTTTTCAAAAGAAAAAATTCAAAAAAATTTTTACCACTCAATGACTCGCCAAAAAATTCTCGAGCTTGGATAAAAGTTGCTGTCCCATCCACCTTATAGCCCTCATCTTGTTCCATCGGACTATCACCTTTTCCTTTCCCTGTCTAACGCCATTCAAAGAAATTTTTTTTTATAATTTTTTTATTGAAAATGAGGTTGATATGTTTATTTTGCCGAAAAGGGTTATTCGGAAGATGGAAGACAGTATTACCTATAGATGCGTGTGGACTTGTACTACATGCGTATGTACAGAAGAGATTGCTGGAAAGCAGTTTGGAGGGAAAAAGCGGTATTTGAAAATACGAAAAAACTTTTTAGACTACCCAATATTATTCTGCACTTTTTATTTCTTTCTGTCGAGCTCCTTCTCCTTCACAACGTTTTTTCTGGAGGAGTGTGTGGGAGACTCGATTCCTTGCCCCATTCGTTTATATCTCCTTCAGTCAAGCCACACAATCATTTTCAATCTTCTAAGAATATTTGAGAGCTAGGATCCTCTGGGATACTGGTATGATCAAACGAGGAGAAATATCGATTCCGAATCTCTCACCAGATTATCTGTTTTCACTATTGCGTTCAAAAAGTTCTGCAAGATAACCTCAGAGTCATTTTTGAATCCCCACTGAGACGATTCGCGTTGCCAAATGTTGACCTCCTTGTGTAACAGCTCCCGATTGATTTATATTCCCATTTTTCCTAAAATAGTCACGTTCACCGTCTCGAGAACATTTATTATGCGTTTTTCTGTCACCCACATATTTATGCTATATTGCTTAATACGAGTCGCATGCAAAGCTTCAAGCAAATACGGTTGATACAACTCCTCAAAGTGTGGCCGAGGGTGCGGGCCCACAGAGTAAACGGCCGTCATGTGGTCCGCCGCGGTCGGAAACGAAGAATGGGACTGTTTACGTAACTTTCTGTTCCTACAATGCGTCTCCTACCGTGGAGGACAACGGGGAGGGGGATTTACTCTGAGGGCTCACCCTCTGCCACCACTTTCAGGAGCTCTGTCAGCCGGATTTTCAGTTCATTTGAAATTTTGCATGCCGTCCCTATCAGGCAAATACAACATAAATACATTGGTAACAGAGGAACTCATTTTTCCGTGCACAATTCCTTTAATTCATTTGAGAATGCATGTTTTGAAGGTATAGGAGTAACCGAAACTATTGCGGGTATTGAGAGGGATTAACCCATTCGACACCATGCAGCCCATATGTGGGCTGCAGTTTGTCGGCCGCGTGGGACCAAGCAGCCCACATGTGGGCTGCAGTAATCAAATAGTTTTCTTTTCGTTTGAGTTGCGTTTATCGAACAAGTTTTGTTCATTACATGTTGAGCTGGGCCTAATTAATAAGCCTTCGTTGTGGGTCACAGAAATATACTGTTCTTTCAACATTTCCAAAGGAATACAGCTACCATAGGAAATACTTCTCGAAAATGGTGATGATTATCTCGTTTCACAAATAGGTTTACAAAAGGTTGTCCTACGAAACGCTAGCAGGTAAGAAACTTCACATAACCCCGTATAACCATTACATGTTCAACGTGCAAAGGTCCGCCCAAAGCTGATCTATGGCTCCAGTAAACATGAAGACGCGGCAAAGTCCCATCTAGAGACAAATCCCCAAAAACTCTCTGATTTCGACTTCTGTCATCTCCTGGAAAGTTGCTCCTGTGTTTCGACCTTCTGTTTCCCATATCAGTTTGCTTTCTTGACAGTGAGATCCATCATGTCTGTATTGAGAGAGAGATTGTTAAAATCCACAGGTTCACTGCAATTGACACATGAGTAGCAGGTCCATACACTCCAGTGAAAATCCTTCGGTCGTGAATGGTAGCAGTATTGGACCAGGTGTTTCCCGTTCTTCCATCATCTTCCGAGTTGGTTTTGTAATCAGGGAGAAGCGATTCATCAGCAGACTCATCATGTGTTATGTCATTCCCTTCGTCCAATTCAAAAGAAGGTGGTAGAAATCATCATGCAGGTGTTTTCAGAAGATTCCATTGTGCTGGGTCACTGGAGAAAGCTAAATGCGTACTCTGATCGATCAGGAATCCAGGTTCTACATCTCTACCCATCCTACCAAACTACAAAGATGAGGGAGATCGGACAGGGTGCAGACAGAAGCAGAAAGTGCGCGAGATCGCAACATAGTTCTAGATTTCGTAATTCATGGATTTCGCTTCCCCTCCGCGTTTCCTGCTAAAATACGAGCACTTCCAAAAAACCGGCCACAACAGCCCACGTAGCCCATATACGAGCTGCAGTCGCGACGCTCCATCGGGCGGGGCGGTCCCACGCGGCTGCCAGTCGCAGAACATGCGCGGGCCCCAATGGGTTAAGTAACCGGAAACAGAGAAATAACAAGCGGCAAAGAGTAGGAAGCGGAGTCAAGATTAGTGTGAATGAAATTTTTCAGAATTTATGGGCTTTCCCTCTCCACCCTCCGTCGGTCGACGCCACCAACGCTACATGTCGTATACAGGGTGTGGCAAAATTTCCCGTGCAACCAAACATCTCGAATTTTTAAAAAAAATTAAAATTTTCCCTTTTCATCCGCATCACATGTTGACTGAAAAGTGTGCAACTCATACGTGCTCGAATACAAAATGGTTAGGCGTTCCAGGCTACGAAGTGCTATTATCAGACTTCATTAGGCCTGCAAGCAAACGACAGATATTGTAGATCCTCTCCGTGCCTTCAAGAACGGTTCAGAATACATTAAAACGCTACAGAGAATTGGAAGATCAAAGGATAGAAAATGAAGAGGGCGACCCACGACAGTCACGAACCGGCAAATGTGAAATTCGCGAGGTCAAAAATCTGTAGGAACGCCAGGAGATGATGCGCCACATGGCGAAAAGGCGTAGGATCAAGCGAAATAAGAAAGATGGTCAAGGGAGGCTCAAGAGGTCCCCTTATCGTCCACAGAAATGGCAACTCCTGATGAACACCATGAAGAAGAGGCGATTGGAAAGATGTGAAAGGTTGTTGCAACGATTCACGGTGACAGGCGCTTGAAACTTTGTCTTTAGCGATGAGAAGATGTTCACGTTGATTCTAGTCTATTGCCGAAATGAAGCCTTATTGGAGACTCGCTTGCTGATGGTTCCGTCAAGGACGACTTCAGGAAAGTGCGTTAATAGCCTTAATCTATCATGATTCAGGGAGGACTCACATTTCCAGGAAAAACTCCATTTGTCCGTCGAAGCTGGCGTGAATTTCCACGCAGCGGTTCACAAGGATATCGTGGAAAAGCTCTCGAGCCGTGGACCGATTCCCACCTCGAAGGTTACCGGTGCTTTCAACAAGATTCTGCTTCAGCACACAAATCACACACGACGGATATCCCTCCAGCTCTCCGGACCTTGACCCAATGCATCATTCTGTTAAGGCCATCTCAGAAAAGAAGCTTGCCCTACCACACACCAGAATTTGAACTTCTAAAGAAGCGCTTTTGAAATCCTGGAATTAGATGAACCGCGCGCTTGTCGAACGTCTGAAGGACTGTGTGGAGGCTAGAGGCGATCATTTTGAAAGCTCTTCGCATACTTTGAATTGTCATCTGCGAAGTTTGATTTCAAAATACCCTATCTCCTTAAAAACGATCAAACATGTGTGATATGATTGGCGAATTTCCATAGATCATCTCATCAGTCCAGAAAAACCCTAAAAGATGGTAGTCGTCGAAGTTTTTTTAAAGGGTTTTACAGAATATGAGCCGCTCCCACTTTTTAATCCGAAGTACGACCTCTCCCCTGAGGATCCTCAACCTATGCTTTACCCTTTACACCCTATGTGGAAGCATCATTTTAAATTCTATCTGTATTTGGATACGAAGCAATCGTTACAGGCTATCCCAAAACCCTCATTAGGCTGCGGTCATACTTTCAAAACGTCTGCCGCCGACGGCGGCACTCCGGTGACGCGCTCCGATTTTGAAACGCTCGGCCCGACCATACTACAGCATGGTGATTGTGCCGAGAGCCCACTGATTCGAGTTCGAATCTTGGCATAGTGCCAAATTATACGAATTTTGAATGCGATTTTGTGGGACGATCAACATGCTGTAGTGTGGTAGGGTCAAACATTTTACATACGGAACGCGCCAGCAGTGTGCTGCCGTGGTCGGCGGCAGGCAAATGATTTTGACGTCGACCCCGGCGGTGCTGGTGTCGGTGCGCAAAGTATAAATACAGCTTTAGGATGCTGAGTGCAGTCACCATTTCTTCCAACAGCAATGCGCTGCAGTTTCCGTTTTCCATAAATTTTCTTCACCCTCTCTGTCATTTCAGCCAGCAGATGTGCTATGCACTCAACCACGTCGTCATCTACTTCGAATCACTCGATACTGGCCTCTCCGCTCCGATCAAACTTTCATCTATAATATACCCAAAGTATGCGTTTTATTCCATCGAAATTTAAGTGTCAGATATGTGGCTAGGGAAGAGTTCATGCAAGAGATGGAATTGAAATTGCATGGCTTATTCAATAGTTGTGCTGATAAGCAAATGCGATTACCTTGATGTTTGAAATATTGATAAGTTAGCCTGAATTGGGAAATACAGTGCGTTTCATAATTATAAGGTCACCCCCAAATTTTCGGTTTTCAGGAGAGACAGCTGATCGAAAATTTTTTAAGTATTTTTTACAGATTCCTCACCACAGAAAACCTTCCTATACCAGTTTTGATAACATTAGCTTTCAGCCCAACATTTTTATGAATATTTTCTGATTTTTGTACCGTTTCATAATTATAAGGTCACCCCGAAGAAACAGAAATTTTGCTAGCGTTAACAGCGCATGCGAAGGAGCTTATAGTCTATGGTCCTCTTCCGTTTAAGAACGACATTAACAAGCAGATTCGGTGAAGTAGAAACGAAATTTCGGAGAGCCTACCACAGATATTGTTCTAGTCTTCAAGGATTGCCTGTTTCAGCAGTTTTGCATCCCAGAATTGGCGATTATCGGGGTAATTATTTGAGACGATGTCTTCTAGATCTGTCTAGTAGAGCTGAGATCATTACTGCATGTTATCCATGGCTGGACGTCCGTATATCAGAATTTAAACGGCAATTACTTTGAATGACCTATGTGAACAACAACATTGCCATACCTTGAGACGCAATTATGAAGAGCCGGTCGGCTCCAAAAGGCAACTGATTTCTTCGTAGGATCTTCTAGCAGTCTCTGGAGTCCATTCTGCAGGTTTAGAAGGCAAGGTTTAACGCAAGCCCATTGCCGAAAAGAACTCAGGCCATCACCCTTCTCCTACAAAAATTGCCAAGGCTCCCGTAGATTGGCGCACTTCTCAGACCAAGCTAGTACTACCTCTGCACGACAGCACCATACAAATAGAATATTTTCAGACTCAAAAATACAATTCTGATGGAACTACTCACATGCAGGGTGCAACTGCTAAGCGAATCCAGTTTCGTTCAATCCGTGCTCAAGAATAACTTTATGAATTGAAGTCGTGCCGCCTTATGGTGTGCTGTAGGCCTCGGAAACTACTTCATGATTTCTTTGCTGATGTTTCTGCACTTCCTCACTACTGTACCCGCTGTGGTCTCAGACAAGGAATGGTTCAACCCCAAATAAATCTGCTCTATTGAGGAGGTGCTGTAGGAAGTGGTCCCCAAAATTCCTCTCTACTTAATGACAAAGATCTCATGTGTGAGTCCAGAGCGTAAGAAATATGTGAAGACACCGACTGACTCAAATGTTATCTAACTGAGCACAGGAATCTTCAGATTTTTTTTGGAATTGCTTTCAAACTGAGCCAAGCACCACAAGAATCCCAGATCTGGGCTTTTCTCCTGGAACATAGCAGCTAGCCACAAGATGATTGAGCATGTATCACGAAGATGTATCTGGAATATAGATCCACCTTCACAGACTTGCTGGAGTCTCGGCTTTTTTACTTTTTTCAGGGTGACCTTATAATTATGAAACGGTGCAAAAAACGATAAATATTCTTAAAAACATAAGTTAAACGAGACTGCAACCAAAAATCGGATACGGGGGTTATTTCAGGTGAGGAATCCGCCTATGAGACTGAAAAGATTCCTTAATGGGGTGTTGTTGAGAAAACCTGAAATTCAGGGGTGACCTTATAATTATGAAACGCACTGTAGGTGGGTCGGAGCTTTGCTGCTATTGCAGTTTTGAAAGTTGATCGAGCGATTCTCATTGTCGCAGTTGTTTGATGTTATTCCATCAATTTTCCATTAGTTTTGATGTAAGTGGGACGAATATATTCGCACTGCCAAAGTTTTTAGCGATTCGATGCTTTCTTCGCCATCATAAGGCAATCACAGTTGTCTTCGGGTGATGTGGATAAATGCAAGCAGATCAATTTTGTGCTTTGTATATATTTCATAAAGTGATCTAAATTCAATTCTTAAGGTGATTCACCAGGTGATAGCTATGAAAGATTCCAAGGAGCGGCTTGTCGATGGATATGTTGCAACACGGCTGCTGAAAGATAGTAGTTCAAAGTCAGTTTTTTTATCAATTTTGTGTGAGGAGCGCGGTCACGCAAGGTCTGTCAGTCGGCTTAGAACTTTATTGAAAAGATCGGAAGGGGGACCATAGAAAGAAGCATCACTGGGACTGATGTTCTCCGAGAATGAAAAGCTTAGCTATGAAGGGATAATGTATGGAGAAACGCGCGTTGAAGAGCGCGGCTTTGAAGTCTCTATCCCGAGCTCATGGCGGTTCATTAAAAACAGCAACTCTTCACTGGCCGAGTTTCTGCGATGGCTGAATAACATTCGCACCTGGCTGGTGTTGCCCCTCGTGTCAGTATCCATCCCTCAACGGCTAAGTGGTGAAAGGGCAAAGGGGAGGGATAGGGAAGGGGGTCTTACCCTTGTGGCTCCAACAGTTCTTTCTCTGCTTTTGCACTATTTAGTGCCTCGATTTTCATATTTCACGGTGAACCAAAATTACTCCTTCCGGTGTCTTTAAGGAGCTGAAGCTCGGCTCTGGTACTGCACGCCGTTTTCTCGGACCCCTGGCGTTCATTTGTGGTAATCATACTTCTCCTTTCTCAGCACATGAATAATCTCTTCCTCTATGTCAAACCGATCATGTACACTTTATCATTATTTGTCCATCTGGTGAAATGATATTTTTTACTTTTGATAGCTGCTGATTATCACCGCAGCCCGCGATGCGAAAGTTACTAAAAGGATGCTGAGTTAAGGGCAAAAGCTTCAGTGTCGGACGGGACTCGAACCCGCACTTCATCCTTTCCGAGGATATATGCTAATTCATTACAGTACTGACACCCTTTTCACCTTAACTCAGCTTCTGAATGGTATACTTACCGTAGCTTATCAGCACTCACACGTATAACGTGTGGAGCCGGTTGGCCAATATGGGCATCAAACCGTGAAGCTGGAAGCTTGAGTTTATCGCACATATAGCACATATCCTCGGAAAGGATGAAGTGCGGGATCGAGTCCCGTCCGACACCGAAGCTTTTGCCCATAAGTCAGTCGCTAATGTTGCACCCAAATGACCATTCAAGTGCTGATTCATAGCAAAGACTAACTGAATTGATTTACTGTTTGTTAAAATCAAGCATTGCGTTTGGCTCAATACTATTCCAGAGATGAGCAACTGCAGGTGTGTTTTGCCGAAATTGCTCGTCATTTGGCCAACTATGCGAATCATTCTGATAAACACAATGAAGTGAGTTGACGAATTCAACGTAGTTGGCTACTACACATATATTGTTCCATTGTAACTTGTTTTCAGTGGCCTTCCCATGTTAACTTCGAGCATTAATAAAAGAAACACGCGGGTTAGTGAAGTGTGGTGCCGCTATCGCGCTCGGGAAGTGCATCATTAGGACGTGCAAGTGTTTCGAGGGGTCAGATCACCAGTGTTTCGTGCTGAGCAGTTCACTATGTCAACGAAAGTGACACTCTATCAGACTATAATGAAGATGCGGGTATGCCATCAGGATAGAAAATTCGCTTGTGGCGATCGGTGTGTGACGCGATTATGCAAGCTACGCACGCCGAATTGGATGGGTCATAATCGATGACGGTGCTCTGCGCCTCATTCTAGGTGTAATCGCTTGAAGGAATCGTCCACGGAAAAATTAGTACATATGTTGTTCAGATATTTATGTTGTATTTGCCTAATGTGAGCAGCAGTTCCACGCGAAAAATGTGAGTCCGGCTAATACATAGCAGCGTGACAGAGCAAGTGCCAAGCTCGTCGTCCGCTGCGGTCGCAGACACATTGTAGGAGCAGGAAGCTACGTTAACATTCCCACTATCCGTTCCCAACCGTGGCGGAGGAGCGGACGGCTTCACGGCCTAATCGGCCGAGAATTTTGAGAGCTGTAGTGTTGGCGAATTCTCACTTTTTCGCGTGAAACTTTGCTTGCGTCTTTTATTAGGCAAATACAACATAAATATATGGGTAATAAAGAAACTTATTTCCCCTTCAACGAACGCGACCGTAACGGCGCCTATAGCTCGCACCGTCACGTCGCGCGCTGAACGCGGCCACGCCGATTTCCTGTCCTAATGGCATACACCCGACTAGAAATTCATATAGCAGACTATTGCAGCAGCTAGCTTCCACATATTCCATACATCTTATCTGTTTTTGATTAGAAATAGTATTTCATGGGATGTCACGTCTTGATTATTTATATTCCATCCATCCATCTAGATAGCTTATAAAACTTTACAAGTATGTATATTGTTTTGGCTTTATCTGTAACATAATAAGGCCAGGTGTTTGGCTAACCAAGCCAGACTCGGGAATCGGTGTTTGTGCGACGAACGATGCGAACTCTATTCCCAATGATGGTGTTCTTGCGCTCAAGTCGAAATCTGGATCGCATGTGGCCATACCAAACCACACTTTCGTCCCCAACCCCTCCGTTACCCCACCGAAATGTCTGGCATTGTGCAGTGATGGCAGACGTGTGGTGTGCTGTTGTGAACATTGTTCGCTTACAGGTGTTTCTTTTCTTCGTGCAGTCTGCTGGATTAGAGCGCACTGTGAAGATACCTGCGTGTGATGTATTAGTGGCAGACAGAACTCGGTAATTCTTCGAACGGTCGCTAGAGTGCGTATTGTGACAACAGTTGCAATTTACTTCCAGCTGCAATTGGCAAGATGCCAGCTCTGCGAACTCTGCCGTGCCGTCGGCTTCCATGACGTCGACGGTTGCTCCGGATATGCGGAGCATGAATAGGAGTGATTCTCCTCTGCCAAAGAAACCAAGGAAAGCATGCTACTTATGGAAGCCGAATGGTTTGTTAGTTGCTATATTCCCGTTACCTGATTGAGAAATGAGGCCATATTGAATTTTGAGTGGGTTAGGTTCGAGGTCATAGCCGGTACTCCCTGTAGACTAAATACCGACTATTTGGGTTCTGGAAATCCTCCGTGGATGTATGCTCTCGCTGCTGGGATCATAGTTAAAGCTGAATGTAAAAGAAGGCCATCTCTTTCCTTAAACATACATCCCGCCCTTTCATGGATCTTCCCCACAGTTGGAGCGCCAGAAATGCACCAGAAGTGAAGGAGGAAATTGCAATAAGCGCCGTAAAACTACTTCGTATTCATTCAAAATGCTCTCATGAATTCTTATGCGTGGGGCTATGAATGAATGAGTTCGTCGTCACCCATGTATTCATGCGATATCTGCTTATCAAAGGCCGCATGTAAGGTTTTTCGCGAAAAAGTGAGAATTCGACTAGGATACAGCTCCTCAAAGTGGCGGACGACGGCGCGGGGCCTCCAAGTGGATGTTCCGCCCGTCGTCCACCGCGGTGCGAAACGGAGAATGAGCTAAAGATCATTTTGTGTAACGGTTGGGACACACTGTCAAAAGAGTCGTCAGGTCACGCCATGACCATGCCCTTCCCTTGAATGTTTTCCTTTCCCTGTAACAGTTTTCTCCAGAGATATTTTAAAAAGAGCCATTGTACAAGTACTAAGATAAGACGTGGGTGTAATACTTGACCTGAACAATTTGGATCTTCTTTGAGGTGTGGAAGACTATTCTGAATTGGGATGTTTTTTTGAGGTATGAGAGACTTTATTTTGATCCTCTCTCGAATCCAAAACACACCTTTTCGAGTATTGTCACTGTAGTATCACGAGTCATGAATATAGAACATAGAGCGGGGTCAAAATCCGTCCCATTCTACATCCGAAACTGGAAAATTAGCATCCTCGAATTCCCGCCACGCAACTTTGAACAACTTTCGGCAGTTCAAATTTTCGCGCCCGCTGTTGATTAGCTTTTTCCGTGGACGATTCCTTCGAGTATCAAAAAGTATCCTTTTATAGAAACATTGAACTTGTACGAGTATCTCATGGAGAAGGAGGAACGACAACATCGATCGCAATGGGTGGATTTCGTCGGGCGCGTGAAAGCTGGAAATCGACCAGCAAATCTCTATCCTAATCTCGAATCCTCTTCAGTGTCCACAAAACAGGATTAGAACGTGCAGCGTGTGCGGTGTCATTTACTGCCGAGTATTATCTATTCTATTTATTGTTTTTTTGTATCATAAATGAGCATGTTTTCTATGTATTGAAACGATTTTTATAAAGGTATAATTTAATATTATAGTTCCATAAATTATTCGTGCTGCTCTTCAGAGGTTATCAGGAAGGAAAGATATTGTTTCTGCTGGGTGCGATCCGAACCATGCAAGTCAGCTATTAGAAGCAGGGCCTCCAAAGAGAATTATTACCAATCAGTAGTATAAATTATTTGATTGCTACGGTGATAAAAATGCGTGTCTTATTCACTGTGAAAGATGATACCTCTCCAGGGCCCGGGAAAGGTTCTCTTTTTTGACTTCCCTAGAGCCCTAGAGATCCTGTTGTCTTCCCCTGCTCCCATTTGCTTCAAAGAACAAAAAGGCATTTTGTGAGGACCTTTTGACATGGCTGCTTTAGTTGGTATCAAGTTATCTATAACCTTGGTCTAGGTCACAGAACAAATTGATAAGCATGTTGCTGGTTATTGATTCGATCTCGCCGCAGAGCTTTTTTCTGGAGCTTTCCTACTGGGACACGTCTCCCCTTTTCTTTGGAATTTCTGGTTGTTCGAAAGTTGTGTGTACCTGATGATCCACTGCAATTCGTTAACTTAAAATCCCTGGGAAATTGTAGTAATCTGCAACGTTTCAGGGCAGAGCCACAAGCGATTCATTGATTTTACTTGAACTCTGAACGTGGAGAGCGTGATCTACCTAGCTCTCATCCTTACTGTACAGTAATTTCTCACAGTCCATTTAATATCTAAATAAGGTCCCATGTGAAGGGAGATCACTGTGTTTCTTCAAGAATGCTAAAGCTGCGATATAATAGTCAGTTGGAAAGTATTAGGTCGTAAGGAAAGTTTAGACCGGATTTCGCAATTTTTCAGAAGATCATAGCTCTGCTCAGACTGCAGCTTTTCTCACAGAATACTTACCTTTCGATTCGTCACATCTCTAGTAATAATATACATATTTGCACATCCTTTTATGAGGGAAGTCTGACAGTATACGCTGTGCGAAACCTTAAAAAGCCGTCTTCAAATTGTCATGCTTCCTGAACACTCTGCTATTGAAGGAACTTTCTAGATCCTATTAAAAGTGGGGTTTAGTTTCCGCTAGAGCTGACGTGTATGAGGGACGAGTAAGGGCTGCAGCCTGGATCTTCTCCTATTTCTGGAAGACGATGTGTGAAAAATGCGGTGGTGCATGGCTGCTATGAGGGGTCGTGTAGCATCCTCTTTTTGAGTTTGGCATCAGAGCTACTTAACAGCTACCTAAGCCTGTCTACATTGTAAGGTGGTCAACTACATCGGTATTAGGAAGGCTAATCATTTTACACTCATCGGTTCTGCTGTTCTGTACATCCCCTTCATTGCGAAAACACCCCAGTAATTCTTTATAGGCACGTTTTTTGGGCATATTAATGTTTGCCTAATCTCACAAACATTTCCTCCATTTTGTAATTTACACAGGTTTTGATATGGAACTGGTGTAGAAACAAGTGCCGATCACACTCTTACTCAATCTGAAGACCAAATCCAGTAGGTCCCACTCCCTATGCCTTCTATCCGTTCGATGGCGGCGATTTGGACCGCTGTGAGATACTGAAAATGCAACAGTTATTCGTTGGGTAGGCCAAATATAGGAGTACAAACTTTTTTGCACCGATAAATCCCTTCTTGGAATGCGCCACGCATTCTTATTGCATTTGGTGGAAGTGCTGCAATGACAAGTGGCGCGCTCTCTCACTCGCACGGTGCGATGATCAAATCTCACTCGTTCGGTCCAATCATCCGGAAAAGTTGAATTGTTATAAAACCTGTCCGGTAGCATAAAAACACTGACTTATGCGTACATCGGCTGGTCCCAAAAGTCATTGTGGAGACCAAATACATTAGCTTGCCACTACGTTTATGAATGGAACTGAAGCAGAGTGTGCACCTTTAGTTCACGAAGTGTACTGTAGGTATACGGTAGTATAATTACAAATTACTTAGGTCACTTCGCACCTCCAGTTGAAAACTACTTTTAGTACTTCCACTACCGTATTCCTTTCTATCATTATAACAACATCTGGATATGTTTTGTAGAACCATACTCCATCGTTTTATTCGAGTTTTCGTTTAACCGAAGAGACCACAATCCTTCTCATGAGGAATTTTACAACGATCAACATTAAGCAGAGAGCAATCACAATTTGACTTAACAAGTATGCAATAATGTCTAGGCAGTGGTACTGTACGAATGAAAGATCTCTAGCGTGCATCATGAGATGGTCCATTTGACCCTCTTCTGCTAACAATTTCACCCAGTGGGACACCTCTGCACGTGCAGCTGCCGCCCGACCGCGAAGATGTCGAGCAGTCTTGGCCGCTTTACGCGCATAAGTGCTGAAACATTATCAAATAGCACTGTTGACTTGATTGCGCGCATTCAGAACTCACAGATCTCAGCAGTTTCTCATGAAAACCCCGTACAAAGTTCAACTCATGCGTTTGGTGACAGCACTTCACGAAGCGCCGCTACCAGAGTGTCTCTGTTGAGTTCGTTCCTTTCAATCATAACTGCTGTTCCTCTTCGTTGAATGTTTTTGGCATTGAGGAACTGATCTCCAAAGAGCGGTATGGTCACCATCGGTTTGCCATTGAACGTTGCCTCAATGATGGAATTCATTCCGGCGTGTGTGACAAAAGCCGATAGTCGCTTATCAGCTGAAAGTACGAATTGTGGATAAAGGGCATACTCTTCTATAAAACAAACAACAGCAGTGCAGAAAACACTGTACAGAGAAAACTTTAGGAAGAGCCAGGTCAACGAAGAGGATTGGTGGTTTTGGGCTTCGCCTGTTTGCCCTTCAAAAATCGCTCTGGCATATAGGACTAAGTGACCACTGCCTATTCACCTACAAATACAAGGACAAACACCTCATCTGACGGGTTGTGGGTCCAAAAGCAGTGGGTCGACAGCCTGGATGCAATCACTACGCCTTTTATCACCACGAGGCTGTCTCGATGCTGAAATGCCCAGGAAATGCAAGTTGCAGCGGATTGCACCTTATTGGGCACCTAGTGCATCCCACCCAGCATCTTTAAAGTAATCGTTGTTTCCCCATCAACAACATTTCAAAGGTTGTTCGGTGGGAATCCAAACGTGCTGCAGTCTTTTTTCTGATTTTCGAAATCTGAGTTAAAAGAAGGAGTTTTTTCATCCTGCAATTTCCACTGAGGACCCTACTTATACAGTAATTATGAAAAGAAATAAAATCACGGAATTGCCGTACTCGATTCCCTCGATCCCGACTCTCTATCAAGGAGAACAGCCATGCACACGGCTTACTAAACCTTTGATAATCAGTCAGGAGCGCTGAAGCGATGAATAATGTTCTCACCTAATAGATCCACTTGGGGTACCCACTTCATCCTGTATACATTCGGATGCCCCTCGAGCAGCTCTGAATCGTTGTCATCTTCGTATTTCCATATAAAAGTTGTATTCGGAAAAGCAGCGAAAGCCTCTAGTATGCCTGAATGAGAGCGAAATCAGCGGCAGTCAACTCTTGCAATCCATATAACTATGCGACTTGTTTCACTTTCACCTATGAAGGAGAAGTTATTAACTAGTACAAGGGATCAGTTTTTTGGAAGTCCTGCTGACCTCTTTTCAGCCATGGCGGCATGTTTTTAGCTTGGGTGAAGGCGCCGAACGAGAACAGGACGTTCGTAGCTCGCTGGTCGAGAATAGCGCTGAACTTCTGAAAGCTAACCAATGCGTTTTTTAGAATTGCGAAAGGTAGTGTTCAATCTTCACTGAAGGCTGTTCTGCACTTCATCAAGTGGCTTCGGTTCACGTATGGTTACTCCTCCTATGTAACGAATGATGTTTGCTGTGGGACGTGGCGTTTCCAAGAATTCGTTCACATTCAGCAAGATAATTCCAACCTTCTCCTGTAAAAAGATTTCGTGCGTGAATGGTCAATGTAAAGCGTTCACAGCTCACCCTTAGCAGCTTTCGAAAGTCTGGAAAACCAGGGTAGACTTTCTCGAAAAGCAATAAGGTGTCTCGTTCATAATTAAGAAACCGATGGTATAGTTCGATATTGAGCTTAAAATTGTCCAGACGCTCCCAGAATGTCATATCATCGCTATACGTCGTGTATGTTCCTGGAAACGATATATTATGACAACTGAACAAGGCAGCACGCACGGGGTGCATATCCCTTCGTTTTGCTCATCCTTCTGCTGCAACAGCGAATACGTACATACCTGGGATATAGCTGGGGTTAGAAGGAACACCGGTGATTTCTGGAACATATGGTGTTACCCCCAGAGCAGACACGGCTACGGTTTTCTTCACTCCAATCAACTGAACGGCTGATTAGGTGAGTTTTCAAATTGTAACAATAGTATATTGCACGTGTTCAAATATGCAAGCCATTGCTGACTGCTCACCTCGAAAATACCAACTTGATACGGATCGTAAATTTCATGGATCGCGACGTCAAAGTGATAGTCACGGAGGCTGGCTAAGAAGTTTTTGTCCTCGACAATTCCTTAGGAAAAAACGTAAAATTTGCAAAAATATTGGAATGGTTTTACCTAGGACGCTTTTCAAGGCTGCAAGGGGGCCGGTGAAGTAGCCTCTGTCGACGTACGAAATACTCTCAAACGAACCTCGGAGCGTGCACTGAAAGATCCTAATGAATCGGTCAAAATCTTTGACGCTGACCGAGCGTCCCTGTGCTGGTTCGTCCCAGAAAGATGAGCGTTTAATGCTAAAATTAATGCTTGTAACAAATGCTCAATTTTACGGAGGAGCATTCAATATACGCACTCCATTTCTGCAAGGCTATCATCGTTATCCATGTATTTCGATAGATACGGTATCTGTCGAATAGTTGAAGTGTGCCCTACCATATTGATGTGAGGGTCCATTATCGGAGAGACGATTGTCTGCAATGAAGTATCAATGGATGAAACTTCAAGAAGAGAATGAAATGCGTAAGCCTCCTGTAGAAAAGCTGTGGTGGCTCGAGCCCACATGTGCACTAAAAGCACATCAAATTCTCGTTTTGCCTCTATTACACCGGAGCAATTCTGGAAGAGTATTTCATGCCCATACTGCGCACACATATAGAGCCACATGGGATAAGACCATAAGGATCACTCCTTGAATGAAATTTTGGCACCTCACTGAAGTGAAGTATCTAGAACTTTCAGTTGGCTACGCCTCTGACCGTTTTTTCTTTCGTTTGGTCCTTTCTCGAAGGAATTCTGATACACCGCTTGTGACCAAGTCAGCCTACTCCCATTCATCATTTTGCAAGATGGGACTGATCTCAGGACAGATGGCAACTTTCGAAGGTCATGGAAAGGCCACCAACTTCCACTGACCAGCCCCACCATTGCCTTAATCCTAGTGTACACCACGATCGCTGAAGGTGTCTAGAAGGAAACCCGGTGCGACGTTCCATGGAATTTACCGGAGACGCACGCGCAGTAAAGTTTGCTTTCACACTCTGCAGCGCTGCCGACTGCAGCTATAGCCACGCGCTCTATATATAACTTGTGATCCAATCACCTTTCATTCGATTACGATGCAATCCGGCTCATCTTCTTCTTCCACTTTCAAGATTTTCAAATAATCACTAACTTAATCACTGACCAGTAGCTGTTGCCTACGGGTCACATAGCAAAAAACCAAAGAACCAAAGCCCAGAAAGCGCAACGTGACACCGCGTTGACTCCTTTTGCGCCACACCGTTTCATTCATAACGCAAAAAGATTGCAAGAGAGTAAACGGGAACGAACCACGTTGTGTCCATCTTCGAACAGAATATCGGCTATAGTTCCCAGGAATCGAACATGACTGTAGCCAATAGTCGGATTCCATACAAGGACGTTAGCACAGTTGGTGTTCAAGATCAGACTACACAGCAACACTAGCCGAGACATTTCTAAACAACGGTGAAGCAATCCCTCATTTCTTCCACCAGGCTAACAGAACGAGGAGAAACATCAGCAGAGTAAATAATGCGACTTTTCTGGAACCACCTTTTCCCTTTTGATCTCTTTAAATTTTCTCCACCACGAGAAAAAGTAATCCGAGCTTGGTGAGCGAATGGTGAAAAGGTTTACAACGCGAAGTGTTCTATGGAAGCATTGAGTGTGTGTGCGGATTCTCCCCGATTTGGGAATGTTATTGTGCGGCACAACGACGAAACTGAACAGCAATACGAAAGATTATCAGCACTGATAAAGTCGATATATTTCGGTTGACAGGAGAGCACCCGGTGAAGGGTACAGCGATGTGGGCATAAGGAAAACCGTCATTTTCGAAGGAGCATATCGGTTATGCAGAACTGGCTACCAGTTGTGATAAACGCTACAGAGACGAGCAGAGTAAATGCGCCTTACCATCTGTACTTTTGAGGTTGTTGGGCTTACGCTCAAGTCAGGAGATACAGAGGGTTGATCTGATGCTCCAGCACCTGTCAAGCAAAACATCGTGAAGGTCTAAAAAGGTGGTAGAGATTGAGAATGGGATTGCGATGATCTGTAGGTGCACCGTGCGGCAGGTATCTGTTGTACCAACCACGTAGTACAAACAAAAGAATTAAAATAAGAGAAAAAACTCTACATAGATAAGCTTTCAAACACATTGCAGAGTTCTTACACATGGTTGCACAATTTTGTACAAAACGACAAAACTGCAGGCTCCAACTTTGATCAGTCGGGCAGACCGCGTGTAATATCGGGGGGGGGGGAGTGGTTGTAATGTAACTGCGTGAAAGGTTCAAGTAATGTCAAACTTCCGCGTATTGGTTTCGAGTTGGGCCTTCAGTGCTGAACAAGAAACACTGATTTTTCGGTGAACGCAGTTTCATTCCCAACCATTCTTTTCCACTCTGAAGAAGCGATAAGGATGGAGGGCACACGTCGCTTTATGAATTGGGTGTGTTGACTACTGATCAGCTCCTTTTGGGGTTTTGTTTCATTTCTTAAATAATTATGATAATAACTCATATGTGCCTGCCGACGCCATTGCAGGATTCAGAAGGGTGTGTACATAGTGCAGTGGTAGTGCTTCTAAAAATGGCAATTTACTAGTGAACAGGCACATACCAAGTGAGGAATAGCAACGAATTTTTTATTCACGCCATTCAGCCCGTTTATATGCAAGAATCTCACAAAATCTTTTGGCTTATACTCTCATATAAAATCAGATTTTGTACAAATGACTTAGGAATTTCCATGACATGGTAGGTATTGTACATATGGCATCATGAAACTATTTAACTCATTGTTCACTATAACAATGGAAAAGAATTACTCGAGGATTTCCTTAACTGATCTGTTAGCATACATACATAGGTTCTGTGGGAAGGCCTGACTGATGATTTTGACAAATCATGGATCGATCAGGCTTACAGGGTTTCTCGTTTGTGTTGGGTCGAGGAATAAGTTCCCGCGGTTTTTTCTAACCCCGTTTTTCACAATGTTTCCTTCACCTTTTGGCAAAGTTTATATATGCTTTCGATAGAGCTTTTTTTGCTCTACAAAATACTGCTATCTGTTTACCGTCAAGATCAAAAATGTTTGTGTATATGTTCTGATAGAGCTTCTCCGGCTCACCAGAATGGCACTACCTTTTATTCGAATCGCTTAACTTTTTGCTCTTTTTAAGACTCACAAATGCAATACTCGCAAAAGTGTGCTTTTTCGTTATCTTCTCTTCCTCGCCTACCATCGAGATTGGAGAGAATGTGCATATATGCATTCGATAGAACTTTTTTTGCTCTACAAGCTAATACCACTCTTCTTTCCTATCCTCTCATATTTTAGCATGTAGCAATAAGTTTTCACCTGTTTTTCAATTGAATATTGCATAATGAAAATGAATTTTGTCGCCAGAGTATTTCGCACCATTCAATAGAGCTCTTTTTGCTCTACAAGACAGTGCCTACGGTTTTTGTTTGAATCAATTTTTTCCATTTTTTCGATCATTTAAAAGTCGACGAAATCGAGCATTTTCATCACATGGTGACGAAAATGCTCGATTTTTTAAATGGTCTAAGAAATGGAAAAAATTTATTGAAACAAAAACCGTAAGCACTATCTTGTAGAGCGAAAAGAGCTCTGTCGAAAACATGTATGAACTTTGTCAAAAGATGAAGGAAACATTGTAAAAAACGGTGTTGAAAGAAACCGCGGGGACTTATTCCTCAACCCAATATAAACTTGTTGTCCAAAGTAGTTGACTCCACATACAATGTCTTGTGAGTTACGTGATGCCCTCCTATTGAAGGTGGCAACTCCGGCGATAATGTATCTTATCGTGTCGCTGGCAATATAAGTGGGCTATTATATGACAGTCACATAAGTCCTTTTTATCGTGCAGCGTTCTTCCTCATTGATTTTCTCATGAGATCTTGGTCGTCCATGTTGTGGTTTCACAAGGTAATATCTAATCCTTATCAGCTAGCCCCTGGAATTGAATGATAGCATGTTCGAGTGTTTCACCCTAGGACATGACTTGGGTATTGCCCCTGACGCGGTTATCCTTTCATCCTCTACCGGGAGTGTCTCCACTGGACCTCTTCGGTGCAGAAGTGATACTATATCATTGCACCGCCCAAAATCACCTGTATAATCCCGTATTGCGATGTATTATGATCGGTTATAGTATAAAAGGTGCGTCGTAATAAACACACTACACGTGCCAGCCATCCTTTGGTAATCCACCAAAGTCCATAAGTGCTCAATGGCCTTTTATGGATTCCGAGATACTACACTGCAACGTTGTTTGATCTCCATCATCCACACTGTTGACGTCCTCTTTATCTGGTGTCTACATCTTCCCCTCAGATCCAGTGTTACAACTACAGTTTACAGAAATGAGCTGGCTGAAGGATTTCGAGGAGAACGGCTTTGCAGTGATCGAAAACGTCTTCACAAATGATGAGTTGACAGAGATGAAGAACGAGATCGACCGTTTGATCACCGAGATCGATTTGAATGAACACCCGAAAAGCGTATTTTCAACGTACGACGAGGATAAGGTACGCTTAGCCGTTCGTTTTTGTCAACGAAGCATCTAATAGTGTTTCTTGAGATTTAAGCACGCTGCTGACGACTACTTTCTGAACAGCTCCGACAAAATTCGAGTATTCTTCGAGGAAGGTGCCCTTGACAAAGATGGGAATCTTCTCACCGAAAAGCACAAAGCTTTCAACAAAATTGGCCATGGTATGATATGATTTTCATCAGCTTTCTCTATTTTCAAGTCATTATATATAGGACTTCATCTGAAGAATTCCGTATTCAAGCGGATGTCATTTCATCCGGAAATAAAGCGGCTGGTCAAGGATCTGCACTTTGAAGAGCCTAAAATAGTGCAGAGTATGTATATATTCAAGGTAAGCCTGATTACTGACGCGCAGCGAACTGTTCATTATTTCCTTATTGACTCCATATCCGCACATTGCTCGTCAGAGAATCGGTAAGTATGGATTGAGAGGGCCTAATCGCTCATAGCCTCCTTGACGAAAGTGAAATACATGTGGGTAGTTTCACCCTCGGTACCTTGTAAGCACCCGTTCATGAAATTCATGATCGCTTTGTAAAGAGCGGCCTTTGAAAAGAATACTATCGAAGGAAGTCTGCAACGTTCTCTCATGAGGTGTTGTGTACCCGAGTGTACCCTTATGGAATGGATAGAACCCTTTTGGGTTCCATCGCCACTCATCTAGTGGAGCCACGGTTACAGATTGCTTCAGTAAAATGCCCTTCATGAATTTCCGAGTGTTTTTAATCAGAATGGCCACATTCATTTTATCTGCCTTTCACAGAAGAAACAGCTTTTTTCAGCAACCAAAGATCGGTGGTGCAGTCACTGATCACATCGATGCCACGTTCCTATACGTGGAGCCGATCGAACACCTTATCGGAATTTGGATTGCCGTTGACGACGCTAACGAAGAGAACGGATGCTTAGCATTTATCCCAGGAAGTCACAAAAGTGAGCAGACCCTTCGCTGTAGACTCTATATACTCTTTTCATCAAAGTTGGCATAATTACTAATTACAGGATCATCCGTTGACTACCGCTTCAGACGAACACACAAAACAGATGGTAGTCCACTGCTGAAGTTTACTGGTGAACGTCCAATCTACGATCAGACGAAGTTTGTGAACGTCCCCATAAAGAGAGGTGTGTTCTAAGAAAACCATCGAAAACTGTCAACAGTCCTTCCGGTGCCGGTGGTGTAGTTAGAGTGCTAGCAAAAGGATCGTCAAATTTACTTGAGGGTAGTGGGTATTTGTGAACGTCATCTTTGGCGGAACGATTCGGTTACCTTGTTTTTCTCTTAACAAGAAGTACAGCTGAGAGATTCCTCGTGCTTTGATAACAAGTCACCGTAGGGCTGTGTTCTAGGCGTATCCTCGATTTAGGTTTCTTGACGATGCCATGTTCCACCACGTCGGTCTATCTGCATCATAGCAAATATCCAAAATCGCGGATGGTGCCGATCCGCTGAAATCGCTAAATCGTGGATACGCAAACACGTACACACTCTCAATCAATATATATCTTTTTTGAACTTTAAAATCTGAAAGCCCCAGAATGGTGACCGTGAACAAATGGGAATACCACGTTGCTCTGAAATAGGGGCCGCAGTCGCAGGAAGTGCAGTGACGAGGTATACACCTATGTCGAAGTTTTGCAAAGATTCAGCGGATGTATTTCGCCGTTTCTCCTTCGCGGGTTGCAATAGTTGGATAGCGCTGTTTCTTCAAAATTCCTTCACATTTACAGTCCATTTCCCGACGGCTGGCAGGGTAAGGACTACGGACTTGGATGAACGTGTGTCGATCTCTCTCATCCTGCCACACACTCTCACCCAAGTCCGTAAGGCCACGCCCTGCCAGCCTTCGGGAACTGGAGTGTACCTACCAATTTACTGTGGGCTTCGGTGGACGAATGAGAGAAGTGTGGGTTTTTTCCACGTATTGTGCGAGCTCCGTAAGCTTCAAAGCTGGCGAAAGGTGAAAACAACGAAGGATATGGCCGCGTTCACACTTTGCGATGCCGGCTACAGGGCATGGCTGCGTGTCTCTGCGCCTCTCCTGTGCCATTTTGTCTCGTCGCCTGAATCGTTTCTCCACCTCCTCTTGCCATTCTCTCGCTGCCTGTGAGCGCAGCCACGCCCTGAGGGCGCAGTATAAACGCGCCTATTGATGCAAGTAGCAAAGAATCATGACTATGCATTAGTGAAGCTCCGCACGCTACGGTTTTCTGTTTTAACGACACACAGTGTAGTAAAGGTTATGCAAAAAATGTATTGCTAGTATGCCACTCGCTTTAGGGTCCTTAATTATCATCCATGGTCTGGTTGTTCATAAAAGTGAACCGAATACGTCGTCGAACAGCCGGCACGCGTACACGTTGCATATTATGGAATCCAAAAATACCAAATGGAGCGAGGATAACTGGTACGAGCTCATTGATTGCTTTACAGTGTATGCCCCGAATTCGCGCACTCAATGCAAAAGGTGACCAAAATATGTTGAAGCTTTTAATATCTCCACACCAATTGTTGGGCGGGGATGGGATAGCCGTTCCGTCACTCAGTCTTTTCCCGTTAAAAGCAATATGCACATTATTGAATGTTTAGGAAGTGAAACCATGCTCCATGATTGAACGGTAGACCGTTCCTGGCGCTCTTTTTTGCGAAAAGGGCTTTGAAGCAGCGTAATTAGGCCCTCCGCATCAGAAAGATCTTCAAAGCGGTGTTCATGGCCGCTCTTGTGACGCGCACCGTTGAGCGCCTGTAGTGTGTCGCTTTGCATAACCGTTTTGTAAGTTCACTGAGCCAAACAGGTGCCTTTTCAGGTTGCAAGAGACTGACACGCAAAAATTCCCACCACTTTTATGACACTCGCCTAAAGATGTTCAATTCAAACCGATCTTCAAATAATGTCCATATCCGAATGGTCTTATTGTTTTTCTTGGATCGAATCGTGTGCGGTGATTTTAATACGTTCACTTTTTGATAGCCTGTTCTATGTTTTCACCATTGTACTCTATTATTTCACCATTGAGTAGCGCAGCCTTCCAATGCCGAATGGCATCCTTCCATCCTTTTATTATCATCATAACTTATATATAAAACAGGAGTTTGATGTTTCTTTGTTTGTTGTTCTGTACGTGGGGAAAAGGCAATACCCTTTTCCTTTCATTTGCTGCTCAGTGGATGCACAGGATCTTTTTCTACCAGGATGCGTCCTTGTCGGTCGGGGTAAAGCTCATGATACATATTTCTGAGATTTCAAGAACTTTTCAAATGCACTTCGCGGTCATTTGCTTCAACGGTTATACGCACCTCACCGTATTTGTTCAGACGGAAAAGTTTTCACGGGCTGAACCGTGGAAGGAAAGTCATCGTGGCCAATAACGTCTGGTGGGGTACACCATGCGGAGAGGATGTTGGGCATCAGTAAGCGGGTCCCAGTAATGATTTGGGGTCCAATGCGACACGCTGTAGGTTTCCGCCGATTTCGGTGTAAAGCTTGCGGATGCGAACATGAAGAACATGTTGCCAGACATAAAGAAGCGTTGACCTCACTGGTACTCCGTAACAACACTTGGTGAGTTTAGAGGCATTGTGCTCCGGTTTCAAGAATCGAACTGATTCAAGTGCTGTCGATCCTAACTGTGCGAATTCATTAGTTTCCGAAGAGTCTGTCAAACCTCCCAAAACTTGACACCATTGATCTCCTGCCGGGGTCCTTAACTGAAAGCGAGATCTGTCGAGTCAGTCATCCTAGCATTGAGTTACAGAGAGTAGCCCTGGTAAAGATTTGTGAAAATGTGTGGGAAAACTTGCGTGTCAAGTGCGGTTAAGTGATGGAGAGACTTCGAGCTCGTATTCGAGATTGTATCCTTGTCGGGGCAGCGCCCCTTATAACATGACCAGTGTTCCTTGTAATACATGATGTGTGTTAAGCCATGAATGGGTTGTTTTTTATTTAGTCCATTTACGCCATCAGAATATTGCAATGCAGTGGCGCCCGTAATTTTGGGAAACCCTGTATGTAATTTGTTTGTCTGTCTGTCCGTCCACAGACGAATGATTGTGTCATGGGAGCCGAAACAACCACTCACGGAGATGAGCAGCCAATGATTAGCAGCATCAGTCTTCCCTTGTAAAAATTTGATAGCATCACCACTTAAATGATCACCTTCTAAGTACCCACGCCGTGGGACTAGCTGTCAGCACAAAAGAAAGCGCGCAGATGTGATGAGTGGAAGAAGAACAGTACGGTGAAGGATTGGGGGTGTAGCCTTATGTCGAATTTATGCGCGGCCTTCGACTGGCACTGCGACGTGAAAGTGAACCTTTTCAGTTTTATTGCCTTGAAAATGATATCGATTTGACCAAGATAATTGATTAACACAACTCTTTCCTTTCTGATGAGCTACCTCGGATTGAGTGTTAGTGAAGCAATCATACTTCTCAGCCCTGATTCTTTTTTGTTCCTGGAAATTGCATGGTATTAAAATGTTAATAAACTTCCTATTAACTGACGCTTTATGCGATGTCGTTCGTATGTAAAATATGGCCATATAGCACTTCTAATCCTGAACGCAACTAGGGATCAAAACCAGGTGCTTGAATCTGAAGGTTAAGGCAGGTTGTGCCAAGAACCTGTACCAGCCAGAATTTTTCATCAAACTCCGAAGCTCATGACTCTCCCCTACCAGGCATGTCTCAGTGAGGTTAGTACTTCAATGTTCGATAGATCTTTGTTAAAAAGCGGTTTAAGAAACCTCACACGGGAATTCAGGTTTTCTAATTCCCATGAGGTGTGGTTTCGCCTGCTAAAGGCTACTCCCAAGGTTCCATACGAAAAAATCAAAATCCGGCAGATTCCATCGAAGTCTCCACGTTTTCATCCGCATGAATAGAGATTGTACCAGCCAGAATGTCTCATCAAACTCCGAAGCTCATGACTCTCCCCTACCAGGCATGTCTCAGTAAGGTTAGGTTAGAGATTAGAGAACGTAGAATGGGCCGCTAAGGCTTCAGGGTCAAAGCGACGGCAGTAACCGGAGACTCGGAGTGAGAAGTAATCAACTTTGGGCGCGAAGTTCTAGACTGAGCTCCTCCCCATTCACAACCACTGGAGGGTGGTATGGCGAAAAACCAAATGAGTTGCTGTTCCCTCAGATTTTAGATGTCTGCGTTGTAACGAATGATTTTTGGCTTTATTCAATTATAACTACACCAGGCACCGCGAACTGGCCAAAAGGCTTCTACACCTTCCCTAACTTTTAAGGCCGTGATCCCCCCAATTCGACCACCTCGTTCGTTTATGACACGTGTAAATGTAAATGTGAGATCATGAAGCAATTTATGAGCACTTATAATAGGCCCCCACGAAATCAATGGAACAAAAATTTTTCGCACCTTACCCACAGCCACCCTATAATTAATCATGATATTGAGGAAAAGGTAAACTATATCTGGGCATACCAATTTGGTTGGAAACTTGTACTTGAGGGGCGTCATCACCAAAATACAAACACCGCATTCGTTTAACGCGAAATCTCTGTGCTCATGTCATAGGCACGAGCAGCCAAAGAGGCTACGTGACCAACTCCCTTATATGTGTATCCAGATGTAGTCTGACTTCCAGATTGTCATCATGGATATCGCGATATCTTATGTGATAAAAGCAACATACACCTTACCCATATCCGTACTTCAAATCAGTGACAAATCAATAGACTAACAACTCATTGAGGTGAGTTTTGAGAAGGTGATCACGCGCACTCTTTGGCCGCCGATTACACTTCATTTTGAGTTTCGTGTGATTTAATCCCGCCACCAATCGCGAAATTGGTCTTTAAGCCGAAATCACACTTTTGAGACTTTCTTGTGCTCCTTGCTTTTAACTATTTCAAACCATATTGCATGAACAATATCTTGTATGTTTCTACAGGGGTGCCAAGGTGTCACTCTGCTCACGACTCTCTACGCTGAGTATACTAAACAAAGGGTAACGAAAGAGATAAAAGTATTGGAGCTGGAAGGTTCGTCCAAAAGCGGGAGCAAGCTGTGACTCACTACTTTCACCGTCCTGTAAATATGGAGCCTTCAGTCGGTGCAGTCGGTTTATGGAAGTCAGAGCACTTTTGCCGCTTGGACAACGCTGCTATGATCCGAGGTGTCACTTTTCAAGCCTCAAACCCGTCTCCACAGGCCGAAGGGGTTCCAGTTGTGATGGCGCGCTTTGTTTCTTGGAAACGGAGGGCACTGAGTACCCGAAGAAAACTGAACGTTTCAAGGCACCGGTAGGGGTAAGGGAAAACTGAGATCTGGAAGTAGATGTTCTCTCAAACGAACCTTTTACTTCAGAAGAGGTCACTGTGATGGAAATCGCATTAAAAAACGTGCCTTGGGGTATTATGACTACCCCGCAGCATGGCATGTCGTTATGCGGTCATCCGGCCGGGGGAGTCGCCGTGGAGGGGCGGGCCAACGATCGCGGCCGGCTGGTTCAGACTCTGGCCTGTCTTCAGTCCACTCCGGCTAGTGACGCAGAGGGCGAGAAAGAAAGGCGGGATTTTCGGGTACCTCTTCCTCGATTTTTTCGAATTTTATGTTGTTCTTTCTCTACTATTACAATGCTGAGCACCTCTACCTTCGTAATCTCCCGATTTGCCAAATTTACCCCTCCCGGTGTCCCGGTGGACACCATCATATGAATCCTCTCAGGCACCCAAAGTGTACAGTCCTTAGGAAGGTCGTGTATGAAGGTGAGAAGTTTTGGATTTCAATCAAGTTGAGTTGACACATCATGTTCACTCGGAAGAAACCCCCGATCCTGAGTGTGCAGAAGGCTGTTACGATGTTTAGTGATAGTGTGGAAAGCTTTTTTGAATTTGGGTATCGAAACAAATGACAGAATCTGCTGAATTTCAACTAATATAGTTGAAAGTGGAGGAAAGTACCCTAAAGTCTGATAGATAAGTCCGCCCGCACGCGGTATCGCGCGCGGCACAGGCAGCCGCAGTCTTCAAAGAACCAAAGATGGAGGAAATTGAGTACGCTATGATTATTGAATTGTATTACTCGAGTTTATATTGTATTGTATACTGTATTTGCTGATATAAAAGCGAGTAGCAAGCAAAGATGAGCACAGAAACTTAACAGTTGGCAGAGGGAAGTGAACGAGTGAGAGGAGAATTGTTGTTCAACGGGGGGTTTAGCGATGCAACGATGGTTTTGGCGAAGAAATAACGGTTAATAAAAGCTTTTCCTTATTTCTGTTTTGTGATGATGCACTAAGCCTCACAGATATGCGTCTTTCACCTTTATTTCCCCTTCCTTACCCCTGCAAAACGCGCTTCTGCTTGCCGCGTCAAGTTTCTGCACCTAGTGTAAGCCCGCCTTCTAGTCATCGAGCTATTTGAAATGCCTAAACAATTCAGCAGTATACGGGAGAATAATGAAATTGACCCGACAAAAGCCAGATATACCAAAAGCCGCATCAGGAAAAGAATGAGCTACGGAAAGGAAGCTGCTTTAGTTTGCGACAATTTCTACTCAATTTTCGTGAAGACGACTGTCAACAGCTTCCCAAGGGCCTTGAACCAACAGTCATTTAGATGGGATGAGTGAGAGTTTCTATGTTATGAATGTTTGTTATGAATGTGATGAAATTAAAATGCGTAGGAAGTTCAAGATGTATGATCATTGTTACACGAGTCGAACGAAGATTTCGATACGTGGTATTTTTAGTATTAGAAATAAAGTTAAATAAATATTTCCTAACTACTGTCGTTCTAAAGAATGAAGGGTGCATCGCAATCCTGTGTCCTTTGAAGACTGCGCCTGCGTCCGCCGCTGCCGCGCGCGACACCGCGTGAGGGCGGACTTATCTATCAGACTTAAGGGTAAGTGACTTTTTGGCACCCCGCGTATTCCCCAACTCCCATTTCTTTTGAGCAGGGCATCAAATGTCGATGGATGAGCATCGCGCACCTATTGCATTTTGAGAAGAATGAGTCATTGTAGAGGAAATTAAAAGGGTTTCAAAATCCTGCTTAACAGCCCTGTCTTTTCATCCGTGTTCGTGCTGGAAAATTCGATATTCACTGATTTTGCTGTAAAAGGTTGACAACTATTACGGACGAACCTATTTTTTTTCCGTTGTCTGAACCATCCACCTTCCGATGGGCGTGTAGCTACTTGCTGTTCTAATGCTTTAACAACCTTAATAGAGGATTAGAAGATAATTGTCTCACGGCTTGTTTCATACAACAGAGCACACCTCTGACATATCGGCTCTCTCCGCAGGATCTTTCACAAAAACCCTTTCATCGATAAAGTTCCGAAGTGCTTCTGGAACGCAGTCCGGCAAGGTCAAAAATTCACCATTAGTGATCTGCAGAACAAATTCTTCCAATGGTGAAATGTAGCAGGTGAACATTATGCCTTTTACCGACATGAACTTTGACTTCAGCGTTTGTTTTGCCTTCCCATGGCTCTGCTCCATCGGAGAAGATTTCAAAGACGACAACGCCGAAACTGAACACATCAGTTTTCAGAGAAAATGAGAAGGTGGTGATGGTCTCCGGAGCCAGCCATTTGATGGGGAGCCTCATCGCTGTACGGATTTGATAATGCGTGCCCATACGAGATAATCCAAAGTCGCTTATTTTAACCTGAAATGACAGAGCGATAATTGGGGAACACAGTAGCACAGAAATAGATCTCAATTATACATCTGAGCCACCTTTTATGCAGAGGAATAAATAGAGGTATACCTTTGTGACCCGACTGTCCGAATCACAAATTAAGCTCAGGTTAAATAGGAGCATCACACTACTTCTCATGGCTTCAAAACGCTTTCAAGCTGATCGTTCCTGACATGCCCTTTACGACGTAGCAAAAGCAGCCGTACAGAGATGTGCGGTCAACTCCAATGACCGACCATCATGAACGTGCCCAGACTAGGGCCGAAACGCTCTCCTCGGTCTTCGTCAGAGACAGCATTAGGGGTGATTTGGTCATTGAGAAATCCCGCCAAAGAAGCCTATTAATGATGAACCCCCCCCCCCCCCCCACGTCGAAAAGCGTGTCGTCGAGCTGTCAAGGCGATATAGCGGCGCGCTTCATAACTTAAATTTGAAACTCACTTCAGAAAATAGATGCTGTCGTATTTCCGAACATCCCTTCGTGTCAACGCAGGTCAACAACGTGCCAATGGGAAACTTGTAACGGGTAACAGACGAAACCTACGGATGACACAGCCCGTCTCCAAGTGATTCCTGATTGGCTACGGTGAGAGTGGCCGAGAAGATACGGCAGGGTTGAAGCTATAGCGGCGCGCTTCATAACTTAAATTTGAAACTCACTTCAGAAAATAGATGCTGTCGTATTTCCGAACATCCTTTCGTGTCAACGCAGGTCAACAACGTGCCAATGGGAAACTTGTCCGGACCAGTCGTCCCTTGACGGAAAGGTCGTCCGCATCGAGGTTCGACCATGAGAAGAGGGTCTCATTTCTCGGTCGAGTCTCCGACCATTCCCTATCATTTTTTCTTTACCATGCATTACTAAGCACCTCGACTTTCATATTCACTACATTTTTCACCATTCTTCCGAATTTGCCCTATTGCTTCTTTTAAGGTCGTTCTGCAGGTCATAGCCGCACCTCTTCCGCTTCACCTGTATCACCTGTCGTCCCGTTGTTCATCGAGAGGCTCGAGCGGGCGCCAGCGACGTCTCCATTCGTCCCTGTCGCGAGCCAAAGCAGTGGACGTTTGTGGCTCCACGGACATGTAGCGTCTCGCTCTTTCGCGCAGAGCTTTCGTGAAGAAGTCTGACCTGGGCCGGTGGTCAACCAGGTGTTCGCTTGACGTCCCGAGGGATCCAGTCGGTGAACGTTCTGGTCCAACGGTCATCGGGATATCGCATGACGTGTCCGACCCATCTAATCATCGATTCCTTGGCAAATACGACGGCGTCATCTTTGATCGACGGCGGAGTACGGAACTCCGGATTCTCCTCTGCGTTTGCGTGTATCGGGATACTCCGAGCATCGTCCTTTCGATGACGCGTTGGATGACGCCGACCGCATGCTCCTCCTGCTTACGCAGAGTCCAAGTCTCTGAGGCGTATGCTAGGGCAGGAAGGACAGCGGAATCAAAGAGATGGGCGCGGAGTAGGATGCTGTTCGTCTTCTTCACTGCTACCTCGATGGTCTTGAATGCTTCCCGAGCCGCTCTTTTCCTCCTGCTCAGCACTGGTGCTGAGTCGTTCATCATATTGACTTTCCGACCTAGGCACACATAGCTAAAGCATTTGGTGATGTTCGTTCCGTTGAGCGTGAATGGGGCGTCAGGTACCAATCCTTTTCTCATGAACATGTCTTCGTCAGGTTCAGCTGCAGACCGATCTTTCCACACTCGCAGTCGAAGCCGGCCAGCATCCGTTACGCTTGCTGGATTGTCGGTGTTATTAGCACATTGTCGTCAGCGAAGCGGAGGTGATGAAGATGCCGGCCATCGACTCCTATTCCCTCCCATTCCAACTGACCCCGTTCTCAAGAGCGGCGCTGAATAGTTTAAGCGAGTCCTGTCGAACCCCTCCCTTCACGTCGATGATCACTTCCTTGCAGAATGGCAAGATCCTGGTCATGAAGTTGCTGTAAAACCCAAGAAGTACACTTATATACTGAGTAGGCACGCTCTGGTTTCTCAGAGCTTTGATAACCACTTCTGTCGCAACGGAGTCGAGGCTTTCTTCGGATCGATGAATGTGAGACATAACGGCATCTTGTACTCTCGCGACACTTCAATGAGCCTAGCGACCGTGTGGATGTGATTGATTGTACTGAATCTTCTCCGAAACTGCTCGCACGGCTGTCCTTCGTCTAAAGTTCTACCGATCCTATTCAAGATGACACGAGCGAAGAGCTTGTAGACTACAGACAACAGGCAGACTGGACGACAATTGCCAATGTCGTGTGGATCTCCATTCGTATACAGCAACACAGTCCTGCTGGTTTTCCACGATGTGGGTACCTTGCATTCCGACAGGTAGCGTGTGAAGAGTCGGGCCAGTGTTTTGACGATAAATGGCGGAAGATTCTTCAGATCCTGTCGGGGCCGGGTGCTGTACCATTCTTCACCGACGAAATGGCGTGTCGCAAGGGAGAACTGATGGTACGGCATACCCATCTTCTTCAGATTGCTCCCAGGTAGCTGGGCATGGCTATCGAAGAGGTCTGAGTAGAAGTCGTAGATGACCTTCTCCATTGCCCTCGGGAAGCTGTAACTGTACCGTCGGACGCCGCAGACCGGTCATCTTGGTCTTATAACTGGCGAAACTTCGGCTGGTATTGCGGATGCTACTCCCAGTCTCTGCTGCTTCAGCCAGCACTGCTGCTCTTCTCCCCTTGAGATCTCCTTTTATTGCCTCTCTGCATTGCTTCGCAAGTTCGGACGTCAGTTGGTAGTCGCCTGCGGCTCGTGCGGCTCCACGTTAGCGTATCAGCTCGAATTTCCGAAGAGAGACGTCTCTTGACGACTTTCAACTCTCTACCCTCCTGGCACAATCGTGAAGGTGCTCAACGAGCCGGTTGTACTCGTCGTCGATGTTTTCGGTAACAGTACACCTGCGAGAGAAGCGATGTGTGCCCAGTCGATGACTGTCTTGAGTCTTCGCTCCTTGAATTTCGCGGCTCTCCCTCCACTTATCGAAGAGGAGTTTTGCGCGGCTGAGTCGATGGTCTGATCCCGTTTAGAACATCGGAACAGCAACGACGTCAGTCAGACAAAACCTTCGATTGAAGGTGACGTGATCGATCTCATTATGAAATGGTCCAGCGGTTGACCAAGTCCATCGCAGATGAGAGGACTTCTGGAACTGTGAGTTACCATGGATGGAGTTGATCGACATAATAAACTTAGACTGCCTTTCACCCTGCTCATTCCATTCCGTTCCGTGAGTCCCGATGTGAAGTTCATTGTCCGTTCTTCTGGGGCCGATCTTGGCGTTGAAGTCGCCGACGATGACCTTGAAGAAGATGCGGTCTTCCTTATAAAATTCCTCCAAGTGCTTCGAGCTCGTTCTCGTCGTACCTTGATGTTGGTGCGTAGGCGACGAACATGGTCAAAGCCGGGATTGAACCGCATCTTTTCAATCGCAAACGTCCGATTCGGGTTGCCAGATTTTCGTACGAATCGATATTTATGGCCAAGTGTGTGTTGACGAGAACGCCCACACCACCAACATCTCTCCTGTCGCATGTTCCAAGGAGCAGTTCTTCACCAGTCTCGTACACGGCGTGCAGCGGGTGATGCCTTCTAGTCTCGGCCAGTCCGATGACGTTGTACTTGATCTTCCTGGCTTGCATTATCAGATCTCCAATACTCGCTTCGATGCAAGAGTTCGTGCGTTGTAAGTACAGATCGCTATCTCAGTCCTTCTCGATTTAGGCAGCCTGTTGTAGCCCGAGATTATAGCAGCCTCTTCCGAACGGTGCTACCTAACGCTGCCGTATTGGGGGCTCTCTCAGGTTCAGGGGAATGGGGCCTATTCTTATTGCTGTTTTCGGCAAGATGGAGACCCACGAGCTGCTTGCCGGGCTCTGTCGTGGGGGCTGGGTATATTCCGGCTAGTTAGCCAGGCTATCTCGAAGTGACGTGAGGTTTATTTGTTGGAGGCTTTCCCGGACCGCCTCCCATGTACCTCCCAGTCGTTAGAATGCAAGCTTCTGGCTGGACCGAATGCAGGATACCAACTCCACCATACAGAACGCTCCCACACGTATGCAAGAAACGTCTGCGTGGATACAGAGAGTATGAATCATACGCTTTCTGCTGAATTCATATCTCTTCTGCTTGGAAGCATGAAATAGACAAAAAAGAGAAAACATTATTTCAGCAACCGTATGAACTAGCCTAAGAGCTGTTAAAAACAAGATGGGCCCGAGCATCTAACCAATAATGAATCCAACTGATACCGTCAGAATCACTCGTGACATTAGGGAATGGCAGGCATTTGCTGACCACACGATTGCGCTTTACGAAAGCTCTGGCTTCTGACTGAAGTTAGGGGAAGCTTATCTGTTTCGCTTTCATTAGACGGGCAACAGATAGGTCCTATCACTTCTGCTACTTGTTTTCTTTTTCTTTTCTGCGTTCTTTTTTTCTTTGTTCTCGGAACATTCTTCTTTATGAGGTTCCCCCCATAAAGATGGGGAATTTCCTCAACCTTCGAGACTTTATATTGCTTCGAAGTTACACTTTACGTTGGCTGTCACTTCCACATCATAAAATTGTTTAGAATTTTGTTCCTTTACTTCCCTCGTGTTTGCTCCGACCAACAACCTTGCAAAATGAGTAAGCACGTTGATTGACTGGAGCGCTCTGTGAGTGCAAAATAAAAATCAACGAATTAGAGCAATGTTCGCTTCGCAAGTTCAAGAAGCTTGATGATCAGCAAACATAGGGCCTGCTTCTGACTGAATTCCTATGAATTGCAACTAGCAAGCTCCGCCTGCGGTGCAGAAATAGCCGTTTTTCTCGTTGCGTTAGGCAAGGTTTCGCTTCCTCGGCGCACATATCGCAAAAATGTCACTTTCCGCATTTTGCACTTCACCATGTTAAATATGTTGTATCAAAAGACAAAGCTATTTGTTTCTGAAAGATATTTTTGCGCTTACCACTTTGTCTTGAGTGATAAGGCAATTTCTCGCTGCTAGGTCTCTATGCATGCAGCGGTTCTGATGTAAGTACTCAGCTCCCTGAGCCGCCCCAAGGCACATCGTTGTTTTATCCGGAACTTCAACACGGCCAGCATTGGCTTTGAGCCAAGAGTTCAAAGCACCTCCTGAAAAGGCCATGAAAATTCACAATGCATTGGAACTCAATCTGAAACAGAACGGCAACGGTGGTAGTGGTCGAAGAAGCGAACTTGGAGGATTCGGCCGCTTATGACAGGGGGAAGGGAAGTTATTTAAGTTAAGTTACTGTTTTTGATAGGCACAGCTCGCTTGAAGCCCCAACGAAGCGTCCTGCCTTTCTATTCCGGTTCGAGTTGAGGAAGGGCTACACGCACAATTTTGTTACAGGCACGTAAGGTAACGCTGTGGGAAGCATGTGTATGCAAAACTTCACAGCTCCAAATAAACGAAGCACTCACCGGTCACCAATTCGAGTAGTATATAAAGTGGCTGCTCATCTACCGCTACACCATAAATACGTACAATATTTTTATGCTTAAAGTTACGCATAAGACGGGCTTCCTTCATCATCTCTTTGATTTTTGCTTTGCATAAATCTGATGTACCTTTCGTCTGAAATGCGATGGAGTCTTGTTCATGTTGCAGAAGTGACTTTAGCTACCTGTGTAGCCACTCTTAATTAATCAGCAACAATATTTTCAAATCTTTATAGCTTACAACTTTTATGGCCACATCGACAGTTTCTCCGGTTTTAAGCTGCAATGTTCCTGCCCGAACTTCGCCGAACGCTCCTTGACCTAGTAGACTGCCCTGTTTCACATCACTATGTTGAAATTCCCATGGTTGTTGCTTGATCGGGTTTGTTAAAGCGAAGACAAACTAAAATTGCATTTTGATGGTTGTTCTCAGAGAAAATCCCTTTCCAACTGTCACTTGACACTCATGTTGGAGGCATCTGGTACGGAATATCCTTCTTGTCACATACGAGTTTTTTTTGCAATGAAAGCCATGTTCGGAAGAAAATTTCCGTCGTAATTATTACCTTCAGAATACGCGACAATAGAGAGGGAGGGGGGGCGTGAAGCGAGGTGTGAACCCTTATGTCAGGATTTTCGCACCGCGGCATGTCGCAAGCGAAGCAATGCGGACGAGCTAAATGCGCAATGTGGGTTCCGAGGCGATTACAAGGGGAGACGGTCGTTTGGCGCGGCCCCATGGAGCTATTTTGTCAATGGGGCACTGCCAAAGCTCCTCCCTAAAAAGGCTCAGGTAAATCTGGGAGAGTCCAGACGGTCCATGCCCCCCATTGGCAAATTAGCTGCAAGGGCTGCGCCAAACGACATACACCCATTACAAGTCAACTGCGTATAACGTATTCCAAGACCCAACTAACGGGACGCGCATAGCTCGCACACACTGCGTCACACGCCGCTCGTAGTCATGCGAAAATCCTGGCATAAGGGGACACCCGAGCAAAGGAGTTCTCGCACAAATCATTAGGTCATCGCGTAGGTAGGTACTATTCTCTACCGTACATGATGCGTGTTTTCGTTCCTGTGCGTGACTGATTCTCATCATTAGAGGGAGTACGATATCTGAATGGTCTAGAACCAGTTGGAGGCGTCCTATCCCACTATACATAATCACTCACGTATATCTGTGTGTATCTGTTTATTATTTTTGGGTGTCTGTTTATCAGAGAACTCATATCTCACGTAGCAGCATCCGCTAGGATCTCGAATTTGCAGGTGATGGCATATGTCACTGATGGTGTGTGACCAGTACTGATAACCTGATAACGAGGTAAGGAGCGTTAGAGAGAAAGGGTCACCAAAGTTTCTGCGTTTTCCGACGATGAGGCGTTAGCATTTACAGGTTTTGTGTGATGTGAGACTGGAACAAAAGTGGACGGAGGGGAGCGCACATGATAAAACTGATAAGGCCTGATAAGAAGTCCCGGAAGGGATCTGTCACCAAATCTATTCAGCACTTCTATTGCCGATTGCATAGTATTGCTAAGCATGTTGTTATTGTAATTTTTACGTTTATCACTCAAATCAAATAATACATGTATTTCCCTACACAACCGGGCAGGGTCAAGCGTCCAGATGAGGAAAATTTTCAAAAAATACGACCCCCCCCCCCAAAAGGGGGTCTCAATACGACCCCCCCTCTTTTACGTCTATTATTGTTATTTTTCGTTTTGCTACAATCTGTTGCATTTCAATAAAGGATTTTTAAATGTTAACACAGTTTTTCTCAAAAAACAGCTTTCCGTGGCAAAGAAAACACCCTCCCTTCCTTCTTCCCACCCCAAGAAAACTTTTTGCGATCGAAAGGTGGAGAACACAATTCCCTCCCTTCCTCCCTTTCCCTCCCACCCCAGGGAAAGAGATCCCATCCCGTTCTTTTTTGCGATGAGAAAATAAAATCCCTCCCTGCAGAAACCAAAAAGTCCGAAAAAAAAACAAAACGAGCGAATCGAAAGGAGTGCAGATAGAAACACTTGAAACACATTCGAAATAGAAACGACAACACAAAGAATCAAACACATTTGACTGAATTCATTGTTCATTTCAGGCGATGTGCGACGCGGCGATCGCGTTGGAGCGCGTTATCTTCCCCGTACTAAATTCCGACATTATCAAAACACTTCAAACTTTACCTAGAGCCCATCTTTCAAGCAGCTGTGACCTGTTTTCCTAATAACTCCCTAAGGCCTATCTACTGACCGCTTGCTTTCCCCAATGGTTGCTTAGTTCTCGATATGGGTTTTTTGATGAGGATTTGATGAGGAAAATTTCGGGGTGTTCCACGGAAATGGCCATAACTTTCTTCAAACTTAACCATATGAGTTCGTTTGGGTGAGGCAGAGTCTACTAGGTTGGCGCTTTCGAATGACCACCTGAACCATGCCAGATCTTAAAAATGAAGGAAGTTATTTTGAGGGAAGGGTGATGAGGATTTGATGAGGAAAATTTCGGGGTGTTTCACGGAAATGGCCATAACTTCCTTCAAACTTAACCATATGAGTTCGTTTGGGTGAGGCAGAGTCTACTAGGTTGGCGCTTTCGAATGACTACCTGAACCATGCCAGATCTTCAAAATGAAGCAAGAAAAATTCAAAAAAGTGTGTTGAGGAAAGCTTTTTTTCGTCGAATTTGCGAGATCGTTCCACGAATCTTCCCAAAAATCGATTCATTGTTACTGAAATTTTTCCAGTATGCATCCTTCGCTCTCGGAGGCCTAGTGGGAAGGCGAGAAGCGCCGGTCAGCTTTTCTGTGGGATGCGCCATGCATGAGGATTTCATCCACATTCTCAATGAATACAAACGTTTTTCCGGTCCGCATAGTGGCCGCCAACACTATATTACGTACTTGTGATCGTAGTAAGATATGAAATAGGTCCATATCAGCTAATTTTTCTTTTCCTTCCCATAGTTTCTGGAGTATTCATCCACGGTGATAACTGTGGATAGATTCCGCTTCCATGGCTAGTTAATAAATTTCGGAGGTGTCTCTGTAGGTGAAATCGGTGGCAGCGAACCAATGAAAGGGTCATTGACGTTGGTTGGCTTCGTTGTGGATCGCGCCATGCATGAGATTCCATGATGATTATGTTAAATTAGTTTTGGGTTCAAATCCAGCTAGTCAGTTTTATCATTTCTCTTCTCACACTTTAGACCCTCAGCGTAAGAAATTCTCTTGATCACTGCCTACCTCAGCAATTACGACCCCCCCTCCTCCTGGCGGACCAAATACGACCCCCCCTGTTGAGGATTCCTCAACGGAGGCTTGACCCTGCAACCGGGTCAGCTGAATGCACGTTCTGGGGTGTGCACCCTTGCGTCAGGATTTCGCCCGACGACGAGCTGTGCGAGTTATGCGCGTCGCGGTAGATGGGTCTTAGAACGACCACAAGTTAATGCTAGGGGAGCGATACGCAATTGACTTGTAATCGCTTCGCGACCCAACAACATGGCGCCTTTAGCTCGTCCGCATTGCTTCGCTTGCGACATGCCGCGGTGCGAAATCCTGACGTAAGGGTACATACCCCACGTTCTGCTTATCATCTAGCCTGAGACCCTGGCTGACCTCTGCAATCATCTTGAAGACCTTTACAATACGAAAAAATAGTAGTGTGATGATGGAGCCGCTGAATTTCCGCGCTCGATGCCTCTGGACGTGTAACCGCTGACAGTTACATACATGAAATTCTGGGAAAGATATCACCTTGTTGAGTTTTCCAGGAGTTTTCTGATAATGCTCCAGTAGTTCACGAAGGGTATCAAAGAGACGATTGGTTTCCACAAGGTATTTGTTTCTTCTTCTTCTAACAATAACATTCTTTAACTGAAAACAATACCGTGCACATAAGCTACTGTTTTGGGAACCAATGCTGCTGTGATTCCTGGATGCGCTATCGATTTTGCGGTTGTTTCTTCTTTTCCATGTCTCTTTATCAAAATTCACATGAATCCGTGAGCCACTGCGCTATTGCTTACAGCTCGTGCCGACCTGTCCCCCATCCTATCCAAGAAACGAAAACCTCCCGGAAGCAATGCGCTTCAGTTGAATTCAGGCCGCTCCCATACTTTGCGCACCGACGCCGCCGTCACCTGTGTCGATTTGACGCCGTCACCGCCGATGAAGGCGTCAACTCACGCAACCATTCGGCCGCCGCAGAAGACGGCGTCCATAGATAATGCGCAGCGTTTGCAAAATTCTTGACCCAGTCACACTACAGTATAGTGATTGTGGCTGCTTCGAATCTTGGCGCTGTGCCAATATGATGATAGTGGCCGCTTCGTGTATTGGCACAACGCCAAGATTCAAAGCGGCCACAATCACTATACTGTAGTGTGATTGGGTCAAGAATTCTCCAAACGCTACGCATTGTAATTTTCTAGTGTGCCAACGAGGTTGTTAGGTGGAAACTTTATTATCGGCCTAACGTTTCGACCAGATCGTCTTCCTCAAAGGCCTGAACGTGGCTCAAGATAAAGGATCTAGTCCACTACACCATCAAACGCCTCATCCCTCTAGCGGTTCCTTGATGTTTCGTCAGAACCGCTAGAGGGATGAGGCGTTTGATGGTGTAGTGGACTAAATCCTTTATCTTGAGCCACGTTTAGGCCTTTGAGGAAGACGATCTGGTCGAAACGTTAGGCCGATAATAAAGTTTCCACCTAACAACCTCGTTGGCACACTAGAAAATTATAAACAACTTCAATGCCGAGGTTTCAAGATGAGAGAAGTTGGAATTTGCTACGCATTAGGTTGCGTTCATACCAAATCGAATGAGAGTTTTGGCGCATCGGCGCATCGGCGCATCCGCGAGTTGAGAGAATTGGCGTGCCACGTCACCCTTTTAAACGCGGCACGTGCCAACGTGCGGTTGATCTCTTTTTCTTCTCTTTTCATTTCTTGATCTTTTTCTGTTATGGCAAATATCCAAAATCGCGGATGCGCCAATACTCTCATTTTTCAATCGATATGTATCCTATCCATCACGCGAATGCGCCAATTCTCTCAAATCGCGGATGCGCCGATCCGCCAATGCGCCGATGCGCCGATGCGCCAATACTCTCATTTTCTAGATCGATACGTATCTTATGCATGACGCGAATGCGCCGATACGCCAATGCGCCGATGCGCCAATACTCTCATTTTCTGATCGATACGTATCTCATGCATGACGCGAATGCGCCAAAACTCTCATTCAATTTGGTATGAACGCAGCCTTATCTATAGACGCCGTCGTAGGCGGCGGACAAATGGTTGCGTGAGTTTGACGCCGTCACCGGCGGCGTCAAATCGACGCTGGCGACGCCGTCAGCGCACAGTATAAAGGCGGCCTTACTTCTAGTCGCGTAGAAGAGCGCAGTCGGATGCAGCTTTAGTATTCGATACACCAAACCTTTCCTCTCTTCCTCTGTGAAGGATCTTGTGCCTTTTCAGCTGCTTTTTCAGCTTCGGTAATGGTTTTAATTTCCACATCGATTGCAACAGATAAGATTATTTCTCTTCGAATTTTCGTTGGATCGTTATCAACCTGGAAAAACTTTCTGGCTGGGGAGAAGGCTTGAAAAGACCATTGCTTCCATATACATCTATTTTTGTATAGACGTGACACATGTGTATTCAGCCAGCTTACATGTCCCATGTCTCCTAATGCACATTCGCCTATAAAAGACACATCTTGATTGTTCACTGGTCCTTTATCCCACGTTCACATTACGAACGTTCACACTGCGAACGTAATTTACCGCGCGCTACCCAGCTCATGATCTTTATTACGTATTAATTACCAGAGCGAAGTAGCTTGAGGCACGGATAGCAGAGTGATTAGGAGGGAAGGCTCACGTCTGCACATTCAAGACCACTGACAAGGGAGGGTCAACAGGTCAGTCCGGCCTTTTGCGATGGGATGTATACCACTGTACTCGTCTTGGGACGAGAAATTCAAATCTGCCTTCCAAATTTGCGAAACGATTCTGTGAGCAAAGTTATGAAGAGTAGTCTCCCGACATGGTCGACTCTCTCTCTCTCGCATGTTCGCATGAGTGGACGTGGAATGCTAGCGCATCCAGGAGTTGTGGTGTACTGGATACGATGGTTGTTTCACAGGAGATAGGTCGCAGGTTCGGATCCTTTGTGCGACTGCTCTTTTGCTTTTTCTCCCTTCAGCTCATATGAACCCAGAAAGTGCGTATTAGTAAGTATTTGAAAGGTTTACCTCTTCATTGAACATCAAGAGGGGACAAAATTTCACGTTTCCTGATTTATGCATTTTTTCAAGACTTTCATTTATAGAGGGCATGTGGTACGTTATATCCTGTAGACTTGAACAGAGCGTACAGTTGTACATATAAGTATGTGGTATAAGGTGACGTAGCGTTGTCTAGCAGAGAAAAACAGTAGTTTCTCTCATACTCAATTCCAATGCCCAAAGCTAGTGTTGACGTACTTGTTGAAGGACTTCGGTTCCTGTGAAAAGAGACTTCTGCCTTCTCGGAAGGAACAAACAGTTATCGAAAAGTTCTCGTTTATTTTGCGGGAAGCTGCACTCGACAACGTAATAATTGACTCTGACGAGGAGCCATGCTTCGAAGAAGATGAGGAAGACCCATCATGGAGTCCAGAAGACGCCGAGTGCCGTAGACTGGCAAATGTATCACAAGGGAGTATCGTTTTTGGTGATGTGCACTTTCTGGGTTCATATGAGCTGAAGGGAGAAAAAGTGAAAGAGCAGTCGCACAAAGGCTCCGAACCTGCAACCCATCTCCTGTGAAACAACCATCGTATCTAGTACACCACAACTCACCTTGCTGTGCTAGCACCACGTCCACTCATGCGAACATGTGAGAGAGAGAGAGTCGACCATGTCGGGAGACTACCCTTCATAACTTTGCTCACAGAATCGTTTCGCAAATTTGGAAGGCAGATTTGAGTTTCTCGTCCCAAGACGAGTACAGTGGTATACATCCCATCGCAAAAGGCCGGACTGACCTGATGACCCTCCCTTGTGAGTGCGATTCCCGCCGAGGCACAAAACCATAGCTTGCTAGAAGTTGCAAAAATGGTGACGTTACCAGCGTCAGGCCCAGCTTGACAGGCCGGCTGATGGAGAATCTTTGTCACACAAACATGTCTGAAGTTGTTGCAAGAATCAGTTATAAGGTACCCGGAAGTGGCGCGGAGAACCTTCAGCATGCGAGGGCTACCGAGGGGTGAACGACCATGACCAAAGAAGTCAGTTCAAATCGGGACTCTTAATGTGGGGTCGCTGACCGGCAAGTTTTGGGAAGTGGCTGAGCTGATGAAGCGCAGGAATATCCAAGTCCTATGCCTCCAGGAAACTCGCTGGAAAGGGGCTAAGGCAAGGAAGATCTGTGACCGTGTCAAACTCCCCTACAATGGAGGAGACACAAAACGAAACGGCGTAGCCATAGCCGTAGCATAGTCCCTCAAGGACTGTGTCTTTGCAGGGGACAGGATAAGCGATCGGATCATGGCTGTAGATAGACACAAATGAGGGGTACTGAACCATAATGACAGTGAACGCACCGCAAGCTGGCTGCTCCGAATTCGAAAAAGACCACTTCTATCAGAACCTCGATGAAGCCATCAGGCAATCTCGAAAGATGACTACCTCACCGTAGCAGAGACCTGAACAGCCATGTCGGCAGTGAAAGGGCTAGAGAGACTGCACTGGGCAGAGGCATTGGGGCAAGGAATGCTGAGGGAGAAAGTGTTCCTGAGCTAGTTGCAGCCCATGACTGTAGTACGTTCATCGCAGAAAGGGATTTTCAAAAGGTAACCTACAGCAGCGGGAGGAGGCAAACGAAAACAGGTGCTCGTGAAAAGACGTTCCTCAAAAATGTACGGACATCGAAGTGCTACCTGGTGAGGCACTGGTCACTCAGCACAGGCCTCTCCTAGCGGACATTGCCATAAAGCTTTCAAAGAAAACGAAGGCAAGAACTGAGCGTAGGTTATGATGGTGGAAGCTACGCAGGATAGAGAAAATGGATGAAAAGGATGGTAATGGAGATTGGTCTTTCAAACCCCAGCGGTGCGGTTCAGGAGACCTGGGATAGGGCCGCCAGAGTTGTCCTATGGTGCGCGAAGGAAACACTGAACGAGGAGGTTCAGCGAGTGGTGAAACGGAAGAAGGAAACGTATTAACGCTGGCAGAAAACGTGGAGCCGAGAAGACCTCGCCACCTATAAAAGTTGCAAAAGGCTTGTCAGAGCAACTGTAGCCAAGTCAAGAACACGGAAATGGATGCTTTGTACGATAAGTTGGAGGGCAGAGATGCGGAGAAATCCGTCTTCAAGCTGGCCAAACCTCGACATCGAGTCGCTCACATCAGGGTTATAAAGTCCGAAAAAGCAGTGATGATGTCATCCTAAGGAACCCAGCCGATGTGAAAAGGAGGGTACAGGAGTACTTCGATAGGCCTCTAAGCGCAGAGTTTTCCCGTGACGAGAGCCCAAAAACGGAGGCCACGGCAGATCTAATCCTACCCTAGACGACAGCAGAGGTCGGTCGTATGCTAGGGAAAATGAAGACTGGAAAGGCGGTTGGTCCTGATGGGATGCCTATAGATGCATGGAAGGCATCGGGTGAGCACGGGATAGATTGGCTCACTCGATTCATTAACATCGTAACCGCTGGAGGAAGGATCCCGGATGGGTGAAGGACTAGTACGATGTTCCCATCTTAAGACACTAGGGTGCTGCAATGGTGTGCTCAACTATCGTGGAATCAAGTTGACAGCGCATACCATGATGCTGTAAGAGAGGCTGATCGACTCAAGGCTGAGGGAACTCATCTCTATCTCCCAGAAACAGTTAAGGTTCATGCCCGAAAAATCCACAACCGACGCCATCTTCATCGCAGGCAGATTGAAAGAAGCGGCGACCATGCTATCTAGCATTCCTTGATCTCGAGAGGGCTTTCGACCGTCTCCTCAGGCCGGTGCTCTAGAATGCCTTGCAGAAACCCCATGTATCGGACGGCTGATCGCCCTCATAAGGGACATGTACGATGAAGCTAAGGCAGTTGTACCTACTCCTCACGGGCTGTCGAATGAAGTGGATATTACGGTAGGGGTGCATCAAGGAGCGGCCCTGAGCCTGTTCCTCTTCCTCCTCACTCTGGATGTGATGGTGAAAGATCTCATAGAAGGACTACTGAAGACTATCCTGTATGCGGACGATATGGCATCACTAAAGGAAAGCAGAGAAGAGCTGCGAACAAAAGTACAGCAATGGAGGATAGCCTGGTGAAGAACGGGCTCTGATTGAATGTCAATAAGGATAAGTTCATAAGCTTCAAAGAATGCTTAGAATCGATAACGGACTGCCATGGGAAGACCATCGAAAAGGTAGAAAACTTCTGATATCTCGGTGGTGATGTAGCGTCTGATGGTACGGTAGACCTGGCAGTGAAGGCCCGGATTAACGCGGCATGGATAAAGTGGAGGGAGTCCATTGAAGCACTGTGCGATCGGCGGTGCTCCAGGACGCTCAAAGGCAAGGTGTATCGAGCGGTGGTGAGGCCCTCAATGCTGTACGGAAGCGAGTGCTGGCCTATAAGTAAGATACATGAAAGGCAGCTTCACACAGCTGAAATGAGGATGTTAAGATGGGCATGTAGCTGGAAGCGACTGGACAAGGTCAGGAACGAGGATGTGAGAGTGATTACGCAGACTGCTGCTGCCCAGCTGAACGAGGATGTGAGAGCGATCACGCAGACGGCTCCTGTTCAGCTGAAGTTGAGAGAGCAACGGCTGCGATGTTATGGACACGTGATGAGGAGATCAGAGGACCGACTCGTAAGAAAAGCACTGGAGTCCGAAGCGCAAGGAAAGCGACCACGTGGAGGTTCAGAGAAGAGGTGAAGGGACGTCATCAAGAGCAAGAGATAGACCGAAGAGACGAAGACCACGGCGGAGGCTACCTTAGATAGGAGGGAGTGGCGACGTCCTACAAGAACAACGAACCTTGCAACGGCGCGGGATTAACGCTAGGGAGAAGAAGTAGTAGCTTGAGATTTTCCTGAAATTATTTTTACGAGAGGTCTCACTCAATGCAGCAAGGAACGACTCAAACTCAAAAGCCTATTATATTCTACTTCTCACTGTGGAGGATGGGTGAAAATATGGTCCACTAATCCTGCTACTCAACATGGAAGTTCTTCTCTCAATGGATATGAAGTGAAACACGTTGACCAAGCACACTTGCTCAAGAAAAGCAATTGGTGGATCCACCTTCTCTAATAAATTTGACGATCTCTACATCATGCAAACAGCTCTCTTCGTGGTCAGATGATGCTCATCCGAGATAGGTATGAGGCAGCTTGTGTACATCTCCTTCCCAGAAGTTGGGAAGGTTCCACACCACAGCAGTATAATGCTGAACTTCGAGCCATGTAAATGCGGCTCACTGTAGAAGCCTTGGCAAGGAGTTGAGAGTTTGCACCCTGGCTGGTGGCAGCCCTTTAGGATGTACCTTTCTCTTTTTGCGTCGCCTCGATTCGACAATCTGCAATTCTATCGCCCTCGTTCACAACCTATGCACTAATGCTGTGTCGTGGAAGTCGCATTGGTGCGCGTAAGTTCTTTTTATGAAGGATTCCGATGTCGTTGGGTTCCAAGTAGTTGAACGTGTCGCTAGCTTGCAAATGATTCTCAACATTACTTGTATCTCTTCCATTATTCTTTGTTTTGTATACTCGATTTTGTATACTTGATGTGATCCATGAACAAAGTGACTTTTCTTGGTATTCCCTGTACAAGCATATATCTAGAGGTTTCAGAATTTTGAAAAAAATTCGCGTTTGTATTTTCCCCTTCTCAGGCCGCGAATAATTGCTCACTCTGTCTTTAATTATGCCTTGTGGTATAGTTTACTTCAACTGTCAATACTGTCAATACTTCATCACTGGAAAATACCTCGCTAACTCTCAGCAAGTAGTCTCCAACGTTTCTCACAAGTATGTATAAGTCCTCTCGCGGGAGAAATCCATGGTAGAATTCGAATTGTTTCAAAGTCTACAAAATAAGACATATGGAATGAGTATTTTCCATGATTGCAGGTACACATAGAACATTTAAAGGATGCAAAAAAGTGCAGAAAGAGTCATCGATCACTCAATCACCTGACATGAACAACACCATCTGAAGCTGCATTTTCGAACGCACCTTTTCTTCATCCTTGTCAAAGACTTGTTCATCCTTGGGGCCTTTGGAGTCGAGACCGACATCTCTTATTTCAGATTTTCCTTGTGGAGAACTAGGACGGTGAGACCCAGATTTGTCTTGGTCCTTATCCTTCTGTTGGCCAGGGAGGGGACTAGGCTCTAATGTATACTTCGATCGCTCCGCCATTACTTCTCTCTCTTCTCCTCGAAGAAAGTGTTCTATAATAAGAGTACAATTATTTCTATCAGGAGACTATGAAGTGTCACAGGTCATATATGTATATACACTGGACGATCAAGGGCTCTCGAAAAAAGCTGTCTTATGCGTCGAAATCATGTCATTGGAAGAATTATGATTACTCCGAAACTAGCGAAAAGTTGAATTCATTATCAGCGTGAACTTCCGATAAATTTCGAATTCCCTGTGTTAAGGCATACTTCGGGGAGAGACCAACTGCGGCTGTGAAGTTGTGGGAACGGGTGGTCCTTGATTCTACTACTTCGATTTTGCAGGGGACAAGCGAGCTTCAGTGTTCAGCTTCAGTAGCCTCAGTGTTTTTCAAAGGCTGAGTATTTCTTACAACAATAAAATCCCTTCCAAGGACAGTGATAGGCGTATATGGGCAATGAGGACCCTTTGATTGATTCATTCAGGAAACTGGGAATCTAAGAAAACCCATATGTGCTGAAATTTCCGATAAAAGGAGCGCCCCGAGCATTGGAGGAAACACGATGTCTAACGATCCGCCTTCCATGGGAGTGACCGCCTCCTAAGACCGTCTTAGCCAAACAGTGACTGAGTTGTAGAGTAACAAGAATGATAGCAGAGTGATACTTATCACATCGTATAACTGCGTATCGACCGAAATTATGTATGTTGTACTTGACGTATCGGCTTTCGTGGTAAAACGGCCACCGGTCAATATAGGATTGGAATGAATGGTTCAACAGAATTATCCCTACCACTGCCTTCAGTGATTTGTGCGTAAGCGACGTCTTCTACGCGACGACCATGAACCCTCTCACTGAAAGAACTCGCTCAAGGATCTCGCAATGCTACGTGGCGAGGTTTCAGATTGTAGATGGGAGGGAATCGCAGACTAGAAGCAGCACATACTTGCTTTAAAGCGCATGTGGATCTGGGGTGAAGTTTCTATGCTGTGTCTGTCATACTCTTTGCATTGATGAAATCACATTGTGCATGCGTGCGAGGTGCTCTCTGAGTGACACAGTTGAGCTGCCGGAAAAGCGAAGTTGATTTGGCAGCACATGTCTTCTGATGCACCTTATCCACTGGTATTAGTTCGGTTCACTTACCAAAGATGTATCCGTTTCGCCCCACTTAAAACCTATGAGTATAAACAACACTCCATCATCTCAAAAACGCAACGCATCCGATGACTTTTGAAATTCATGTCTCTTATCAATTTTCCTCAGCGATGATTAATTTCGGTTCCCTTGCATCGATGTACCCGTACCACCCTACTTGACCGCCATTATGTCAACGCTCCATCTCCAACATGAAAAGCGCGACACATTTGGTAGGTATTGCCTCCGAACGCTCTCTATCTGCCACTATCAGCTGGTATCAGAACAAATGAGCCTCCTTCAGTGCCCTGTCCCATGTCACCACTGTATCACATGTAAAATTCGGGACCCCACCTTTGTTGCGACGTGAGATTTGAATTTCCGGTCCAACACACAAACTGCACGCACGCACACACGGGGTACGGGATTACGATGCAAGGGAATCATCAACAGCTTATGAAAACTGATAAGAGGTATGAATTTAAGAGACATCGATGCGTTGCGTTTTTCGAGGTTATGGAATGTTGTTAATACTCATAGATGTTAAGTGGGGCGAAATGGATACATCTGCGGTGAGCTAACCGAACTGATAACAGTGGATAAGAAGCATCAGGGACAGAGTTGCCAAATCGATTCCGCTTTTCCGGCAGCTCAACTGTGCCACTCGGAAAGCTCCTCGCACACATGCAAAAAATCCCCTAATCAAGACAAAGAGTATAACAGACACAGCATAGGAATTTCACCCCAGATCCACATGCGCTTTAAAGCACGTATGTAGTGCTCATGCTATGTAGTATGTTGTGCTCCCATCCACATTTTGAAATCTCTTCACGTAGCATCTCTGAGATCCTTCAGCGAACTCTTTCAGTGAGACAGTTCATGGTTGTCGTAGAGATGACGTCGCTTACATACAACAAAGGCGGTGGTAGGGGTAACTCTGTTGCATCATTCATTCCAATCTTTGATACTGACCGGTGATCGTTTTCACCACGAAAGTCGGCACGTCAAGCACCACGTAATTTCCTACTATATATAATTTGCTTAGTATGTCTGTGTGTGTGTTTGTCCGTCCGTCACGAAATTCATATCTCGAGTCACATCAAAGCTGGGACGCTGAATTTTACAAGTTATATAGGGGGTGCCAAGGGAACCCCAGCGGTGGTGGACCGAAAGTGATAGCAGCTGATAAGGGCTGATAAGAAGCCTTGGAAGGCAAATGTCACCGAATCCGTTAGCCTTTCGCATTGGCCCCGGAGCATTCATACTCACAGGTGTTTTGCGACACACAGGGGCATTGATGGTGTGTGATCCAGCTTGATAACGGTTGATAAGATTCGATGAGGAGCATGAGAAGGCGAATGTCGTCAAATTCGTTTCGCCTTTCGCGTTGATCCAAGAGCGCTGACACTCACGGGTGTTCAGTAGAATGGGTCTGGGACATTAATAGTGGGTGATCCAAACTCATAATGGTTGATAAGATTCGATTAGGAGCGTGAGAAGGGAAATGTCACCAAGGCCGGTACGCTTTGTCAGTTAACTGTGGGATGTTCACATTCGCAGGCATTGTAGGGTGCAGGGACCTCAATGGTACCGTGTACAGGGGCCTCAGTGATAGCCGCTTACGGTGGCTGATAAAAACCGTTAGGTATCGGATGGGATGAAATCCTTTACATCGCTGATACTACTAAACGACCGCTTCAGCAAAATCGTCTGATGCTCACTGTCATTAGGTGAACATATTTTGTTTGTGTTCTGATATCACTGGCCGATGTATCAACCGCTGAATCGCCTAGCGTTTCAAAAAATGGTGCATTTCTCTTGATACTCCGATCTACATTGATAATCATGATACGACCTATATTTGTGATAGCAAAGCAAGCGTTTCACTCAGAATTATTTTCTAATTCGGTACTGGCAGCAACACTGGGTATCGACCGCTAGACTATGTAAATTTCCGAGTAATGAAGCATGTTTACAAAAGTGAGAAACATCGATAAGCGGGATATGGATCTACAATCAATGTGTAGGAATTAGATGCTGTGAACATTGTCACCATTCGATGCAATCGAATACAAAACTATCTATCTCCAAACTATCCAAACTTCCAATAATGACCTAAACCGGTTGGCTGGCTCACACTACTTCGCGCGATTCATGTCGATGACATGCAAAATGGGTTCGATGCAAAGCAACTGAAGTATAAAATGCTTTTTTATTGCGCCATCTTCTCTGCTTTTATCCAAATAAAGAGCTCAGCTGAAGGAAGAGGAAAAGAAATTTCCACTCAACTCCATACACAACAGTGTTCGTGCCGATCAAACCCATTCTGCACAACATCGCCATGAATCGCGCGCAGTAGTGTGCGCCAGCCAACTGGTTGATTGATACGGCGATAATTCGATACCATTATATCAGTCTGCTATCATGCTTGTTACTCTAAACCTCAGTCACTGTTCTGCGAAGTCGATCCTAGGAGGCGGGTTCTACTATAAAATGCAGAGCCTTTCAGACGTATTGTCTCCTCCAAAGCTAGGGACACTCCTTCCATTGAGATTTCATCATATATGATCTTCTTAAAATCCCATCATTTGGATGAATCACCTCAAGGTTCCCTTATTGTCCACGTTACCCCTATCACTGTCTTCAGAACCCCGCTGCTTACAAAGCAAAGAATGATCAGAGCAATTTCATTGCTGTTGATGCGATTGAGCGATAGGGTGGAGGTTGAAACAAAAAGATACGTATCGACTAGGCGATTAGCCGATTAAGTAATTAGACTATTCAGTGTTTGTGACAGGGAATTATCCCATTTGTCCTCTTGCTCAGAGTCGCCCATTCGCTTATCAGTAGGTATCCCTTTCTCTGTGCCTGATTACCTGAAAGGTAAACTCTTGACAATGCCGAAAAGTTGACTGAATGTAAGATCCATGAAAGTGCTATTAGACGGAGCACCTTATGAAAATTTGTACATCTAAGCATCTCAGAGGAATCTCTGTGATGTTACACTCAGGCCTACATACATTTTTGCTCAAACAAAAGAGGAAGAGGCTCCGCCTCCATTCTAAGAATGCAAGTACCACTTAGTACCTTTTACAATGATCGGGTGTGAATCGCGACGCAATGAGGTGTGAGCTAGGAGCGCCTATCCATCATAGTTTTGTCGAAAGGCTGTCACTATGTTAATCACCGATTTCCTGTTCCAACGATCTCCACGCAGTAATCAGCTAAGGAGAGTTGAGAGTTCATTCGGCGCTGTGGCTGTATCTTCCAAGTAGGACAGACGTGCACGAAAGACACCCTTACGTGATCTTCATGAAGCACTAAACACATGAGAAGCGACGTCAAGAGAAGACGGCTCCCAGGAAAATACAAAGGCCGTCGATCTTATTACAGCATTATGGTCGAAAAACCTCACCGCTCTCTGATGGAAGTCTATTGCTTAGGGCATCCACAACGACTGATCCTTACTGTGCTCAGTTACTGGAGACCGACGTAAATAGGATCCTATCATTATCAGACAACGTTCATAGAGGTGCACTTTGCGTTTTTGCGGAATTGTGGAATCGGTGGGACGAATAAAGATGCGTATTAGATGGGAGAATCACGAGATTCGCTTTTTTTTAAATGTCAAATTACAGAATGTGCGAAAAAGGATTAGACGCTTATCGATTTCCAAATCCCGCCTAGTTGAGAGAATTAGAGAAATGAAAAATTCACAATCCTTCATTCCTTGATAAACACAGATTCCTCTACTACTATGAACGCTGTTTCATTATGTGTGATATATGCATAACTGCCTCACGGTGATTTTACGACGACGTTCATTCTGAATTAAAGGGATATCATTAATGCATACGTTTACATATTATTAGGTTGGCGCATAAGTGTGGGACAGTTTCATAATTCCATGTTTTTCCGCTGCTTTTGAGCTTTCGAGTATTAATTAACAGGGTGACCTAGAGCATACCCCGATGATTCCCTCAGAATGTACATGAGGTAGTGTCTCTCAGTTGTGGCAAGAATCGACTCAAATTAGAAACCCCATATTTGGATGCGTATTTTTTTACAAGTGTTTTCGAGATCCCTGGTTGAGAGAACAGCTACAAATATTTGTGCTGTAGATACTGAGAATGGTATTGGAGCTATAAAGTCTCGCCGCTCCTTTCGTTTTGGATTTCAAAATACGAAGCATGTTGTCTCAACCACTGGTTCGACGTTGTTCTTCTTGAATGTTCGAAAATGGACTGCAAGATAGGCATGAGATAGGCAACAGCAGCACTTAACAACAGGATCGAGCCTCCATCGAGAAATCTTCGACAAGGAGGTCGTAATTGGTCTGCTGGGAGGGGGGGGGGGGGGGGGGAGGTGCGTAATGTTTCAGGTGGGCAGTGTTCAACGGAATTTACCAGTCTGTGGGTCCAAAGTGTAAAGGAGAGACGTGGTAAAACTGACTAACTGGGTTCAAATCTGAAATTGATATTTAATTCAATCTTCATCTAGAAATTTTGAAGGGGTCCACATGAAATGCGGCGGAAAAAACTATCCATGCACTTATTAGGCCAAATAAGAAAACTTCTTATTTAGTTAAACCGTCAAAAATTCTACATAAGATATTATAAGTCACATTCGAAATGTCCGTCATCAGCTTTAATACACGCATCCAGTCTCTTTCTGAAATTCTTCAGGATGCATGCAGTCATTTACAGCGTTCCATACTTTCTCCCCAGCCCTCTACAGTAAATACAGTGACTGGTGCTTGAAAGAGCAGGCTTTTTGCTCCAAATTCGACCAGACGACAAAATCCAATGGGATGAGATCGGACGGTTTGATGGCCAAGAATCCTAAGTCCAAAAGTCCGGAAGGTTCGTCTCACACCATTCCAGTGTTTCTATCTTTACAGTGGGCTGGCGCCCAATCCTGTTGTAAGTGCAATCGGTGTTTTTTGCATATCATTAGCCCAAGAATTGAAGCTACAAATGCCCACATATGGATTTTTCTTAACCCGTCACACTTCATGTGGACCACCCCATACATACAGACAGAGGCCCCTCGCAGATAGGAAACAAAGTGAGACACATTCAGAACAAGATATTAAAGCAATGCTGTAGATAGGACATTGTATGGTCAACGGAAAAGATAAAGGTCAAATGGCACGCTGTTCCTCTGATCCTCTTGTAATTGTGATCTGTGAACGATTGTCCAGCTTTTGTAACCAAACGCGCATAACTTAAGTTGTGGTGCGAGGTGTACTAGATACCTTGTTCACACTTCACAGCTTCAATACGACCATGGGAATAAAGTACCCTGTAGCCTGATGGATTGTCGATAAAAACATCATGCACGGCGCGACACACAAAAATCCGGCCAACGACGATTGTCCTTTAGTAGATCCGCTGGCACCGGAAATACGTACAAATTGACCTCCGAAATTCAGCGATTAGCCGTTGGAACATACGTTTATACACAGATTACAGTGTAAGCATTCGTTTAAGCCCATTCTCTTTACATGGTTGATGATTCACTGATTTCATCGGGGTTACGTGCTAACCCACATATTTGAGGTCTGAGGCCGCGTAGACGACGGTGAGGGACACGCTCGAGCTGACGGACTTCGTCTCGCACCTACTCGCCATCCACTCCGACTCCTGCTCTTCCATTACCTCCACTAAGCTCAGAGCGTCCACTACAACGACCGGTCCGATCCCCTTCATCCACTTGCTGCGTTGAGTCTCAATGAACTTGTATTATTCCGATCGCTGGTTCAGCAGATTCAATGGGGATCAGGTAGCTGATCTGCCAACTTGACTACAGCGTGGTACTCAGCAAGGTTACAGTACTCAAGAGGCTATGGGATGAAACTAAAAATCAGGTGATATGGCTTCTTTCGCAACTCACTACGATTGCAAGGAGAGCCACTAAGCAGACTGAAGAAGCGTTTGTAGAATTCACTAGGAATGTGAATGAAATCCTCGTGCATTTCGTATTCCGCAGCGACGCCGGACGAGGGCAATCACTCTCCTGTTGGTATTCTGAGTGCAAAGTATGCGTACTGGAGGCATTACAGACACAATGGATCATTTATTCCACAGAATCGTGGGAAGACTTCACCACTTCGACGAAAAAAATTTCCTCGATTGGCTTCCTTCCATATAACTTCTTCCTCTCTGAAATATGGTATAATTCAAGTAATATTCGAAAGCGGCTACCTCGTAATCTCAAATCGAGAATTCGCACTCATAAAGTGATGCTTGAAGTAACGCGACCATTTGAAGTGAGACACTCTGGAATTTTCCAGATTTCCCTTTCCTCGACTAATCGTCGCTGACTTCCTCCGATATGACTTCTTTTTTTTTCAAACATGTGGCATAGCTGTAATAATCTTTAGAAAGTGGCAGCCTCGTACCATCGGAAATAGCGCTCGTAGCGCTCATAGAATTATGCCTGAAGGGACTTGCGACCATTTGAAGTGAGGCACTTCGAAATCCCCAAGTTTCCTCCACTGGATTTGCATCTAGAGAACTACGCAGCCATTAGGGAAACTAAGCGGACAATAGATTGGGCTGAAGGAGTTGTTACGAACGCAGATCACATAACTTCGAAAGATCGAGTTTCCGTTGTATAAAAGTATTAAAATTGTTCAAAATTACAGTAGAGAAGATACCCGTCCTGTTGCAGTCACCGCAATAAGAGAAGGATAAAAATACTAAAAACTAAGAAGCCATGTAATGCGCTCCACTCTGACAATCGGAGTGGAACGCATTACATGGCTTCTGTTTATTTATGTAATTTCTAATTTTTGATCCTCCTTTTTATCCTTTATTCTTGTCGCATAGCTTGAATGACTTTTTCCCGTTCTCTGTCATTAGAGCACGTGCATGACCCATGCTTCGCGACGCTTTCGTTTCGGAATATGTGCATTGAGTACTTATTTTCTTTTATTTCACGAGTTTGATCTCACAAGGGAAGGATCACAGGTCGAAGTGGCCATCCGGTATGAGATACATATGATTCGATGCAGTTTTGGACGCTGATCCCGAATCTATATATGAAATTTGCAGAGCGATTCTCCGGGCGAAGTTATTGAGGTTTTTTGAAAAAACCGTATTATTATATGGTAGGTTTGGAAGCCAATAGCACGCGAGCCAGACGTTCTTGTGCAAAACCAGGGCGATGTTCGTGTTCAGGGAGTCAAATTACCCCAATGGACAAGTTTTTAGCCAATTCTAGAATTTGACCAAATTTCGGAAAAATTCATGGGCTATTGGGTGGCAGCCCATTGAACAAAGGAGAAGTCGTTGACCCTTGCCTTGAAAATGCTCCTATTTGACGCTTGTTTCGTACATTTAGTGCTATGGGCGACTGTGAAAGGTATGTGTAGGCTATCTTGTCCAGCTTGCAGGGTTTTCTGTCGAAGAAAATTCGAAAACTACCACTTCTCCCCCTGGCCACCCCCAATTTTCCGAAGTTGGACCAAAAACTGGATTTGGCTGAAAATTTGCATGGAGGGGTAAATCGACCTCCTGTGCACGAATATCATAATCTTTTTACGCAACAACGCCTAGTTCGTGTGGTACAGGGATCTCTTCGACTTGGTATTCTTCCCTTGTGAGTAATGTTAGTAGTTATAAATAAAGTGGCAGAGTTAATGATGGATGCGATAGGTACCAGTACAAGGAAACGTCCAGAAGGGAAAGGAAGGACTAACTGACAATCAAACACAGAATACAAAAAACGCGCACCGGCGGGGAGCAAACCTCTGCCCCCCTGTCATGCAGATCCGCAACGCTACCAATGAGCCACTGAGACGTTGCTAGGTAAGCAACGGCCGCGCTGATGAAATGGTGCCTTGCCAATGAGATCTAACGTGTAGCCGCTCATTCAGAAAACCTCCATGACACCGCAATTTCTGCAGAGAATCCTTCTGCAAATTTCGAATGCAGATCCAGGATCAGCGTCCGAAAATACGTCGGACCATATGTATCCCATTCCGAATGGTCACTTCGACCTGGGGTCCTTCTCTTGTCAGTTTTTTTTTTCAACCGCGAGCAACGAGGAACCTGAAGAAGGGGCAGGGATCGTATAGAAACCCTCTTTTTGAGGAGGGGGGTCGTATTCTTGAAAATTTTCCTCGAGGCCATGCTTGCATGCTCATACTCCCAAAAACTAAAAGAAGTTAAAAGCATTATCAGATGATTGAGGAGACAGTGCAGCAGCATGAGTGACCAGTATCTTTGCTGGCTATCCTAGAATGGCAAAAGTTTGTGAGACACTTGAATTGGAAATGACAGCTGAGTACTCTCTGTTAAGCATGAGAAGGCGCAGTACTGGCAGAGCAGTGGACATTGGTCCATACATGTCGCAATAGATGGATTTCAGGTCAGATCTATTTGCTCTAGATTTTTTATCGAACGTTACAGTAGAGCTTGTATCGGCCGATACTGCTGTAACGACAACCCTTTGTGCCGACCATCTTCAAAAAATAGCTAACTCCTTCTCCACCCTTTTTCGAAAGCTATTAGGTTGTTCGGAAAGAAATGCGCGTTGAATTTGTCCATTTTTCTCTCCTACTATATAAATTTCGCCCAAACAGTTTTATCTGTTAGAAAGAGATTTTTCTTGTGCATCTTTTCATATATCATTGTCTATGTCTACTTTGTTTTTTTAAAGAAAAAAAAAAGTTCCAACAAATTGAGGCCGACTTCCGTGTTCTTCGTCCTCCAAGCTTTATTACCGTTTTTGAAACGTTGGAACTTTGCTCGACACTTTATACAGCCACATCCATCCGCAAACATTATTACGCACTGCGACAAATATTTATCGCTTATAGCATGAATATTGCAATTTTTGAATTTTTTTTTCAAAATTTTGAAGAAAAAAATTGAAAAAGCCGTTTTACAAAATCTTCCACAGTAGGAGAGAAATAAATGGACAAATTCAACGCGCATTTCTTTCCCAATAACCTAATATCTTATTTGTTTTCCAGCATGGCCATGTATACCAGCATGTTGCAAAGAAGAGCTGAAAAATAAGAAAGGCCTGAGCTCTGGAATTCTGGTCAATCCCACATACTCTCTTACCCTAACAAGGGAGGCCCATCAGGTCAAGGTGAGCTTCTTCAAAACGGTTTTTTGCTTTTTATAGGGTCACATACATGAAGCAAAAAACCGGTCTCAAATTTGGCTAAATGGTTTTGGGGGGCCCAGAAAATGAGTGCCAAATGTTGCGTTTTTGACCAGTCTGCTGCAATGCTTTCCAGCTGCGGCGTTCAGTATATGAATATCGGAAGACTGTCTTCAAACCTACGCAAAAACCACTGCGAGCTCGTTCAAAAATGTAGAATCGCTTATGGTAACCATTAAACGAAGCAAAGAAGACTCATAGGGGTTGCACAGGAGGGAGTAGTTGCAGTGGTTGGACGGCCGAATGGATAGTGGGACGGACTGGCATTGGCACGGTGGAGGGGGCGTTTGCGGTTGAACTCCTCTCGCTGTTTCCGCTTTTGCATTTTCTGGATTTTCTTTGTCCAGTGCTATACTATTTGCGCACATGCAAAATGACTACAGTTTTCGTCGCTGGTGCACGGAAGTGACCTCGTTTACAAGCTTTCAGTGGTCGACGTGTTTGGACACTTCGGCGCCCCTAGCACGCTTGCCAAACATTTTCGTGCGAAATTAGTGTGATATTCGTGCTCAGGAGACTCAACTAGCCCTAGATACAAAATACTATCCAAATCGAGATTTTCACTCACACTCGAGGCAGTGGGGTGGACATGGGCACACAGTCCCTGCTCTACTTGTACAAACGAACAACTTACAGCCTCGATTAAATGCAATGGAGCATGTGCAGAATCGACGCATTCTAAGTGAACTGCACCTAGCAACACCATGAGAAGGCAAAAGATAGCAAATATTTCCTTATATCGGCTAGCGACCTGCTTTCGTTGAGTGCTCTTTACTATGACAGTAGTAGCACTATTGGTCGCCCAAATTTTCGAGTTTGGGTCAAAATCTCGATTGGGCTGAAAACTTGTTACCCAGGGTAGTTCAACCTCCTGAATATGAATATCACACGTACTTTGCGGGAAAACGCCTAGTTTTCCTGTTATGAGCGTTGGCAGGTCCAAACAAATCATTCGCCTAATACGCAAAAATACTGAAGATAGCGGTTCCCCGACATAATAAAAATATATTTTGCTCACATTTTGCACGTGTGGTCATACATGAGCATAAATGGATGAAAACTGGAAAAATGCAAAAATTTGTCCTCAGTGGGGATCGAACCATCAACCATTTTCTGGGCCCCCAAAACCATTTAGCCGATTTTGAAACCGGTTTTTTGCTTCATGTATATGACCCTATAAAATGCAAAAAACCGTTTTGAAAAAGCTCACCTTGACCTGATGGGCCTCCCTTGTAAGATCATAATACTATTCGATCAGGGTCCTGAGCTTTGCATAAAAATCGGGAAAATTGGTTATCTAGCCGCGCTCGAATCTTCATCCATAAGTCTCTCAAGTCGAAGCTTGTGAACTTCCAGCAAAGCCATTGAGCAGCTAGCCAATCATTGGGAGTAAGTACTAGAAGGCAACGATGATCATATTGCCATGTTTATATGCATCTGGAAGCTTTGAAATAATAAGGTCTTTGGAAAAGTCACATGTGTCGCAAGACTTATGCATCAGTCTAATATGTGTGGTAAGCTTTTGTTATACAAGATGGCATCCACGATATAATGAAACACAAAATCCGAAGACTGTCCCCATTATCGAGCTCTCATACGGCGAGTAGTCGGCAAGTATAAACGAATCGGCAACAAGGCAAAAGAGTCTTCCCAATTAAGAGTCATGTTTTCGATATGGGCATGGGTTTCTTGACGAAACTTCGATGATGATCTTCTTAATAAGCCGGTTGTCTTGAGGATGTAAAACTTAAAAGCTCAAATGTGCCTGTCATTTTTCGCAAAACAGTTTCGAAAGAGGTGACTGTTGGTCAGTGGGAGTACCGTGGATTTAAATTCATTTTACTCGATAATCCGAGAGAAAGAGTTTGCTCTAACTGATGAATATTGAAAGCAATTGGAATGAACAAAGAGAGAAAAAAATTGCTGGATGTTACAAAATGGAGTCTGCATCCTAACATCCACAGTTCTTCACACTATCATAACTTACTGAAAAAGCTACTAGATCACCAGAAAAAACTCGCCAAGGACTTTCTCGCCATCCTGTCTTGCCAAGGTCAGGCTTTCGAATTCCCATGTGACTTTGAAATGAGACCTAGGTCGAATGATAGGTCATAAATAAAAGGATAAAGGATAAAGTTTTTGGCGTTAATCAATCCCTTTCTGGGATGCGCCGCACATTCTAGTTCCATTCACAATCGTGATATGTGGTGAATGTGATGTGGCCTATAAAATAACTTGCGGTGGCCAGCCGGTGTACAAGTCAGTGCTTTTATCCTCCCAAACGAGTCTGGTGCCAATTTAGCAACCCCGGAGAGATGAAAGACTTGGTTGACCTGGGCGGGCGTTGATGCGGGATTTGATCCCCACACCATAGGAGTGGGGTGTGCGCCATCTGTCACTACGCCACCTCCGCCCCTTCTAATCATAAATACAGAAACCAAAATGGCAAGATACTGTTTCTACGCGAGTTTCGGGGAGTCGAAGTTTGCTTGAGATGACTCATCGGTGGGCAGTTTGAACATTCACACATTAACATCACGCAAACACTTTAGGGATCCTTAGAGATTCTTTCCAGAGTGGCACTCTACCTCTAACTACTAGTATTCGACGTACTTGGTAATCCTGGTGCCGAGCCGGCCGCCGACTACGGCGGCACATTGGTGACGCGTTCCCTTTGTAAAACGCTCTACCAACCACTCTACAATATAGTGACCGAACCGCGAATTCTAAGGCCGCTTCCATACTTTGCGCACCGACGCCGTCACGCGCGTGCCTGCGTCACGCGCGTGACGCCGGCACGCGCGTGACGGCGTCGGTGCGCAAAGTATGGAAGCGGCCTAATTGGAATCTTGGCATAGTACCAAACTATTCGAATTTCAAAGAATTGGAAGGCTCTCGCCATGATCATCACACTCTCGTATGGTTAGGTCAAGCGCTTCATAAACGAGCGCGTTACCAGAGTGCCGACGTGGTCGGCGGCGGGCACATGATCTTAATGCCGTCGCTCTGGTATCTGTGCGCAAAGTATGAACGCAGCCTTGCGCCAATCTCTCCATTAATGCGGCGCATAATTCATGCAGTATAGCAGAAGCGTGAGAGAATAAAACTAGGAGTGATGCTACCCAATGATTCTAATAAGGGGAGCCTTCTCTGCTCTACACCACTTTTGTCGAAGCACTAAGAAAAAAGGTGTCCTCATTTTGTACAGCTGAGACTTAGGAAAAATTGTGCAGACTGATCTCACAGATTTCTACAATTTTTGAAGGTCCCTTGTTCCGGTTTGCAGCCAGAACCGGCGGTCCACCGCTCCATAGTGGGCGAGCCTAGGCTCATTTCGTTACGTTCTGCCCGAATCAGGGTCGGAATTAATCGCTGTCATTAGGATAAATAATATATCCACTGAACCATTGTTTTGAAACAAAGATAATTTCTCTTAACTACTAGAAGGCGTCACCCTTCCGCCTAATCACCATATCCCCTTCATTAGGAAAACACCTTGAGAGCCACTATCCAGCGCTCATAACCCTATTGTAAGTTGCTAGAACTGCGAAGTAGGTAAATAATAATTCGCAAGGGGAATTAGGGCTATTACATTACCGTCCGACTATTATAGGAAGTGAAAACTTATTCGCAGAGCTCCTTCGCATGAGCAATTTATGGTTCTGAAATTATTTTTGGTATAGAGGCTGTGCAGATCCTACTCCGAAACTGCGTTTGTGACACCGATGAACCTCCGAGATCGCCGTCAGACTTCGCGTTTTGCGACTTTGCGGCGTCGCACTTTCGCACCCGATACCACGACCTTGAGTTGTGCAACGCTACAACTTCGCGTTTTCAGCGGATATTATGTGAAAGGATGTGGCAGTAAAATGGCGCCGGTACTGAATATCGTAGGTAGAGATGTCTCGAAAAAAAATTACATCTTTTGCCCCGCAATATGTTTTTATATAACAGCTCAGTTATACATAGTAATCGAATAGCGTCGAATGAATGTGCCATCGGTATCATGGGCTGTCTTTGTACGCAACTGCACACTTTCCTTTATAATTGCACACATCACATGGGTCAGCTTCTATGCTTCAATTATGCTTTTCTTCTACCACTTTCACCTCCTAATTTCGTTATCCTGTACAACAATCGTTCGATTTCGATGAATTTTTTAAAGTTATTCCGATACTCAGTTGCATGGATTTGTTGAAAAAATTTCCTGTTTTATAGTCCACGATGTCACATCGAGGTGCTGGAGATACCCCGTCCAGTAGACCTAATGAACCGCAAGCTGATCCACCGAATCCTGAAAAAGAAAATGAAATGACAGGCGAAGTGAGTGTTATTTGTGGAGTTTCACGATTAATGGGGAACAGGGGCAAAATGCGTATTAATTCGATCATAGGAACTACGGACATTGCTTAGCGATGATCTATTTAGGTTACTATAGTTACTGCTTTTAGGACCTGTTTCGTATCAAAAGTGCTGTGACAAGTTCGGCAGGTTTGTACTTTTTCTTCAGAACTTCTGAGACATACTTTAGTTTCTAAGAATATTTATTTATTTGAGGGATGATCAAAGCTGTTTCAAGAAAAAAGTTGTCAGGAAAGTTTTCCAGTTGCCTTCATTAAGGTGCAAGCGATACTGCGGACCAGTCAGTTATTTCACTCGCGGATTCAGCAAGCAATTTTGATGAACACGTCGGGGACGAATTCGATGAGGTTGAAACCGTGGAAACCTCGAACGGTGAAACTGCTGATTTGCAGGTACGTTGTTGCTTTCAAGTGAGTTACACAGTTCCGAAAGTTGAATTAGATGGAAATCCCTCAAATGCCACTCATTGGATCTGAATTGCACTATATCATAAATTTGTGTGTTTGTTTTGTGCAAGACACTATTTGTTCTTTGCTACTTTAGAGTCGAATATTTAATGGATGGATGTTTGATCGTAAACGTCCGTCAAATGTGCAACTTCCGCAAGATACGGGTAAGGCGATGCAACACTATTCAACTACCTCTACCTCAGACACCACGAATGGTCAAAAAACAATTTTATTTGGAACTTTGCCTGTAGAGGCTATTGGGAGTGCTGGTCATGAATACTTGTTGTATCAATTTAGTGCATTACTTCAAATTGATTCAACAACTTATTCTCACTATATTGAAACATGGCCAGTACTGGTGAGTTAGGGTGCTGATCATGAATACGGCATCCGATCGAGGCTCTGACATCGTTCAGTGCCATGTGGTGTATACACTAAGGGGCACCTCATGTGCCCGATATCTTTGTTCAAGCTTTAGAAGTAAGGGAACCTTCCTCAAGACTTAGGCGAAAATATGTGCATGAATGTCCAGATTGCTGTGATGATTGGATGCATGATGCATAAGAACATATCGCTGTCATAGTGCATCGGTGGCCGCGTGAAAAATGACTGCTATATTCGTGATTAGCGTTCTGAATGACCATTAAATGCATTCTCTTACGAAACTGGTGGGAAAAGTTAAAACGGATGTCGTATTCGTGATCAGCACCCCAAATAGTCTATATGCCAAGTTTCAGCAAAAAATTTTTACCAACTCGCGGTGTCTGAGGCAGTGACAGTTGAATATTGCTGGCGATGCTTCTTTGATTCAAACAATTAATTCTGAAATAGTTTGATTTAGTTACCCTTCTCAAATACCCAAAAAATCTACCAATTCCGCAGTGTCCTGATGGAATTGACCATTCGAGTTGGACAAAAGCGTTCGAGGAAGCCTCAGTTTACCTTATCGGAACGGCTCATTTCAGGTATTTTTTAAAAAATCCTCTCTGATTTTGTATCTGCTTGAGACGCTCTTTCTTCTGCAGCAAGGAATCCCAAGAAGATGTTATCAAGACGATTGCCATAACGCAGCCTGATTTGGTTATGGTAGAGCTCTGTCCGAGTAGGATATCGATTTTGTCAATGGATGAGCAAACATTGTTAAAGGAAGCCAGCGATCTCAACACTCAAAAAATACTGACTACTATTAAACAGGTACCGTCTGGGCTACTAGTATGCCTCGAAAGTTTGTTCTGAAAGTGTACTTATTTGTTTTGCTAATTTTTGCGTGCTTACCATTTTTACTTAGTTATGCATATACGATGATCAGTTGCTTTCTTCTTCTTGTGTTCTACAGTGTTTTACTGTAGGCCTTGCTGTGAGAGTTTCTTGTGTGAAATGGAATTCACTGATACAGAAACATCAGTCTTAGACCTTTATGGAAACCTGAACTTGTAATACTTGCCCTTTTTGTAATATTTTCTCTAATTTGTATTCCACTTTGGAATCTGGACCGAAAATCTCTTCTTTCATTTATTCTGGGGGAAATACATCCGACGACAGCAGGAGGTAGAGCAAAGACAATTCTTAGGAGAGAGAATGGAGTTATTGTAAGGAGCAGGGTCCAAGGAGACGGCGTATGGCGCAATCCTTAACGAAACTCTGCGCTGACTGGAGGGCCACGTATGTCCGTTCTGTTCTCCTCCCTACAAGCGAATGCGCCCCATGTTTTGTATATGACCGATCGATGGGTCAATAGTGTAGCTCCGTAGGAAAAAAATATGCCAGAGGTCAACGGGTTTAGGGCCACTTGTCGGATTTCAAGCCATGTTGTTTTCTTAGTATAATATTATTAGGTGCCTATAATTTCGTTTACAACGACTGACCGAATTGCAGCTTCGCTGTCTCTAGGCCTTGCAATAATTTGCATTCCGTATATTCTATCTATAAACCGTGTTATTGAGACTCTCCCAGTTTCCTCGACATATGATTAATCACTAGCTATTTTCAAAAACCATTTGGCTTCAAATGGGTGGAAAAATTTTTCAACTTTGGCAGTTACTCTGTGAGGCATCAACTAGCCACCAGGAAACCGTGTAGCAATCAGTAACTGTCAGCACATCAGGTGTTCCAATTGTTTTCAGGTGTTCAAGTAGCGAAATGCGTATTAAGGTGGCATTCGATTTCATAATACATATAAATTTTCTAGGCTTTCATATCCATGCATACACTGATATTAGCATCTCAAGGAGGCCTATGTTTTTTAGAGTGGTGTCGTACAAGGGATTTTACATGTATTGTTGCTCTCAATGTCCGCTCATATCACGAGAGAATTGTCTATGGCTCCCGGTGGAGAATTCCGAGCTGCCCATAAAGCAGTCATGCAAACTCAGGTTCGTTTTGTTTAGTTGGTTGCGTTGAGTGTTTTTGCTTCTCAGTGTTTGAAATATTGACTAGTCTGTAGATTTTGATTTTCCTCCTTCATCTCGAGTTTTTCTGTAGTATTGGCTTGAGTTCTTCAATGTTTTTTTTTAGCTATGTCGTCTTGTCCTGGGAGACCGTCCAATCCACGTGACACTCCAAAGAGCACTTGGTTCGCTCAACTTTTGGCAGAAAATGAAGTTCTTTTGGCATGTTGCCTTATCTCACAGTGCATCAATAACTCCAGAAGAGGTAATCATACGATGCAATTTCTCTTTCAAGCGTCATATGTTACGTCTATACTTACATAATTTTTGAATGATTCTCCGCGCGTTTCAGTATATGAGACTTTCTGTGAACGTGTAGGTTGCTACTAATCTTCGAAAGTAGTTCTAGAATTGTAAAAGATGGAGCAACAATGGTTGACGTGGCACCACAATCGTAGTCCATGTTCAGAGAAATTGTATTAATCCTTTGTATTGCTTTGGAGTTTCGTGAAAACCCGCACAGGCTCTGTTTTTCTGTTTTTAGCCTACTTGAGCAAGGTTTACATGTTTCGTTACCAGAGTGAAATTGTTCTAAAGTCAAAATTTGCTACCAATAACCCTAAAAAAGCATCATACTGAGTTCACATGCAAAGTGGACTCATAGTGACTGTTTTAGGTTGAGAAATGCAAGCAGCGTGACCTACTGGAACAGTTGTTGGCCGAAATGGCCGGAGACTTCCCCAAGCTCACTAAGGCGGGTTATTTCTATACATACCAGTTGTTGTTTGGTTATCAGCGAATTCTTGTTGCAGATTTTTGTAGACGAACGGGATGCGTATATGACCCATGCTCTTCATTCTTTGCTACAAAAGAATACTATTGAGAAGAGGCTGTCTTGGGAACGCACTAACGTCGAATGGCAGCCTTTACGGGTGATTATTTCATCATTCTCGTTGCAGTTATTCTTTATGAAGCTATGAGACATGCTTTTACGTTTAGGTGGTCGCCGTTGTAGGAATTGGTCATACTCCAGGAATTGTGGCTCATTGGGACAATCCAGTGGATATTGCACCACTTCTTCATATTCCTCCTACATCTACCTCCACAAAAGTAAGAGATTCAGTCTATTTCCCGTTGTATGAGTTAAATGGTGCTATCGCAATGAGGGCGGAAATTCTACTACATAGGGACTCCGTCTTTCCTCGCTAACAAGGGAAGGATGGTAAGTCGAAGTGGCCGTTCGAGATGGGGTTTATACCAATGATAGGGCTCGGGATGCCATTCGCCAATCTGCATTCCATATCTGCTGTCCGTCTCTGGGAGCAGAGTTACAAGCGTTGAAAGAGAAGAAACTCACAAGAGAAGTTCCCCACGTCGAAGTGGCCATTCAGAATGGGATACACATGGTCCGACGTATTTTCGGACGCTGATCTCGAATCTGTATTCGAAATTTGCAGAACGATTTTCTGAGCGGAGTTATGGAGGTTTTTTTGAAAAAGCAGTACTATTATATGGTAGGTTTGAAAGCCCATAGCACGCGAGCCAGACGTTCTTGTGCAAAACCAGGGCGATTTCCGTGTTCAGGGAGTCAAATTACTCCAATGGACATGTTTTTAGCCAATTCGAGGATTTGACCAAATTTCGGAAAAATTTACGGGCTACGGGGTGGCAGCACATTGAACAAAGGAGAAGTCGTTGACCCTAGCCTAGGAAGTGCTCCTATTTAACGCTTGTTTCGTACATTCAGTGCGTTGGGCAAGTGTAAAAGGTATGTGTAGGCTATCCTGTTCAGGTTGCAGGGTTTTTTGTAGAAGAAAATTCAAAAACTACCACTTCATCCCCTAGCCACCCCCAATTTTCCGAAGTTAGACCAAAAACTGGATTTGGCTGGAAATTTGCACCGAGGGGTGATTCGACCCCCTGTGCGCGAATATCATAATCTTTTTACGCAACAACGCCTAATTCGTGTGGTACGGGATTCCTTCGACTTGGTATCCTTCCCTTGTGAGTAATGTTAGTAGATGGCAGAGTAAATGATGGGTGCGATAGGTACCAGTACAAGGAAACGTCCGAAAGTGAAAGAAAAGCACTTACTGGCAATGAAACACAAATTGCAAAATGACCCGTACAGGCGGGTAGCAAACCCACAACCCCTGGCCTGCAGATCCGGAACACTACCAATGAGCCACGGAGGCCGTTGCTTGTATATGCAAGCGGCCGTGCTCATGACATAGTGCATCGCAAATTGTAACTCTGCTCCCAGATAAGGACAGCAGATATGGAATGCAGATTGGTGAATGGCATCCCGAGCCCTATCATTGGTATAAACCCCATTTCAAACGGCCACTTCGACTTACCATCCTTTCCTTGTAAGGCTCAGGCAAAAATATATGCCTGATTATGCAGACAGGATGACTCCTCAAAATGATGCTTAGGTGTCCAACTATTTATAACATGTCCTCCCCCTCTCCTTGCGATTGCACCGTCGAATCAAGAAGCTCTTTGGAAAGGACGGATTATGCGCTATACACCGCTACTGTACCGCATCTGCGGTGACCTCCGTTGTAGTCGTCGAAGTAGAGAATACGAGTAATAGAGGGGTCTGTGCCGTTAGGGCAAAAAATTCGTTGGCAACGTGAGGCGCACGACGCGATGTGTCGTGCTCGGGATGATGTGCTGGTTGTGTCCTGAAACAATTATACCTGGAACAAGTCATAGAACAGCGTCATCACTTCAGAACCCAACTATTAGGGCGTCCTTAGCTTGCACATATCGCGTCGCACGCGGGACGCCTCAACATCAAATTTTTGTCCTAATGGCACACAAGCTTTTTGGATTGAACAATGCAGCAGAACTGATAACACAACATTGTGATGTGTCTGTGACGTGGGTTTACACACAGTGCTATAGCATCGAACAGCGGATATCCCACAGAGCCCGCAGTTTGCAATGCAGTTGCATTTTGCCCTGTACTAATCACGGAAGCTGCAAATGGGCATAGTAGCGGGTAGCGCGCATAAACTTGTCTTGAAAGTGTGCTGCAGAATCACGTTCATTTGATATAGTCAATGTCTACTACAACGGTATTTGAGTCCTAAACTACAACCACTGCTTCCCAACTTGTGTGCAATGTTAGCAAAAAGGTATCAATCAGTTTTCAAGTTTTCATTGGGCATTCTTGTTCATGGTTTTAAGTTCAATTTCATGCAAAAGACGGGATTCCTTGAGGTTGCAGTGCAGCAATTTCTACTTGAAATATTAGTTTTCATTATGCTTATTTCAGGTAGTGAAGTTCGCAATTCGAGCTGCTTTTTGGGGTGCTGTAGGATTTATGTTGTATCGCGGTGGTATCAGAGTGGCTAGAAGATTTCGTTGATATCTCTCGTCTTCGCAGTGATGGTTGTTTTTGTAAGACTAATTTTACTATTGTTGTCTAATCCTTTTTTCATTAGTTGATCAAATTCAACGTTCCATTGTGGGTATGGCAAGGTTTGATGTTTGGTCTTATTTTTCATTCACAGCATGTGATCTTTTCTCTATAGAGTATGCCTTATTTTACTAAAGAACCCTTCATTACTCTTTCTGTACTGTTTCAGCCTTGCCGCTGTTTAGAAAGTCTTGAAATACATTTGAGGCTTCAACTTTTTATTAGAAGTGTGGGGTCTCTGTAAATGCCCTAGTAACATGCAATTGTTAACTATTTCTTTTTATATCTTTCACTTAATTAATCTGTATCCTGTTGATTCATTGATAACTTGTCATTTTCATCTATATGGGTTCCTGAGTAAGTATTTGAATGCAATAAAGAGTTTTAGAAAGGTTTTGATGTTGTCATTACTTACTCTTGTCGTGTAACAGCTGAAGTATTTTGACTTTTTGCGTTTCTTGCATACGGATGCAAGTTGTTTGGGATACCTGTTAGCTTGCTGAGTTTTCTTCAGCCCAAATTCGATTTCTTGACTTTATTTTTCCCTCGTCAGTGTATTTGTCTATTTACAATGGTTACAATGGTTGTAAGCGTATTCGTTTGTTCAGGTCATTCAGTAATGAGGGAAAAATGGACTGTGAACACGGATCTTGTGTTCCAAGTAAGCTTTTTGTTCATCACTTTTTTTCTGCTTTTTTGCTGTATTAGGTTTTTAATTTTGTCGTGCAGAATTATCGCAACCTTCGTTCATGGTGTGACGGAAGTTCTCAATTTGGCGGGCTTGTTTTCGGAAGACCAACGCGAAGAGAGGTAGTACTTGTGGTTTTTGCTCCGGCCGAGTCTCTCATCAGTTCCACCGTCCAATTTATTTTGAGCTGTATGACTGCAGGTGTGACCTTTTAGTGCAAGTACCCACACACTGCGTCGAAATGCTGCTTTGCAGATGTGGAGCTTGTGGGAAATGTTCGCGTGGAAGGAGATGATGCTCCTCTCATCGGAGATGGCTTCACCCTCACCACAACGAGGGAGATGCTTGATACTGCTGATGCGACCACATTTCTTATTCAAAATGATCTTTTGAGGCATAGCACTCTTGTGCCTGATGGATTATCTGTCAGGACACAGGTAAGGTAACGGTCAATTCAGTCCGCTTAGGATGTCTCTCTGTTAGAAACCAGAGTTTGTAATGTTATTACTTTTGAAGGTCGGATTTTCCTGCGCGTTACGTGAAGGACTGGAAATTGAAGATCTTCAAAGTGGTACGGAGAAATTCGCGGCTAAACTGGATCAATTATCCTTTGCAAATATGGAAAAAGGGCTGTTGTTACGTAAAGAAATGAGCAAGGAAATAGTTGATAAAGAACGTCGCGTTTTCGATGACCTCTCGCGCGGTGCTTTGCAATATAAGGTATGTCATTTAGAAATATGTGTTGATAGAACGCAGACCATGGTTTTGGGCATCGTTGATGAAGAAGTCGATTTTCATTTTTAGCATGTTTCAGGATTATGTGGAGCTCAGTGCTTATCGCTGCCTTGCTTTCAGCAATAAAGACGGTTCCGAAGATCAACAGATGGTGCCTATTGTTCGAATAACTCGCGGTAGGTCTTTTTGGCTAGTCCGTAGACGGAATACTATGTTGATTGGTGAAGATATATCTCAGATGGTACGAAATACAAACGAGTCAATGCCAGTTTAAATGTTACGGTTCCTCTCAATTTTGGCGATAGTCCTAATGAACTATATAATCGTTTGCTCGAAGGACTTCGACGTAGAGTTCATGGGATGATGTACGTGATGAATAATGAACTCCATCATAATCAGGTGAATCTGTTTATTTGGTACTTGTTCTTACTTCGTGTTGGGCGAATTCGCTAGGGGTAATTAGGGGGAATCACGGATTCTTGCCTTCCGATTGCATAAAAGAATGCAATATTATGAGAAATGCTCCAACTTTTCTGAGTGAGATTAAAATGACTCTCCCACTTTGTGAACTCTACAGCCTATACTACAAACAAGTGGTCAACAGTTTCCATTTCCACGTGCGTGTTATTATTTAGTAAATGTATAGAAAGCAGTTCTATTCTCGATTTCTGAGACGATTGCTCCATTCCTTTCGCAACGTTCTGTTGTTAGAGAACGGTGAGACTGGACTAGATTCTGCCAAAAATGACTATTCTATGTACATTGGCATACATACAATAGCACTGGAAGTTCTTCGTTTCGCACCCTTTAAAATGCTTTGAAGTGGAGTTGCGTGATCATTCACTCGATTTCGAATAGAGTTTCAGCTTTTTATGGAGTGATGGATCCTCTCAGACGCAAGTAACTTTCGGAGGTACCGCAAGCCACATACACCATTGTTTTTCGTCTATTCAAATCCGAGCCCTGTCCTACTCTCGACAAAATACCTTTTTGGCTTTTGGAGTCGATGTGTTAGCGCCAGATCATGTAGTATAAAAACGCAGTGACTTTGACAGACATGCACCTACATCATTGTACATGGTGCGGCAAAAGTATTGAGCGCTTGGCAATGTTTTGCCATTTCTACTAGAAAGAAGACATGAATTTAGCCCAAGATAAGGTACCTCCGACCCATAACGAAGAAGGCGAGGGGAGCATATGCCGCGGGATAGGTGACCGTTGTGCAGATCGTCCAAGGCTCTCCAAAACAGACTTTGAGGAATCGAGTAAATTGCGGAGGGTAATTCAGACTTCGTCCTCTAAGATACTTCACTAGGAATGTTGAAAGGGTTAAGATTCATGCTGTTTGTTGGTAATACTGCGACTTAATGAAGTCGTGAAGGCTGTTCTCAAATCGCTGTCGCCGCAATTTCGCGTAAAGCACATCATTTACACACACGGAGATGAAAGCAGGATCCGACAAGGGCTCCTCGTGAGTTGTGGCTGCTTTATGCTGGAAGACATCCAAATTCGATCAGATACGAACCTTATCTAAGAATGTCCGTCTCTCCCGATGACATTGTTGAATTAGTTCGGCTAATTAAATATTGTTGGATTGGTGGGATCATGTTTTCCGTCGCACCTTCTTGCAGCAGCACTCCTCCAGTATCCCTGGACATTGAGCCATCAGCTTATTCCATGTTGGATAACATGAAGCGCAAAGTTTAAGATTAACTTACGAAAGGATGAGAAGATTTTTGAATCAATCACCTGCACCCATGGCAAATATATTTTCTTACCCGCTTCGTTACTGTGCCAGCCACAGGTGATCCTTTCGAATTCGGGAGCATATCAGGGTGTGTTAATTGGAACTGTTTGCTGATCAGTGTGCCATCTCTTACCTCTTCCTCTTTCCTTCCTAGTAAGCTTCTGTCAGACGATCAATACATTTGCCGTAACCTGTATAGGCGGAATAGGCATTTGGAACTACTATAATCTTCATCAGGAGTTTTTACCCTCGTTGGCTCTAAAAAACCACTCGATCAAAGACATGGTTTTCTTACATCAATTTTAGTTTTTGTCGCGAAGGGTGCCTTTTATATGCACTCCTGTGTGTTTTGTAATGACGTAAAGCTCGAGGGACTATAGGCTGAAGGACGCAGAAGGTGTGTAGTTTGGGGAATTGATTGCTCAGAACGGCGTCACATTTTTGTCCCATTCTCGATCCCTTTTCATTGTCGTTGTTCCATTCCCTGCTTATTAGTTCATTTCCTAAACTTCAACACTTACTCGATGCATAGGCTCAATGTTCATTTGATATGCAGCATTGCTGTTTTTGACTTCTTTAAGCTCATCTTCGGAGTAGCGCTTCCCATATGTTAGCTTTGGAAATGAAGTTCCTCTTTTTCCAGAAAAATGTGGTTCCTACTGTGTCTCAACTTTTCCTGCCCGCCGGATGGTCGTCTCTACTCCATATTCAGTGCCCACTTGGAAATGACGTGGAGCAACGTCAGTTCCCTTTTGTACGTAAATATGCTGTTTCGTCTTATTGCTTACCACTTCAGGCTCATTTCGTGTCAAACTTCATAAACTGTTCAATCTCTCACTTACTGTGCCATGTCTGCGGCCTGCACAGGCTATAGCTTTCGCGGCGACTAAACTGCTGCTATCTCCTCACATGCATATAAGTAACTGTAAGTTCTTAGAGTGATGTAAAGGACTATATGCGATCCTCGCATCCCTGTGATGCTACCATTTTGTCATGATGAGCACACTCAGTCTTCCAGATAAACCACGAGGAGTTGTTTCCGTAGTCAAAGGCGATTATCGCTACCACCACTATATGCAAGATGGAATGGATGATGCTGGTTTGTTTGTTGAGGTATCTACGGTACTCCAATGTAGTAAAACGGTTTCGAAATAGCAGGAATTCTCTAATCATCTTTTTTTTAAGTCATGGATACCTTTTTTCTGTGATTGGCTACCTAATGATTTACACGAGTCAGCGGATTTTTGAATGGGAGGTTTCATTCTCCTACGACTTTGGGATTTTTCATGCTTGAAGGCACCACCAGGGGTAAGGAGAGAATGAAAGTTGGAAAGTAATATCCTCTGTGAACAAACGTTCCAGTCTATAAGAGATGGTCGATGGCTTAACTCTAACCGAACGAGCGTGCTTGGAATCTTTATCGCGATGCCGCGGCGCTGCCACTCATCCGCCGGAGAGTTTCCCGTGAAGCGGGACAACGTTCGCGACTAGTTGACTCAGCGAATCGCCCGTCTGCATCTGCTATCACCGTCTAGTAAGTAAGCAGGAAGATGCTGAAGGAAATAGAAGAACGGTTTTGGTTCTCTGTTTCTCAGGTTTTTGGGGGTGTAGCCGTTCTTTCTTTACTTTTGCACTATGATCATCCCGTCTTTCCTATTCCTCGACTGTACCACAATATGCCAAAATTACTCCTAACGGTGTGTCCAAACGATGGTTTCCGGCAGGCTGCCCATTCAGTACCAACCTAGGAAACACTAGAAAAGCATGCATGTACACACTTCAGGCTAATGCAAATATCGCTGGGCCTTTCAAATCGTCAAAGGTAGAGGATGGATTCACATACCCTTAGCACTCCAGAGACTGTGAGCAAAGGCTTCTTGCTTATAGAGGAATGTCTGAGGCTGTTCCTGGTCAGGTCCTTTTTCCATCCCCGTGGGTGAAATGATGTGCTTGACGCAAAATCGCTATTTTTACCTCTTTCCTTTGTTGTACGTGGTAATAGCGACTAGAAGCAATTTGAAGCTGCTCACTCACAAGCTTTGTTCCCTGACAGCTAGCGCGACGCCTATACCTATTGTCATCATCAATCAAATCGTCATGAAAGAGACCATAGCGTTGTTCTCGTGACCCTCGGGCGTCTTGAAATTGCGCAGAGCAATATGAGAGGTCATACTATCAGGTTGTCCCAAAAATCTTGAAGGATTTTTTAACCATTACTTTTTATTATTATTCCTTCCAATAAACAACAACTAGGCTACAACGTACTCACCATTGTTGTCGACAACACGCTGGCACCTCATGGGTAGATCGTTGATTCACTCCTCCCAGAACTCTGGTTCTGATAGTCGAAGTAGTCACCGATCACCTTCGCAAGCAATTCATTATCAGCGAATTTTCTTTTTGCCAGATAGGATTTCAGAGGATGGGATTGATGGAGTCAGAAGGAGCCATGTTTGTAGAGTGTGGCGGGTGGGGCAGGACACCCCAGCCGAGCTCGTGTAGCTTGGCCTGGGTACACTTCGTGATGTAGGAGCGTCTGTTGTCATGAAGGAGGGTGACCGCGGACCTTCTCCGACGCTTCTCTCGAGCAGCGAAGGCGAGCTGCTGAAGCTGGTGGGTGCATACGGCAGCGGTGACTGTCTCGCCTTGTACCAGACCTCGTGGAAAAGCATTCCTTCCGTGTCCCAGGAGTAGCACGGTTCCGGGCGTGGCTTGTCTTCCATGTTGGTCCTGCCGTTGTCGAAGCTGACGAACCAGCTGTGCACGGTCTCGTAGCTCATACAATGCAACGCCCAACCCAAAGTTGATGGAGTAGCAGGCTTCCGTCCTTTGCTGCCGCGAGACCACTCCTAGCAGATGACACCGCGTGTTTGGTGGGTATCGACTACGAGCATTGTGGCCTTCGGAATCTGGCGGGTCAATGTATGAGAACCTTTTACCATATTTCGGAACCGCCTAGATCTGTGTTGAAGTAAACAAGAGATTTTGATACTTTTGAAAAAATCCGACAGGTCTTTCGGGGCCACCCAATAGAAAAGCAAAGTAAGCGGTGCACTAATACCGTCCTCAAGATTTCAATGGAGGCTATGGTAGTAATGACGATGATAAGGACTCATAATTATTTTTACCCTAGGTGTTATTTCTTTTAGCCAATATTAGCTTCAACAACCTTGTACAAAACATTAAGATGTTCGTTGCGCGCAGGTTAAATGTCATGGAAGGTTTGGAGCGTTAGCCTTTTCCTTTAGCCCAACGGTGAGAAGTCGAGTGCAGGGTGGATCTCGCTTTTTAAGTAGAATGAGCAACAATAAGGAATCTGTTCGAATAAGTAATCCATTATAGAGGCGAGGGTATCGATCACAAGAGGTGGAGGAGCCGAATGCTTTATGTGCGACTCTTCAATGATCCCGGCATAATCCAAAATAGTACCAGATGATATTTGTGGCACCCTTCGAAATTGCTAAAGTATTCATCCTGCTGACATTTGGACAAACTCCCTCAAAGCCGCGGTGGCGGAAAGATTTAAAACGTCGATTACCAAATCTCAGGTTGCAATTATTAAATCTGTGTAACTAGATATTCAAGGACTCACTGGAATTGGCGGGAGTTATGTGGGTGAGTAACGGGAGTAGCGTGAGTTGTGGTGGTGAGTACCTGAGTAGCAAAAATCCTGAGGAGCAGCTCAACGGGCTCGAAGTCTTGAAGGGTGTATCGGTGGGGATTTGCGTTTGTTGATCATTTCGCGCCTTTTCTTTGGATGGTTCCACTGATTTCGCACGCACAGACTATCGAATTTCAATTTTTTTTTTACAACGAATGCTAATTTTCTGATATTTATTAAGTTGCGTGCTGCAGTGACGGGATTGTTTTTTGTATGAAGGAAAACTACATATCGTTGCAGGTTGGGGATGTGCGTATCGCAGCTTACAGTCCATATGGAGTTGGTTTATCCTCAACGGATTTACAGATAAGCCGGTGCCAACTCACATGGAGATTCAACGGGTGGGGATTTTCACGTTTTTGTCATTCAGATGTTCAGTATTTCCCACTGGTTGTGATTTCCAGTGCTCACTCTCCATTTGATCGAAACCACCTGGATACACCATTGCTATTGTCGTTTTTCAATGTTCAAATATAATAGTAAAAGAACACTGCTGTTTGTAGTGTCTGGTAGAAATTGGTGACAAGGAAGAAAAGTTTGTGGGCAGTCGACAATGGATCGGAAGTACAGAGATCGGCTTCGTACTCGATCATTTGTTAGGTATTATAAATACTCTTACCACACCAATACTACTACGTCTTTAAGATCTGTTTTTTCAGGGATCGAATCACGTTTCATAATCACCAACTCGGGAGCTGAAGTGGCTGAACGAGCGCGTGAGCTCGCACTGCACTTCCAGACGGTTGGCACACCAGTAATGATAGGTAGGCCTGTGGAATCGTATTATTTTTCAGTAATGCTTCATAACAGAATTTGATGTGCTTTCACATGGATGTTTTCATGTGATTGCGTTCGGCTTTTGAAGTGGATTGAAGACTAATCTACTCATTGATAGAGGTAGCAGGTAAAGGACGCTCAAGAAAGGCGGCTAATGCTTCACTTAAAAATTCGCGTTGCGCGTCTGCCTGGGTAGCCTTGTGTGCGGGTAGATAGTTGTGATTGAATTTTGACAGCGGATCTAGATCACTTTTTCAGTTTTTTCACATTATGAAAATAAAGTATGGGTTCTCTCGGTTAAACTTTGAAGCATAGAAGGGTCTGGAGGTTTGTTCTCCGCAGTGTTAGACTCTTGATCACGATAGTAGCTTTTTGACAGAGCGACAAAGAAGGATTAGGAAATTTTTTGGAGAGGTGGGAGTACACTCTCTTAGCTGAGCAGGTATTCGTCTATGGCAGCTGTTTGGATCGTCTTAAAACCACGTGAAAGTTGTGTTTCTTGTAGTTGAACGTGCATAGGTTGGTAAATTGAAACGTTTCACCGATTGGTGAGTAGTCACTATCCGTGCTGGTAGGATGAAAGAGGTAGCCTAAATTATCAGTCTTGTAATGAGATTGTTGTTTAAACAGGTTTATTCAAATATTCTCAAATAATCACTTAAGTGTAACTGGAAAACTCCAGCAGTATATCCGTAGCTATTCATCTCTTCAGGTCGGATAAAAGTGGGATGTGTTGTCCCGGTTGTATGAGCACTGTGTAGCCCTATAAGCAGTGAGTGAAGCGCTTGTCCTTGTGTTAGTCATCAAGTAACTTGACGAGCCGTCGTCATTTTTCCAGTTCGGCTAAATTGCATGTGATGCGTGTTGAAAAACGCGATGATGATTTCCGTTCGAGGAACGTAATCTAGCACCCCTCGTTCAAGCTGTAGTATCATGTACTTTGAAATGTTCATGGAATGTACATAGAATGTTCACAAATTGCGCATTCAACCGGCTGCGTGAGCCCAAATTCTCGGAGTGTATGAAAGGATGGAAAATGAGAATAAAGAGCGGTCGCTAAAACTGATGTTCTTTTTCACAATTCCTAAACACTGTGGTCCTTCCTCGATACTGGTGTCACATGCGAAGTCACTGCAAAGGAGAGCCTCAGGGTAGTGCAATCACGTGTGAGATTGCGAATATCGCCGCAAGATCGCCAAGTCTGGCATCAGCCCATTACTTCATGCTTGGCCCGTAAATGGAGGAGGAAATGTGCCCAGGAAAGTGAGGTGCTCCTGGATGGATAAACGGCTTCTGCCGATCCCTCATATCCATAGCCTTTCTTCATGTTCTAGATCTGCTGTCTGTTATCACTGTTTTTCATTTTTTTTAATCAGCGGCTTGAGGTTCGGCTATAAATGATATTGTGATTTTTCATGCGCAGTACTTATAGGAGGAGGACAACTGGCACACACAATCCTTGGAGTGGATTTTGACGAAAATACTGGTGAATGTGGTTTCCTAGTGCTCGATCCACATTACACTGGTTCAGAAGATCTCAAAACAGTGTTGAGCAAAGGCTGGTGTGGATGGAAACCACCTTCATTCTGGAATCCTGAGTACTTTTACAATATGGTATTACCTCAACCTCCCAAAAATACTCTCTGAAATGCCTGACCAGGGATGGTCGATTTTTTATTATTAGCTTCTTTTCGTTCTTCCTTGTGTCTTCGTCTCTTACACATATTTCCTTCCTAATTTACTACAATTTTAAAGTGTTTAATAGAAATTTTCGAACTATTTGCCTCCCCTTTGATATCCTGTTATCTTATTCTTACCTAGAAGGCTTTTTACGAGTGTATTCTCGGAAAACATATCAGAACTTTGTGCTGGAGCCTGTTCAACGTTGCTTATTTACATTTTTCCTAGTTTTGGTCGTGTGGGTAAAGTGACGTGTTCTTTTCCCTATAACTTTTTTATGATGAGTTTTGTGATGAGTCGTATTTGTAAATCTTCATATAACGCGAGGAGCTGTTTTGGGGCACAACAGTGAAATAAGTAGGAGTTGCAGGCACTCATTACGATGGTGGGCCGACTGCACGATTAGAGGTTGAACAAACAGTATCCGTTGAGATCACATTCGTAACTTTTGTGGGGAACTGCAAATCAGGGGTTGCCGAGGTCGAGAATGTTCCCCTTCTCTATACTCTTCATGTTTATGGAAAGGTCCCCAGATCGTCGTGGCCATTCGGTATGAGATGTATATGGCCTGATGCAGTTTTGAACGGTAATATCAAATCTGCCCTTCAAATCTGCAAACTAATTTTCGGAGTGAAGTTATAGAGGTGTATGATATACGGCGAAACCTGCACTTCAAGTCCTATACCTGTTGCGAAGCTATGCTGAAAGAGTTCGGATGGGGTAACGGTTAGCTAGTTGGGCTACATATCTCGAGATCAAAGCTCGATTTTGTTGGCGCATGCGCTTGTTTTGCTTTTTCTTGAAGTACCTTCCAAACATTTGTAAACTGCATTTACGTTTTTATGAGCGCGGCCCTCATTGGTACGCTATAGGAACTGTAAGATGCTTTCTTGGCTCCTGACAACCCAGACCTATCGCATTAAGTTGCCAATCAATTCCACCACAATATCTGTTCATAGGCGTGCAAATGTGAGATTATGAAGTCTTTTGTGATCATTTATGATAGGTCGATAAGGAACATGGAACTAAAAAAATTTTTTTTGGTCATTGACCCACAGCTTCCCTACGGTCGATTTTGATAGTGGCGAATATGTGGACTTTCTTCGAACATACCAATTCGGTTGGAAAGTCGTATTTGGCAACCATCAACCGTAAAGTACAAAAATTGCATTCGTTTAGCGTGGATCTCCCTTGCTCTTGCCATAGACACGGGAAGCCAAATTCTCAGAGCTTGTCCCCGAAGAGTTATTTCGCTCTCCGATCAAGTTTACGAATATTGTATCATCTCGCATGAAAAGGTGCGTATCAGTAAGCTTACAAAAAATAGACACGATATACGCCCATAATCAGTAAGCCAAATTAAATTTGAGGACACATTTAGAGGAGCTGATGGTGAAATCTATCTTGAAGTTGACGCGTGTGGCTAAACAAAAAACTCAACTTCTCTGAACAGTGTCTGATCCGCCGACATGTTGAAAAATATCCAACAAAATTTGGAATGCAAGGGAAACCTATAGAGATTTATTATTTTATACCACAAAATAAAGATTTGATAACAAGTGTACAATGAGGGCTAAGGCTGTGCTCGGTAGCAAAACCCAGTAGATTCACGCAATGGATGACAAGTCCATACGAAAACTTCGACCTGGTAAATAAGAGGGTCTCTTATGGCAAGAGAAGACTGACAAGTATTCAGCTCGATTTTCATGTATGCAGGGCATCCAACGGAATACATGACGAAATCCGACTCGAAATCTGAAAATCCACTTATCGAAAAAGTTTACGTGTAGCCCATTGAAGGGTAGACGGGTAAACTTTTCCTTTGATTTCCTCAAAAACCAATAGAAATTGCTGAGCCAACCTTTTGTTCATAAAGTAGTAGATCACTGGATTGAACACTGTTGAAGACATGCCCAGCCAGTAGATATTGATGTAGATATACAAGCCAGTCTAAAAATGGAACATTCAAGATGAAGAACTGGTTTTGGGTGACTACCAAGTTCAACACAAGTCTGGGAAGCCTGAATAATGTAGGGTGCCAAAAATAGAGTTGCTCTATTGAAGGCGTACATCGCTAAGGTTGCTTTCATACTCTGCGATGCCGTCTTAAACTTTTCTTTCTGCGGTGATGCAGCTTGGCATTTCTTTTCATTCCCCTATTTCGACTTCTCCGTCTTTCGTAGCAGTACTCAAATTCACACCTCACGATATTAGACAAGACGGTTCACTTCTCGAGAGAGTAGTTCCTCTGGTAGCTGTCCAGGTTGCACACTTCTTGCACCGCCAGTGTGCTCCCTCACGGCGCTTCGACTGCAGAATCCACTTCGACCACCCATTTTGCTCATTTGGCCATTAAATGAGCTCAGGTGAGTGTGATCAGAGAGGGTTCCAGTCCACCCATCTGATTGTCGCGAGGTCTGCTTATAAGAGCCTCCAATGTTTCCGACGAACATTTCCTATTTCCATCGCTGTGATTTCTAATATTCCATTACATAAAATGAAACGCGACCGGGTCAAAATTTAGAATACAGCACATCGCTGCAGGCGTCACCGACTAAATAACCGCGCTGTCGAACAGTATAAAAGGAACGTGAAATTCGCTCCGAGGGGAGTGGTGAGATGGCAGAGACGCAAGAGAGAGCACTTTCAAAATCTCGTTTTATGAGCTTAAAGAACTTTTGCCATTATTGATATTTTTAATTTTTTGATAACTGCTGTTTATCGCCGCAGCTCGCGATGCGAAAGTTACTACAAGGATGCTAAGTTATGGGCAAAAGCTTCGGTGCCGGACGGGACGCGAACCCGAACTTCATCCTTTCCGGGTATATGTGGGGATATCGATTCTAATATTCCAGTACTATCATTGAGCGATGGTCTTTTCGAGACTTCTTCTTGCTTGGTCGCATATTACTGGGCTGGGGAGTGAGTTCCCACCGTTTTTTACTCATATAGCTTCTTCTGCTTTAGAAAACGTTGCTATTTGTTATTCGATTTCTCTGATTACTTAATAATTATGAGCTTAGAAATGAAATAAAATGGAGGTAAAAGATGGCACTCTCGACATTTTTTTTTTCTTCGACTGCTATGGAGGTCAAAGAATGCATGAGCATGTGTAGGGCAGAGCTTTATCACCTTTATGAACAATTCCCTATGTTTTTGATCGTCTGATTGTTTGTTATTTTTGAGGTTTAGAGATGGAGTAATTTGTAGGCAAAATCTGCACTTTTGACACATGGAGGTTCAAAAAAAACTGACCTTTTCCAAGTTAGATGAATCAAATAAAGGAAAAAAGACAGCGCTGATCAATCTACTGTTAGAATTGAGGTATTTCCTGTGAAATAAAGTGCTAGTTAAGAACTCGATTGTTGGCGAAAAAAAGGCGGTTGGGTTTCTGCTGACAATGAGTACCCCATTCCTAAGTCTCAGAAATATTAAACTGTGAGGATTCAAGAGACGAGTGGCACCTTCTTGTAGAGCACAAAAAAAGTTTTATGGACGGGAAGCGAGGTACGGAAAAAGTTGCGAGAAACTAGTCAAAATGTTTTCTTGGGATTACCGCCATGCACATGTGATGTGCCCCCAAAATTCTGCTAGCCGGCACACTGTACGCTACTTTCTGCTGCAATTGTGCACTTTTCGCAAGCATGATCCCTTCACGGCTGTTAGATAGCAAACAATCCAAATTTTCTTTTGGCAGTGTGCGCATGTGTCATGTAATAAGCACGCAAAAGTGAAGCCCGATGCGGGGCTCGAACCCGCGACAGCCAGATTAAGAGTCTGGTGCTCTACCGACTGAGCTAACCGGGCTCATGACGTTGTCTTATGTTCACACTTTCTATAGTATGTGCTTTCCCCGCCATATCCCCTTCTGGAAGTGAATGCTCCATTGAAAGTCACTTCCGCGGACATTGGTCACGTAATGGAATAACGAATTCAGTAGGTCGAAAAAGGTGTCAGCCTCGGAGCGCATGCTGACAAGGGAAGCTCTTCAGCTTATGGGGAGCTTTTAAGAGTAGGTTTTCTATCGTGCAAGGGTATGCATGAAATATATGCTTGACGCCCACTTCTGCTGAAAGACCCACGCGCGCCAAAAAAGAGTGATGGAAAACTTCCCAAAATTGTATCCGTTTCGCGCAAAAACGCCTCGTTCGCGTGCTATGCGCGCTGACAGGCTCAAAAGTAGATCCACAAATTTACTGGAAAATGATATTAGGGTAGCCTGACACTCTGAAAGGGATCATTGCACTTGATTTAAATTCTAAAATGTTTACCGACCCAGAAACTGAAGATCCAAATTTGTGAAATTTCGTCCTCAATGATATCGAACCATCAACTGGTTTTTTGGCTCAAGTAGGGCCTCTCAGCGAAGATGGAAATTATTATATGTCTTATGCACATACAACACAATAAAAACCGTTTTCAAAAAGCGCGCCATGACCTAAAAACTTCTTCGTAAGTGATGGTTTAGATGGTGACGCGCGAGTCAACCAGTCACACACTTCATTCATATCCTCTGTGTGAATGTTAAAAGGTATTATGACCATATAAGGTCCTCTGACGTCCTCGTATTAACTGTTTTCCTTTTGAGCTTATGAAAATTCTTTCATTCCAGTATTTTGGCTACCTTTCGCAATTTAAACACTTTTCTGTACAACAGGTACACGGAAAGGGGACCATTGGTACGATCGACATTTTTGCACACAGTTAAGGTCGTCTTGTACTTAAGATGGGACGCAACCTCAGTCAGGTGTGAGAACTCAAAGGTCATTAGGTTGCCCCACATAGATCCATTGATTCAAAAAACCAGATAGCCACTAGGTATTATACAAATTCTGCGGCTATATCGATGTGCAAAGGCGAAAAATACGAGCACAACAAGTAAATGCAAATACAATAAGGGGTGTAAGTATCATAAATTCTAATAGATACATATCTGCACATGCGCCCGCACTATGCTTCTGTATGAGCGTGAGCGTTAAATTTAGTCTGAAGTCTCTCAAAGTATCAGGAACCCATCGAAATATCGCAACTTGTGATTAAAGTTTCCAGAGGGTGAGTAGCATGCTTTGTAAACAAGAGAACCATTGTGTTCCGATTGGCTACGTCGCGGTCATGTTGTGGTAGTGTGTTGAGATTCCATTTCGATGCGACTCTATTTTCGAAATGTTTAAAATATATTTAGGAGCGTAGTGACAGGTGGCACACACCCCACTCTCATGGTGCCGTGATCAAATCCCGCGTTAACGTCCGCCCAGGCCAACCAAGCCTTCTCCGGGATCGGCAAATTGGCACCAGTTCTCCCTTGGGATAAAAGCAGTGACTTACACATCGGCTGGCCACCGCAAGACATTGTATAGGCCACATCACATTCACCAGCCATCACGATTCTGAATGGAACTAGAATGTGCGGCGCATCCCAAGAAGGGACTGATTAACGCCAAAAACTTTTTCCTTTACTTTATGTAGTTATAGATGGCAATTTTGGGCTAACGATATGGACTTACGTTGTCGCAGTTTGCTAGTTGCACACACGACTCCTTGCCAAGACTTCGAATGTGATCAATCTTTCGCTTATCCTCCCTTTCACTGTTTCACTTGTTTGCTGCTACGTGCTGTTTCAAGTCATTAATGAAAATAAATTCTCCTCACGTGACATGAAATGGCAAAAGCGTCGGGTCGCTTACACTTGGACTTCGAAGTGAAGCGTACCGTTGGAGGCGAAGCACGCTGAAATTGCAATAGTGCCCCTAAGGCGCGTTTTTCCAGGCGATTTTCGCTACACATTGTCCTTTTTAGGTTCGAATGTTCTTTTACAGAGCGCAGTATTTTGAGATACGCTTCCTTCCTTGCTCACTCCCGATGCCTTTGAGCGTTTACTGGCATCACTAGTTTTCTATTTCGTTGGAAATGCTTGACAACAGCATATCCTCAAAGAGTTTGAAAGCTTGAGAGCAACATTTACAAAGATTGTTTCGATTGAGGTTGCTCTGCACAATAACGCGAATTCAAAGCAGGGAGGAGGCAAAGAAAGTAACGTCATTTAGAGCCTTATTTTCTGTAAAAGAGCATTCGAGCGCAGAAGAGATAATGTGTAGCCAAACTCGCGTTGAAAACCTCGCCTTAGGGACGCTATCGAAATCCTAGCGCGCTTCTCTGAACTGCATGCCTCAGTGGGCGAGTTGCTGGCAGAGAAGGCGGAATTGATCTTATTGGTGTTAAATCAATGAAGCACAAAAAACAAACAAGTGAAACATTGTGAGGAAGAATAAGCGGAAAAGTACCACAAAATGCGTATGATAAAATATCCCATGAATTTTTCCTCGACGTCTTGGTAAGGTGTCATGTGTGCAATTGCCAAACTAAAGCGGCCGATTGCTCCGTCTTTAAGTGCGAAAAATGGACAGGTTGGTCTTTAGAAGCACCGGGAGGGATAGGGAGAAAAAAGAGAAGCAAGAAGTGTCAGTTTTAAAACGGATTGCGAAACGGATATTCAAAGTCAGAAGGGGTAATCGCCAGCGAAACCGTGGATTAACACACACGACGTTGTGGTCGTTATTCGCATGTCACCGCATCATTGCGAACCGCACACTTCACCTCTCCAAGTTGTTCCCTGCAGGAGATGTCATTTGTTGCCTCGTAGTTAATTCATTTATGATGATGTGAAACAAGTAATACAAATAACAGCAATAAACAAGTGAAACAATGAAATGAAGGATAAACTAAAGAGTGAAGAAAGGTGTTATGATTGAAAAAAATCAATGAATACACACTCGACTCTTGGCGAGCCAACGTGTGTGCAACGGCGACAACTGAAGAACTATAATGCGAAAGCTGAAATTGCCCCTTCCGGGAGTCTTCAAGTTATAAAAGCGATAGATTGATCAACACAGCGTGCTACTTGGTGCTTCACCCAACTAAAATATGAGCCGAGATTTCCTGGGGCCCGGAACCAACACTTCTAACAATGGGTTTTATTCATCAGTACTTCCTTGTCAGGAACTGCTGAAGGTCCGATCACTTGGTGCCGATCTTTGAGAGCTTATTCCTGCTTTTTTAGCAGCAAGTTTGTACATGACTAGCAGATATCTGGTGTTGATTAGTTCATGCAAATGATATCACGAGTATCTAACTTAATTCTGCGGTCGCTGGGTTTCTGCGACAGGTCTCTACCTTTTCTTTGGAATAGCTGAATCAGCTCTTTCCCAGTAGCTTTCGCAGCTAAACTTCAGCTCGCTAACCTTTCGATTTTCAGGCAGAGGTAGATAACTGCTGAGCAGGAAGTAGGCGTTATATGGTAGCCATACTATCATGAAAATGAGCACAACGAGAGCCAGCATGAAAGCAGCCTAAAATGATAGAAATGAATTACATTACTGAATGCTGTAGATGCTTCGAGTAAAATGAGTGGAATCGAGAACTTCTGAATAAGAGAGTGATTGTTTTCCCATAACCCTAAAATCTTACATAGTAGTGACTAACATATAATTATATTTTAAAGCAAAAAGTTTTCTTCATTAAAGGCATCATTAGGGGAAAGTCGGACGAAAAGTAAAAGAAGTAGTGCATATGAAAGTCGAGATGCCTAGTAACAGGACAGTGGAGAAAAAACGGATGGAAATGGCCAAAAACCCGCGAAATAGGACCCCCTTCCCACCGTTGATTCTCGACGCGGACGACCTGTCTGTCAAGAGGGAAGTAGTCTGATCTTGTTTCCCATCGGCATGTTGCCAAGTAAACACAAAGGAATGTTTGGAAATACGACAGCATCTATTCTCCAGAGTGAGCTTCAAGCTAAAACTGCGAAAGCGCGCAGCAAAACCTTCAATCCTGCCGTATCTTCTTGACCGCTCTCACCCCAGTCAATCGGGAATTACGTCATCGGGAGGCGGGGTCAACCTGTCAAGAGGCGGAGCATAAGTGCGTTTGCGGGGTTTTGCGGCGTTTCTACAGCTCAGAGGGGCGCTTTTTCACCGGGATTTCGCCACAGATAGCGTTCCTAGGCCCAGGACTACCATGTGAGTTACTTCTTGTAGGGATTTCTCCATTACCGCATTACCCCTAACGATGTCTTTAAACAGCGTGACATTAAAAAATTTTCCGAAAGGGCACTGCTGATTTACACACATGAATTCGACCATTCCAATGAGTTTAATCGCAATAAGTCCAGTTCGAGTGCTTTGACTCATGAAGGGGATGAAAAAACGAAATCGCTTGATCACAGCACTTTTCTCTGGACCCGGTTTGTTCCTCACACATTTCATGCGCATCGATTGTGCATGCGCCTTTGCCTCCAGCAAACTATGCTCACTCCTCAGACAGCCCGCTTTATGCTGGTGACTCTTTTCAGTTCCGAAGGAAGCAGCAGAGATAACTCTTGGATTCAGAAAGGCACATACGCTACTGTGATGAAAGGCAGTCTCTATGAAGCCCAACATGCTTCAAAGAGCATGCCATCAGTTTTGAAGCCCGCTGACGACGACAGTACTGCTACTCGGCTGCAAGGAACGAAGCGCATTTCTGGCGTGACCGATGCCGCTGTCATACTTTGCGGCATGGACGCTGGTAGCGACGTCGACGGCGGCGGCAATGGTGCTGTCCCCCTCCCCCCTTCCTCCCAAACCAAAGTATGGTTCTGTCGAGCGTTATAAATAGAATTCGATGCAATAGTGCCGGCGTTGCCGGCGGCGAGTACTCAATTACTGCCGTCGCTGCCGATACCGCAAAAAATAAAAGCGCCTCATCATTGGTCAGCAGCACCCGTCATGTCCCACCAGTACCTTTTTTTTGAATTTTGATGACCAGTAATATCTAAGAATTTGGGTTGAAGTTTTGAACACATAAGGAAAAGCAAGACGTAATTTCTTATCAATGAATGTTCACGAAGCATGCTCATATTTCGTTATATCTAATGGCATAGCAGGATCTTCGAATGGGATTATTGAAGACAGAGCAGATGAAATAGCCTTCTTTTTGTAGCGTGTTTTTTTTTTCTTTTTTTATTTTTTTCTTTTTTCAGCATTGGTCGATGCAATTAAGGTAGGGTCTATGTTGCAAAAAACAACTTTCAAACCATTGAGATAAAAAAAGACAGTTCCCAGTGGTGAAGGTAACGATCGCGGTGCAAAGCAGGTGCTATCGTTGAATTTTGCGCGCTACTATCAAGGCACCCTTCTAGGGTTCACTACCCGTACGAGAGATGTGGGCAGGGGCCTTATTTTCGGTTATTCCGGAGGATTCTCGTTCGCTTTTTTTTCTCTGGCAAATGGATCAGGGCCTTTACTTCCGGTAATGAACACGGTAAGGGTCACAATTTGTCGTGAGGTGTGCCTTCAAACAAATCAGATTGTGTCATACGATACACACGTCACAACCTACGCACTTTTTTCTTTGCAGCTATTGACTTGGCGTGAATCGTATCCCCGACGGCTTTGTCTTTTCGTAGAACCATGCCTACTCGATAATAAGCACAGGAGAGTATGAAGAGTGGCAGTACGTACTGGATCGTGATCAGAAATGTGTTGTACCTGAAAAGTTGCGATCTCTGATGTTCAGTGATCAACAGTAACACCTGCCGAACTCACAACGATGCCAACGTTGATGTCTCGGATGTTCCGTCCGGGTAATCATCGCTTAGGCAGAGGGTGTCCGCAAACAACGTCTCGCCGTCATAGAAGTAATTAAGCTCGAGCTGGAAGGAATAACAAATGGAATAGTTGATGTGCATCAAGGAAAACCTACTCCAATTCATAAACAGGATCTCGCAGAACATCCCTTTTTTAAAAACGGATTGCAAATGATCTTAGCGTATAGTGTATAATTGCGTGTTTCAATGTTTCAAATATACGATTTCCTGGTGAGAGAATCGTTATCGCCTACAATTAGTAGGAGTTATTAGTAGAGAGTTAGAGTTAGAAGTTTTTCGAACTTCGGTCAAAATATTACACAATTATTAGCTCTTTATGTTCTCAGGACAGTTTTTTTTCAGAGTAGGAAAAAAGCAAACGTGCTTTTATAAACTAATTTCAGTTTTAAGGTTTAGGTTATCAAGTGACCATTCCACGAGAACATGCTGATAGGCCCAGTTTTCTTTTGTAATATTTTTGCATTTTTGAACTTTTTGGGTCTTCTGATACGAAAATTATGAGTCTCACACTGTTTTTACACGTTTAATTGGGCATGGGGCTTCGGGACAGAGTAATACTCGGAATGTTTACTGTTTGGATTTCAAAAGATTGGAGACATGTAATTAAGCATCTTTAAATTCGTAAACAAACACAGTGAGCATGGACGGCGTATTGGAAACTGTATTTCTATGACTATCATAAATCCATCAGGCTCAAAGTCTGTAATTTGTTCAATCCTACCAACATTTTTTTGCGAGCTACAAGGTGCTTATGAAAAAAACATTTTGAGAGCGGCCCTACACACCTATGGTTAACAAACTGATCAAGAGTTCTCAAAATGGTTTACCCCTAAATCAACAAGCGTTGAATTGGAGTTTTCGAGAAGCAGCATACTTCAAGTGTGAAATACCGTACTGCATAAGTAGGATTAAAAGTAAAGCACTTCGGCGCATTAGTTCTATGGTAATATTCTTCAAGCCTTTGCCGCGTAGGGCAGATGTAACTACTTTAGTCACCTTAGGATTCCATATACACCTTAAGTGAAGCCCAAGCCTAAGAGGCCTATGCAATAACTTCGGGCTTAATTTTTGGGGGTTCGGAACACTTACACTTTCATACTCAACCATTTTATCTGCATAATTTGATTTATTATAGGATCCGGTGCGCTTTGTGAATCGGTTACCGCGCTGTTCTCACTGATCTCCTTTACCTCAATGCTTTGCCGTATTTTTGACTAGCTCGCCTCTCTTTTCTTTTTTTGCGTCCCCTAGTCACAACAAGATCCAAGATCCTTATCGGGTATAGGCAGTAGAAAAGGTAAACCTTTTTGTTCGTGTTTACAGTAAACAATTTCAACATCTTTCACAGTTAAATCGAAATTCTATACGATTTTCTTCCATTCGTATAAATATTCCACATACTCAACTAGTGGAGAGCCATGATTCATAACATGAGCCCTTGGTTTTCGCACGTAATTGATGTTTCCTCATATCTGGAGCAGCGCTAACAAGGTGCAAAAAACTGACACCCGGACCATCTCGTGAACACCCAAATAGGTACCTTGAAGACATACTTTGTGATAACCCACAATAATCTCAGGTGTATTACTCACTGATGGAAAAAGTAACTAGAACTACCCCAGCAAAGGAAAAATTGCCAAAAAACACTGGAAGTGCTGTAATCAAGAGGTACATTACCTTTAATTCGTCTATGTCTACAGACTTAGAGGCACCAGGAGGGGCAACGAGGAGGTGGATTCAGGGGTACACGTTCTCTGAAAACAAATCTCCCACTGCAGAAGAGTGATGTGCAGCGCAATTTGCATTAAAAAGCGCGGCTTTTATCACGACCCCGCAGCACGGCGTGTCGTTCCGCAGTTTATCTGCAGGGCGAGTTACCGGCGAGGGAGGGACAATGTTCGCGACCGGTCGATTTATCCTCTCCGCCCGCCTGCGGTTTACCCCTGGTTAGTGACGCAGGGGAGCGCAAAAGAAAAGGGGAGTTCGGGTTCTTATTTCCCGGCTTTTTTGCCATTTATTTGGTTCTTTCTATACTGTTTACACTGCTGAGCACCCCCACTTTCATATACCGAGACCTGCCAAATTTATCCCCCTGTGTCTATAAAATAGGTGTGGGACGAGTTTGTTCTATGACGGCGAACAATATCAGGCAATTTCACCGGTCTCCCATACAAGCATTGCCTTTACCATAACATTTTCTATCGCACAGTGTCTCATCGCAATAGATCGCAAGCACCGTGGTAGCTACCATTACCACCAACCGCATTGAAGGGTGTGTGGCGCTCGACATTCTGGCACGTTCTGAGCATCGTTAGTGCCATGGTCACTCGCGTCCGCTTCGCAAATGGGCGCAATCTCTGTTGCGGGTAGATCTACCTGCCCACTGTTGGGGCCCCAATACGTGAATTTTGAAGCTTTCCATCGGTGACCACTACTGGCAAAAAGTCGGCAGAGATATTTCAGTGCAAAGTACCTTGGTGAGGGTTTAGCTCAATTCTCCATCAATAAGTCGACTCATAGGAAAATGAAATAACCCCAATGAAATCATGGTATATCGTTAGGTAGAAGTGGATAATGCAGTTGTCCGATGTAAAAGAATAAAAGGGTGGTGGTACTTCAGTTATAGTCGTCGTCATTTTCCGAGAATGCCTTTGATTGATGTTTCGGGGCCTAAGCTGAAAGCTCGTAAGCCAACATTTGCAAAACTGTGTTAGGCTTTCGCATGGCTGCCCATGCCAATTCTTGTGTTTGTAAACGCGGCAAACTACCTTTCTGGCTACTCTCCATCTTTACCATGGAGCCCACTAACTTATTCAATAAAACCATAAAACCACTTCACATTGATCAATATAATTACAGTCACCTTTGTTGAAATATGCGAAATACAATGGGGATATCTATCCTTGAAAACGACTTTAGCTGCAGCGCGTTTAACAGAGCACGCACAGCCTGGACTGCACCATGGATAACATGCACGCACTTTTCTCTTTGTTTCCAGCATGACTTCCTTCTTCAGTTTCCTTGTTGGGAGTGCTGGGGGTGTTGGGGGCGGAAATGAGAGGGTGTTTGAGAATACGAAGAGTGCGGTTCGTCGAAGATGTCAACTTCATGCAATTCGCATGAGTAGACACAGCGAAATATTTCAGACGACATTTCCTAGTAATGTCTAAGAGATCAAGGACTGCTACCTTCATCTCATTAATGCGAGCCCGCTGTAGTAGCGTCCGCCTCATCAAGCTCTGACATACTTAACTCATAAATATAAGGCCCGTAGTATGCCTTTCAATATAGCCAAAATCCCATGGTACTTCGTTTTGAGAGTCTTTCGACAAGATGGATTCGCAAGAGAGATTTGAGATCCCCGCTCGAAGGCGCAGAAAGGAGGGCACTGAAAGAAAGCAGACTGGGAAAAATGGTTCTCGTGGATGAAAAGGCCAGCTATGAAGAGATAATCTGTAAACGATAACTGGAGAGCGCGTTTTTCAAGGCGATGTTTGCGGTAACATGGCTCTCTTCTGCATCCACCCTTCAGCAGCTAGGGATGGAGAGCGGAGAAAGCGAAGCGGTAAGGGGAAGCGTCTTCGGGTTCCTACTCCTTGAGTTTTTGACCGTTCCATGCCCTCCTTTCTCTACTATTGCCTGGTTCACGTCGAATTTCTGTATTCCACAACTATTCCAAAGTCTGCCAAAATTGCTCCTTCGGTGCTTTCAAGCGGCCGAGTGCCACACATTTCATGCGCGCGACCCTGGTGAGCTGAAGCTCTGCCCCACATTGTGCAGAACATGACTTCAAAAAGTTGTCCAGCGAACCCTAGACTAATTCCGTAAATAGTACTAAAGAAGGATCGAGCGGTTAGCTTTCGCCAGTATCTGTTGAACGATGCTTCACCCCTTTGGGTCCCCGTTCGGAAACGTAAATGAATTAACCCTTGTAAAGTACAAGAATCTTGCGGTTAAGGTGCTAGCATGGTGGGCTCGTGACGTAGGCCCGTAGTCCGGCAGCTGGGCGAGTTGCCGGCGAAGGCGTAACAACGCTCGCGGCGGTTGAATTAGCCTCTCCACGTAGTCTGCCGTGGCGGGTGCCGGGTTTTTCGCCATTTTGTCTCGTCTTTCTCTACCGTTACATTGTAGAGCAACCTTACTTTCATGTTCCTCACTCTGCCAAATGTACCCCTTCGGGTGTGCTGTGATTGTAACAGGGACGTCATGAAAATCTTTTATCTTTGCATTGAAATGCTAAGGATCTATGCCGCTGGGAAAAGGCACTACGATTGTCTAGTGAATAGGTGTGTGGGCAAAACATAAAACATGAGTGATGGGAAAAAAGGCGAAAATGAGCGAATGATAGAATAAGTTGACTCTTCACACTTCGCGCCTAAGAGGTTTTCGCCAGCTCGCTTGTATGATCACGCCAGCTTTGGAAAGCTCCAAGAAATGACCGATGAAAGGAATACGAAAGATGCTCAAAAGTGCAGCAGAGAGAAAGATTAATATGAATAGGTCAGAATCCCCAAAAATACAATCCTCCTCACTGTTTGTTATCGTGGGTGTGCTTTCTCGCCCTATGTTATACTGAAGGGGTGATGCAGACGGCGAGGGCGATGCGACCTGTTAACATAAGATAGAACCTGTTGCCCCGCTCTCCACAATCACTCCGCCGTCGGCACGTACCGCACCGAAGCGCACCCAGACGAGGCTTCGAAAAAAACGTGAAGAGCGCTTATCAATGCGAATCTCGTCACGGATCATCTGTTTGAAAGCCGCCCCACTATTTGAGGAAAACATGCATGATCATCATTGCTCTCGTTATTTCAAGAGAGGTTTCAAGGAAACTCGTTCATGGCTGTCATGCTGCAGGATGGCATGACGACCTAATAAAAAATATAGAATACGACATTGATTGTAACAGTGAGAATGTGCTAGAAGGGGAAGAAGATGAATCGTTGAATAAAGTGAGATACAATCAAGCGAGAGTTCATACGTTTCTTCCTGTGGTACCCTGCACCTATCTGTTATAGTTATGTCACTTCCCTGACGAGAAAATCGCAGGCATTTTCCACTTGAAGACACCCGGAGTGGTAATTTAGGCAGATTATGGAATATGAAAGCGGAGGTGCTCAGCAATACTACAGAAGAGAGAAAACGAAAAAAGGGAAATACGAACCCATATACCCCCTTTGTCCTCAGCGCCCCTCTAGGTCACTTGCCAGAGGTGAATGCAGACGGGCGAGCGGCTAAATCAGCCGGCCGCGAACGTTGCCCCGCCCTCGCCTGCAACTCTCCCGGTGATGTGCTTAACGATACGTTGTGCTGCGTAATCGTGATAAGACCCGAAGCCGCGCCTTTTCAGTGCGAGTTTCGCTACACATAACCCCTTCTGAAGTGGTAGTTTCGCCCTCGGAGAGCATGTGTTTCCAGTTTTCACTTTCCCTTTACCCCATCCGGGCCTTCAGACGCACAGTTGGCGACAAGTTTACTATTTTGTTCCATCCGTAAACAGAGAGCCTCTCTAGCAACGAAAACACTAGGATGAGTGGTAAGTGCGTTCAGAACCGTACGTAAGACGGCACCCACTATTCCAAGATGGTCGACAACCGCTATCGATTTGACCAGCGGAGCAGCGGTAGCGAGTAACTGGCGAAAATGCCTTGTTCTCGATTGTGATGAGATAGGATCGAGGAAAATTTAGCAGTGAATGTAACGATACCGGCGGAGAAGGATAGTCTCGCTGAAATTCGGGTGATAAGACCAATTAGAAAACCACTGTAAGCGCTCGCATCTAGGCTGTGGCGAAGGTTGACAAAGCCCTATTCTTGAGATTTTTGAAGGCTTTCTTCGATTTTCCCTTTACTTTTGGATTCCTCAGCATCCTCAGAAACTTCACTGAACACGATGACCGACTAACATTATCGCAAATTGTGTCATTAGGAAGTCGACGAGCATATTATCTTAATGAGATCACAGAATGAAAGAAACAATGAACTCTCCATAATTGATTCTCATGCCACCTGCTACTATATCTGATAAGGAATCTATGTACCTGAGTATCTTTCAGCTGTCCTCATTTCTTCTAGAAAGAAATTTGATTCTGTTTCCCAGAATAAACAACAATCTATTTAAAGCCACCACACAGACAATTCCTCTCCTCTGTACTGAGGCAATTAACGAGATTCCTGCCCAACACTACACTGAGCCTATTTAAAGACAACGGTATGGGTAATGTGGTGCAATGTGAAACTGCTGGAATGACTGATTCAAATGAAAAAAGCTGGCCACAGAAGACTATATGTGGCGCACATTCCGGTTGAATGCGCGCACCTGAAATTAAAAGCGAGCCCCGCGTTTCCAACAGGCTCCGCCTTTCTTGACGTGGTCCGCCCAATAGCTCCGACTTCGGCTACCTACAGACTGAGGTGTAGAGTAATAACTACGATAGCAGTAAGGCACTTTTCCCATAAAATATTTGCCGTATCGATCAAAGTCATGTGGTGCTTAACGTGTCGATTTTTGTGGTGAAAACCCACTGATCAGTATCAAAGGATGGAATGAATGGTACCATCGAATAACCGGGTGTGTGCCCTTGAGACAGAAAATTCGCGTGGCCCATTTGATGCGCGAAGAGATTGCGCGAGATAAGGACGCTGTTCTAGTTGAGTCCTGCAACGATTACGCCCAGAATGAACCCGTAGAGCACTGTCATCGGTTCAGGACTCATTCGCATGCCGGTCGCCGCAACGCGAGTTTTCCATACTGATGGCACACACACACCCAAATAACCTCTTTCACTGCCTTCAGCCGATTTCACGGGCATCGCTATAGGCCGTGATAAAACGAGCTTTTGGACTTGAGAAAAAACAAGAAAACATAAGATGAGATTATCAGGTCGTTTAACCTGGTCACTATGGTAAACTGAACTGACCTCTACAGATTTGTCTTTGGAAAGTGGTTCGATATGTGGCCATACTATCCCACACACTGCGACAATTAACCTACGATTTATAATTTTCTTTTCATTTTATCTTCTCTCTCCAAAAGGCTGTGACCTTACTGCCGTTTGTGACGATGTGGGATCGTTTTTCACTTAGAATTTTTAAAGATTAGGTGCTCTGATAAAGTTGTTGAATAGATTATTTTCACATACCAGACGTCCAAAATATTCATGTATTTACCTTTGATGTGAGAAATGCTGGAATTCCACAGATAACGGCAAAAACCCATACCAGACAGATCACAGCCACCGTAGCACGTTTACCTGGACGTCGTCGCATAGGATGTACGATGGCCGAATACCTATGTGGTGTATGGCTTTTAGGGTAATACTCGAAAGCGGCACGTAATTGGGTTATGCCGAGAAAACCTCTCGAGCTAAAAGCATACCTGTCAATGCTCATCACGATCATTGTGAATACACTGGCACATATCGGAGTGATTCCCATCATGTTGTTGAAGCGACAGTAGAGCCAGCCCAGCCTGGAAAACTGTTCCTGGTAAGGATGTCACATCGAACAGTGGACCGGGTTTTTGTTAGTCTAATTTGGAATTGGGAATTTGGAAGGGTGAAACAGATCGGACAATGATAATGAAAACTAATCTTCTCGAGCCCTGGGACATCGTAGCTCTTAGGAATCACCGTTTTGCTGTTTCATACATGAGGCTGATAGCTTTTAATATGATTTCAATGATTGAATTTCTAATTAGCCGAATGAGATAGCACTGAAGGATGCGAGAATCATGGTTGTATTGAAAGATGACTCATGAGTTTGTTTTCATTATGATTATAATGATGTTTCTTATTATTATTGATTGTCATTCGCCGAGTATGCTTTAATTATTATGGGACCCCTTCGAATGCTAATGCATGTATTGAAAGCAATGTAAGTGAGAAATGCTAGTTTCGTGCAGAGTGCTCGGGCTTAAGAATTTGAATGTCGACGATAATCTCACAGTTAGCAACGTTTTACATCCTTTACCATGGCCAGCACTAAAAATTTATAGGTAAAGAGAGGTTTTCGTTCTGTACTATGGAGTGGACTCTGCCAGTTTTCAATAAGTTCAAAAGAGTCAAAAAAGTTTTGAGTACAAAAAAAACAAAAGCAAAAAATTGAAGACTCTTGAAACCACTGCGCGTTTTCTTTAACCACAAGATTACTCGCAGTCGGATGGTTAATCGAGCTCCTATATTTTGTAGGCAGTTGTGAATCTCTGTGAACCACTCAGGATCCCACCATTGATGAGGATAAGAGCCTACTTCTCATAGATCTTCGAATATAGACTCAGGCGCACTGGTAGATTCGATTTGAATGATGATAACAAATGTGCAAACCAAAAGCGCATCTGGCTGTCAGCATGTGAGCCAATGAACACCGTGATCGGTGAAGCCTGGGGGAGGAGTGGTGCATCATGAAGAATGTTGAACAAATCGAGGTTAACCTCCATACTCAATCGTTATATTTGCCTCAGCTTTACTGGAAGAGGGAAGGGCCTCCTTCCCCTCGTGGTACCCAGTAACAAAATAGCGTCCATCAAAGTGGGGTGCCTCCCCACCAGGATGGCCCCACGCAACATATACCCTCGTAGACCCCCTGATCACGAGTGGTATAATTGCCCTTTACCCAACATCCAATTTTTTCGGTGAGAGTTTCCATGGGTGAGTGCTATTAGAGTAAAAAACTCGGGTCACGGCTATGGGTTGAGGCTAGAACTGGGTTGGACAATATCAACATATGTGACGTGGGTTTTCGGCTGGGGGGAAGGCTCGAACTCTCCTTTCCTGAGAACGATTGTGTCCCTCTTTCCATCCGTCATATATTGGCCTTCTCCCTTGCAAATACTAGTGTTTTTTATTGCGCCTTACGGTAGTTTCGTAATTGTTCATTTGTTTCTTAGGCTGTGCCCAAAGTCCTTTCATGCGATATCCCATGCAATAAAGAGTAATTATTTTTTGCCCGATACGGACTCAAAGAGCATGGCAACCTGTTTACTCGAGAGAGATCTCCGCTGCATGCAAAAGAAGCGAGGCACTTCCTTGAAAGTCATTATAAATCATACAATCCTTCCCATACTGAAGTACTTATTATTAAGCTTTGATTGCAGGTTTCAGTAAAATTAGGTATGTACAGAATTCTTATTAATTTTTGCTTGGTGCAATGATATGTAGGCAAAGAATATGTATGGTTCGCCCTCCGAATGTTAGTGACAAAAACGGGGTTTCAGGAGAACAAGAATCTTAGGAACAACGACATTACATAATTGTGCACTTTTCACGTACTAGCCTACCCCAGAGCATAAGAATGTCATGAAGGAGCCGTTTCCGATGCGAACTTACCTCCAAATATAGTAAAAATTATATGACCACGTAAAACCCGTGTTAAAAATGGAGATTGTAGCATCAGCGACAGCCAGATTCAGAAGATAGCAATTGGTTACGGTACGCATCTGACGATGTCGAAGCACGATCCTTAACGATATAGCGTTTATGCTGATGTGGTGTAGCGACAACTGGCGCCGATTTCACTAGTATGGCCTTGGATGATTGCCGGATCAGGCCACCCAAACCCTCCACTTCTTCAGAGGCTGTGAACTGGTATCAAACTCGTATACGAACAAAATATTTTGTACATCGGCGCAAATCAGCCCGCATTTCGAATGCTGAAGCGATTCCGAATGGAAGGAGAACGCATGACGCATCTCAATAGTTACTGTTGGTCCCAAACCCTTTAGCTATAATCCCATATTGTATAAGATCGATGAGTTCCATCTGTTCAGGGTCAAGGTTGATACATTCTTGCACATTCTAAACGCTGTATGTCGCCTGAATCCTCTCCTAACCGTGATTGGCGAGCTCACCTCCCAAGAAGGCTGCATCTCTTGATCAGGACTGAGCATTCACAAGATATCCAGGCAACCAGTGGTACCCAAATAACCCCTTTCACTCTAAATCTCAGGAACAGAAATAAAAATAACTCATAGAACTCGCAAATAAGTAGCGGTTTCAACAACGGATGGAAGCTTACCAAATGACGGTGAAGTTTCCAACTAATGCAAGGAAAATTGTAGTGGAGAAAAGTAAAGCGTAAATAACTTGAGTATAGATAGGATGTTGAAAGGGAAATGGCTCGCAGTAAAGAAACACATCAAATTCTTCCATGACTATCAGCCCAATATCTTGGCAGGTACAGTTTGAATATGGAGAGGTTGAAGAATCAATATCAGTTCTTGTTGATGAAGGAGATGGTAATTGTTGCAGGGCCGAGAAAATCGCATCCGAAGTGTCGCCAGCCGGACGAGGACACGGCATCCCTCACTTGTGCGGTCCTCGGCCCCGCCCATTCGCATCAGCAATGGTGGACGGCAAAGAGTAGGTAAGAGCACACGACTACATCAAGAGGGTGAACAGTAATTGGTTAGCATCTGCCTAGAGCAAAAGTGCTTCCGATTACTGAAAATCCCAGACGGATATTTTTTACGCGATAGTTAATCAGGCGTGTTGCGTATATAGCAGCGAACGGGGCCGAGCTGAACGAAAACGAAAGCCGGCAACTACACCAAAGTTGCTCAACGATTTCCACATTGTCTTCCGTCCTCTTTGAAAACACCGTTAGGTGGCAGTCTTGGCATACGGTGAGATCTAACGTAACGTGGAGTCATAAGCTTGCAGACATTGCACACACGACACCTTACTAAGGCGCTGAGTGTGAATTCAATGGATTTCCTTTTATCACGAACACTTTTTTCCTAGCACCTTTGCTCATTTTCCCATTCATTGTTTCACTTAATTGCCGCTGTTGTTGTTTCACTTATTTCACATAATATTAAATGCGTGATACATCCCCTGAAGGGAACGACCAGGAAAAAGTGATGTTGCTGTCAGAAGAGTTGCCTGAGAGATGCGAGAGCAGACCACAGCGTCGCGTTTTTCAATTCAGCTTCCTATACCGATTATCGCTTTTACCCTCGAATACTTCTTTCGAAACGTCACTTCTTCCCATCTTCCTCTTTCTCCCGACCCCTGCCGGTCCTTTAAAGGGTACCGGGAGGGGCAAAAAGGAAAGCTTGTTTTGAAACACTGTCCTCCGTAAACGAAACCTGAAAAGATGTGTATCGAAACTCGCTATGAAAAACGCACATTTTGGCGCTATTGCGATTTTAGCGTGCTTCAGCTCGGATTCCACGCTTCAGACGGGCCAACGCCACTGTAAAACGAGCTGCTGGCTACCGTAAATCCATACTAAGATTGCCCCCTCCTGGTGTCTAATGGTCTTACGAATTTCCCTCACCCGTGACATTATTCACAGTGTCAGAATCTACCCATCCTATATCGAGTGAAACAGGGATCTTTGGGTCGAAGGCGATCTCTGAAAAAGTTTTCCAATCGAGAATTTCACCTTCTTCTGTCTACCAGCAGCATCGATGACGAAAGGGGGGGGGGGGGGTCGCATGACAGAAGATGGTTGGTGGGTCGCATTTCTCAAGACTTCTCCTCGACTTCTTTCTTGACACTGGATAGGAGAGTTGCTCAGCCTGGACGGGCTTCATTGGATACTCGTCTCATGTGTTCACACCCCATTTCCATTAGGGGATCTGCAATACTCCATACAAACGTTAATCAGTCTCTTCGTGAAATGGGCCACCTGTTACAACTCGAAATTCACATAAAATCAAATTCAAATTGATCAATTGAAATTTTGAAGGTAATTGCGTGAATGTGACTTATGCAAAGACTTACTGGAGCCATTCCAGAAGAATACTGTGCCTAATCATCAACCATAGCAAAATGAAAGATTGGATGGGTCTGGGATCATGTGAACGGAAGCGGCATCACATTTCACTACATAATGAAATAAACAATTATAAACAAAGAAGCTGTGTTCAAAAAGATTTGACCTCATCCTCTCCTCACCCTATGGCTAACTAGCATAGCTGGTAATACAAAAAGCAATTGTGAACCATTTTTGGTATTTCTTCCATTTTGGCAGGAGTACGTGCGATAGCTCGGTGTACCCTGTCAAGAAACATTCAAGATGCTGTCGCGTGCTTAGTGCAAACTCAGAAAATCTGTTAGTTTCTTAGGATTCAGAGCGTATGAATAATGCTGAGAATATGAAGTGAATTCTTCTACGTAACAAGCATTTCTAAACCACAGTCCATAATGGAATAAATTTGGGGATCCAGAATCTGCTTCACATGCTGATCGCAGTGACGCACGGGGGCACTAGCAATAGTTTAACGGATTCAAACACTTTCAACCGTCAATGTGATGCGCATGTGATGCACAGATGTCAGATTGCCTTATAACTCCGAAAAACTTCGACTATTTTTCAATTCTGTTTTTTTCTGTCATTTAAATCGATATTTATTCTACACAACATGCACCATCATTATCTACAAAGCGGGAAGCAATTATGGTAATAAGATAGTGTGGCTGCTTTTCTGATTTGTGATACTTGAGCACGCTTCTTTGTAGTGTTTTTGCGCTCCTCTCATCATTTTGAATCGAAACTGAAAAACCGAAAAAAATGTACTCCGAGTATTGAAATTACTGTTAGTACATCAAAGGAATCGTCCGCGGAAAATGAGTTTTTGTGTTACCCATATATTTATGTTGTATTTACCTAATGTTGGTCTCATGCAAAGTTTCACGCGAAAAAATGTTAATCTGGCTGATGTTAATACAGCACCACAAAGGCGCTCCCAGTGGGCGGGGCCTCTGTGTAAAAGCCTCGTACCGTCTCCCGCCGCCGTTGGGAACGGAGAGTGGGACTGTTTACGCAGTCTTCTGACCCTACAATGCGTCTCAGACCACGGCGGACGCGGTACGAGGCTTTTACACGGATGCCCCGCCCACTGGGACTGCACTTTGTGGTGCTGTATCTCAGCCAGATTCACATTTTTTCGCGTGAAATTTTGCATGAGGCCAACATTAGGCAAATACAACATAAATATATGGGTAACACAAAAACTCTTTTCTCGTGGACGATTCCTTTAATTAAAATTGAAGTACTACATAGTTCGGCTAACTCTGGAAGTGAAAGCTGGTATTCACAGCAGCATGAAGACATCGAGTCTCCTAAGGTTGTCATAGGCACAGCACGGCATTTATTGGGTACTATTTATTTGGAAGCAACAGTTGGTGGCATACGCAGGAGATTAGAATTGAGCATCAGCGCGGGAGGTGATCTTTTGGATAGTTCCATGTTCTCCTATGTATTGATGCTTTTGACACTAAAATTGCAGCTGCTTATTTGCCTGTGAATACTTGCTACTGTTTCACACTATCTCCCTATCACGCCCCATCCTGCTCAACATACATTTCTGCAACGCGTGTGTAGTTGTTACATGCTTTTCTTGCTAGAGACTTGTTTTCCTTTACGTTGGGTGCAAAAGCAATTAAAGGCATATCACACGAAAATCAGATTAGTAGCTAAATGGGGAGAGTAGGTCCTTGGACAACTGCCCATGCTGCACCTTTGTTGTGGCTGCACAGTGCACCCTTACAGTGTTGTACCTGCTTGAACACAACCCAGCCACGCCCACCTTAGACAGACGAATGTTCAACGTGGCGCTCACCTGGAGAAGGAAGCTTGCGATAAGAGAAGATAATTCAGTACAACGGCCATTTCGATGATAAAGACTTCCATGTTGGAATTTGTTTCTTTTTTTAGTAAGGCCTTTTCTAAGGTCATTGAAGGCCAGGTATGATTTGGCTGGGTGGGCGTGCTGTGGTTGTGCATAAGTGGGCACAACACCGTGAGGGTGCACCGTGCAGCCGCAACAAAGGTGCAGCGTGAGCAGTTATGCGAGGACCTATTTACCGAAAGAAAGTAAGCCACTAATCTGATTATTGCGTGGTGTGCCTTTAAGCGATGGGGGGATTAGTAGGCTCTCGCTTTGGATAGTGCACAAGATGTTAGAAATTCCCACAGTCCAGCTTTCCAATTCTTTCCCTCCATCCCAAAGCTCAATAGAGCTTTCTTTTAACGAACTGGCCTGACGACTTTCGGATTTCTCGTATCCTGAATCCGGTCTCTCCCGGGGCAGAGGGCCGCTAGCTTTAGGCTGCTGCTAAAGGAGTCGTCCACTTAAAATTGTGTCCTTTTATTACTCATATATTTATACTGTATTTGCTTACTAAGGGAGGCATGTAAAATTTCACTATGCAAAAAAACACGAATCCGGCTGAATAGAGCTCTTCGAAGTGACATTCAACGGGATGGGGCGTACGAGAGAGTGCGGACGCTAGAGAGCTCTTTAAGCAAAAAGGCGACGGTCACGTGGTCAGGGACGCAGAGTGAGAAGCAAATCGGCATCGGGCGCGAGAACTCTCTTCCCACCACCAGCTCTTCGAACTAGCTTTTGTTCTTCTAATTTTCGCATTAAAAAATTTCTCGGTCGAGTTTCTGGTCAAGTATTGTATTTAGTAGAGTGTTTTCGAGCGGAATCATAGAATTCCCGTGGACGACTCCTTTAACTAGCAGAAGCCACTTCTTATTGCTAAATCCTGACGGATCGTGAAAAGGTCTGATAAGTAAGCAGGAGCATAGCAATGTAGGATCATGTGCGGTGTACACCGCGCATGTCGTATTCGAGGTCCATAAATCGAGAACTTCTGAAACACATGGAGCCTCCATTTTTCATTCCAGGGCAGCTGGAGGACTCGGACGTCGAATACTGCTTAGGATAAAGTTATTGTCTCTTAGTTCCTCTTTTTTTCAAGGCGCCTTGAACATTCATGACAGGCTAAGTGTGGATCATCCCGCAGCGTAAAGAGGCCACGTTCGATTCTGTTGCGGAAACAAAATACAGTGGACCCATAAGCCCTGAGCCTGCCTGTTGTATACCCCATCTTCGGAACAGCGTAGAGCTCCGCAATCCCAGGCTGTTATCATCAGTGAGGCTTTGAAAAGTTCCCCACAAAGCCGACAGATTAGTAATAACGTACAGAGATAGGATTGGCTGGTTCATCGGAAATGCGAAATTCGATGCCATATCATTAGGCGAGTAGCGAATGTCAAGGAATCTCGAATGATTTTCTTGGTAATAAATGTAATAATTCAGTAATTACGAGACAACATAATAGCGCTTTCGGAACCTTTACTTTTACTTCATGTCCCACATCACGATCATGCTTGCTTCATCGAGTTCTGTGCACATAATAGAAAATTAATCTGAAGAGAAATCTTGTTGCCGCATACAATTGAAAAGCTTTGCGGAAAGCGCTTACCGTGAAAAGCTTGCAGGATTTGTCCACAAAAACTCCATGATTCCAATTCCTCTTACAATTAGAATTGCTCTACTGGATACAGTGCATGAACTAAAACACGAAAAGAACGGGAAAATTTCTTCATTTCAAGGCAGAAATCGAAAACTGGAAACAGCAACTCGTTCGAATCCCCGCCATAACATCTGAACAGTCGTCAGCGACCAGTTCATATTTTGTGCTCAGTGTTGATCTGCTTCTCACTCTGCGCCCCCGACTACGTAAGTGTGGCCCCTTTGCTCTTCAGCTCTCTGGCGTCGAAACCCATTCAGCCCCTCCCCGTCGGCCGCCAACTTGAGGATCTCGATTGGATTCTCGTATGTGCGCTTGAAACTGTGAATGTGGACTTCACAATCAGTGATTGCTCGAGCAGCAGACCACCAGAGCAAAAGTGTATACTGAAGCAATTGATGTCTACAAAGCTGCGACGTCACAATATCCGAATCATGGGAAGACATGTTCTTTGAAAAAAAAACGTTTCAGTTCAGAAGAGATGATGCGTGGCGAAATTGGCATTGATAAAGCCCGATTTAGAGTTTTACCACGATCACGTAGCACTGCGAGACGCGCTGCCAAGCACATGCCGTTGGGGTTTTCTGTTGGATGAATCACGTTTACGGCTGGAATTAGCCTCTCGCCCTCCTCAATCCACTCTGCCCTCTAGAGATACAGAGGACGCGAAAGGAAGGACTGGTAAAGGTGGTTTGTGGGTTCCTATTTCCTTGGTTTTCCACCGTTTTATTTCATTATTTTTTCGTAACACTGCAAAGCACCACCACTTTCGAAATCCCTAAGTATTCCACTCTCTGCCGAATTTACGTCTTCCTGTGCCTTTGAGCACCCTCTGCATCACAAATGCATAGATTTTCTTTTTTTTTATTTGGCGATCTTATGGATACCTACAGCTTGTGCTCGTATCACACATGCGTGCACACACGGGCTTTTTCCGGCATTTTTCCGTGCATTTTTCCGTGCATTTTCCAGCATTTTTCCGTGCACGATTCCTTCAAAGGCTCGAAGCCCATCCTTGACATTGCGATGAGCACTACCAAGACAGATGTTGCTATTTCAGTTGAACTTTTAGTATGCTCATGTCGGACTGAGAGCGATACTCACAAGTGAGTTGGGGCCTATGTATAAGCCTGACAAGGGCAACATGTATACTGAAAATACGCAAACTTCCACACCATAAAAGCTCTTTGTGCTTTCGAGATTCTTTAAGGTTTTCTGGAGGTTGTGACTTTATGAATAATGGCCGAAAGTGCAATGGACAAAGAATATTAATCATCATGATAGATCAGACTATACAGCAAATGCTAACATTTATTTATCATTTGTTCCACAGTAGGATGTCTACCAAAGTTTGATACGAAAAACATTAGAGTTCTCATTTGCTCTTAATTGCACCATTATGATCAAGCACATTGTGATTAAAGGCAGCAAGAACCATCATGTGATTGCATGAAGGTGAAGTCGCTGAAAGGAAAGCGACCAAAAAATCAAAATGAAACGGTCAATGGCGGACATGTTTTTCACGCACCGCATCACTGAGTATCGATCGAGCTACGCGGATCTGTGATGCGTGGCAGTCATACGCAGTTAACTGACACGCTCGTTTGTTTGAAAAGCATGACACGGAGAGCCTGCCATTCAGTGTAGGACCTTTTTGAGAGCCTGGAGAACGTCTTTCCCAGGAAGTTCACTAACTCTCTTTCACAGTCAGCATGCTCTGCTTCTGAGTTTCACCGGGAACGACTACCTTTTGCGACCCTCACTCAACGACAGTACGCATAAGTAGCCTCCATAAAAGGTTCTGCTGCCACCTTATATGGTGCTATTCTGTCCTCATCTTTGGTCTCTGCTCCTCACAATCAAAGGCAGATCCCGGTCTACACATCTAATAGTATATGGGCAAACAAATACACTGCGGTGCATAATGATAAAGCCACTCATAAATTGTTCATAAACTTTCATAGTAAGATGTTTCTGGGAAACCTCTCAGGTATAGATTGCAGCAAATTTGATCGCGCATCTAGACATCAATACCAAACTTGAGCTTGAAATAACAGAACAAATTTATCTTCATTTTTTCAAAAAATGCAGCTTTTCCGATGGTGCAAAATGATAAAGCCAGTAAGGAATTTTAACAACTCGTAAACAACAGAGGGACAATACGCTACTCTAATAATCCGTTGGCCTTCCTTCTCTCCGAATAACCTGAAAAATCCGATTGTCTAGACTCATGTAAAGATTATTAATAAGATCTTGGTCCACTTGGTGCCACGCGTGGATTATAGCCTTTTTGAGCTCCTTAACTCCTTGGATTTCCCTGTTATCTGCATAAATCCGTCGCACCATGAAGCTCCATACATTTTCCATCGGATTAAGGCCTGGGCTATTTGCCGGCCAGGGCAGGAGCCTTATTCAATGACGGCTGAACCATGCAATTGTGCTCTGGCTGTGCCCTTATCTTGCATGAAAACAAGATTTCAGCTTCGATTTTCACGCCAGAACGGGAGAAGTGCACGGCGCATGACCACTTGGTAACCGGGGGAACTCATCTTTTTAGGAACAAAACATAACTTCAGACGTTTCTTCGATGAAATGGCGGCCCACACCACAACGCCCCCTCCTTTGAAATTCCTTCTCAAAAATCGTAGCTTGTCCTTTCTTAGACCATGCCAGTAATATCGGAGTGTCTCCTTCAGCCTTACAAAACAATCTGGAGAGGAAAAACATCATATGAAAGCAAGAAGGATTCTACGACCTAATACCCTACCTTACTCCAGACCCTCGGCTGCATGTTTTGACGAACTGCACTCGATTTTTGCGGTGTTCTCGTGTCATGAATGGTGCTTTCCTCATTTTCTGTCGCGAGATAAACTTGCACTTTTTTTCAGAACCCGCAAAACAGTTATTTTGGAGACGTTTAGCTCCAAAGAAGACCTGGTATCGGAGCTTGACTTGGTGAAATTCGACACTTTTTCTGAGAATGCGGCGCTTATCCTTCTCGGGAAGTGAAGGAGATCACCCAGAACTCTTCTTAGTTCAGGATCCTTGAGAAAGTTGTCGACAACTGTGTGGCTGCGGTTAAATTCTTGCGCAATTGACGATTTGACTATCCCTCCCCTTTTTTTTGCGACAATTTGGCTTTTTTCGAAATCAGATAGGGGTTTTCCTTTCCCCATTACCTGAAAAAGAAAAACATTACCGCAGCAAAACGTTTCAGCAAATACAGATGAGAAGCGACGGAATAACTTAGGGTGGCTTTATCATTTTGCACCATCGGAAAAGCTGCATATTTTTGAAAAAATGAAGATAAATTTGTTCTGTTATTTCAAGCTCAAGTTTGGTGTTATGTGTAGATGCGCGATTAAATTTGCTACAATCTATACCTGAGAAGTTTCCCAGAAACATCTTTCTATGAAAGTTTATGAACAATTTATGAGTGGCTTTATCATTATGCACCGCAGTGTATATGAACAGCAGTGCATGATGGATGAACATCCATCTTTGAATCGTCCAAAAATTCTTATTGCAAAATGTTTCAAATAAACTTCTCAAGCAAAACATGTGGCAAATGTGAACGTGCATTGGTACATTAACACCGAATTTCATTCTAAATCCATGAGGAGAAGTTAACTATTTTCCGCTAAAGAACTTATAGTCACGAAGGCAGCCATCATACCCTGTGATGATGCCGGCGTGCTAGCTGCCGCCCTGGAGTAGCAGTGTTCACAGGTAGCGAGGCAGCGTGGCACGGGTCGGACAGTGAGATGACGCAGCCACGACACTCCGCGGGTACCGCTAAGTATGAGGAGGCTGAACAAAGTTACAACACCGAGCAAACAAAGAAAGAGAATAAGGCTAATTCAATAGCCTGTTGTTCCTCCATTCCTCCAAATGACCTACAAACTATGGTTATCTATGTGAAGCTTTTTAGAAGTTTTGCTGCGTTCCGTCCATGCTACAATATGTTTGAAGCACATGCAAAAGCAGCAAAAGCCCCTCTAAGCCTAAATCCTCAGACCATGAGGTCCCACACATATTCTCTCGGATACAGGTCGGGGCTGCTTGCCAACCTAGGCGGATGGTCCGTTGGGAGATTGTCTTACTGTGCCCGGGTGCTGGGGCTGACGTGAATTGGAGCATTAACTTGCGTTAAACAGGTTTTGGTGCCGATATGGTATGCACGACGCATGTCCGTTCGGGAATCGGAGGAGTTCATCCTTTGGAAAACAAAACGGAAATTAGAAGTTTCCTTAACACCTTGACGACGAGTGCGTTTCGACCTTGATATCTCACGGTACGACGGGTATATTGCTGGCGTGGCGTACGCAGGTTAGCTGTGACCAAGTTTATCTCATCGAACAGCATTTGTCCTGTTCTTCCAAAGGCACACCACGTGATAATCATATTCGTGGCTTACTTTCTTGGGATCTAGTGTGTCGAAATTTTATGTGCTCGGCTCGTCACATCGAGCGAAAGCGGTTTTCGTCACGTCATATCTCACGTGCCCACAAGGAGGCCCGAAACCTTTTGCCAAGGAACATGTGAGCTGGAAGCATCAGTGAGATAGGATAGTTTGCAAGGTTACTTCATTGACGTTGTACTTCACGGCGTATCAACGAGAGCGTTGTAGGTGACCTTTTCTGATGAGAAGCTCAATTTGTATGAATCAGATAACTTGGCACGTTATCGGAGGAATTTAAGGTAAAGCCTCGCTAATTTACAAGGCGCGAAATTCTGGTGGTAGTGTTTATGGTTTGGACTCTCGCTTCGGTAAGGCCGCTTTCATACTTTGCGCACGACGCCGTCACCAGCGGTGACGACGTCAAACTCACGCAATCATTTGCCCGCCGTAGACGTCGGCGTCCATAGATAATGCGCAGTGTTTGCAAAATTCTTGACCCAATCACACTACAGCATGGTGATTGCGGCCTCTTCGAATTTCGCAAAGCTGCGCATTATCTATGGACGCCGTCGTCGGCGACGGGCAAATGGTTGCGTGAGTTGGACGCCGTCACCAGCGGTACGGCGTCAAATCGATGCAGTCAGATTAACGCCGTCGCCGCCGGTGACGGCGTCGGTGCGCAAAGTATGAGAGCGGCCTAAGATCGTATAATAAACATTACACATCCATGGGCTCCAGTGTCCACCACGACGTTCCCGAATTGACTGGTTACCATACATATAAGCAGCGATTGTTATCCGTGCGCTGTAAATTTTAACTAGGTGATGCTCCTCTCCATGTGTGTGCCTCCACAGAGGCGTTGTTTGAAGCAAGAAATTCCAGCCTTTTGGGTGGGCAACCAAGTTCCCAGACTTGAATCCAATCGATAAAATCTGGTGTTCCCGTTTGATGGGTCTACTACTGCAGCAAATATTGTAGAGTAGAAGGACGCCATCCAGGAGCCTCGGAATAGGCTTGCCACAAACGATATAGCAACCTGTCCAGAGCATGCCGAAGCGGATGACCGAAGTGGCTGGAAAAAAGTAAGGCCACAAGTTCTTCAACACTGTTGGAGCTGTTGTAAAGGTTGTCGTTCCATCGAAAAAAGTTCGAAATTCTGGGTGAAGCTATTTTGGGACACCGTCGTTTGATGGCGGTAGCCACCAGGTAATACTGGGAAAATTTGGGAGGGATCGTTGGTCTATTCGAGAGATACTGATGAAAGAAGGGGTCAATCTATACTTTTGAGACACGCCATATGCACTGCAGTGTACAGTCAATTGCTTTGTAAGCCATGCCCAGAAATCCATAATCGATCCGCAAATACACGGTCATCAAGGCAACGAGAAATGCTGAGACTGAATCTATTTAACTTACACATTTATGCAGATTGGACGAATGCGATGGTCAGGAACACGTTACTATGCGGACAATAGCGCAGTGAGCGGGGTGCAAAGACCGGTACGGCATCGCGAGGGTAGCGCGACACTTCTAGAATAGTGCAGTGAACAGAAAACCGCAAAATTAAGACTCTACGTTTTTCTTGTTTCAAATCTGACCTTGCTCCTCTTCCTTCTCTACCTCAACGAAAAATTTACAGTATCACCACACGTCAAAGTCAAATTTACGGGCAGTATTCCAATGCATCCATTCGATACACCCCTTTTATTAGGTTGAATCGATATCGCTCGGAAAAAATGGTAGTGATGATTTCTAGAGATCATAACTCAGCAAAGAGTTAACAAAAATGGACGTACGAAGTACCGTTGGAATAAGTATGAAAAGCTCTTCGAAGTACGGCAAAATAATCACTCCAAAATAGTTTCATTCCGCCACCATGCCGCATGATTTCTAGCCGTCTAGAGACCACATCCGCAACGTCACACTATTTCTATCGCTATCTGGCCAAGAACCCGCGGATATTGAAAGACGCCTAAAGGAAGTTAACAAGGAACATGCCTACGCCAGAAGTACAGTGTACTTGTGGCATCCAAAGTTTGCGTCGGGCGACTATTCCATCGAAGACGAAGGCCGCATTTGGTGGAGCGTACACGGCGTAGAGTACAGGAAGCTGCTCGATGAAGGTACAACAGTACCACCGGGGGCTACATTCGTCACTTACGAGAGTTAAAGGCAAATGTCCAAAGTTCGCTACGGCAGCGGTCACATGTCTATTTCCAGCATGACAACGCGAGACCGCACATTGCAAAATCGACCAAGGCCGAGCTGCTGTCGTACAGTTGGACCGTGCTTCCACACCGACCGTACTCCCCAGACCTGGCCTTCCACCTTTTCTCCCACAGCCAACTCCACCTGGAGGGCCAAGACTTCAAAACTCGCGGCGACGTCAAGACGGCACTCGACTTCTTCGAGCTCCAGCCCCAGGCCTTCTGGAGCAAAGGTGTCCATGATCTGCCTAAGCCTTGGCAAAAGGTCATCGATGAAGATGGAGCATGTTTCAAGTGATTCCCAGTTGTCGTTAAAAATCTGTACGATAATGATTAAAACTTGTCAATTTGTTCGATTCATATTGACTCAACCTAATTTATACAAAGCAGAAACTTCAGGTGTTTATTTGTTGATTACAAATGCGAAGTACAGAAGACAAAAACGAAACGAAGCGCGAAAAGTGTGAACTGCAGCAGACTCTCTCTTGACTGAAGACCAAACGCAGTCGAGTTGTTGCTAGAGGTACTCGGATCGTGTGAGCGAAAGTGTTATCTTCTCCACTCGAATCACGGAGCATATACTGCAATTTGCTTCAGATCAGCCGCTGATGCATAAGTTTTGTCAAAGATGAAAACACATAAATAATTTATACGTGAAATAAACAAAATGGGAATAAAACAACATTCTATCACAACAAAATTCAATAACAAAGTTCTGTCGTGAAAACTACTGGCACCAAAATCGAATAAATAACTAATAAAGTGTTAGAAAATACCATCGGGAAAATGTTAAAAGATTAAAGTGTCAGATATGATACCAAGAACTGCATTCATTAAAGAATGGAATCACAGTAATCACAGAACCTCCCAAGAACGCTCAATGAATGCTAACACTGGCATTCACTATAAATTATCTAAGACAGGATTTCGTGGATATCACTTTCAAATAGCTTTCTTCCACTTGTGAAAGTTATTCCTGTTCATCTCGATTTAGCCAAGTAATATATTATGAAGAATACGAATAGAGCGAACAAAACCAAATAACACATCACGTTCTTGCCTGAAAAGTGGATTTGAAAGTGTGAGACAGCTGATAGTCAAGGCACATCTGCGAGTACCATCACTTGTCTGAATACCTGCTCGGTCCCTTTCATACACCAAAAGAAAACCGAGACACTAAAAAACCGGAATTACGTCACGGTCAGCTTCACCACGCTAAAGACAATACGGGACGCGACAAAGTTAAAGACAAAAGCCAAAAAAAGAAAGAATGCATCAACATAAATTTTGCGGATATACGCGACCAAAAGCCACCTTCAATAATCCTTCCTTAATATGACTCCGTAGATCGATACATCGCCTCTGGTTTGAACACAATGACAAGCATGGCGAGGGAAAGCATTTACCATGAAATGCAGTAGGTGCTCACGCAAGTTGTCCCTTGGTTCCGGGAGAGGGGCCTTAAAGTTAGCGCCTCAATTCTGAAGAGCAGCGCGGGGTTGACACTCATGAAACGAAATAGTCGAGCAGCATGAGATCCGAGTAGCCTGGAGAAGTCTTGCTGCGAGACGATGTGCGAAGTTCCAAAATACGATATCCGAGTCAAAACCATCAGCAGAACAATGTTATCGAGAAGCACTTCCACCCTAAATGACGCTCCTTCGGCCTCAGTTTGCAAGACTTTCAGAAGGTCACAGCTACGGCTCATTGAGCGTATCAGTGCAACGGTAGTAGGGACTGGCAAGCGCTCTGACTGCCCCTTTTCTGTGGTGTACTTAAGCCGGCGCTCATCGAAAAAGGACCTTGCAACTTGTTTAGAGAATCGTTTTGCGAATTTGAAAAGCAGATTCGAGATCAGTATCCGTAAGTACATAGTGCCGCACCTCACAGCAACAGCCCTCGAATAAGCCGGACTTCACCCGGGAAGATCATTCCTACAAAAGCAAAGCCTGCACTACTTCTCACAACTTACTCGATTTCTCAAGCCTACTCAGACCACCTGCTCTCCCTCGCCGTCTCTGTCAATGTGTAAGGGCCACAGAATACGACTTCAAAATCGGTGTGTTTCATGAAAACCGAATAACTTGACGACACATTTTGTCGGAATTCTAGGCTGCAACGATGACCACAAATCTCGTGAAACGACCAAACCTAGAGCAATTCAATGAAGATTTTGCCCAACAAATTCGCAAGCCGTAAGACAAACGAAATTTTTCAGAGAGGAGTAAGCCAGATAGTACTGATGGAAGAGGGGAGTCAAAACGGTGTGGACCAACCTCCAGCTCTGCTAACAATACCAAGCCGCCTCATTGTTGATGACAACAACCCTTTCGAAGAGTCAAAATCGTCATCCATGGTGCTGAGAAGGCGGTTCTGTTCCCTTACATCTTCTCCAATCGATATTGTTACCTTGAATCGAATATAAGATAAGAAGAAGGTTTTCACAACCTAAGGTTGGTCAGGCTTAATCACAGTAAACTATAATACTATATCGAGTCACGCCTTTTGGTGCATTTGGCTGAACTGACCCGACAATCTTGATCTATTCATCTGGCATTTTCAGTTAACACATAAGAACCAAGGCCGTTTTTGCTTTCTTCAAATCATGCAACACCATGTGTTGCACTTGTCCACCCAGGACCGTCATTTTTTCGGGTCATGTGGAAGCGTCGACTTCTGCGAGCTAGAGCTTATATCATACGTTTTCGAATATGAAGAACAGCATATCTGTCGGTCATTGTATCATTGTAGCTCGTGTTTTACCACCACTACTGAACAATTGAGTTTTTGTAAAACTAAAAAGTTAGCAGCACAGTCAATAGAAAAGGAACCGTGGACGGAGTTTCATCTGCAGGGTTTAGATGTCCTATTAATCTCCAATTATTTCAAAGAAAAGTGACTGTTGTATGGATGTTAGAAGGAACTATCCAGAAATTAGGGTGCCCTATATTCTCGAGCAGAAGCTTTTGCGGTGAACATAAAATGTTCGACTTGAGAGGGATATTACTGCCTTAACTGTTCCCAAAAAATCATCATGAGAAAAATGCACACGAAGCGCAGTTCAGTTTTTTGTAAAGACTGCAGCTGCACAGATCATAAACGAAATCAACTCAAGGAGTAGATCTCATGCACAGCAAACCCAGTCATCAATACCAAATATTTTCTGAGTGAAGATTGCTGTTGTTCAAACTAATCAAAAAAAACATCATGAAAAGTGTATGCACATGCATGTATAATCAACGAACAAGAATTTGATTGTCATTGTTTCTTGCATGTGCTGTTCAAAAAGCGTACTGTCAAAATCCGACCTCTTTTCGTGGGAGAAGGGTCCCAGAATGATGGTTATTCGCCATATTCAAAAACATATGATGGCAGTATGTGACCACGAAACATTTTCACAAAACCAAAAAATGTGCTTTGAAACTCGTGCAACACCATATCTTGCACGCGGTAGGTTAGGGATTAAATACAGTAATAGGGGTAATGGGGATGATGAAAACTCAAGTGAACTACCTAAAACTGGAAGCAAGGGGTCTCAGAAGATTCTCTGAGATCTTTCGAGATCTCCCGTGAAAAAAGCGCCCCGAGCTTTGGAGGAAGCGATTCTTCCCACTTGTTTTATCTCAGTCCACCACTTTCACAACCTGCCCTGCCCTCCTTCGGACATAACACGTTGACGACCATGTGACACGACGTCGTGTCACAGCCACTCTACAGCTTCCTTTCAATTGTTAAGGTCCGATTTTTTATATTATGTATGCATCGCACGTACACACTGTTGTTGAAGGCATTGTCCCTAAAAATTGTTCAATGGCTGAATTACATTCAAATACATGGGTAAGTGAATGGTACTGAGCGCACTTCACAGGCTCATATTGAATAATAGATGCAAAAATGATGATGACCTATTGCCATTATCGAAGCGAAGGACCAATAATTTAGTTCGATAGTATTACACTAAATTACTGCTATAAACCCAAATATCTCTATTAGGGAAGACCACCCGGAGTATCAGGATAACATCACATCTCAGCTCAAACATGGCCTGAGTATCTAAACTATGGTTGACTACACAATTCTCATATGAAAAATATCATACAAAAAGCGTCTCATAAAGAGGTGTCATTTCGAAGAGGCGTGGACCACGTCGCAGCGTGAAAGAAAAACACGGTCGTCAACGTGTTCACGTGGGAGAGGAGCTTTGTTTCTGGGTGTTCCCGTTTCATCCCGTCCTTCCTCTTTCGTTCTATTAGTTTTCATGTTCAATGATCTTTCCACATTCGGTCCGAATTACCTCTACCACTGCCTTCAATAAGGGAGGAAGTCAGGATGGTTAGGAGCATGGTGCAAGGATCCTGTCAATACCTAAATGAAGCCACAGAAGTGCATTTTCTCACATCGCAAGCTTTCATTGGTTTTGAATAGGAATATGGGTTTACCAGAAGAAAACCGTACGCTATCTATTGCCTTTGTCTTCACAATGATCAAAAATAGAGTACCTCCCTTAATGATCCAGTTCCAAGCCTTAGAAGAGGGCACCGCTAACAAGATAGAATGCTAGGCCTTTTCGAGAAGGGAAGCCGGATCATGAAGAACGTGCACTAATCTACCAAAACCATGCTCACCTTTTTTAACGCCGCAACTTTGGTGGATAACTCATCAACTAAACTGTCGTTATGGCGTTCCAGATAACTGCCATCATATGTGGAACTGGTACTTGGTCCTGAATAGACACAAGATCACAATTATCTCAGAAATGAAAAGAGACTTTGAAACAACACCTCCTCTCGTACCACGGAATGCCATACTTCAGGATCTTTGTTGTGGGTTATGCAGTTGCAATAGCAGTCTGAAAAAGATGGGAACATTCAAAAAAAAAGAAGTAGGTGCAGAACAAGCAGGCACGACGTAAACAGCAAAACAACAATAAAGTGAGTGATATACATGGCTGAGTACAACTAAGTCGAGCAAGAAATGGGATCACTTTTCTTCTTCCCATGAAGAAGTTGAGTGAGCATTCCTTCGAAAACAACCTTTTCTGAAGAGATCGAGAACGGCCATGACACCACTAGCGATGCAAGAAGGGCACTCCCAGATCTCGAGAGAAATAGCCGCTTCAGGACTACTCCCCCTGTACGGGAAACAAGTACGACTCTCCCCTTCTTCTCGGGCTTCACAATACGAGTAACTGTTGCCGGATTGTATAGTTGCAATGCGTTTCATTGCTATGTATTCTTACTTGAAGCAGAAAGATATTTATTTCACATCTCCTTATACGAGTTCGCCGTAAAATACCCTTCGCTTCTCATTCGCTTATTGAAAGTTCGGATTCTAACGCTTATCGCAGACACCTGCGGGGACGAACTTCAACCACTCTTCCGTCCGATCAAATCAATCATGTGAATGAAAACGAAGCCTATCCAGTAGTGCCAACTGGGATAGTTACGATTCGAAGGAGCGAATACATAAGGATTTCAGTCAGCTAATATCTACGGAACGGGACTTCTTCCCCTTCAAGAGCATATAGCATACTGCATACTAACAATCGAAAAACATACACTCACACGCTTAAGCTCACCAACAGTTGTGCGGCGACTCAAGCACTGGACTAGTGCAACACATCAACTTTAGCGTCGAGTTCCGATGGCATTCATGATCACAATTTCCAAGAAGAAGGAGCGGAATATCCGCGACAAGAACTGTAACGGAAAAGCACAATGGGAGCGCATCGAGCGACAGAACGACGATGGAATTTGTGAGATAATGTGCTCCATTGGCCAACCACGTCATCCAACTCTGCCTCGCCTTCGGATGTCGTTGGGCAACTGGTTAGTTTCCTCTACGTCCCTGACCACGAAGAAAGGGGAGACGGTCGTTTGGCGCGGCCCCTTGGAGCTAATTTGCCGATGGGGCACTGCCAAAGTTCCTCCCCTTAAAAGGCTTAGGTAAATCTGGGAGAGTCCAGACGGCCCATGCGCCCCACTGGCAAGTTAGCTGCAAGGGCCGCGCCAAACGACATACACCCCGAAGAAAGAGGTAGACGAAGGAACATGAAACAGTCGTCGTGGGTTTTGATGGACACGTAACGAACTTTCTACGTGGGAACGTCATATTCGTGTCCTCACTACTCCTGCGATCATCCGATCTTATTTTTTTCATTCTAAGCTTCGGCTATGGCATTTCGGGTGGACTGCACACCCTCCTAACCAAGCGACAGACGTCAAATTGGTTGTATGCAAGTGATCGGCGCACTAGCTAGTTGTCTCATACGTACATACTATTTAACGGTTATCGAATCAAATGATTCTCATCGACTCAACCGGTTTCTGATTCCTTATTAGTCATACTGTCATCATCCTGGTTTTGTTTCTGCATTGACGCTTCTAAACCACGTTGTGTAGTCCGTTTCTCGACTGCCTACTCGGGTCAAATAAAGTCGGGGGGGGGGGGGGGGGGGGGGGGAGACGCAACATTGCGTCAACGTCGAAGCTCCTTTCCCTCCCTAGGTTTAGGCTAAAATTGATATTCATCCTTCCACATGAAAAAGTATCTCTCAAAGCATAGGTCTCATCTGCTTTAGCCTAAGCCTAGGGAGGGAAAGAAGCTTTGACGTTGGTGAAAATCTGACGCAAAGTTGCGTCTCCCCCCCCCCCCCCCGACTTCATTTGACCCGCCTACTCTTCTATTTCTTCTGTATTTAGTGTAATCATGTGGAAATTTCAGTTTGGAAACGCGGCGGTATTCAACTATCACTACCCCAGACACTGCGATTAGGTCAAGAACATCCCGCTGAAGCTTCGCTTAGGCTGCGTTCATACCAAATTGAATGAGAGTTTTGGCGCATTCGCGTCATGCATGAGATACGTATCGATCAGAAAATGAGAGTATTGGCGCATCGGCGCATTCGCGGTATGCATAAGATACGTATCGATCTAGAAAATGAGAGTATTGGCGCATCGGCGCATCCGCGATTTGAGAGAATTGGCGCATTCGCGTGATTGATAACATACATATCGATCGAAAAAGTGAGAGTATTGGCGCATCCGCGATTTTGGATATTTGCCATAACAGAAAAAGATCAAGAAATGAAAAGAGAAGAAAAAGAAATCAACCGCACGTTGGCACGTGCCGCGTTCAAAAGGGTGACGTGGCACGCCAATCCTCTCAAATCGCGGATGCGCCGATGCGCCGATGCGCCAAAACTCTCATTCGATTTGGTATGAACGCAACCTTAAAGGGGTTACGTGGAATGCTTATCACGAAATGCCATCAGTTTTGTTGACGCCAATTTAGTGCAGTTGCACTAAGTTGGTACAACAACTTGTTTTCACCAAAATCGCTGGCACTTAGCCCAGGAGAGTTATTGGTTTCTCTCCACGAATATGACACACGTTTGAAAGGCTAGCGCCTTCAGTTCCACTACAGTGCTCATACAGTAGGTCACCATACTGTTCCCGGGAGTTCTGCCCAAGCTTTAACACGTTGGCGACATTGCGTCCCAATGCTGGGACGCACATTTTCTGCCGCGTGGGACAATGTGTCGATCGCAACGATAAATCCATACCCTCACGCGACGCGTGTCGCGCGCGCACCTTATTGGGCGCTCTGGCGCGCTTTATCTCCGCGGAGTTGAGAAACATCAAAGTTTCAAGCGTGTTATTTGGCGTTCGTATACGACAATCATTGGTGCTGATGTTGTTGGAGTGGAGGATCGCTCGTCCGTTGGTGCTATTTTTGCCTAGGCTTTTGCCTAAGCCTTAGCTGGAAGAAGAACCACTACCTTCATCTGTGGCTTAGATAAGGGGATACATCAAACTGTACGAACTAATAAGAAGTATTGTTCTATTCCCTAAGATAGAAAACGCTATCCAACGAAGAGATATGAGTCTTAGGGGAGCCCTGGGCGAATGAAACACTTTTCACGCAACAAACCTCTTTTTGCATAAGGATATTGTTTCACTCACCCGAAGCACTTTCTCCTTCCTAGGCTCGTGTTGAAGTTCACACCTCTTCCCCTTGACAAGGAAGAAACAAGCTTCACTTAGATTGAAGGTGAGTTTCAACTTACGTCAGGGAGTAGGGAGGAGTTTCGAGATGAAGAGTTTCCTAGAAGAACTTAAACGGCAAAATGTGACACTGCTCTCCCCAGTGCGGTTGCGTCGCGGCTTTCGTACTGGAGCATATTATCTCCTCCAGACGCGCTAATCTCCATGCCGCTAATCTGCTTTTAACTGGGAGTGGTAGTTTTCCTCGTTACCTTTCCATTTGCTGCTTATTGTAGTTTTATCTTTTCTCTAGAGTGTACTTTATCCACAACGTGCACTGTCTTTATAGTGTATTTTATGCAGGATTTGCCACTTTTCTAACTCCTTGCGTTGTTTTCATTAACTGCGCGTGCGCTATCGAAATGCTTTTAGAAAAGCTTTTATGTCTGGGGTCCTCTGAATGTTAAAACCTGTTATGTTGAGCGGTATTACTTTTCTGATATGCCCTCATATTGTTGTTGCTTTAATTCAAGTTAACGGAACTAGCATAGATTTCCAGGTTTTTCAGAACTGAAGCTGTAGAGTGGTTTTTGTGTGATATTTTTTGTGATATTTGTTGAATTGATTTGATTTGTTGAACACGTTTCTTGATGAACAGTGGGGTCAAATAAAGTCGGGGAAGGGGGAGACGAAAAATTTCCACCCATGTCAGAGCTTCTTCCCTTCCCTAGGCTTAGGCTAAAGCAGATGAAACCTATGCTCTGACAGATGCTTTTTCATGTGAGGGGAGGGGATATCAATTTTAGCCTAAGCATAGGGAGGGAAAGGAGCTTCGACGTTGACGCAAGGTTGCGTCTCCTCCCCCTCTCCCCCCCCCCCGACTTTATTTGACCCGAACAGTGTTGACTATAGCATTAATGGATGTTAAACGACGATTCCGAAGACATTCCACCTCAAGCAGGACCACATGGCATGGAAGATCAGCGCGACTAGGAAGATAATATGCTCCAGTACGAAAGCCGCGACGCGACCGCACTGGGGAGAGCAATGTCACATTTTGCCGTTTAAGTTCTTCTGAGTTTCCTATCTGCAAGAGGGGATTTTTGACGCTAGAAACGGTTCTTCCACCTCGTACCTCCTTTCTCTTCCTCCACCCCGTACCAAACTCGTCATAATGACTAAAATAGTTGCCAGTGAAATGTGTCAATAGCAGCAGTTCGTCAAATAGTAATTCAAGCAAAGCATTGGAAGCGCGCACAGCACTACGGGGGGAATGGTAAACAGACAAATGTGCGGTGGTACTCACTACCGCGACGCGTGAGCTTGCGTCGCGGTTCGTCGTCAGTGGGCACAGGTTTTCTCCCGTCTCGTCGCTCCGTCTGCGCACTCCGCGTAAGAGAGTGCACGTGGCGAGATACTCTCAGCGTGTACTACGCATGATTGGTACGGAAGCCAACGTTGATCTCATCGGATAGTCCGACGAGACGGAGGATACTGTGGAGCAGCGGTGAAGTAGAGGAGGATGATCCGTTGTAATTGCGATTGGGGTTCCAAATCGCCAATTTAGTAATTGCGGAAGCCTTCGGTTCCCGTTGTTGTAGGGTCGGCGCACTATAGCGGCGAATGCAGAGTTGCTTCTGTTCCACTGTTCTCAACAACGATATTTGGCGACACCCCATGTATTAGCCCCCACGTCGGGGCTTCCTCCCCTTGCAGGCTTAGGTTAAAATGGACACTTGAGTATACATTCTGCGATGACAAGTGTAGCTTTCTTCTCACCGATGTCATAAACTCAACAACGATATTTGGCGACGGCCCATATTAGCCCCCACGTCGGGCTTCCTTCCTTTGCAGGCTTAGGTTAAAATATACACTTGAGTATACATTCTGTGATGACAGGTGCCGCTTTCTTCTCACCGATGTCATAAACTCAACAACGATATTTGGCAACGGCCCATATTAGCCCCCACGTAGGGGCTTCGTTCCCTTGCAGGCTTAGGCAGAAATATACACTTGAGTATATATTCGGTGATGACAAGTGTCGCTTTCTTCTCACCGATGCCATAAACTCAACAACGATATTTGGCGACGGCCCATATTAGCCCCCACGTCGAGGCTTCCTTCCCTGCGCGCGAAGCGCGCGCGACTCTTGGCTCGTCGCTTTAGCGGCGAGTTAGGAGTCACTCTTTTACACACACCTTAGTAAACGAAGATCTCATGTGCTGCTCACGAAGAGCCTTGCCCGATGAGATAAGAAGACCTAGAGCTCATAAGCATGCCAGCGCGCGCCATGATGGAGGCCGCGACGCGTGAGCTTATGCGTCGCGGCAGTGAGTACCGCCGCACATTTGTCCGTTTACCGACACTCGCACTACGGCCACTGCTGGCAGCGAGCCAGAGAGACTGCGCACGAAACGCGCCGCGTGAGGGTGTGGATTTATTGATAAGATCCAATGTGTCCAATGGTGGGATGCAGCACAAAAACTTCCTTTTATCAACCTATTTGAAATCCACTAATAGTCAATTCTGATCAACATGCGCAAGGGCATCTAGGGTTTTTTTTCATGTTTTAACTATATAGTGGGTTGGAATAAGTTCCCGCGGTTTTTTATTCTCTGTTTTCACATTGTTCCCTTTATCTTTCGACAAAGCTTATATGTTTTCGATAGAGCATTGTGCTCTATGAAACGCTACTCTATGTTTTTCGATTCCTTTGATCGCCTAATAGTCATGTGGTTTGCAAATGAAGTAGACTGAAGGCAAATTCGGCACTTCACTTCATCTTTCTCGTCTGCTATCGAGATTAAAAACGTATGTGCACATGTTTTGAATGGAGCTTTTCCAGCTCTGCAAAACGGTTTCCGTTTTTGATAGTTTGATTGCTTGCTACTTTCCAGGTTTAGAAATGGAGTAGATTGTAGGAAAAACCTGCACTTTTGGCGCATCGAGGTCCAAAAAAGCTGACCTTTCCCACATGAAATCAAATGAGGGAAAAAGAAATCCCTGAGCGATCTACTGGTATAATAGAGAGTTCCTTGTACGATAGCGTGTTTGGTGAAATCTCGATTCTTCGCGAAAAGATTCGGGTGGACTATTACTGTGTACCTCATTTCTAAGCTTCAATAATATCAAATTCTGAGAATATTCCAAAGACTAGTGGAATCATCTTGTGAAGCAAGAAAAGCTCTATCGAAAACATACAGAAGCCTTGTCCAAATATGAAGGGAACGATGTGAAAAACAGAACAAAAAACCGCGGGAACTTATTCCTACCCAATAGGTGTGATCTTCTTAGGTAAAAGTGTTTCTTTTAGAAAGATAAGTCCAACCTGGAATATACAAAACTTCTAGTAACACGTTAAATCCACATAATAGATATTATTATCAACTAATAATAGGTAGGTAATAAAGCTCTATGCCTATCACATGGTAAGACTTTCCATCACTACCATGCAGTATTTTCTTATAAAAGCCTTCGAGAGATATCTAAAATTTCGCAGCACTCAATGTTATAGATTAGCGCTCAGGATAGGAGCGAAATTCAGCGAGTTCAGGAGGGTGGTATCAAAAACTGCTCTCTGGGACAATGCGTCCCAATGCTGGGACGCAGTTCTCGGCAAGGGCGAGCGCGCGATGTCCCACGTGGCAGACACTTGAAAATGCGCGCGGTCGCCAACGTGTTAAGGAGGAAATTTTTCTTTTCCTCCAAGGAGGCAAAAGTATTCGCTTCAGTGTGCAGAACGAGTGTAGGATAGTATCAGATGAAAGACGACAGCGAGAAACGACCCTTTCCAGCTACATTATCACTGCAGCAAAAATGAACATATGTGGCTGAATTTTGAGACGAATGGCGCCCACGCTGAGAGCCAATGTCATATCCATGATCAGCATTCAGAATAGCCCCTGAATGACAATTTTAAACAAAACTGGTGAAGAACAACTGTTGCGCCAATTTGGTGCTCTTGCACCAAATTGCACCAACGCTAAAAACGGATGTCATGTTCGTGATCACCACCCCGTCTCAGTGAAATTTTTTTACCAACACGCGGTGTCTGGGGTAGTGAGTTCGATAGTGGGTAACGCTTGTTAGTCATCATGGACGTTAAAAAACGGTGCTTCAGTCTAGTTCGGAGCGCCTGATAGGGCGTGCCTAAGGACTTAGGTGAGAGGAATCAAACTCTCTCACTTTGCCATACACTCTCACTCTCGCCACTCACCCATTTCCGTAGACCACACCCTTTCAGGCGCTTCGAAGTGGAGTAAGTGAGTTCTATCAAGGTACACAAGTTCGTGTTTTTCCGTTGAATGAGTGGTTTTGGCGCGCAGGATAACACTGCGAGATTTTCTCCGTTGTCAAGTAGTGCACAGAAGTCAGAATTAGCAAATTTGCAGTCCCGTTGAAAAATGTTGCAGTCGCCATTACCCTATTGCACATATGAAATTACTTTGCATCTCTTGCTAACCTTGGTCAGTAATCTTATCTTTTCTTGGCCCTTTGTTCGTATGCAGATTATTTGTATTGAATACACCACGGTGATTCGCTAACATAAAACGTTCGTTCTATACACACAATGAACCGTTATTGCGCTGTTGGACAAGCTTTGACTTCATAGACCTTGTTACAGATCCTAGCCCTAGTCGAATCCTGCGACGCTCTCATAGACGCATGTATCTGCTGTTCGTCATCGTATGATAGGCTGATTACGCTGGCGTTAGAGAAAAACTGTCTCAATGCAAGTGGCTGCCAGTTCTGTGGGTCACGTGGTGGTGGGTGAGGCTACTTAAGCCAGAAAATCGCGTGGCCGCCCACGGCGAGCGGCGCGGCAGGTGCGAGTGCCAGTGGCAGAGCATGGCAGCCTTCAAACGAGGCAGTGTGGCATGGGTGGATGAGGCAGGGTGGCATGGGTGCAGGGGGCAGTGTGGCATGGGTAGAAGCGCAGAGGTGACGCAGCCACGCTCTGCCGGGCTCCCAGGGTCAATCGATTCGCTCGTCGTACTGGTGGCGCCGCGAGTGCGACGCCGCGAAGCGGTTTTCTGGCGTAAATCACCTCACCCAGCGGTGGTTACCACCCGTAGATGGATTGGGCACACATTATTCCTGGTACAGCCCGGCCCTACCACTTAAAATAACGTTCGAGATCTTGTTTACTGGATCTGATCTACGGACTCAGTACGCCACCTCAAGGAAATTTGAATTATCTCTGAAGTAATGTGTTCCATACATCTTGCAGTAAAAGCCTCTGTCGGTGTAGGTGGAATAATACAGGCACATTCACACTTGCACCTCTTAGAATATACTGTACCCAAGCCCTTGATTGTCCAGTTTCGATGTGGGTGGGAGGACTGGTAACGGAGTTGAGGATTCAGTAAGTACTATTCATAGGGATGAACGGGGGTGTGGGTCGATTCTATCGTGACCCGAACCGCGATGCCGCGCCAGTGGGTGGGGCATGCGATGGCGCACTTCTCGCGGCCAAGATGGCAGGAAACAGGCTTTGAATCGTGAAGGGGGACAGTGAATAACTATCGTTCAATAAGTGGTGTATTCTCGAAACATTGTATTTAGTCAGGTATTGACTTATTATGAAGGCGAGTAGGCTCTTCCATTGAAAACGTCTGCCTAAACGACTCCTAACAATCTGTGTTCTTTCAGAGTTTTAACCCACTTCTGTCTTGTTTATAGCTTCTGTATAAGTCTTGAAATGGCGAATGTACTACAAAGGAAACTGACATCAACCATCGCGAACTGACTTTCATGGGAACAACTGTGGGCAACGTATTTGGCTTGGAAAACTGTCGTGTTACTCAATGCGGTTACACCGAATGGTGTAGGGGAACGTTTTCGTCCTAAAACGAAATTCAAAACAATAAACTCTCAATGCTTAAGCTCTCCATCGCCACCAGCCGCGCAAGTGGCCGCGCGCGGCGTGCGCGACCCACGCAATGGGCGTGACGATAGAATCGACCGTCTCCCGGATGAACGGAGAGTCTCAGCCCACCAACGTTCTCAATGATATTAACAGGCTTTTCTCATTGGCTGAACCCTCATCTTGTTCATGTCCTCAGGGAATGATGATTACATCGGTGAGGTAAATATATCTGAAGTTCCCACAAGGCTGGGTCGGGGTTTGTAGTTTGGACAAGGGGATTGGTTTGCAGTAGTTAAGGTGAGACCGATGCGAGAAGGCACATTTTCGGGCAGCTATGCGATTTACAAGGATTCAGTTCTTTCGCGACTTGGATTCTGTCACCTTACAAGGGAAGGACCACAGGTCGAAGTGGCCATTCGGAATGGGATACATATGATCCGACGTATTTTCGGACGCTGATCTCGAATCTGTATTCGAAATTTGCAAAACGATTCTCTGAGCGGAGTTATGGAGGTTTTTTTGAAAAAACAATACTATTATATTATGGTAGGTTTGGAAGCCCATAGCACGCGAGCCAGACCTTCTTGCGCAAAATCAGGGAGATTTTCGTGTTCACGGAGTCAAATTACCCCAATGGACAAGTTTTTAGCCAATTCGAGGATTTGACGAAATTTCGGAAAAATTCACGGGCTGATGGGTGGCAGCACATTGAACAAAGGAGGATCGTTGACCCTTACCTAGGAAGTGCTCCTATTTGACGCTTGTTTCGTACATTTAGTGCGATGGGCAAGTGTGAAAGGTATGTGTAGGCCATCTTGTTCAGGTTGCAGGGTTTTCCGTAGGAAAAAATTCAAAACTACCACTTTATCCCCTGGCCACCCCAATTTTCCGAAGTTGGACCAAAAACTGGATTTGGCTGAAAATTTGCATAGAGGGGTAATTCGACCTCCTGTGCCCGGAGATCATAATCTTTTCACGCAAAAACGCCTAATTCGTGTGGTACGGGATTCTCTTCGACTTGGTATCCTTCCCTTGTGAGTAATGTTAGCAGTTATAAATAAAGTGGCAGAGTAAATGATGGATGTGATAGGTACCAGTCCAAGGAAACGTCCAGAAGTGGAAGAAAAGCACTTACTGACAATGAAACACAAAATGCAAAAAAAAAACTCGCAATGGCGGGGAGCAAACCCTCGACCCCTCCCCTGCAAATCCGGAGCACAACCACTAAGCCGCTGAGGCCGTTGACTGCTCAACAACGGCCATGCTGATGAATCGTTCATTCAAAAAAAAACCTCCATAACTCCGCTCAGAGAATCGTTTTGCAAATTTGGAATGCAGATTCGAGATCAGCGTCCGAAAAGAGATCGGACCATATGCATCTCATTCAGAATGGCCACTTCGACTGGGGTCCTTCCCTTGTTAGTATATTTTTACTGAGACACGATCAGTACATGCATCCAATTTGGAACATCCGCATTTAATTTGCAGTGCGCATTCATACCTTCCATTAAACGGGAAAATTCTGGCTCGGTTGCCTTCATTCCGTCTCTAACACTCTCAAGGCGCTTGCGCCGTAGTGGCCTTTCTTGGTTGTACAGTAAAAGTAGTATACGTTACACTGCCCTGGTGATTTAGTAAAAGTTACGTAATTTCATTTCCGCCACATCTCACCTACATAATTGCATTAACAACATTAGGCTGCCGTCAGACTTCGCAATTCTGCGGTGTCATGGCCCCGCACGCGAAGTTGCGGTATTGCATAGCCTGAAGGTGGGTTATCGCGTGCAAAAGTCGGAAGGCCACAAAATAGCGAAGTCTGACGGCGGCCTTACAAGTTGACGCCTCGAGTTACTGTAAGTGCGATACGATGGCGATGTACCGCGTACAATACGTTCCCTAAAATTATACTTTCTTATGTTTTCTTGTAATTTATCTCTGCTAATCCTTAGACGTTGGTACAAATCAAGCAATTCGTTAAAAGCTAAAATACATATGCTGCCCAGGAAAACTGCTAAGCATAGGCTTTACCTCTATTTTTTGGGTCCCGCAATCAGGGGGTTTGTACACTGTTGTCTGGTCCACGTCTGGCTGAGAATCAGTGTACGAAACCCTCTGGATCCCTCATCATGTCTAGGCTATTTTCATGGCGTAGTGATGGATTTCCGAGAGAATTTCGAGGAAATTGAAGGAGTCTATCAGCTCCACAGAGCAATTTTTGGCTTTATTCAGTTCACTGAGAAGTCCTATATCTACAGGGGGTGCCAAGAAAGTAATTCTGCTCACTGCTTACACCCGCCAAGTATACGCAACATAGGGAAACGAAAGAGATAAAAGTATTGGGGCAAGGTATTTCCGAAATGTTCCTCTAAAAGCAGGAACAAGCTGAGACTCACTACGTCCACCTTTCTAAAATAAGGAGCCTTCAGTGGGCGCAGTCGATTCGTGGAAATCACCGAGCCCCTGCTTGAACAACGCTACTATGATCTGAAGTGTCATTTTTCATGCCTCGGATCCTCTTCCGAAGGGTTTCCAGTGGTAATGGCACTTTTTGATTCTTTTAAACGAGGGACATTGGGAACCAGAAAACAACGGATTTTACATGAACACCACCCAGTATGAATCCCCCTCAGGTACCCAGAGCGAACTGACCTTAGCAAGGTTGTGAACGAGAGTGGCGAAATCGGATTTTCGGATTCGGATTTTGCCTTGTTGAGGTGGCATGTGATGTTCCTCGGAATAAGCTCCCGATCCTGTTCGTCCCGGCTGTTACGGAGAATAGTGATAGGGTAAGGTCTGCTCTTTACTTTAGGCATGAAAATACCCCGTCACATTTCGCTGGAGTTCGACCTGAGTAGGGTTGAAAAAGCAAGATGAAAAAATACTTTTTCGGCACCCCCTGTATATATAGATCCGATACATAGATTGTCGTGTCATCGGAAGTAGGCTGTCAATTGGATTGGCGTACATTGAGTAACATCCTTCGGAAACGCGTCGAAAATTATTTTTGAGATTCTATTTGACTGCTTCGTATCGCGTTACAGCATTTCTTCATTCTATATCATTTATTATTCAGGCAGGTCGATGTATTACTGACCGATACAGCCATGGTGTACATAGATGCAAGTGAGTTGTTTTGACTGACTCTGACTTCTTGATCTACTTTGATCTGACTACCTTGACCTTCAGGGCAAAAATACCGATCAATCATTCCCTTACGTTTGTTTATAGGACGTGCAAATAAAAAATTCTGAACCTTTCATTGAGCACTTATGATAGGCGATAAGAAACGATTGGAACTAAAAGAATATTCTTTTCTCATGGACCCATGGCCACCTATTGATTATGATGGCGAACTATCATCCACATTTCACTTGGCTGAAAAGTAGCAGTTCGGCAGCGTCGCTCGCAGTATACAAATCTAGCGTTCGTCAAGCGAAGATCCCTTCACCCCCACGGGACCAGTGATCACAGAGGGTGGGTCAACAACTTCATAAAACTTGTTCGCAGGAGTCATTCGCTCGCGGATTAAGAGTGCAGATATCGCATCGTTCCGCACGAAAAGTTTCGTTTCTTATCATTTTCGTTTCGGTTCTTGCGTTTCGGATCTTAATGATTTTACACAGAACACCACGATATCCATGCTCACAATCAGGAGATCAAACTAAATTTCAAGACGCGTATTAGAGGAGCTGATGATGAATCCTATTTGTGGGCATATGCCTGTGAGGGCCCACAAACACAGGGCCTACGGGAATTATCGCGCTGAACGAATGCGATATTTGTACTTGCCAGTGACGCTACCCAAATGGACTTCCCAGCCAAATATATTGGTTGACACTTCAATTTTTCGATCGTCAGTTCGATAGTAGAGTTGTTGTACGTCAAGGTCCGGAAAATTTCTTTGAGTTTTAATCACTTGTTATCGGCCTATCTAGAGCTCATAAGGAAGGCTTCACAATTTCACATGTGCACACGTGTCCTATAAACAAACATGGTGTCTGAATCGATCGGTATCTTGGTTGCAAAGGCTGGACCTGCACGTGAATCAGAGACTTGAATACTGGCCTTAAAAGAACCGGAAGAGATCCGAAACAAGAGGAAGATGCAAAGAAATGAGCATTTTGTAACGAACACTCAAGGTTATAAGCGATAATAGGCGAAAAAACCCAGATTCAAAAGCGCGTTGCTGTGGGGTGTATTCGCATTATATTCGCATCAACACACTGAGTTTCCGAGTTGTCCGCTGTAGGAACGGGCCGCGGGCCAACGTTAGTTGTTGCACCTGACTCCCAGCGCAGTGGAGTGCCTTTTCCCAACTACATTAGCCTCCATGTATGTACATCTAGAAATGCGAATACACCCCACAGCAACCCAATACAAGAATGAACAAAAGAAAAGAAAAGAAAAGAACAACTTTATAATAAAAACATCCCCTCTTGGCACCATGCCAAGGCGTCAAATTGGCGAGTTCGTGCAATGGCGGCCCCTCAAACTCGTCCGAACCACGACTGTTCTACCGTAGGCCAAAAATTACCCCTTAGGATTCCCAGACCAACTCGTTAGCCGCTGCCGCCCGTGATGTAGGCTGCGCCGTATATCATAGGCCTCTGTAGCTTCGCTCCCAAAGTCATGTAGCGGGTTTGTAGGGCATATTTGAGATAACCGTTCGAAACTGCATCAGGCGGAGACCTCGGGCCTTCCTTTGTGAGTAAGGTTGCAGTGGTGAAGGCCACGTTCATACTTTGCGGCACCTCCGCTGACGGCAAAACCATGTGCCCGCAGCCGATAACGGCGGCATTCTAGTGACGCGCTCCGTTTGTAATGCAGTGTTTGCACGTAAAAACGTGGTGGAGCCCAACTTCCCTCAAAACCAGGGTTATGAGTTAGTCCGACATGTAACTGAAGTAGGACTTTCGTTGGCAGCTGACTGAATGAAATGGAGAATGCGAAGAATCGCAGAGTTAAGCCGCCAACCGGCTGACGCTAAAAGCATTCGATATCAAGTCATGGAATCAAGACCGATAGGTAAAGCATTGTCACAGCTCATAAGCTTTGAATCTGCAGAATGTGAGGCTCTAAAACTCATCTTAAAGAACTGAAAATGTACCTCAAAAATATTGCGAGAGGAATTTGTGCTCTCAGCGAGCTTTAGATGCCTAGCGCGTTTGAGGTGCCTGAAATAGAGCAAATTTTTATCCTGTATATTGATAGTGCTCCACCCCATCAAGGCGTTAAGAATTAACTCCGTGGCAGCAGTAAGTCCGGAGTGTACCCTTGTATCAGGATATCGCAGCGCGGCTTGTCGCAAGAGACATTATGCGGACGCTAAAGGCGCCGTGCTGTTGGGTCCCAGAGCGATCACAGGTCAATTTGTATGGTGCCCCTAGCATTACCGTGTAATCGCTCTGAGACCCAACTCTATGACGCGCATAACTCGCTCACACCGCGTCGCTTGCCGCTCGCCGTGGTGCAGAATCCTGCCACAAAGGTACACACCCCAGTAAATCAGTGGGTTGCACATCTACTGGTTAATTTTAAAACTATCATTACACAAAATAAAATAAATTGCTCTATTCAGGCGTAGGAAAGGTGCTAGGCAGTAAAAGCTTGCCAATAGGCTTAAATGTTTTGCGCGATATTGTAGTGGATTTTAGGTCTCTTGAAGTAGATTTTAGATCCTGACATTGTTTTACACATTCAAAACTGTTGGTGTAAACGATTGTGCCGAATCAAGGCGTTTGTTGATCTATTTGACCCTCGTATTGGGACATCAACGAATCTCAACGAATCTTAGGCAACAGGTTAGAAAGAAAAAGAAAATAACTGTTAAACTCACAGCCTGCGTAACGCACCTGCGTGCTTCACGTTCCCACGAGATCGCCAAGTTGGACCCTATATATTTACGGAGTGCGTGGTGTGATATGATCACTTCCATTGAAGACACGGAAAATTGGTAAATTTGACAGATTGTGGAGTATGAAAGTAGGGATGCCCAGCAGTGTCAATGTAGAGAAAGAACAAAATAAAACGGCGAAAAAACCCGAGAAATAAGGGCCTAAAACCCTCTTATCTTCGGCGCCCCTGTGCGTAATCAGCTAGGGGAAGACTGTAGGCTGGCGAATAGGCCAAATCAGCCGGCCGCGTTCGTTGTCCCGCCCTCGCCGGCAACTCGGCGTTGATGAACTGCAGAAGGACACGTCGTGCTGCAGGGTCGTGATAAAAGCCGCGCATTTAATGCGACTTTTGCTGCACATCACTCTCTTTTGAAACGGAAGGTTCGTTTCAAAAGCACATTCCAGGATTACCCCGAGTGGATTAAAGCGCTAAACTATAAAATCCGAGATGCTGAGGAATACGTCGACAAAGAAAAAATGGAAAAGGTCCCCGAAAAAGGCAAAAATAAGGCCTCCTGTCATCTGGCCTTGGACGAGATTACCGCGTTAAAACGAGCCTTTGAATCAGTTCCCGCCGGCTGGTATATGAAGGAACTCTAGAATATCACCCGTTTCCCCATGTCAATGTCTCTTTTATCATTGGCATCTCTCCCTTATCTTAACTATCAAACAAATCGTGGGCCTCATTGCCACGTTGTTGCCATCATTGCCACCTCATTGCCAACAATCACGTCTGAAATGGGCGCGCCCGAGCTCCAGGGTGCGGCCGAGCTGGCTTCAAAAGCTCAGTGCGCTGCGATGACTCATCATCGCGTTTCGAGATGTGCACAGCCTCCCTGCCCGTTTGAGGAACTATTAGGTCATGTGTAAGAGCTGCAATGTTTCCCTAATCCTGGAATGTGCCTTTAAGAGTACATGTGTTCCCAGTTCTCACTTTCTCCTTACGACTGGTGCAGGTGTTACGTTCCTTTTTGTGTCTGATATCAGTGAACCTTTCCACATAAATGATTTCCATACCACTTCTGACAAATTTAGGGGAAATAAAGGGGCTTAAAAATTTCTCGTTTTCTTTATCTTGATATTTCTTTTTTTTCAGGTGGGAACGTGTGCGACAATCAAAGCTCTTTCTTCTCCTACATACTATCGTTCTTCTCTTTCATAATCCTTTTGTGAGTTTATGATGCTATTTTATTTGTGTAATAATAGCATCTAAATATTACAGTTAGGAAAACAGGATTAAAATGACTTTTTGCAGGCGTTGTTTACCTTACATTTGAGTCTGTATACGCCTAATCGTTATAATTAAACTAAAATATAATCAAACCAAGATTCGTCATGTGAACAATTTTTGAAAGTCTGCGATACTTATTATGTGGATTAAATTGATTTAATGTTTGCAGCTTCAAATCCCTATTCGGACTAAGTGGATCTACTGCAGATGATAAGGAAAGCAGAAATCACCTAAGGAGGTCGAACGGTGGAGGTGGTGGTGGCAGATGGCCTGGTAGTGGTGGTCCTGGAGGACCTGGAAGGAACGGTGAGTCCTCGCTTTTCTAAGATTCGTTTCCGGTTATGAGGAGATCTTGTAACTTATTGTGAGTAGAAATGTTTTATCACGGGTACTTTTCTACCTTATATGGCAGAAGAAAAGCCCTACTACTAGAGTAAGACATGATCATGTGAAGTCTATAAGAAGATGAGGCTTGAAGTGTTGAAGAGAATTGACTACTAGTCTTCAACGATAAGCAACTATTAGTCTTCAACCATAAGTCTTTGACCAGAATGTGGTTTTGCTTTTTGAACTAATTTTTAATCTCCTAGTTTTCTCCAAATGATTTCATACGCGCTGTACCAAAGATTCTTCGACATTTGCTTCTTAGTCACTACTAAAAAGGAGATTCAGATTTAGATTGGCTTGAAAGATTGGTCTCCTTTTTATTGAAGAGGTCGATGCAGAGGACGAGGGAAGCCGGGCAAGCCAAACCGTAAACGATACCACGTCCACAGCTGCTCCATTTTCGGCGCGCATTGGACCAGCACGCACCCAAGCGAGGCCGCGATAAAGTCCTAGGAATCATTTAGTTCCCCCATAGATCATTTCTCGATTTCATTCACAGAACATCCAGCTCTGATTTTTCTCATTACATCTAATGGTGTCTTTGCGTCACGAAATCAAAGTGCACAATCCGAAGCATTCGTGAATGTGTTTGTTTAGTTTGAATACAAATTTCTTTTCTCGCCTGTGACGAGAAATTTTTGTGTAACCTTTTCTTTTTGAAAACTGCTCGAAAAAAACGCTACAATTCCTGGCTGTTAATGTGCTGCAGACAAATAGGATAGAAGTGCTACAAACCGGACTACAGCTCTCCCACAATGTTGTCGAGAGTAATGTGGTGCAAATGCATTTTATATGTTTACGTCGTCATATAAAACGTGAACAATAATAACAGTTTATAAGGTTGTAGGGGTTCCAGTGGTTTTTTAGGTTACTCTTTGTTCAAGTGGCGGGTGGTCGGCTATGGTGATAAAACACTAATGACCTGGTCCAGTTCATCAAAATTGCCGTCAGTCTATTTTGACCAGTGGTTTGTCAAGTTTGAGTGATCGTCACGGGCAAGTGGAGTTTCTTCAGCCGAAATCGGCTGCTCCAATTCCGTGCAGTGCGTTCTGACATCCCGCGATCTCCGATTGCACCATTATCGGGCGATTGGTTGCAGATGCTCACTAGTCGAATTTGTAGACATGTGGTTAATGTGAACTTTCTTGAACGGCCATGAACTTACTGTTTTTGAAGCTTCATCTTGTTGAAAGAAATTGTGCAGGAATTTGATGGGGATAAGTGTGTGCACACCTGTTCACATCATACAATACGCACAAGGCACTTGTTGCAAAGCACAGTGCAAGTAACGAAACCGCAAGAATTTCCCCTATAACCCATTGTTGTGGCCCCTCGCACGAGTTACCTCATGTAATAAATGAATGAATGAATAACGTACTTTACATATGGTCTTTTCCAAATACACCTTTACGGGTAATTCTGTCCGATTGTAAGACGTTAAAGACAGCATTAGGAGTAATGTGGTTATTGGAAAATCCTAAAAGAAGTCACTCACACGGAAGCTAGGGGCCTAGGGAGACTGTTTATGGCGAATTCCCGCCGAAAAGCATGCCACTTAGCGCTAGGGATGGCAAAACGGTTAACAGCTGACGCCTTTGAATGACAGACCCTAGGCGACGTGATTCCTGATTGGTTATGGTGTGAGTGGCTAAGGAGATGCAGGGTGAAAGTTATCGGGGCGCTTTTCCTCAGTTTTAGTTTTAAGCTCACTCTAAAAAATAGATGTTGTCGTATTTCCAAACTTCATTTAAAAATATCCCGCATAATCTTGGCGAGTCGCATAGGTCGATGATTTCACAAAAAGACAGTATTTCTACCCAGCCTCAAAAAAAAGGGAAAGAACCACCCTTATCAAGGTTCAGGCAAAAATATGCGCTTAGCTTGCAGACTGACCTCTCAAATATCCTTCAGAGGTGCTTAAATGTGCAACATCCAGTAAGATGCCCCTTACTGCGATTATGTTAGTGAGATGATCGCGCAGCTCCGCCGCAGAGATCGTAAAGAGACTCTTTGGAGACCCTTCCCTTTATACAGCTGGCGTCTACGAGCATTCATCCTTTTCCTCACTCGCAGTCTACTCCTTTAAATAATTCAGACTGCCCTAGACATCTCTCAGATGTAGCTGCTTTGGATGCCTTGCTGACGGAACGACTAGTATCTGCCTCACTCCTTTTTCACATGAGTCTGTCTTGTAGAGTAAATGACTCCACAATCTGTCCATGGCGATCATGCTAGATTCCAAATTTGGCGAGTTTCTTGATGATGAAACGCTCAGTGCTCCTGTTGGGATGTCGTTGAATGGAAGGCTTAGCAAATTCCCAGATTAAATGAAACCATCAATTGCTGCGACATGACTCCGCCATTCCATGAAAAAACTCTACCACTAAACTTTCGAATGAAACAGGAAAATATCAGTTCGGATGTGCGAAATACGAAGAACGCTGTATGTGATATTGGGTAATCTAAAAAGTCTTTTCGTATTTTCAAATACCGCTTTTTTCCTCCAGACTGCTTTCCAGCAATCTCTTCTGTACATAGTACACATGTAGTACAAGTACACACGCATCTATAGGTATTGTCTTCCATCTCCCGGATAACCTTTTTTGGCAAAATAAACACATCAAAGGTCAACCTCATTTTCAATGCAAAATTTTTTCTTTGAATGGCGTTGGACGGACAGGGAAAGGAAAAGGTGATAATCCGATGGAGCAAAATCAGGGCTATAAGGTGGATGGGGCAGCAATTTTTAACCAAGCTCGAGAATTTTTGGCGAGGCAAATTTTTGGCAAGTCTTCCCACTATTGAAAAAGTGACTCGCCAAAAAATTCTCGAGCTTGGATAAAAATTGCTGCCCCATCCATCTTATAGCCCTTATCTTGCTCCATCGGATTACCACCTTTTCCTTGTCATGTCTACGCCATTCAAAGAAAAATTTGTGTATTGAAAATGAGGTTAACCTTTGATATGTTTATTTTGCCGAAAAAGGTTATCCGGGAGATGGAAGACAATACCTATAGATGCGTGTGTACTTGTACTACATGTGTACTATGTACAGAAGAGATTGGTGGAAAGCAGTTTGGAGGGAAAAAGTGGTATTTAAAAATACGAAAAGACTTTTCAGACTATCCAATAATTTGGGAGAATGAGGAGAGTGCTACCTGCAAGTGGTACAAAAGCTCTGATGCCAATTTTACGATTAACGGTATAATTACTAGTTTTTTGGGTCCCACGAATGTGCTTCAACCCATAACAACGCCTTGATACGATGGGCTCGTCAATTAGAAAAGTTCATTGCGTAAAAAAAAATCTATATGCTGCCATACAGAAATGACAGTGTAAAGCGTAGTAAAGGCATCATAAGAGAATGGCACTGCTACCGAATAAAATCGCAAGAGAACCATACTATATCAAATAGAAGTGGTGCAGCTGGACTATAACGCGGTCCGTTTTCTCCTTTTCAGACTGCGCGCGTCACACGCTGGTGTGCAAAACGGGCTCATTTCAAATGGGGTCAGAAACATAAAGCCTTTTTTTGCCATGGTACATAATTACGTTGTTATGCGCGCAGTGTCGTGCCCCAACACAAGTGGTTGAATTATAAATGGCGATTTCGTTAGAAATGAGGCGTCCAAATGCTCTTTGAAAGCCGTTATAACGATGAATATGAAGTCACTCCTCGCTTGGTTCATGGAATCGCACTTATCTTGACGACAACAGTTGGTTGCTGTTTTTCTGACTGACACAATTCCTTGGGAATATTTTAAGATGTGAAAAAATTCGTTCAGTGGCCAGAAGAGTTATCAGGAACTATTTCAGGTGGATTCCGCCGCAACATAGGTGGTTTGCCTCGTTCAAGCGGTATGTCGTGTCCACCAATGGCAGGTGGAGGATGAGGCAGGTGAGAGTTTGTTTTGAGTGACTTTTGTTTTGGATCGTTTTCCTTGGATTTGCTTAATGGTCATTTTTCAGTAATTTTTTGTTGCACTGCTTTCAATCGAGTGTCTTGTTCATTTCAGCTAAATGTCTGGGTGGCGCCCAGACAAGTAGTGGTATGCGATGTGGTCGACCCGTGAACATTTTCGGTAACTGTCTTCACCTCAGTCTACACGGGCTCGATTTCACATCAGTCATCGCCACGCCTCCTCATTATGGGCGGTGCTTTGTGACGCTTACATGCTAAATCACTACGACGTGTGTTCGCTGATGCTATGCCTTCATAATGGGAGCTTCACCTTCTTCTCAACGATTCCAGTTACTATTGCCTTTCTTGAACGATGAGGATGAGCCGCCGAGAATTTTGGTCCTCGGTAGGCTTATTCATATATTAGCTACTTGATTCTGTGTCATTTATACGCTCTTTTTTATAATAGTGACTGTATAATTACGTTTATGAGAGTCCATATATACAAAATTGAATAAGGTGGTGGATTGTATCGTATTTTTTGTTGATTTTGTCTGAAATTAGCGTTTGATTAGCTAGACATGTTTTGTCCCCATCTGAGTATTTTCTCTGGGAACGTAGGATGTGTAAAGGTTTTTGGTTTGATGCTTTTCATTGATATCGTTGCATCGAGTATACGTGAATTAGGTGAAAAAGCGTTTTTGTGTGAAAATCGAAACTTTTTTCAAGAATACGTCAGAGGTCAGTTGCGTACGGATTGAATTCGTACGTTCATTAAAGTACGAGACGTTGGTATTTATTGTGAAAAAGAAGATCGCGTGCAATTAGTTTCCATAACGGTGTTGTTCTTATCTCTCCATAGAAACCACTTCACCTTTGGAACGATTAACAAAAATCCGTAGCAAAAGCGAAGTTTGGTGGATCATTGGGGGATGGTTTATATTGTAAAAAAATTCATATTTTAGTCTGCTTCCAGCTATTGAAAGGTGTTCTCGAATTTCGAAAAAAAAGGTTTTATGAAGTATTGTGTCATGGGACCATCATCTGAGTTTTCATATTCACATCTTTGGTTCTCCGAAACGGAAGCGTACAACGATAAGACGAGCTGATAACTGTATAAAATTCCATTCACAAATCGTTGTCAAGCGGTTTGTAGACAAGCTTTTCACAGTTGAGTCTTGGGAAAGGCACCAAAAGAAAAAGTGGAAAGGCGAGCACATCAAGGTCAAAACCCCGCCGAAAAGTCTGCTTGTCTGCTTGTCTGCTTTGACGATGTGGGCACGTCTATTTCGACTCAGATATTGTCTTCGTGCTCAGGTCTTCACCTTAACTAGCCCTTTGTCAGCAAAATATCAGGTATTGACTTGGACTTCCGTGTAGTTCTTTCCTTATGAATGTCTTGATAGGGTTTCTTTCCATTTGCTTCCTTTTTTGTTTCCAACTCCGACTGATTCGAGGATTTCCAGGGGTGAAGAAGTATGTCGTCTACTTTCGTCCCGAAGTTCATCGTATAATTAAAAATTATCTCGCATCCCCTCTCGACTGCGCACCCCATTAATGCTGCTCTCTCTGGCATACATCCAATATTCTTACCCATCGCTGCTGTTCGATTGCGACTGCTCATCGCTTTTTACGAGAGGTACATAAAGGTTCATCTAGTTACCCTCTGTCCTCTAGAAGTGTGCCATTAGGCCAGGAAATTCGCGCTATGGCCTCCGACATGCAACGCGATAGTGGAGCTATGCGCGCCCTGTAGATGTATCCTCAAGCGATGATGGTGCTCCATGCCTTCTTCTAGGCGTAATCGTTTCAGGACTGGACAAGTACGACGCCCCTACTTCGCACCGTTTCGTGCGCGTGGAACGTGCCCACGCGAATTTTCGGTCCTGATGGCACATACCCTCTTTCTTCCCTCATCAGTGCAGGAGTTAGAGAGGAGTTTGTCGTAATCATCTCTAGGGCCTCACCTCATAATTTCATTAGTTTTCGTTTTTTTTTTTTAGTTTCATTCATGGTAGCTGTCATCCATTGTATTTCACCTGCACCCTTGCCATAAAGTGGAGGAATTATGTGGTCACCTTAATTTTTTGCAAGTGTTTGGAATTTCCTGATACTTGCGACTAGCCATGAGGAGTCAAATCCCTGTCTCTTGACTCCAAATCAGTTTTTTGACCGAAATTAGCATTCACCTTGCATTTGAATGCTTTACACAACTACGCAAACGAAACTATAGGTGCTCATTCATATAGTGGCAGCTTTCAACGGAAATTTTCAGCTACGAATGGATGTGATTGGATTTATTGCAGTATGTGAAGGGAATCGGAGATTGAGTGTCTACATTATATGCTTTCACCATTCTATCGAAGGATTTGCAAATATCGGAAATCACATACTGGTTGGCCGATAATCGGTAGCGCGATAAAAGAAGTGAACCTTTTCCTGTCGTGAAATTATAATAGCCTCTTCAACAGTCTTATGGCGAGGTGCCTCTCTAACGGGTTACTGAGGCTGGCTGAATATCCGAGACAGGAGTTTTACGAATGTTATTTACGCGAGAACCATCAGCAGAGAATCGACGAAATTCCACTGCGCTACAGTATGCCCGAAACAACGCTTTTGAATTCGAGGAAGTCGCTTTTATTGAAGTTGCGCGCAATTAGTAAGATAGAGCTCAGGATGGCATTTCGAATGCGACGAGGGTTGATTCTCGAAATATCTTCTCAGAAAACTTGTCAAAGGGGGCTAACTCGTGCTGTCTAATGAAATGTTAACGGTGCTAAGCTTTCGAGTCCACCATGTCATTTCCTCGATGGAGAGTCTTTAATGGAACATTTAAAGTCTGAATGCTTTCCGCAAAGAACTTTTTGCACAAAAAATCGCTTACATTCGCGATGACCTTACAGTCTATTATTCATATATTATTACTGAAAGCTAAATATGCATATTGAACTTTTATTTCAAAATTGCTTTCCATTGGAGTTCTAAAGAGCGCGGAAGATGCTCCAGTCTCAGCATTAAATTCAAATGCTATAGACTCATTCGCCATTTTTAGGATGCCTCGGAAGTGGAAAAACAACGTTGTGTCGACAACTGAAGTGAGTTTAAGAATAGTGATGAATCCTCGATTAATCCTGAATTCAGAACATGAACAAAAAAGCAGAAAGAAAAAAAAATTCCTGCGTGTATGCCATTAGGACAGAAATTCCACGTAGTGGAGTCCGGCATGCGGTGCGATGGTGCGAGCTATGTATGCGCGCCTATCCACTTAATGGGTCCTTAGAGGAATCGTCCACGGAAAATGAGTTTTTCTGTTATCCATATATTTATGTTGTATTTGCCTAATGTGGGCCACATGCAAAGTTTCACGCGAAAAAAATGTGTATCCGGCGAAGATACAGCACCACAAAGTCCCGTCCAGGTGGGCGGGGCCTCCAGGCAAATGCCCACCCCGTTGTGCGCCGGGGTCGGAGACGCATTGTAGGAACAGGAAGTTACGTAAACAGCCCCACTCTTCGTTCCCAACCGCGGCGGACGACGGGAAGGGGCTTTTTTTCGGGGCCCCGCCCATCTGGACGGGACTTTGTGGTGCTGTATCTTCGCGGGATCCACATTTTTTCGCGTGAAACTTTGCATGTGGCCCACATTGGGCAAATACAGCATAAATATATGGATAACAGAAAAACTCATTTTCCGTGGACGATTCCTTTAAAGACAGCACTAGGGGTAATTTGAACATGGAGGAATCCTTACAAGAAGTCACTTACATGGTAGTCCTGGCCCTAAGAAGGCTATCTGTGGCGAAATCCCGGTGAAAAAGCGTCCCTCCGAGCTGTAGAAACGCCGCAGAACGCCGCAAGCGCCCATCTGTTCCGCCTCTTGATATGTCGATCCCGCCTCCGGATGGCGCAACTTCCGATTGACTGGGGTGGGAGCGGCTAAGGAGATGCGGCAGAATCGAAGGTTTTGCGGCGCGCTTTCGCAGTTTCAGCTTGAAGCTCACTCCAAAAAATAGATGCTGTCGTATTTCCAAAGATTCCCTTGTATTTACTTGGCAACATGCCAATAAAACTACAGGGGGTGCCAAAAAAAAAAGTAATTTTGTCTCCTCCACTTTGGACCCCATTTAGCCAAACTACAGTAAATTCTATTGAGGTATTCTCATCCCCAGAATCAAGAGCAGACCTAACTCTATCACTATACTCCGTGGCAGCCTCCTGCACGAGCAGAAACGGGAGCAAGGAAAGACTGAACAAGATGTATCACCTCAACTGGGCAAAATCCGAAATTTCTTCGCCCTCTTTCACAACCTTGCTGACGTCCGTTCAATCTGGGTACCTAAGGGGATTCATACCGGATGGTGTTCTTTAACACTGCGTTTTTCCCGGGTTCCCAGCGCCCTTCATTTCCAAGAGCCAAAACGTTCCCCACCACTGAAACCCCTCCGGAGGCGGATTTGAGGCATGAAAATGATACTTTGGATCATAGCAGCCTTGTCCAAGCAGCAGGGGCTCTGTGACTTCCAAGAACCGAAGGGCCAACCCTCAGGAAGCTTTCCACAAAAGACCTACCACGGAGCTTGGCTCCACTGTTTTTAGCGAATTTTTAAATGTAGGTACTCCGAAGCCCGACTGCGCCGAATGAAACCTCCATATTTTTATGAACATGAACGTGAGGAGCCACAGCTTGTTCCTGCTTTTAGAGGAACATTTCGGGAATGTTTTGCCCCAATACCTTTATCTCTTTCGTTTCCCTACGTTTTGTAAAATTGGCAGATGTGAGCCGTGGGCAAAATTACTTTTTTTTTTGGCACCCCCTGTAGATCAGACTACCCGCCTCTTGACGGACAGGCCGTCCGCGCCTAAAACCATCAGTGGAAAGGGGGTCCTATTTCTCGGGTGTTTGGCCAATTCCATCCGTTGTTTCTTCACTGTTCTGTTACTAGGCATCTCGACTTTCACATTCACTACTTCTTTACCTTTTCGATCTCTCCCCTAAGGCCGCTTCCATACTTTGCGCACCGACGCCGTCACGCGCGTGACGGCGTCGGTGCGCAAAGTATGGAAGCGGCCTAATGCTGCCTTTGAGCGATAATGGTGCTCTATAACTTATTCTAGGTGTAATGAGCTTCAGGGACTACGCCACCCCTATCTCGCAACATTTCGTCACGCGCCAAACACGGAAACGCTAAATGTCTGTCCTAATGGCATGCACCCGAAATTTCTTCGTTCCTGCGCATAAATCGCCTATCTTAAAGACCAGCAACTCTTTTGAATTTCCGCCGAAGAACTTTTCATCAGCTTCGGCTGGAAGAGGCACAGTCCAGAATTTCACGCTCAATGTTGTTTGCTTTCCACACTGCCGAAACTGCATGTGGCCCGTATTGAACAAATGCTACGATCTCTATGGGCGAAAACGATTCCTTTGCGTAACTATGTGCGTTACGATTTTGGAGTTGTTTCACCAATTTTCGAACATGCTCTCAGCGTGTATAAAACCTTTAAAGGATTATTGACAGGCTAGGCAGAATCCTTTGTTGTTATTTGTAAGCAACACGGCAGTGTACAATTGTCATAGCATAAATTGAGCTAAACTTTTGCAGCTTTTAATGAGCAGCTCAACTTTTGTATGAATTTTGTGTAGTTACTCTTGGTTTCTCTATTTCTGGTTCACCTGGACACGAGGCATGGGTCCATGACTTTTCTATGGGGAACAGAACGATGGCTGCTGTACGTTCACTATATTAGACAGTGAAGCTGGAAGCTGCTGGCTTGCCATTTTTACAATCCCACACAACGTTTTGATGTGGATGCGAAGGAATGTCTGCTATAGGAGAAGAGCGGGGAATCCCGTTCAGCATCAGCAGATTTCTGATCTCCTAAAATCGTATCCTACCCCGAGCCGTGTACGTATGTGTTAGAAATTATAATTATGTTGCCCATTCTCTGATCACTGAACTCTTATAATTAGCAAGAACTTGTAACTGGAGTTCGAACTTAGCCAAGGAAGCTTTTTAGCATATAATAATGGTCTAAGTATCTCACTCAGACTTCGCAAGTGCCTTCATGATAATACTTACAGTTACGGCTCAGACAAGTAGAGGAAGCTGTAAGGACTCCAATCTTTCCCACTATGAAACAGTGAACCCATCATTCAGATTCTCATCACTTTTTGGGATCCGCCGTGCAGTTCTCTTCCAGCTAGAAACGTAGGGGTAATTTGCCTCGGCCGGTACATTTACTTGCGGGGTCAAGCTAGGCTCAATGCAGTGTTTTGACCATCTCTGACGGAGCTATTACATATTATATCATCTCGAAAGGTTGAAGCTCAGTTGGCTTTCGCAGGCACTGTTCCCGGAATTGACCGCTGGGGAGGGTGAATACCAATTTCGCCGGGTTTTTGGCCACTTCTCATATTTTATTTCTAGAAGTCTGCCCCTCCCTTTTCATTCGGTGAGCAAACATTCGGTCGCTTTGTTCTGTCCAACAGATGAATACCTAGCACCAACCATTCTATGGTCGTACCTAATTTTCTTTCACATTATGCTTTTACGGTATTCTTCCGTATAAGAATTTCTCAGTTTCTCCATTGTTCCCTTTTTCCACTCCATCTTTTAGAAGGAGCTTCTTTACAGACCCATTTTCCTTTTGTTTCTTTTGCTTAACTCTCTCCGTTTGTTGCGTCACGTAACCATCAGAAAATGGTTCATAGATAAAACTCGTATTCGAGCAGCATGACTCATAAGGGAATACCTTTTCACTAGAGGCCTATTGCACTTTCAGTAGTGACTTCAGCTGTTGATTCACTAAAGGGTAACTGTACTACTGGTAACCACCTGTTGAGTATAGTTGATCGCAACTGAGAGCCTAAACTCCCAGAAACAGAATCAGTCACGTATATGGTTTCAAGGAATAATCAATTTCGAGAAGGTCATCGGGTACTTCGGCGAACTGGTGAATAGAAAGTGGCAATCACTGAACATTGAATCCTAGTCAGGTGCCAGTAATGTTAGGGTAGCGTCTCTTTAGCACCATATTTATTAACCAGAGGGCGCAGGTGGTGCCGTGGCAAGTGGCGGCACTCCCATTCACATGTTGCGAGGATCATATTTCTCATCAACGCCCGCCCAGAACAAGCATGTATCCCATCTCTCTGGGGTATGTAAATTGTCGTTCGGGAGGATAAAAGACCTGGTTATACATCGGTTACTCCCCTCCCCCAAGTCATTGTATGTGTCAAGTCACATTCACCTACCACCACGATCCTGAATGGAACTATAATAGAATGCGCGGCGCATCCCAACAAGGGATTGATTGAGGCTGAAACTTTATCTTTTATCCTTTATCGTTTGTTAACCTTGTCACATTAGGTAGTAGTAAAGTGATGCAAAGTGGGCGCGAGCAAGCGATAGTGAATGAAAACAAGCCCGTTTCGTTTTCATTCGTTTTCTACTACTATTATTAGGTTCAACTAAGTAATTGCGGATTTTTGTTAGAAAATCAACGACCTTTTTCCATAGAAATAAATCACCTCATACAGTAACGTATTGCCCGTTTTTATCAATGACCTTTTGCCATCTTTCAGGTAGCATCATAATTCCGCGTTTATAAAACTTCTAGTTTTTATCAGTAAAAAACTGAGTCAGGTGCGATTTGACCTCATCATCACTACTGAAATTTTTACCACTCAAAGAGTTTCGCAATGATCGAAACAAAAAGAAATCCAATGGTGCAAGGTCAGGACTATATGGTGGATGCGACAACACATCTCAACCAAGCTCCAATAATTTTTTTCTTCCAAAGAATGGCCAAAGATGTGTGTGGCCTTGCATTGTCATGATGGAATACAACACTTTTCGGTTAATTAATTCGGGTCGCTTTTCTTGAATCGCATTGCTTAATTTTGTTAATTGTGCAATGTAGACATCAGAACTGATCATTCGGTTGGATGGTAGGAGTTCAAAGTAGACAATTCCTTTGTAATCCCACCAAACGGACTACAAAACCTTCTTTCGATGAATATCAGCTTTTGCTGTTGTTTGAGCTGGTTCACCTGGGCGGCTCCACGATCTTTTTCGTTGGACATTATTGTTAACGACCCATTTTTCATCGCCAGTGATCATTCGTTTTAGAAGTGGATCATTTTCATCACGTTTCTTTAGCAAATCGTAGATGCCAATGCGTTGCATAAATGCGTTTCACCCATATATCCAGTTTTGACACGTACCTAAGTTGTTTTAAATGCTTTTCAATACATGTATGTGAACCTGTAGCTTCTCTGCAATCTCGCGTGTTATACTGTGACGAGTCGAATCAAGTATTGCCTTGATTGGGTCGTAGCCAACTCCAACTGGACGACCAAAGTGTTCCTCATCTTTGAGAGAAAAATCACTAGAACGAAATCAGTCAAACCAATTTTGGCACTGCCGATCTTTTAAGGCTTCTGCACCAGAAACAGCACATAACTTTTTGTGAGCTTGCGATGCGTTTTTCCCTTTGCGGAAATAATAAAGCAAATTATGACGAAAATGAATGTTTCGATTCTCCATTTTTCAGCACACGCCAAACGAAAATAATGCAACCGATCAAGAAACTTTCTTCACTGATTGATAGCAGGACTGCCTACTATTAGATAACAATATGTGTTTAACATTTGGCCTACGCCAGTAAAGCTAAATATTCAACTAAAGCCATCTATGAGTGAAATCCGCAATGACTTAGTTGCCGACCTAATATATTGCCGAGCACCCCTGCTTCCATATCCCGCAATCTGCCGATTATCCCTTCCAGTGACTTTAATGTTGTCAATTACTGATTGAAGGTTTCCATCCTTTTGCTTTACCTCCTTTTTTTGAAGTCACGTAAATTAGAATGTGACGTAGAAGACGGACCTTGAGTGAAAGTAAAAAGAGTTACATTCTTCTCAGAAGTGACCTTCTCGTTGATATATCGGGTATTCTGGCAATGAGTGAGCTTTTTGGGAATATAACCATATCATAATTTGATAAAGTTAGGACTGAAGGTGACTTCTTGAAAAAGTGGCCTTTCACTCTACTGGATTCACTGCTGTCCATATTGGTAGATCATAGATCATTCCACAACAAAATCGGTTCGGGGTAGACTAAACAAAGTCGCCTTTTATCCGTTTTGGGATGCTCAACGTCTTCTACCTACTTTCAGAGTTGTAGTGTGATTTGAATGCAGATTGACCATTCAGTAAAGTGCTATTGAGGGGTAACTCCATATCTTCCAAGCGATCTTATTCAAGTTCAGAGCAAACCACAGAATTCTCAGAAAATAAAAGAAAACAGTCAGAAATGCACCGAATATTATGGCTTACATTTTCATCATTACAAATAAAGTTTGGAGAACCAATTTCGGTGTTGGGGAGATAAGGAAGGGAGATAAGCATGTGCACAGATAAACTGAAATCGTGAGCAAGTCGTACTAATGATTGTGCTATCTCCAGCTAAACAATGACACATGATTAAGCAGCTTGTGATCGAACTTCAAGGAATGCGATATATGCGATATTATATTTGGACAGTAATCCCTCGACGGTTGCTAGTGGCATAGTAGCAATCCACCTCGCTTCCACTAGCATGTTCTTCTGTCAAATCCTATCACTAGTAGTTCAGTTAACAAACTTTCCATCTTTCGGGCATATAAATTCTAAAATGCTGGTCTCAAAATGTGGTGACGCTAAATTATAGTATACATTAACTAACTTTCTCAAACCACTGCTTTTGCCAACTCGCATCTAAACGCTTCCGTGAATCTGTTTGGAAATAGTGTGCGTGGCGCAAAGCTGAGCAACACGGAATCCCATTGTTGACGACTGTCTCCTCTTCACAGCAATTATTTGATTTATGCTCCAAATGACAACAACTGTGTTTCATCTGATAATTGAACATTGTTCTCATTGACAAGTAAACGGAGGTGTCTTTGAACGTGAGCCTCTTCATTTCAGTCGTCAAACACGATCGCAAACACCTGTGGTCGAATATTATGCACACACCATTCAGCACAATGTACTTAACGTGTGGAAATCACTCAAAATCGCTTGTGACGAACTGGAAATCAATTACAACAATCTGAAGGTAACATGGACCTCGTTTTCTTTACTTTATTCTCATTTCCAAGTAAACAAAGGTGTCTCCTTGGTATAGTGCCATGATCATTGACTACTGAGGCAATCTTTTTATTATTATTTTTCGTTTTGAATTCTCCAGACGTTGCGGAAGTAAGCTTCATCAATAAGGTGATTGTTTGGCAACAACCCAAATTAAATGGATTTCGTTATCTCGGTGACTAGTAAACAAACTTGTTATTTTGAGCCATTCCCTGGAAATAATTCCATGACTGATCTGTTGCCGCGCATGTAACTCTGCAGCAAAAAATGGTCGACTATTCAGGACGACATGATAACTTCACCTCAAGCGAAAAATTCACATAATACATCTTGAGCTATTTTCTTTCCGAACTTTTTCCTAGAAAATAATTTAAGGATCGGAAAAGAAACATATATTGCCACCTTGTTCACGGAACGTCACACAGCCAGGTATCTATGAGAGTGGCCAATCCAGTACGACATCCTCCTCGAAAGAGACCCAAATACGACCTTTCTCCCTTTCAACATCCATATAACTTCCACCGATTACTAAGTATCTTATCACAGTAACATCTACGTTGATTCCTTGAGTTCAATCATATTTTCTTACATCAAAATCAGTCGTGAGGATTTTTTCAAAAAACATCGCATACATATACCCATAAAGCTGAAACATTTTATTTCATCCAACTCCTTGGTTTATGGGCTACACCATACTGTCATCTCCATAGGTGCTTGCGTAACCACAACAACTCCCTTTTTCAATGTCACCACTCATCGTTAGCTTATTCGGCTCCTTCTTGGGGGTTCTTACTGGAACACAGCTTATGAGGGTAATGATTCCCATCTTCATAGAAATACCATCTACAAAGCATTAGCTAACCCAACGTCGAGAATGCCTCGTAATTGGAGAGTGACTGACTTCCATTGGTTAATTTTCCTCTCAATGTGCTACAGGAAAGCATGTAGTGCCTTTAGAAGAGGATGAGTGCCGCTCGGTCACGCGGTCACAGGACTGGCTCGGACTAGAGTTCTGAATCATTCTCATTTCTGGATTTCACGAAATGTTGTACGGTAGCGAATTAAAGTGAGCATCCCGAGAAAATGATCGCGCTATCTCGACCTCACTTCACGCATGGAGGTCTCAGGAAATCATTACTCAATGCGCGCACCACTAAAGTTTACTCCGCACAAACTCTGGAATTACACCTGAATCTTCTGGATCCAGATACCTATAAGATGCTGCATATTGCTGAAAGACAACCTAAGACCTTTTGAGCTAGTGCATTGATTAGTATAGGCCTTTCCCTCTACAATAATCCATGATATTCTTTGATGGCTTTCCCCTCTGCGATATTCTATGATGATATAGAATCGTCCAGCAACCTTGGATTGGCAAAAAAAAAGACAGCCATCTCTTTGAGGATATGAACCCGGATAGAGTGGTGTGTTGCAAACGGCGCTCCATGGGGGTCCGCATTGATTGCGGACCACGCCTAGCCTAACCCTCCCGGGGTCCTAATGTGCTTGGTTGTACTAACAGGGGGCCGACTGGTTACGTTGGCCAGGCTGACGCCTAGGAACTCTTCTCCCCTTACACCCGACTGCACTCTACCATCAAAACGACACGAAACCAACACACACAATGCAAGAAAGGCTGAGGGAGTTCGTCTAGTACGTACGAGAACAATACACGAGAGAACTAAAAAGTTTATATGGAATAATGACGACATCAAACACTACATAAATCTGAAGTAGGGTTTAACTCACGCCGGGCTCTCGCTACGAGCCCCGTCCGACGACACTCTGGCGCTCTTTTAGGTGGTTCTCAGAAGTAGGGAATATTCCATTACTGATTCTAAGGGCCCAAGCCCCGTAAAGACGCCGCCGGCCTCGTTAGAGAGGCCCGTGTGGTTTTTTGACGGTAACAGATGGATGAGACTCCACACGTTCCGAAGATCCCAAGAAGACTGCCCGGGGGGGGGGGGTCCGTGATGGTGTCGCGGTGCGCAGCGGTCGTTCGATATCGAACGATCACGGAAAATGACCAACGTGGCGAGGCGGCGGTCAAACCCACGGAAACCGGTGCGCCACGAGAACTGAGGAGCGATTCGCGACATGGTGCGCCATTATCTTACCGGTCTATCTGCAAAGACATCATCCTCTCAAGAGTTCATACCCGCCCTTTAAAGCGAATTGTAGCAGCAGATGCTACTCCAAAACGTTTCCCTAGTTCATGTCTGCTGTGTGTCATTCGGTTGCGATGAGGAATCCTTCCTCAGTTCATACTTGTCCGAAAAGCTCGAGCGTAACTACACGAGTTTTGCTATTACAGCTTGAATTCTTAATAAAAAATTTCTTGCCAGTGAACATGATTTTGGGGTGGTCTGCTCGAGTGGCTCTTGCCAGCATCGCTGTGAGCTTCTCCCCTCTGCTCTTCCTCTGCAGTTCGGTTGCATTTTTCTTACATGTTATGAGGGTACATGTGTACTAGTTGTTGTCTGACCTATCCTCCGCGACATTCATGACGGTTACAAAGACATGGGTAGTCCATCGGTGATTCTCTATTCAGCAAGTTCAGTCAGGAAAAGCTACTGCACCTTGAGGCTGTAAATTTGCCAACTTTTGAAGGCTTCAATCTCCCAAGGTTCATGCACTATTATATGACCTTGCTGCCTCAAAGGAAATATGAAACAGATGTTAAGTGCAGCGTGGATTCACAAATGTCCCTATCCCTAGATTCCTATCTAAACCTCTGCTTTTGTATAGAATGCATAATCTTGGCATAGCGCCAGAAACATAGTCGCCCAAATTTCTTAAGTGAATTGGCCAAGTTCCGAGTCCTATAAGCACAATAAAGTTATCGATTCCTAATCATGAGGATAAATGCAAAACGTTACATTCCGGCGTGACTCGAATATCGCGTTGGCAGTTCAAGAAATTTTGACTATCGCCGCCTAACTTTGTAGTACAGTTAGTGGATCATCTTGCATGAAGCAATCTACCATCGTTGACAAGCTCAAAAAGGCTACTGCATTTGAGTATACCAAAAGCAGCTGCGCAAAACTCTAGCTCGAGCTACACGCGGCCTGTTTGCTGCATCCTATCACACCTAATATGAAAAACCTTTCCATTCACTGTATTTTCCCTTACCGAGCGAACCTGCATTAAGATGGTAATTTAACGCTATGTGAGGCTCACCTCATTGGTTTGTGAGTGAGGACTATAAAGAATTAATGGTTATTAAAATGGGGAAAAAAGTGGTTGGCTTCATTAAACTGTGCCTGTTAAAGTAGTAAGAGCTGATAGTGAAGGTGATTTTTTGCTCCCCTCCCCATTTCCCTCTTCCTTACCTTGGAATTCACAGCTACGCCTGTAATAGGCATCATCAAAAGCGCAACTAACTATAATTTTTATGAGTTATTACGTCTAGTAAAACTTTCGCGGGTGTTGACGGGCACATGCGTGAAAGAGAAAACAAAGTGAATTTAAGAAACCCTTAAAATTAACTTCACTCGAGCGGTGATCATGACGAGAACAGCTTAGAAGTAGGGTACAGTGGGAGTCGAGGAATGCTCGACAGGGGACCGTATATGACGGGCGGGGTGGGGGCCGTAAATACAGGGGACAGCAAAGGTACCAGGCTAGATGGTAAGCAGAACATGCCGTCAGCTGACCTGGTTATGTGAGAAAATATGATTGAGTTTGAGTGATCAACACAAAATTTGCAGTAATAACAAACTTGTAATGCTATACAATCATCAGTAGCTGAAGCTGTAGAGGTTATGTAGATGTTACATGGGTCTTTGTGGAGGGGGAGGAATCGTACTGAAGCGGTCATTTACTCGACACCTGATTGTGCCCAGCTTGGAAGGAAGAATTCGCCGTCGTTGGTCAGCTGGTACAGTCCGTAGGAGATATCAGATTTCTTCCGACAGTAAGCGCTCTCTGATTCACGGATTCTGTAAGCACTTACTGCTCAGCTTGCGCTCCGGTAGAGGCGCATCCTTGGCAGTTTTGGAAAGTACGACGTAATCCGGATAGTCAGAATAGTAATCCGAATAGAAATCATCACAAACTGTGCCTTTGAGGACAGTGATGGGGGTGATGAGAACTCAAAAAAGTCACCCTAGATAAGAAAGAGTCCAGCAGAAGGACTATGTATGGCGAAATCTCTTTGAAAGGAAAAAACTCCCGCGGGTTTTGGAGCAGGCGACTCTCCAACAGCTACCATTCATTTTATCTAGCCTGGTCCGCCTGCTTTCGGGATCAACGGCGGGATCTTATCTTTTTGTTTTCTACCATTTTCTTCCATTTTCGTACTATCAAGCATCTCACTTTCAATCCATTGGGCTTCCCGTATTGAGCTCACAGTGGCTTTGACTACACGTCGTTTCCCATAAAGCGTGCACATTAGATAAGTGTTAATAATTTGCGAAGCACTTCTCACTACTAATTTTTGATGCTTCGTTTTTTGTTTGTTTGAATGTTTTAGCTCTAAACCAGTAGCTAACAAAAAGGCTAAACAAAAAACTGCCGATTTTCGCTGAAGCGCACACAGCGAAATTGCTACTTCTTTCAATAACTTCTCGCTACCGTTTTACCTGACATTTGCAGAACTGCCATCAAATACTAACCAATGTCTAATGAGAATTGTTAATAAGTAAGGACTAAGTAAGTACAGAATGTGATTAGTGCACCTTTCAATTTCACTCTAATGGGCAGTGTTTTGTGGACAGCATGATGGCCCGTTGCTAGGCAATTCCCTTGTGTTCCATGGTCTGATGAGACAAGTCTCCGATGCACTCCGCGTGTGCTCATTAGAAACGAGGAAACAGTGAGTAACATGGGGAACTATGTTTCAGGACGATTTCGAAGTGCTGTACGACTTCAAACATCGTGAAAAGCTCACCGATAAAGTAGTCGCCAGTCTGCTGGCAATCTCACGAACGTCAGTGCTTGAAGAATGTCAACGAAAGAAGCGGATTCTTCCGATGCCCTACAATTACAAATAGTCAGTTATTTTTTTAAATTGAATTTATCAACGTGTGACGAAGTGGAGCACGGGGAATTCACGATTTCTCATAGATAGAAAATAACAACGACTGACTCGAGGATCCTTGCCCTTTTCTCGATTGCATTGTTTTTTCCGAAAGTGGCTATGATCTGATCAAAGAAATCAGCATCTGGGCTTTCCTAGCATTTGTTCTGAGTGGACCAAGTATGCAGAAATTACATGACCATTCCAGTGACGGATGCGCAGACAGATTGAAGTAGTAAACGATATTTCCGTTCCGACTGCTTCTCCTTGATTGTTCTTTGTTATATTCGCTATCGCGCTCGAAACTATGCACACATTGGGATTTCCTCTTCCTTTGTTATTAATTATTTACGAAAATTTAATGAGGTAAACGTAAGTGTTACATCAAGTCTCACGACCTGCCATGGAGAGGCTGGCAGATTGAATTTGAATTCGATAAATGCTCATTTTTACCTACAATGCTTACTTCAACCTTTGTCAAAGATATGTAATCCATTTCGTTTTTTTTTTCGGGGAACGGAGATCACACTATTCTTTGCAAGTTTTCTTGGACGAGTGCCTTTTGAAATCTCTGTCAGCTATTACCGTGGTTGTTATAGCAAGATGCTACTTTCTGACACGTTTATTGATGTCACCAGAGAATAACATTGACCAGCGTGATCACTGATCGAGGGTAACTATTATTTACACATCAAATTCCCGACACAGAGTCATACTAATATAGCATGATTAACGGAATCGTTCACGGAAATTCCATGTGAATCAAAGTAAGCAAAATGCCACATAAATATATGGGTAGCAGAAGAACTCGGACGATTCCTTTACGTTCCGAAAATCAGCGAGCTAAAAAGGTCAAACTGAAGGCGACGATTCTGAGAATCCCCTCGACTACCTTGAAGCTTCTGCAGGCCCGGTTACCGTTAGCAGTTAATTGTTTCGGAATTCGAGGTATCGAACTTGTGATTAGATGGTTTGTTCGCGTTCTGACTGCCAATTTACTAGACACTAATTCTAGCCCTGAAGTCACGTAATACATATGATTTGGAGCCTCTTTGTGAATCCGTCGAGGCCGATAATTATGGCGAACGAGCCAATCAAGGTACCCACTTAATGGTAATACCTAGGTAAATTAACTCAAGTGCACACACATACTTCCTAACCATTTATGGGTTGTCAGCGAAAGCTGCGATTGCAGTAAGGCAGGGGGAGGGGGGGGGGGGGACTCTTCGAAACACGTTTCTAGTCGCGACTCAAGTTCTTATTGCAGTTTCGTGCAGCACACGAATCGAATGATAGCCGATGGTTACTTACCGACGGAGGTGGACATTCTCTACTCGTACACCCCCACGATTGGCTTGGATGGGCATGTGATTCGGCTGGGAAAGAGCAGATATGAGTAAGTCGTCATCATTAGTTCCAAAAACATTTTATGGGGTGCGAGTTAGGAAGTGAACTGGCTAAATGTCGCTTCTGCACATGCGTACTTTCCCAATCCGCTAAATCCATAACGTTCAAAGATCCTTGTATGTACTGAAAGAAATTTTATTTCACGTAGTCCTGTTTGGAATAGTGAAAAAGCTCTCAGGCAACAAGACAACGGTCCGTATGTATAAAAGGCGTAACAAATGTTTTCAAGTTTCCGCTTTGATCAAAATTCTATTTCACTATCTTTCTTGGAACACCACAACATTTTCTTTATAGTTCTACAAATTACTATCCTGATTGAACTTAAGAACAACCATAGTAAGTCATGTACATGACGTGTCCTGAGAGGTGGGCGGCTTCAGACCAGCTGCAAGAGTCATCACAAATACATATCTTTGTTGTAAACAATTTGTAATCAAGGAGCCTGATTGTGCATAGCTTGCCCGTGGGGCAGAAAGGGTTGTCTACTCGTTGTTAGGTCCTCCATTGTTGATGTTCATGGAAATCGTTCGGCCTTCTTTGTGAAAGCAATAGGGAATTCCTCTCTACCCAACAACGAATGGTCAAATTAGAAATTAAAAATTATAGATAGAATAAAAAATGAAAGATAATAGAAATAAAATAAAAATAAAAGGTTTGAATGACTCACAATGAGTCTTCGTTGACACAAAGACTATTTCAGTGTGCTCGAACTCCCCGGACATCGGATTTTTCGACGACGATGGAGCGATTACTTCCGAAACACCTCCGTCGTTGTATTTCTCATCGATCTTTGCGAATTATGTGATAATGCTTTTTATACGGTAGGTACCGTTTTTCAGCAGTTACGTCAGACCCACATCGACTCGTTCAGTGAGTATGCCAAACAGTCGCCTGCTTCGTACATATTAAATCGATTTTTTAAGATAGTTTCTGACTTCGAAATATTTCGAGAATGAACTACTTGAAATCTACAATATATTTTGAATCCTGCACTCATTGTTCATTCCAGGGTCATCTGAAAAACAAAACAGTAAACATCTATGAACGACTGGTACAACATGATCTCCTGAGTCGCGTCGGATTCATACTTCTTTTCAACAAAAAGGATGCTTTTGAAGACATGGCCCGTGGATTCGATTTTAAGCAATTGTCCTCAAATGTACGTTTTTGGCATACTTCGCAAATCGATTCGACTTATAACTTGACTACGAAACTGACACATCATCTTGAAAATGTTGAGCAACTCTTTTGCACTCAGACGACTAGCTCATGCTCTACGCCTTGGATTATTTACTCAACAAAACTGACTCAACTGTGATCAGGAAATTAGACCATTAACGAACTGCAATTCTGAAAATACGTTGAAACCTTGGGGTGAGAGAATAAGGGTTGTGCCCCTTCGTTCAGATGCCCATTGTCGATAAAAGTTTGTGATCAATTACCGGAGTCTGTACCGTAGGGCAGAATTCTGCAACGTGGCATAAGGCGTTCGAACGCCCATCCTCTAGAAAAATGCCTTTTCCGTCCGAGATGACTCCCTTTGCTATTAAGAATTAAGCTGAACCACTTACCCAGTATCTCACCCATGAGTTCACACCCACCACTCTTAATACCATACCTTTCCTTCACGTCTGTCTTAGTGTACTGATTTATGAAAATTGCAGCTTCGATCTCCACAAGACGCCCTCAGCTATTATCGGACGTCATTCATGGCTGCTTCACCTCCGAAACGTTCGTACCATCATGTCATCTCACTCATCAACGCTCCGAATCTCGGCCTAACACTGGGCGATTCTTTGGCACGGATATTCAAGCACAATGCTCAGTCCACCACGATCCAATAGTTTTTCTTAGTCGGAGATGGCATTGGCCGAGTAATTTAAGTGTAGGTGTCCCTATATCATCCACACATATCATCAGCCCATCGTTTTCTTCTGTTCCCGATGTTTCAAACTTCGCCATTTGCCTTCATTTATTTCCTTGGTCATCACTGTACAACACATATATTCAATGGTGCATAAATGAGCCTTCGAATTAACAACATTGCAACGAAACCCGTAACGGTGCTACTTGAAGTACTGTGCGCATGATCCTACAACGAGAGCTCTGAGTAGTGGTAGAGCCTCTCAGACTGCAATTATACCTCGCCACCAAACTGCAATGCACTCCCTCTTCGGTTGTGAATTTATACGTTCCAACTAGCGATCACGCGATATAATTATGGTATATCCACAGGGAGCCGCTGAAAAGCGCGAAATACGCGTGAGTCTGGCATTACGATAGGTGCACATCGGGACACTCGAACTGGGTCAGGTCGCCGCAGCTTCGGTGGTCAGTTGACAACGAAAAAACACCAAGACACTTGTTGCGCGGTGGCAGTGACCCACTCTGGAAGTCCAGTCGTAACCCCATTAGGGTGGTGTCAAGACAAAGTAAGGGTGCAGGAGAGAAATCGAAAATAGAACACTCAAGTGAGAGGGTAGCAGACAGCGGAGAGGATCTCCTGTTCCACACGTTACGGCGATAGCAATAGCGATCGCGAAGTATAACTACAGGCTCAGACACAACTGAACTCAGACAAAAAAGGCATGGCAAGCTGCAACAAAGTTGGCAATACACGCCAGACATTAGGCCGCGGTCACACTTAGCCCCGGAACGGTATGGCTGCATTAACAAGCAGCGAGGCTGTGTGGCACGGAAGAGGTGCAGAGACGACGCAGGCAACGAGGAAAGTGGCACAGGAGGAGACGCAGATAAACGCAGCCACGCCCTGCCGCCGGCACCGCAAAGTATGAACGCGGTCTTACTCTTTCGCAACTCTAGTGTGCAATCACCGTTTTCTATCAGTTAGCCGGACCAATTCGACCAATTTGCCTTCGCCCCTCATGCGGGTACATGGAATGCATTATTGGAGTGACAATGGACGTTGTAGTCGGATGGAGGGCTATTCATCAGAAAAAAAACATGATAGAGGGTGTGTGCCATTGAAACAGAAAATTCGCGTGGCCACGTGTGGGACGCGACGCCATGTGAGCGAGCTACAGGCGACGTGTTGGTTGGTCCTGACGAGGTATACATTAAGGATAACGCGCAGAACACTGCCATTGCTTTGGGACCAACCAAGACGGCGCCTCTACCTCACGCCTATCGTGCCGCACAACAGACACCGCGACGTAAATTTTCTCCCTTTATGGCACACACCAAACCATGTAGCAGCTATCGGTGGAGAAGGAGCCCACCAAAAAGAAACGCTTATTTGGAACACCCACTGTCACTCTACCCACACACTCAGCAAGCTCCTGTCTTGAGTTGCATTGACACAAAAACTGCATAATTACCCTGCTGTTTTCTTGGGTGGAGCGTAAAGGAATTTTGTGGTGCAACTGATAAACCAAAAGCCTCACGCATCCCGAACAATTATGAATTAAAACAAAAAGGAAACGTCAAGAAAAATGACTCTGATGAAGCCCTCATAGATTAACATAAAAAATTCAATAATTCCTAACTATTCAACTGGAGTTGATAAAGTGGAAAGTGGCATACTATTCAATTCTAACAGTCGAACGTGGATTCGCGTCACACCGTGGATCAGTCTACAATACAGTGCTCAAGAATATGTTTCAATCTCTCTTCCTTATACAATGCTCCAAGCCGTTGAATCACATTATCCAGCGCATCTTCCCCTCGTAGGAACTCCGCTACATTCGTCACCTGAAAGAATAAAGCTCCAGGTGGAGAGGTCTGTGATTCCTATGAAGGGTCAGTCCTTGGAAAGCTTCCCACTAGACACCCACCACGGAAGCTGGCGCTGTTGTTTCAGGCGGACCATGATGTCGTTGGTGCTCTAAAGCCTGATTGTGCCAATTGAAGGCTTCATATTTTCATGACGATGAGCCAGGAATATTATGAGCCACCACATTTACCTTATTCCTTACTCTATGTTTTGTACACTTGGCTGATGTGAGCCGTGAGAGAAGCGGCCTCTTTGGCATCCCCGTAAAGTATTAGGTTGTTAAGGAAAGTTCTGGCGGGTTTGGCGCGTTTACAAGATAAGTTCAAATCTCAAAGTGCACCAACATGAATCGACCTATTCACTGTGTTCCTCAAATAGACAAAAGTTGCTCTTTCTGAATATATGCTTTCCTAGAAATGTTGCAAGGTTTTTGAAATACTAAGGAGATTCAAAAGTGCTGCGACAATGGCACTTTTCGAATGACTTAACTTCACGAGTTCAAATCGAGTCGCAGCAAGGGCAGCCTCAAATGTGGGTGCTGAAAGGGGAGGGAATAAGCACTGGATGGAACATTTTGTCCCTGGTTTAAGTGAAGAAAAGAGGAAGAACTGCTCGAATTTTCGACTGATCAAGATCGCTTGAACCAAAACGGCAGAAAGCGATGAGCGCCTACACTTCCAAGGTAAATCTAAAAGTATCGGTCTTCTCCACACAAATGTGGTTGACCATCTCAAGTAGTTTTGATACCCAGCAAGTGAAGCAATTGCAGGTTGAAGCCCGTACTTGCATATCATATTCAACCGATCCAGCGCTAACTATGCCTCGATTTCTCAGACATCTGGACAGATCCTTCAATAGCACTGCGTTCAGAATGGATGCTGATTTGGGGTCGATTTTTTTAAAATTACACGCTATATAAATCGTCAGCCCTCTTCAGAATGAGATATGAAGCATGCATAATGTTGCCAAAAGTATAGCGAATCGAGTGGCGATTATTTCTCGAAAGGATGCAGTCTGAGCCGATTCTCCGAAGTTGAAATTGAACTGGTCAAAGCTTTCCTTACAACGCAATATCAGGGGGAGTGATCTTGCGACCACTCATTCAGCAGCTTTTTTTATGAAGATGTTTCATTGCTCATGATTACATAATACAAGGGTGGGTGGCTCGGTGCCAGTAACTTGGACTGGCAGCTACGCTGGTCACGTATTGTATCTCAGGCAATTTCAATGAGTTCTGAACTTGCCTTGGATGGGCAAATAAATGAATTACAATTGCTACCACACTCGCCCACGAGTATGAACGCCGGAATCTCAACAGCCGCCATCAGTGGAAAGGCTAGGTATGCATCGATACGCCTTCACGATTTCAGTAGAAGTTAGATGCGCGGTGCATCTTGAAAGGATAAACTGTTTCAAGCTTTCTCAATTATTCTTTGTTTTTCATTCCACTAGCCTTATAACTTTCTACTCGCTCACCCCTCTCCCCTCCCTCACTTGCCTGATTTAATTGGCTTCATGTTACCCATGGCTTCGATCTTTTCCATTCTGAATGAGCTTCAATTTAGATATTTTATTCTGACTTGCTTCTTTTAACAAAAGCTAGTGCACGCCGAACGGCCTAATTGCGCTCACTGTGGTGTCGCTATGTGTTATCACCACTTATCACGAAACCAATCAAAGCGTTGTTAATGCTCATGCATGACGTGGATAAGGCATTAGTATACAGTCAGCTATTGACTAATACACACGTGTGTACACACATACATGTGACGGACTCCCGCCTCTGCATGATGACTTTCTTCAGCATCTTCCTGGTGTATGTTGTAAAGAAAGTATTAGGTTGAACCATAATTTCTGTTACACTCTTGGGGAAACTGTGGAAGCTTCGGGAATATTTGGTAGTGGGGGGTATATGAAGCGACTGAAAAGGGCTACTGATTAACACATTCATATTCTCTATGGCTTCAACTAGCAGTGAATCTACGACAATTTCGCGAGATGTGCGAAATTCACAAACACCGCCCCGGTTCCTCAGCATGCAAGGCCACTAACCGAATCAGCCAGTCGATGGACCCAGGTACTGTCCCTCATATGGCGGCAGCCTGATGGCTCGATCTGCTCAAATTGAAACAGAAAAAAATTCAAAAAATTGCACAGAGAAAAAAACTTTTTTTATAAAATTTTCAAAAAAATAGGGAACTGTTACCATCCAACACGACAGCCACTGCCGATCTCTACTGCAGGCAATTGGACACCGTAGCTGCAAAACTTATTGGAAAAATGGACCGGGCCTTCTTCCTCCACGACAACGCTCTCCCACACGTGGCAAAGTTGACGTGTCAAAAGATCCAGGACCTTGGTTGGACGAAGCTCCCCCGTCCACCGTAATCTCCGGGCATGGTCCCAACTGACTACCACCTATTCCGATCTCTGACCCACTTCCTCGACGGAAGGCAGTTCAAAGATGACGATGATCTCAAAATCGACCTCCAGACTTTCTTCGACCAGAAATCCCCAGACTTCTATAAGCCAGGCATCTATTATCTCCCTATTCGCTGGCAATATATTGGTGATCATAATGGTACATATTTTGTTGACTGAAGTTAGACACAAATTAAGAAAAATGAATTTGAAATTTTTCGTCATAGTGTAACAGAAATTATGGTTCGACCTAATACAATGGGACGTTTCAGTGGGCACCATACCATTAACGCGAGAGACGGGCATTTCCATCGCTAACACATCGCCTCAGTTTCATATGATCGGGAAATCGACTACAGTCGACCGAGCGGTCTCGAAGTTCATTTACTTCAAATTGGCGAAACTTCTTCAAAATCTCAGACAATGTACCCCGCCGGCTACTGTTGATTATCAAGCAATTTACGGACAAAAAATGGAAAGGTTGTTCGATAAAGCTTCGTTGAAATAAGGGGTGAGAAGAATTGGGATTTTCGAAAATAATATCTACAACAGCGTTTCTAACGTCTTTGACAGTCAGTGCAAAAGAGAGAAAAAGAGCACCTTAACATCCAGAAATGAAGTGATCACGATATTCTGGAAGGTTTTTGCCGTCTTCACTCGCCCCTCTCATCACCGCCACGATGGAAACAGCACGCACACCAGCAACGCCGGGTGAGAGCCTTTAGTGAGGAATGCGATTAGGGAATGTCACCACGCACATCCCTTCGCGCCTTTCTTCTGCCTGCCTGTGGGATGACCTCATTCAATTGGATGAGCTGACTCTCACCACGTTTCATTTGCTTTGGTTGTTGGAAACTAGCATATCAAAATCTCTTGTACATCAGCAAACGGGTGTGGGTCAAACTTAGATAGAAAATATCCTATCACTCGTGAGCAATTCCAAACTATTGGAAATTATTTTTCATAAATGCAAAATTGCTTCGTTTTATTTGCCTACTAATTAATGAAGCCAAACTTATTCAATTAGAGGATTTCTATTTGTCCCAACTTGATTCCATTTCCACTCCTTCGACTCTTTGCGCTGTTATTCTTTTCGAAAGCGAAGGCGCTCAAGAACTGGGGATGGTGCGAGATAGAAGGTATTAAGGGTCAATCCTGGCTAAAACACCTGTCCCAGCAAGGCCACAATGGCACATGATGGTTGGACGTCTCAGGGCATGGCATATTCTTCTCGCGAGAGCATAGCGGATATGTACCCTAATGTCAGACTGCCGCACGATGGCGAGCGGCGTGCGACACAGTGTGTGCGAGCTATGCGCGTCGCGGTAGTTGGGTCTCAAAACGATTACAACGTAATGCTAGGAGTGCGATACGCAGTTGACTTCTAATCGCTTCGGGACCCAACAATTTAGCTCGTCCGCATTGCTTCGCTTGCGACATTCCGCAGTGCGGCATCCTGACATTAAGGTACACATCCCCTGTCCCAGCAAGGCCACAATGGCACATGATGGTTGGACGTCTCAGGGCATGGCATATTCTTCTCGCGAGAGCATAGCGATTGAAGATGTCCGCTAGATGGACAATTCTCCGGTGCATCAAACAACACTATACACTATGTGGCACTACTGCGTCGGATTTTGGTCGCATCCCATATACACGCATATAACTCACCATTAAGTGGAGAAGGAGAAAACAAAAATTGTAGCGCTCAGATTTTATAAATGAAGAGCCTGTTTTGTGGGAACAGTTTTATGCAGCATGCTCTACGGTTTCAACGTCCTTTGCCAGGAGAATTCTGGATGAAATGCTCATGAATGGCGTAACATTTGCAATTTTTCCGACGACGCCCCTCGTCAGTTCCATTGATGTAGCATTCTGATGTAATTAAATAGAAAAAACTGAAAACTGATTACTGTAGGATAGCATTATTATAATATTGCCGTAAGCTGCTCATAGTAAAATCATGGAATGAAAAAAGGAAGCTATCGTCCAGTAGATCCTAGTTTCACAGTTTGTTTTTATACTGATTCATTTGGGCTCGGTAGCTTTTTGTACGTTGTAATCGCCTAGGGCCGTTCATACGTTGCGTTGCCAGGGCGTGGCTGTGTTCACAGGCAACGAGGCAGTGTGGCACGGAGGAGGCACAGAAACGACGCAGCCAACGAGAGAGGGTGCCATTGGGAGACGCAGACACACGCAGCCACGCCCTGTCGCCGGCACCGCAAAGTATGAACGCGGCCTATGGCAGACCGGAAAATTATGAAAACTGAGTAGTGAGTTTGTAACATGAGTTCATCCATCTCAAGATGTCAATTGGAGCAAGGGACAGCAACACCAGCTGATGATTCTCCGACTTTCTGGAAGGTTGGTGATGTTCGATGAGCGTGTAGAGAGAGACCAAGCCATGAAGAAATACTCGACACTGATTAAACTACACCTGGGACGTGCCACGCATTCCAACTCCATCCAGAATCATAACGACATGCAAATGCACGTAGCCCAAGGCCAGAAATGGCTTGCCGGAGTTAATCAATGAATATTTCTAACCCCTCAATTTGGGTGGGGGTCAAGTGGTCGAATTTCCGCGCGGCCGCGCGCGATAAGCGGCACGGCGGGTACGAGTGCCAACGGCAGGGCATGGCAGCCTTCAAGCGAGGCAGTGTGGCATGAGTGGAAAGCGCAGACATGACGCAGCCACGCTCGGCCGGGCGACCAAGGGCAATCGATACGGCGAGTCGTACGGGGGCGCCGCGAGTGAAACGCCGCGAAGCGGAAATTCGACCACTTGACCCCCACCCGTTTCTCGGGTGGGGGTCAAGTGGTCGAATTTCCGCGCGGCCGCGTGCGATAAGCGGCACGGCGGGTACGAGTGCCAACGGCAGGGCATGGCAGCCTTCAAGCGAGGCAGTGTGGCATGAGTGGAAAGCGCAGACATGACGCAGCCACGCTCGGCCGGGCGACCAAGGGCAATCGATACGGCGAGTCGTACGGGGGCGCCGCGAGTGAAACGCCGCGAAGCGGAAATTCGACCACTTGACCCCCACCCCCTCGATTTGAATAAGAAACAAAAACTTGTGATATTTTTGAAAAAGGTTAGTATATAAAAATTAATTAAATGATTCGTTTCGCCTCTACTGACGAACCACTGTGTTTTCCACCACTCGCGAGGCTCATCGGAGACGATACTAGATCGAGCACAAAATTGAAGACATAGGCAACGCAGATTTGTTCACCCCCGACGTTATTCAATCCGGGTACGATCCTTAACCATATGTGAGGTAATGTCGCCACTTCCACAGCCCAATTTCCCAGAGGAAATGAAGAGAGAATGGGACAGCCTAGTAGGAAAACAATTCAAAAGATGGATAATTAATATTGTACATATACAATGCTCACCTGTAATTGCAGCCGATGGTCGGTCACTCTATCATGCTGAAAGTTGTAAGTGCGAATCTTCTCTGCCCGTGCTTTGGAACCGACCTGAGAAAAATAGTAAAAAGAGCATTTAAGAAAACGAATTATGAGGTAGCAAATATGGAAAATGTAATAGGGCGCTAATAAGTACGAAAAAATAAAAAGTGATGTCAGCTGTGACCCAGTGTTGAGTGCACCACAGCGGAGTATTTTAGTACAACGAAACAGCTCTCATGATGACTAAACAGATAGAGAATCGGAAGCTTTAGAGCATCGGATCATTTTTCTAGATTTGTGGGGTTGTGCAGAAACCGATCAATGCAAGATCAAGAATAGCGCAGTGATAAGAGCTCCCTTCCCATACGTGCATTATTCGTGGTGTATGGATTCCACACGGAACAATCTCCATCCGTTTTTGCAGTGTAAAGTGAAGCATGTGTCATTTTCCCTGTTTTAATGGCACCTATGATAAGGGGTCCGATTACTTAATCATGGGGTGGACGTCAGAACACTCAAGCTGAATCAGGTTACGCGAAAAAGCGTTGGTCGCGCCCCAACGCGGGGTCGGTTCTCAACGGGATCACCAGGCACTTGAAGTGACGACGCAAGTCGCGTGGCGCGGTGACCCAGTTGGAGTGTTGTGACGCCAACTTGGTTCAGACGACGCCTAGCGTTTATACTTCGATACAAAGCTGTTGAGCCCGCTCAACCAAGTAGATAGCCATCTCCAAGTTTTCCCAACCCTTCTGCACACTTTCTGACAGCGGCATCGTTACACTACGACATTCTACACAACTTGCTGGTCATTTTGCCGGTCTGATTAAAAATTCATACGCGTGCGCAAACTCAACCGTGAAACGGTCCCGTAGCAGAACTGAAGGCTCTATTCATCTGTAATGTCCAGACGAATCATAAAAACGGCAAAATTGAACAACGAAGTCACAAGGAAGCACTGCCATCATCAAAACAAGTCTGAATGGGTTAATTTAGACGTTATGAGACATCACCCTCATTACGAAGCCCACATTCATAACAATCTTCGACGTTGATGGGAAGTCCGTCACAATTTCAACGGAAATGTAGAGAAAACGATTAAATAAGTGTTTATGTGAACAGAAGACTATTGCCTCGAAAAATTTCAATTTCGTTTGAATTCACGCCGTGGAACTTCCCAAGTTCACAGTAAGAGATTGATCAAGCTTTATTTGTTGTGCAAGTTAATTCCAGTGAGCTACAGGAACGCTCAAAAGTCTTCGGCCAAAACTTTTTTGTCATAACCTTTTTCTATATGACCAAATTTGGCGAAATTTCAATATGTGGTGCCTGAACCTATTGCCAACAATTCCTTCTACTTGAGTGCCGCTTGACTCTTTTCATGGTTTTTACAAGAATTTACTACAAGACCACCGAAAAAAGAAAAGGGCTTGGTCAAGAAAAACGGCTTTCTTTACAGAAACAAAACAAGCAAGCCTCAGAGAACATTAATATTTTGTAGAAAGACCACGACTTTTGATGACAACGGCACAGCGGGTCGGCATAGGGAAGGCACTCCAAAAACAAAAAAAAATTGCGTTTAACCTCCTTAAACCGTTGAACGCCAAAACAGTATATTAAGTATGCAGTGTCTCCAAGTACAACATACTAAAACTTCTCTTAGATCGGTCCAGTCGCCAAAAAGTTACAAGTGAAAAACCCACGTGAAAGACCATTTCGCCGAAGACTTTTGGGCGCTACTGTATGTCACATACCAATCCCACGTTCACATGCATAGACTTTGACAATTAACGCTCTTTCCTATTCCGGGTCACTATGTTCATTCAAACATTTCTGCTTAAGCTTATGAGAGTTTTCATGCTTTTTTACTGTGGAGCCCATAATTTGCTAATGATGTCACACCGAGTAGCAAAACAAGACGAAACATAACTTTTGATAAACTAAGTTGCGTAATCACTTGATTCAATAGCTCAACAACTGCTCTTTATTAGAAGTTGGCGTCAGAATGTGCGAACTGGGTCACGACGGCACGTGTGGGCAGCGGTCCGCCCTTGGACGCGATTTACTCGAACGAGACCAGCAAGACACTTGTTGCGCGGCGAGGTGAGCTAACTCGTATCTTAACATCCACCCCATTATATATAAGTGTTATGACCATTTAAATCTCGACCTAACTCGTATCCTAACATTCACCCGATTATTTACAAGTGTTATGAACATTCGAATCTCGGGACCATTTGACACGATATTTTTCCATTTTAAATTCACCAGCTCAGCAGCTGCTTTCAAAATTCATATGAAATAAAAGGCGGAATGCCCTGTAACAAGGACGGGCATTGTCGGTACGCAAAGTCGAGAGAGGGACCCTATAAGACTGAAAGCGATCAATCAGAGCAACGACCATCTTCATCGCCCCACTATTTCTACAACGCGCATGATCTGGTTGCACGGTGTTTGTTTCGTTAAAAGCGCGGTTCACGATAAAAAGACTGTTTCCGCTTCGAATAGCTCCTCCCGCAACTAAAAAAGGTCTACATTGTGCCCGCGCTAGGATGAGAAGTGAGCGCGAACAAAACTCGTTAAGATGGTGTCCACCGTTTCAAGATGGCGGCTACTCGACATCGATTTCACCAGAGGAGCATGGGTGGCAAGCACTTAGCAAAAAAAGTTTGTTAACCCTTGTGATAAGACACGATCAAGCAAGTTCTGAGAGTGAAAGTGATATCATCAGGGAAAAACGTAGTATTTCTGAAAATCGGGTGATAACATCAAGTAGAAACTTGTGCTACCGCCTACTTCTGTGCTATGATCTCGTTCAAGCAGAAGGTCGGGAAGGCCTTATTCTTAACATTTTCCAAAACTTGTTTCGAATTTTCTGCCACTTTGGGGTCCTTCAACAGGATCAGAAACATGACTGAGCGCGATGAGCAACGAAGATTATCGCGAATGGGGTCTTCAAGACTGGATTTTGCAAACGGTGTCTGGCGTGCGATGCGATGCGTGTGAGGTAGGAGAGCCGTTTATAGTTGGGTTCGGAGCGATACCACCTAAAATGAGGCGTACATCACGGCTACCGGCTCGGGGCCGAACCACACAGTACCCATAGCTCGCACGCACCGCGTTACACGCCGCGCGCAGCGAAATGTTATCTATGATGTGCACATAACCACAAGCGTACGAGTGTGTACCCTTATGTCAGCATTGTCGCACGACGACGAGCGGCGTGCGATGCAGTGTGTGCGAGCTATGCGCACCGCGGTTGTTGGGTCTTAGAACGATTACACGGTAATACAATGGGCGCGATACGCAGTTGACTTGTAATCGCTCCAGAACCCAACAACATGGCGCCTTTAGCTCGTCCGCCTTGCTTCGCTTGCGACATGCCGCAGTGCGACAATCCTGACATAAGGGTACACACCCCAAGTGTACGATGTTACAAAATAAAAGGAATGTCAGAATGCACGACTGCCAAAACTGGAAACCAGGATTGTGAAGCGTCCGCGATGATTACCAGGTATTTGACTTCGGGGCAGCTGAAGTGGGTGTGAACATAAGTCAGTCGCTATAAATTCCTCTCCAACTTCCAGATGGACAGGCCTGGTCGATAGACATTGGCCACATATAAAACTATAGCTATAGGAAAAATACGGCCTGCTGTTAGAAGCGGAACGTTACAGCTTCCTTAGAAACAGCCATTTCGATGTGAGGGTCCTTTTCACCTTTCTTTCTTCAAGATTTTATGATGCATATTCCGGTGTATACAAATAATAATTAAATAAGGGTACCTGTAGTTTTCGGTTTGATGTGATCTTCTCACTGATTTCATCCTCCTTTTGTTGCATAAGAATCGCAGCCAGCCGCTTGAACGCGATCTAAATAATAACTACCGTTGATGACAAAGTGAAATTAGAAAAAGAGCCATACCTGTAGATTCAGATGCTGGAAACGCTCATCCATGCAATGTACGGTTATGCCCGTCTCCTTGTGTGTGATGCGAACTGCTGTTGAGCGTTTGTTCACGTTCTGTCCCCCAGGACCTGACGCTCGCATTGTTTCTATCTTTACCGAATCAGCTGGTACCAGTACCGAGACCTGCAGGGACCCTAACGATTTGGATCATTTGCCACTGTTTGAGCTCTATTTTCATTTGACTGCATATGCCTCCCGAATTGTGCCGTGCAGTCTAATATAGACTGCTGGGAGCTAAATATGGAGATCCATGAAAGCGCGTGCAATACCACTCCGGTTTATCCATAGGTGCGTTATAAGATCTTTTGAAGGAATCGTCCACGGAAAAATATGTTCTTCTGTTATCTATATATTTATGTTGTATTTGCCCGAATTGGGCCGAATGCAAAGTTTCACGTAAAAAAAAGAAACTGGATCCCGCTACTCTACAGCATGACAAAGTCTTGGCCGATGGGCGCGGCCTCCAAGCAAGTGCCCGTCCCATCGTCCGCCGTGGTCGGAGACGCAGTGTAGGAAAAGAATGTTACGTAAGCAGTCCCACTCTCCGTTCCCAACCGCAGCGGAGAACGGAACGGAGCATTTAATCGGAGACCCCGCCCACCTGGCCGAATATGCGGGAGCTGTAGGTTAGCCAAATTCTCACTTTTTTCACGTGAAACTTTCCATGGGGCCCTTATTAGACAAATACAACATAAATATGTGGAACGAAAAACTCATTCTTCCGTGGACGATTACTTCAAAGTCAGAGCAATGGGTTGTACCACTCCTATTTTGTCGTATCCATTCCTTGACCAGGATGGATACGTCAAAAAAGCCCTAGCAATGGCTTTTAAGAACCTGAACAAGGGAGACAAGTGAAGAGCTAAACACTTCGATATACAGACAACCTCATCGAGTGGTGGTTGGCGCATTGTGATGCCTTACAGGCACGCCCTTTTACGCGGACCCCGCCCCGTTCTATGCAACCTGGTGCAAAATCTTGGTAAGATGGAATTGCTCTACGAGAACAATCGTCAAATAGTTCTTCAAACCTCCACTATCTACAAATTGCATACCTCTTCCGGTTCAGGAAGTACTGCAATGCTGGTAGTACTGGTGTGCATGCGTGATTTATCCGTCAAAGGGATCCGCTGTACTCGATGAACGCCAGCTTCGAATCTGCAAGAAATCACACCTTTGCGACATACGAACGAGACAGCTCCTATTCGAATATTAGTGCCACCTCAAAGAAGCGTAGACATTTTCGCCCTCCACTGCGAACAGAGCGGTACGCACTCCACCGATGTCAGATTTCTGGAACTGGAGCGGGGTCCACTTCCACCCTCGCCACTCTGCATATCTGGCATACATATCAACGAGTTCTCCAGTGAACAGCATCGCTTCCTGGCCACCTGCACCACTAAAACGAATCTATCCGAACCAGAGGAGATAGGTAAACTGGAACGCCGAATTCTCGAGGACTGGCAACTACTTAGAAACAGACAATACCTGAAAGGCAAGTGTATCTCATCAGGAAAGAAAAGTTGCGCGGCCGCGTTCGGTGAGCGACGCGATGGTGCGAGCTATGGGCGCAGTATTAGTTGAGTTCTGAAGCAATTGCGCCTAGAATGAAGCGTAGAACATCGTCATCGCTCCAGGACCCATCCAATACGGCAGGCATGGCTCGCACCATCGCGTCGCAAACCGAACGCCGCAAAGCGATTTTTTTGTCCTGATGGCATACACCCCTTTGAGGCTGTTCTAAATTTAGTCAGAGGCATATTATGCATTTGCTGGAAAAAGGTATTTTAGCCGCATCCTCTCTGGTAGTATGGCCTGGGGAGTCTCCACATTGCGCCTGGGTGTGTGCCATTAGGACAGAAAATTGCGTTGCGGCGTCCGGCATGCAGCGCGATGGTACGAGCTACGCGCGCGGTACTGGATGGGTCTTTAGGTGATGATATGCTCTACACCCTACTACGAGTTATCACTTCAGGATTCGATTGATACGGCGCCCTTATCCTTGTCGCCAAACGCGACCACGCAAATTTTCTGTCCTATGGCACACACCCCATTGCGCCATTATATGTATAAGCAAAGGAGAAAAGGACTTATCCACCCACACCAGCGCACTTTTATCACGAAAATCGAACTGATGAGGCATCGTTCATAGCGGTGGGCCACATTTTTGCGAAACTGTGGAATCCGCCGAAAACGGTTAGATATGTATCGATTGGGAATAGCGTAGAGATTGGGGTTTGCAGAAATGCGGAAATGTAGAATCTTCATTTCTTTGATGCTTTCTTGTAGACGGAGCCTGGAAATCGGGTCTCTCGTTCGGTCACTATTTCGCGCGGCCGTACGGCGCTGTGAGTGCGAGTTACTTCTTCGTGTGCGATTGCGTACATCTCCCTCCGAATGTTACGCTTGCATAAGTTATTTATAGGATTGTTATCATGTTATTGTTACTGCAGTTTTTTACCTTCCTTTTTTATGTACGAGAGCCTGTGTTTACTTTGTTCAGAGTACTTCTATCGTCTATTGTTCGAAATACTAGTTTGGAGTAAAGTGTTGTATCTTAGCTATTACTATATGTATATTGTAGGTGCTATCGCAATGGGGGGGGGGGGGGGAACTATGTACCCTAGTTTTATCTAAGCCTAAGCTCTACGTCTAAGGGGGGCGGAACCCTTTTCTCCCTCCACTGAAGCTTGGACAAAAATATTCTCTTGATGCACACTGTCCTCACAGATATCCTAGTGATGCTTAGGTGTGCAACATTTCATAAGTTACTCCTTCCACACTACTACAGCGCCAAATTTCCTTCTGTTCAAAGTATTTGAGCACTGTATCTTTCAGAAGGACACCCAAAGTACCAGCCCACTGCGTCTTGAAAGGAATTCCAACCAGCTGTGACAACTCGCGCTGATGGCGACGCCGCAATGCGAAATCTTGATCTAGCAATATACACCTCTGGAACTTGATATGTATCTGATTTTTTTTCGCAACCTTTCATAATTCCGCACCTCTACAAAAACGCAAATTCCTCAATCCTCCCGGTCGATACGTATCTTTATCATTCTACACCAACTCCACAGTTCCGCTAAAACGCAAATTCCACCCTTGCATTCGATTTGAGGCCTTTTTTTCGAAGAACTAGAGTTCGCCTTCAAGGTATCGTGAATTCTACGCACTATGTTTTCGAGCCTGTCACCTACTAAAAGTATAGAAGTTCTGCCAACCTCGTAAATTCAACTTGACATTTACGCAACACGTCAGTCTCTGTCACGGGTACAATACTGTCTACTAATTCTTGTTCTGCAGAAGCTAAGGATTCTTCAAATGCTTGTCGTTCTTCTGCAGCCATGGTACGCAACTCAGCATCTGATGACTCTGAACAGATTGACTAAGAGCAAGGATACCGAATAAGTTCACGAAACTGCAAGAACCGACCTGCTGCCAATGCATTGATTTGTTCTATTTCGTTGCGTTTTTGACGAGTAAGTTGAGCAGCTTGGCAGATACTGTCCCAATAGGCCGCATGCCGCTCTCCACCTACTGCAGTACCAGAGCGATGAGCAGCCAACCGCATATTTACGGTGTTAATGAATGTAGTGGCCTTCTCTCCAGTCAAAAGAGCACGAAGGCTCGAGAGCGCCAAGCGTGAAAGCTGCATGGCCTAAAAGCAAGGACGGGTCAACGAAGTGAGATCAACGCACAAATAAAAGTTGTGTGCTTCGTTAGGCTTTTATTATCCACCGAAGTGAGATGATTGCACTTGAAATACGGCGCCCCAAGACGCTGATGCGACAGGCCTAGAAAGCGCTGGTGCGTTTGGCCTTAATCCGTCCTCCTTGCTTACGGAATCTTGAGCACAGGTATCCACTATCTGATCTGGTTCATCTAAACATTCTAAGCGGAAATTTTTCTGTATTCACGCTCCAGGACGTTCTACCGACAGCTTGAGCCGTGCTTGTAAACTCATGCCAGGCGCACTCCCCAATCCAACATACTTCGTCGGGGCCCAAATGTCATAAGAGATGAAAGGGGATACAGTGATCAGCGTTCACCATAATCTATTTCGTGACCTTCCACTTGAGCGTAGCTATCCATTCTCTCGTAAGTTTTTGGTGAGGGGGGGGGGGGATTCTGACAAGCGGAGCCGCCACTACACAATGGCGGCTACACTACACTACAGATCAAAACTCGATTCCTGCTCAAGTCACCCTTGCCTTCCGTCTCTCGAAAGCTGTTATAGCCGAATTCGGTTGGGAAACTGTGAAAGAACAAAATACTGGCGCATCTGGGACGAGATCAAGATTGGAGGTTCTTCCGTTGAAGAGTAATGACAACTAGTTCGAATCAAAAAGCAAACGACACCCCTTCCTTAATCGCGTCAGTCATTTTTCAGATAGAATCACAGCTCATCGGGAAAAGAAGCCGTCTGGTGTGTACCACGAATCATACAGGGAGGCAAGACAGTACACAAATTTATTCATAATTGCACTTGGAAATGATGCCTACTACAATCGTAATGCTAACGAAAAGATCAAAGCACACAGCTGTCAGTGTCGCTAAATCTGAAAAGCACCAATTAGGCAGAGAGAATCAGAGGAACGCATGTGAAAAGTAACGGAGCATGAGAAAACATACGCATGGCAGCAACACGAAGGAGATTGAAAGTCGGAATGAAATCAGACAGATTTCAGCTGGTCATATGAAGACAATAAAAACAAAATTGAACAGATCTCTATTCCGAAAGTGATCCGACAACAATATTTAAACAAAGCTTTGTGATGAGAGGATAGACACGGAACAGGGATGAACCCTACAAGGGCTTCGTAACAATATGGCAGTATAACGGAAATATGACTAAAGGCAGTGAAACGACTCAAACATCGCAGCTGGCGAAGAATTCTGTACTATCATGAATGTCCTTGGTGACTTGCTCCAGACGGGAATTCAACTCATCCAACGTTCGCTGGTAGTCGTCAAGCCGTACATCCGAAGCATCCTTCGTCAACACTGAAAAGATTTTATTCGTATCAACCCAGTACTGAAGTACCAGCTCTCCATTTGGCTATGAAAAGCAAGAATAGTAAATAGTGGGGTGTTCGAAAATAGTGAACGAATTCCTCCGCGATGTCACCTTTTGGAATACTGCTCAACAGAGGAGTCATTCGATTGAAAGGTGGACCTCAGGGAAAACAGTTCAGCCTCTCACTCGGTGGCCGCGCAGTGCAGAACTTAATAGTGATCCGACTCGCGCTGGTCGTGGCAAAGAGAAAGGGCCTGAACTGCGCGACAAGACGCCGCACCCTCTGCGCACCCCACCCACTTCCTCACCACTGTTTTTATTCCCAGCGAACTCTTATTCTAAGGGCGAACCAATTTAGACAATTCGAATTTGAAGTTGAGCTTCCGTAGTGCATACATCAAGCGGATGGATTGACGGCGGCACTAGGAACCGGACAGAAACTCCACCCTCCCTGGTTGTAACCAAGAAATCAACTCATAGAAATACCTATTTATACATCAACGAGCTCCACAAAAAAAGAGGTAACAAAAAGAGATATAAAAACTAGCAATTCACGACGGGACCGCCAAAGATCTCGTCGCTCACTGAAACCCCTTTCGTGTAACACTGTGGCCTATTTTGATGGCGGATGCAATGCCAATATAGTGAAATTCATTCTAAGCTTCAAAAGGGAGTTTTCGAAAAAAAAGATCAAAAATACAAAGCAAAATCTTCGACCATGACTTACCACTGATGTCATCACTACTTCGCTGGGCCTTGTACAAAAGCTTTGAAGCTCTTTGTCGCAAAGCTTCCGCTCGTTTCTGAGGAGCTTCATTGCCTTGTGTCCTTGCAGACAAGAGCCGTTTAGCTTCTTCGATATCCGTCTGAAAATAACCATATGCGCGGATCAGAGGGCAGTGACTAGGGCATGACCTACCGTCATTTGCTTATTTCCGTGCTCCGCAGTTTTCGCAGCTAGTAAAGCTTTGTCGACTAAGTGGAAAGCGTTTTTGGCATCATCGGCTATTTGCAAGTATTGCACTTTGACCTTCTTCATTTCACCTTCGAGTGAGGACAGGCTGCTGTTAACCTCCTTAGCACGAGCTTCCGTTGCGTCGGCCTCTGACTTCGCAGCATCAAGATGTTCTCTGGAAATAAAGATACTTCACGCATGATCACAGGAGTGCCAAGAAAATCATGTTATAAGCCTCAGTAACAAGAAATGGATAGTGAAGAAGGCAAAACTAGAGCTGTCCCAACCTGGCGAGCTTCATCACTTCCTCAGCGGACCGAATGGCTTCAGTAGCAGCAAGCTGTGCTTCCTCAGCCACTTGAATGGCTTCTCTCACAGTGTCCGTAGTATTTTTGATCGTGGCAGCACGTGCACTCGCTTCTAGTGCCTAAAATGACGCGTATAATATGGAAGGGCCATCCAGCAAATACTCAACAAGGAGCCTACTTTTGCCTCAAGATTAGTGGCCAGTGTCTTGTTTCCACGAGTCTCAGCGAGTATAGCACCAATGTTACTGATTTTTGTGAGCGAGTCGCGTATCTTAAAAAAATCACAGAGTAATTGCGAAAAAAGAAGGACATTAGATAAAGGTATACCTTTGCAGTCAAATCCGCTACTTGTTCAGGAGTTAGACTGATTTTCTTGGCGAGCACCTCTTCCGCTAGAGCTCTGATCTGCTCGGGTGAACTCCTGACGAGAAAAAATGAAGAAACAAAAAAGTTGATTCGAAAAATAGAATGGATAAAAAATCTAACTGAAGTGAAAAATACCTAGAGCTTTTCAAGAAGGTATTCATCTGATCAACAATTTGATCTAGTTCAGCACGTGACGAGTTCGTTTTCTGAGCTGCATTCCGTGCAACTTCCAAGGCAGCTAGGGCGTCTTTCTTGGCAGCAGCTGTCGAATGAAGCACGTCTCGGACAAGAGTGAGCACCTGAGAGCAGTAAGACAATTAAAAACTGAAAAAGACGAGATTCGGATGCAAGTTACCTCTTCTGCTTCTTTTTGCTTCTCATTCAATTTCAGATCAGCTTCCAGAGAGAAGCTTCTTGCCTGGTCTGCTTTACTGACTGCTCCCTCCAAACACGACTGACCACCGCAAAAACCACACGAACCAGGGCCTGCAAAAAGATTATCGCGCGTACAGTTATTTCATGAAATAGATCCATTGAAAAAACAAAAAGGAAGAACGGTCTAAAAAGCAAGAAACACTCAATCAGCACATTCAAAGAATAGACACGCACCTCCACAAAGAGCATCACATGGTGCAGATGCAGCTCCGCATACTTCAGCGTTCAATGTTGGTAATGCAGCTTCCAACATGTGTAACTAAATAAGGAACATCGGATGGAGCACTGGCATATATGGTAAATACGGTACAGATCAATACTACAGCAATCAAATTTATGAGCGTTCTATTCCAACCAGTTAAGTGATGGGCGTTTACTCACTTTCTGTTCACTTTCGGCCAATGCAGCTTCATTTTCAGCATACTGCTTATCGAAATCATCACGATTTTTCTCAAGGAGAGCCTCTGCATTCCGTGCTTCACTTTCCGCTTCAGCCAGCTTGCCGATTGCTGCATCAGTTCGTCTTTGGGCTTGTAATGACCGAGATGCTGATTCTTTCGTTATGTTGTATGCACCCTGCAAATACCACACATATTTTATCAGTCACAAATGTAAAATCCACGCTAACTCCTCACCTGCACATCAGCTTCCTTAATCTTATTGGTTTTCTCACGCAAATCGTCTGCGGCTTCAGTGAGTCGATCAGCATCAGACTGCAGTTGCTTAAGATCTTCTTCAGCAAAATCGACTGCTTGAGTGGCGTTTGACACGCGTGCTTCGATGCTGTCCAACTTTTCACGAGCAGCGCCAACCTTCAACATGAATACCGTTACATGAGGGTTATTGCACTTTGTCATGGTGCCAACCTACCTCTTTCTTGAGTTTGGCCACTTCGTTCTCTAGTTGCTCTATATGCTCTTTACTAATGTTGGCATCTGCGAGCTTCTTCTTCGTCTCCTCCAACTTTGCCTCCATGCTTTCAAACTCCTCATCATAAGCGGATGCAACACCGGTATCTTCGATGTTGGCAGCAGTGTCAATTAGCCTGTCTACTTGTGCCTTCAGATCTTGAATGATAGAGTCCCACTGATGGAAACATTCGCCACATGGCTGACAGAAGGGCCATGTTCCCGTGTAGCCTCGCGCACATTCATTGCAAAGATCACCTGATATAAGCATATATGAGAACGAAGATATTGCAAAAAAGCACTATTTCCACTTACCTCCAGATCCAGGTAGGCAAACACATGTACCATTGTTGCGGTGACATTGCTGGCTGGCAGAACCGGTGGGATTACATTCACATCTCTTACAACCTTCTGCGGTTGTTGGATCACCCCAGAAGTAATCCTCACACTCAGAACACGTTCGACCTACACATAAAATACCCTTCAAACCGAATATGACGATAATAAGGCGGAAATAACACATAATTCACAAATCATCAGACTAGAGAGCACTGGTTCCAAAGCGCGCCTGATGAGACATAGCAACTAAAGACGCGTGCGGTATGTTAGTTAGCTGCACATGGGAAGATTATAGATGAAGTATGGCAACGGTACGAATGTTCCACACTTCATAAAACAGCAGACATTTAAATTGATGCTGTACGCAAACAGTTTGCGCCGATGATGACTTCACACCTAACATAAAAAAGAAAATAATGATCACCTCCACGTCCAATTTTGCAACGACACCTTCCATCAAACTGATTACACTGCAACTCAGGAGACCCATGCGCATCAAGTACCACTCCGTTGGGATCGCAACTGCATGCAGCACATCCCTAAAATGAGTGAAGAATAGCCATATATCGCATGACAAATAATACCGTTGAACCGGCCAAAGTTGTATAAAAATTGAGATCACTAGTAGTTCCACTCACTTTACCACTGCTGAGATCATAGTGATTTTCTGCGCACTGATCACATTGCATTCCAATAACATTTGGATAACAAGGGCATTGTCCCGTGACCCGATCGCATGTACCAGCAGTTGAGTTGGTACCGAGGTTGTTGCAGACACATCTGACAGGAATAAGCACTGAGTACTAGATGCCGAGGAGGTAGGAAAAAATAAACCATATAAAAGTGCACAAGATACAGAATGCGCAACAGTGTGTAACACTTTTGTTATAAGAATTAAGTGAGGAGACAGTATTCATGACAAGAATACCTACCTTTGACAACTCTTGAGCTTCGCATCACCGTAAAATCCATCCACGCAATTTTCGCACATCGGACCTTCCGTGTTGTGCAGACATTTCAGACATTCACCTGTCGTAGCGTCACAGCTGCCCTCTACCTATAAAAAGGTTTTCGATAGATACTCGCTTGAGATCTAACAGCTAACAACAGACAGTAAACGAATAGGCCGACACACATACAAGAAGGCAATCAGAATCATCCAGTTTCTTATTTATAACAACGTAATAAGGTAACTGTAAGCAACTATAAAAACACCTACCGCCATGTCTATGTTGCCATTACAGTCACATCTTTCACAGGAACCCCCTACTTCTGTGGGATTTCCCCAGTAGTTCATCGCACATTCTGCGCAACGTTCTCCTGTGTAGCCAGATCTAAACCATGTTTCGTTAGGTAAAGCAAGGAACCAAATGTTAACAAAATTGAGGTCCAAATGAGCCTTCATTGTGCAGACATCGGAAACGCTCACTTACCGACAATTACAGACCACGTCTTGGGTATTGTTCGTTCGTTGCAGATAGCACGTGTCCGCGTGTTGGAAACCACTGGTTGGACCGCCTGGGCAGGGACACGGTTTGCAAGGAAGACCCACGCCAAGTCTGAAATACATGAAAATCGCTCCATCTGCCCATGACTACAGAATTCATTCTCTTACCGAGGATCTCCGTAGTATCCGTCCTGGCAGCGATCGCAATAGTGACCAGCTGTGAGATCGCGGCACTCAATACAAGCTCCAGTTTGTTGATCACAAATATTTGCGTGATCATTGCATTGACATACCTTGAAATGAATAAGGGTACACCCAGTTCCGAACACAGAATAAAGAAGAAACTCTTGAACACCATGGATAGTGCACCCTGTCACAAAGGTGTAAACGAAGACGTCGATTCCAAAGCCAAACAAACCCTGCAATCTGGGAAGCTCCAGAATCCTGGTTGACATTGATTACACTGTCGACCATAAATGCCTTTTTCGCGACAAACACATTGTCCGCTTTGTTTGTCACAGCGATTATGGAGTGATCCGACGGAATCGCAAGCGCATTCAGTACAACCCGACCTTCCAAAGCCATAAGTACCGACGGCACACTGGTCACATCTAAAATTTATGAGTTAGCAGCAACAAAGCAAGCAGTGACACTTCATTTCTTACCTTCTTCCAATGACGTTCGGTTTACATTCACACTGGCCTCCTTTGACACTACAAATTCCAGAAACAGAACCAGTAGGATCACAATCACATGAGCTTGTACGGTTGAGCACGGCAGCCGCGACTGGGCAAATGTATCTCTCGCAAGTCTACAAAGGAAAATAATGAAGGAAATAGTAGTGGGTTTGAGATGAAGAAGAGTCAATGGCGGAGCAAAAATCGAATGAGCCAACCTCGCTCAACATTTCCGGTGGAGTGAGAGACAAAACAAGGTTACGACATTGGTAACGTTCGTACTCAGTCTTATGCTGTTGCGCACGATCAGATCCTTGGAAGATGAGTAAGGAGTCGGTAGGCGGTGCCAAAACTAACGAGTCTATCAGCACCCATGCTCCACTAAAACAATAAAATAAGCTGTAGAACGCTTCAAATCCGTTGAAGATTTTGCTAGACGGTTACGGCTCACCGGTCTTGAACTCCTGTACGCTTCTCACCAAACTGCACACGAATTTCATATGGTACATTTGCTTCCAAACATACTGCAGGATGAACCTCTATGTAACGACCTCCTAAAAGCTGAATACTCCGCATTTGCGTTTGAGAACTGATTATCTTTCATGAATTACCTGGATGCAGACGCGCGATCAGGAAGTCGTCAGAGGGATCACTGTCCTTACATTCTCCGCTGGGTTCACTTGGACGAACAACAGTGATTTGCACATTTTCCCATCCGACTGGATCCTGAAGAACTTGAATATGTTGAAAATCTCCACTGAGCGTTGAGGGGTTCGATAGCGTTTTTGAAAAAATAGATTTATTTCGCAGCTGAGATCGTGTGCTGTGTTATATTTTCCTTACCAACAAGAACTCGGTAAGCGTTCCAAGTTAGGCGGTGTGTGCATTGAAGACAGAAAATGCGCATCGCAAGGTCCGGCGTGGGCGAGCTGGGCGCGAGCTTAGTTGGGTGTTTAAGAGTTGACGGTGTGCTACATCTTTTTAAAGCGAAATCACCACATTACCCAACTGATACGGCGCTTGTAGCTCACATGCATAGGGTCGCGCATAGCACGCAATTACGCGAATTCTCAGTTCTAATGACACGCGCCCTAAGTCAGGGGGTAAAGATGACGTACGCTCGCATTCTGCGAAGTCACTGAGTCGCAGAATAGCAGCAGAAATAGCGAAACCACAGGATCGCGATATTGCGAAGTCTGACATCAACCTACACATATAACCCCAGGAACAAAAATAATTCACATAGGGAAACCAAACAAATGTGAAAAACATAAACAAGTCAAACTCACCCTGCCAGCATCGTATCGCAGTATGATGTTGTATTTTTGACTGACTTGAAGATTGTCCACTTTAAAACTAATCGCGCTCCTTTCGTTAGCCTTCACAAATCCTGGACCGGTCCATGTCACTGATGTCTCCCTCGAAGGAGTCTCTCTTTCCTCAACTTCAGCCTGCAAAAAACTCTATCGCTACAATGGTAGCGAAAAACACTCAGAACGTTTCAATTCATAGAAGAACCAACGTTAGTAAGGCCAGCATCTTCAGCCTCATACGTGAAATGATCAATATTGGCACAATAGTAGCTCGAATCAGCAGTGTCACACCTAAACTACAGGCTTTAAAAAGCGAATCAGGAGGATGTCAAGCACACAGTGTAAAGAAAGTACTATAAACTTTACCTTCGACCACTGAATCCTTCTCTGCAGAGACATTGGCCAGTAACCAGATCGCACTGATTGTTCAATGATCCTCCAATGTCACAGTCACATGCTTTGCATCCGTCAACGTCCTCGGACAATCCATAGTGCTCAGGCTTAAATATGAGAATAGGTCATACGTGAGAAGCAGCAACTTTCTGAGGAAGTGACTACAGAAAATGTGCGGCTGAGGCCGCCGTTAGACTTCGCCATTTTGCGGTGCATGCAAGGTTGTGGAAATGAAAGATCTTAAGGCAGCAGCGTGTGCGAGAGTGCAACACCGCAAAATCGCAGAGTCGCAAAAACGAGAAGTCTGACGGTAGCTCCAGGCAGTTGCGCTTCAGCTGTGAACCGATCTTACGATTGTGTATTGGCCGACTCAAAAAAAGACATTACGAAGACGTATTCACAACCGTACACATCACGGCACACTCTCACCGTTTTGTGAACTATTTAACTGACCAGGCATTGGTCACAATTTTCTCCGGTGACAAGGCGTTTACACGTGCAGTGGCCTGTCATTTTGTCGCAACCTTCGTTGTTATACGTTCCAAGAAGATGGCAAGAACAAGCAGTACATCCATCCGGATTGGATGCCTGCAGATCCCAGAAGCCGTTCTTGCACCGATCACACCTACAATGAAAGCCCTCCAATTGTGAATCTTTTATGTATAACCGTTTAATCCAGTTTTTTAGCACGTTTGAAAAATCTGCTTGAGAATATTTTAGCAAGTGATTTCAAATAGGAAATTTGAGATGTTCAAATCCATGTGAGTGTAACATACATGCCAGAAGAAAAGACGTGGTATAGTTACCTACACCATCTTTGAAGTTAGTGCCTCATACAAAAACTTCGAAGCCCTCTAGCCTTCCCGAATAAATCACTTCAGACCCTTCTTTAAATTGGATGGCAATGACAGTTGAGACCGCAAAATTTCACACAAGAGAAGGTGGGTATGGGCCGAATAAAATGTCGTATCCGATACAGGAATGCAAGATCTCTGATATTCTCTTCGAGTCACTAAAGATTAACTGCTAGACCATGACAAATGGCACAGCACAACGAGAGACAGAATAATTACTGTCAAAGTGGAATCAAACATAACCTAATCATCGATTGATATATGGGATTTGCATATCTACGAAAATGGAACGGAGTCCGCACATAAAAGAATAAAAAATGTGAAACAAAACAAAGACTGATTGATAAAATTCGAATGTAAAGAAATAATTGAAGAACTTTAAGACAGTGATAGGGGTAATTCAGGTCGAGTATGAAAGATCACCAAGTATGAAGGTCGAGGTGTTTAATAGTACGAAAGGGAAGAAAAACGGACAGAAACGGTCAAAACCCGAGAAATAAGACCACCTTCCCGCCCCTTATTCTCAAAAAGGCGAGTCGCTGGGATAAAACAAGCGGCAGCTGTTGAAGAAGACAGCCCTTATGAAGCTCGGGGCACTCATCCTCATCGGAAATTTCGCCACATAGTGCCTTCCTGTTGCTAGAACCTTAGCTTTCATTTGCGTGACCCAGTTTAGGAGTTCTAATTAGCCCTATCACTGTTTTTGAAAAACAAAACCTAACGGAGGTACTCACCGCGGTCCATCCACGTTCGGCTTACAATAACACTTGCCGGCTATGAGACCACGCTCAGGATCCTCCTCACCTTCACAGATACCCTTAAAAAGATTAGTTTGCATCTATCAATCCCTAAATGTATTTCTAGAAGATCCTTTTTGCATCAGGACATTAAAATACTCACATCATCTTGCGATCCAGCCTTATCACAATTGCATGGAAGGCAAACGTATGGATCGGTTATGGGACGCTGAGGATCACGGTAAAAGAAAGGCTTGCATTGCTCACAGTTCTTTCCCTGAGTGTTATGCTGACAGTCATCGCAAACTCCTCCCGATTGGAACCCTGCGAATCGGTATTTGTATCACAGGCATAGCACACAGACTGCTGAAGAGGAATAAGACATCAAATAAAATATTCAACTTACCGCTAGCTTGATATACCGCTCTGTCGAAATGACATCGTGCAGCATGCCCGTTACATTCACATCTTCTACACTCGTTGGTATCTTCTCCGATAGCAGGACGCCATGGCAGGTCATTATAGAAGTCACGACATCTTTCACAATTGAGACCCTCCGTGTTGTGCATGCATTCACAACGTCCGTGGACCTAAAAATACTCGACATCACAGATTCTACAGTACTGTATAGAAATTAACGACAAAAACCATGCAGGAGAGAGCTTCACACTCTCTCTTGGACCTTCACACTCAAAGAAGCCGTAAAGCCCAAAAATCTCACAATATCAGCTCGAGATAAGGCTGGGTCATTGTTGTTCTCGATGGGAATACAACGCGATGCATGTCCATAGCAAGAACAGGATCCACGAACCACAATTTCGTATATAGCATAATAGTACTTTTCCTCAATTTCTGGCCTAAATTACTCAAATAACTGTGAAAGGTGATAAAACACAAATACAAATCTCCACACAACTTACCTGTAATCCAGAAGATCGTCTCCGAGAGTATGTAATTTCGTAAAATTGAACCGTAGATTAGTTATTTTAAGCAAGTTCGCAATCTCATCGGCATAGGGGTTCTCCGTTGCGATGTGAGGAGAAATAACTTTGTAAACCAACTGAAATCAGATATTAGTGAGCATGAGAAGAAATGTTAAAGGGATAAACAAGAGACATTACAAAAAGAAATATCACTGATCGAGATCACCAACCTCTCCTCCAGTTGAAGGAGCAACGTCGGAATAAGCACGAGTACAGATCACATCAGTATGCTTCTTCGGTGGTCCTTCAGGGATTCCCGGGAATGTTCCCGCACAGTCGTACGCGAAGTATCGGTACACCTGCCTTCAAAACAACATTTCTTCAAATTTTTTTTTGAAGAGAAAATGAGAATATTTCCAAAGGTGTAATACTGTGATGCGTTTTATTCTCAAGAGAAATTCGGTACTGTTTAACCACTGCAACAACAGCAGATGGAAAATATCGGTGGACCATTATGCACAGATTCCCACTGCTTACAATTGCCAGATACATATTTGGCTGAGGCCCTGCACAGCGTAAATTTTTATCGGAATCGCTCGAAATTCGGAATCGCACGAAAATCAAAACATACACATGGAAATTTTTCGTCACGAACGTGACACTTTACGATAGGCATGATTGTGCCACGATCGGTAATTGGGATAATAATGATAATAACACTCTTTTTATCAGATTTAGCAGAAAAGAACTGCAACGGAAAACTGGCGTCTCTGGCTATACCGCGCGTCATGTTTATGAAAACTACCCCACTAAACTCTACAGAAGAAAGTTCAGGAGAGCTTTTTTTCTGACCGGCAGCTTCTGTGGTTGCAGGTCGACCAGAACGAAAAAAACGAGAACAATTGCACAATGTAATAGTACATAAGCATAGTAGATTATGCTTGTAGATATAGTAGTGTGCAGTGCGAAACTGAAGTGTAACTTCTAGCTCTCACCATGTCTTTCCAAAGTCAGCAGATCTTTCAATGATCATCGCAGCAGGTCGAAACGACTTGAACGTCATTATGAGATGGGTGAAGTGGAATTCGGCCTCGAGATCGAGTTGCACAGTGACATTCTGTACCCCGTTTTCCGATTGCCACCAGTTGCGGTTCTTGTCTTCGTAACCATCGGATACGACATTTTCGATTCTAAAAGAATTGATACAGGTAATCGAAGGAAAAGTTTACTGAGCTCCACCACAAGCGTTTAGATAGAATAAATAAGAATGCATAAACATTCGGCAGAGATGGTAATGACTCAATAGGTGTTGGTGCTGACCGTGTACATTGATTTGATATTAATAAACGTTGGCAGCATGTCTACAAAAATGGCGAAGTGCTTTAGCGAAAACATCATATGAGTGTGCAATTCGACCCCCAGAGGTACTTAGGCGTGCAATTTTGATAGGATGTCCCCTCTTTGCTAGCACAGTGGATTAACGTATATTTCTCTTTGAGAAATACCATCTGGCCAGCATATGTTTAATTTGACGAACATTCAGTTTATCGTTGATCCATAGGGCGAAAGAAAACAAATGATTACAAATACGACATAGCAAGCAATAACTTTGAAAAATAACACGTAGAAAACAGCCCTTGACACCTTTTTACACCGTTATGTGAACATCAACTACCTGTGACTCAGTCTGTACGGCTCCCTGTACGGTCTCCATTCTGTTCGCGAATCACAATAGAAACACTTCGTTTGTTCCTCCAAGTGAGAAACGATGCAAAATCTGAAATCGGGTGAAAAATCAGCGAGGATTGCGACACATATGGTGTTTACAATGCAGCTGCGGACATCTGTCGAGAGTGCATTACGAATAAACGAGGACTATACGTGTAATTAAGACAAGCATTACGCTCTGTATTTCATTTCGTGTTTTGAGTCAAAGATGACTGACCCCTCGGAAACCGGGACGGGCAACCGAGGAGTAAAATAGTTGGGTCAATTAATAGGGTGGTAGGCGCAAAATTTTCGAAGCTCCTTTCCCTTCCTAGGCTTAGGCTAAAGCACACGAGACAGATGCTTTTTCATGTAGAAGGAGGGGATATGAGTTTTGGCCTAAGCCTAGAGAGGTAAAAAGCTTCAAGGTCGGTGAAAAGTTGCGTCTCCCCCACTTTAATGACCCTAATGTTTTTTAGTCCTTCGAAACTTTTACGAGTGTTTGAAGATTAGAATATGCGGGCCTACTATTGCGAGCCGACTATATTTTCTTAAGGTGGGACATATTCTCTTTGGATCCATTTCGTGACAAAGGCATCATTCAAAAAGTAAAGATGGAAAAGGGCGCGATTAGGCCGCGTTCATACTTTGCGATTTTGTGAGCGATTGAGCGACTGAGCGATTGAGCGACTGAGCGATTGAGCGACTGAGCGACTGAGCGACTGAGCGACTGAGCGACTGAGCGATGATTGTTGTTGTTGCTGTTAGTTTTTTAAACTATGAACGTGTTCGTCTTAGATTCATGTTAGGCTTATTTGATCTTACGGTTGCCATTTGATACCTTGGTTTTCTCACTTTATTAATTAAACGATGTTTTTTGAAAACTTGTCATACGGTTTATGCGAGTGAATTCGTTTAATTTTTCTTTCAATTTTCTCCATTTCATTACCAATGGTTACAGGAGGCGTATATTTGCGGATGCATGATACATCGCCCACAGACGATTTATAGTTGTGCAAGGTCATGAACATATTCCGCTCAGTCGCTCAGTCGCTCAGTCGCTCAGTCGCTTAGTCGCTCAGTCGCTCAGTCGCTCAGTCGCTTAGTCGCTCAGTCGCTCAATCGTTCACAAAATCGCAAAGTATGAACGCGGCCTTACGGAAAGCGTTTAAATACCGAAGGCTCTGACTTTCAGGTTTGTTCGATCTTCACCGATAGGTTTGTGAGGGGGTGCAAAGGGTATGTAAACACCCAGAACTGGAACTGTACCGCGTAATCACAACAAGTAGTAATATTCTCTGAGGTCGAACGCACATGTATTGCCGAACCACATCGCGCCCGAAGTTTTGCCCTATCCATGATGCCGCAAACTGCGAGAATATAATACGAAGACTCTCAAGAATGCATTGCAATTACTCTCCATCTGTATAGTCCCACATTACCCTCTTAACATAAAACTAGTTTATAATGGCCCAAATGTTTGCGCAATTGAGTCGTCGCTGAAGGGCATCTTTGAAGACGAGTTCTATTGAGCCAATCAAGTTAATAAAGTCAGGAGAGCGTTTTTAAAACGAGTAATCGATGATAAGGGACGAGGTTCACAAAGTTCAGGAACGCGAAATAATAGAGGCACTGCTCACCTTTCTCTACCCCTCGTCCCACAGGTGGACGAGGACCTCAGACGATGTTTTCGTCCGATCAAAAGATTTCCAGTGATTGGATAACACGAGCGATCCTTACAACGATCTTCCGTGTGCTGTTGTTGCGGATGTTGTTGTTGACCATTGGTCAACGTACTCGCCACCACGGCGAGCACCACAAACGGAAGCGCTAGATGCATCCTGAAACATCTGGAAGCTTTTGTGGAAGCGGCTGAAGCTTTGAAGAGACTCACACAGTGCCCGTTCAGCAAAGGCGACGAGATGTGGCGCTTCGATGATGGACACCTAAGACATTGTTAATCACACGCCCGTATAATTTCACCATTACGATGCAACTATACATACTGCACAACGAGGTGGGCGAAAGGTTCGAGTTTTTGCACACGAGAAAATATAACGCCAAGGTACACGATTATAATAGAATAAAAAATAACAAAAAAAATAAACACATGGATGATGTGTCAGGTATACACCACAAAGAGGTCTTCACTCTCGAGGTGGAGTTATTCCTCATACCCCGATCGTCTACATCGCTAGCAAGTCTGTTCGCGGAACAGGGTATAGTACAATTCGATTAACGGGACGAGTACAGGTGACGGCACAATCAATGGCAAGTAATAAGGGAGAGTTTGCGCGGTCATTGCGGTGTGGGCCGCGGGTCGAGTTGGGGTCATTGGGCTGGGAATCATCAGTAGCCGTAGCAGCAGTAGTAGTAGTGAGAAGGCCGGCGCCGATAAGCGGCGACACCCTTCCTTGCCACTCCTGCTCACGAAAATATCGTCTATCGATCAGTGTTCGGAGAAGAAAAGGTCCGAATCATCGCACTTTCTCTCGCATTGTACACACTCACTGTAAGTGCTATGTTGAATTATCGTAGACGGAGAAATGAATTCAATGCGAACAGTCGGGATTTCCACGAACACGGTATCCTTGGGTACTCCCCCTTGAAGCGCGGTCAAGGAAGTGTTCAGGGACCTTTCGAGGCTTCTATACCAAGCCCTTTACTGGACTCTGCTGAAAACACATCTTAAGATTGCAACAGGCCTTTTCCTCCTCATCACTACCCACGCCCCTTACCATATCACACCTAATAGGACAAGTCGTTGTCCAAAGAAAGCAGCAACACCTTCTAGAGAATTTACTGCAGAAAAAAGTACACAAATCTTCTTAAATATTTGCTATGTTGACATAGCGGCTAGAAGTGTAGCATTGCACTTTCGCACTCCACAGTTCTTTTTATCTTGAGCCATTCATCAAAGTCGAATAGTGGCTGCTATACTTTGTTATCTTACATTCCTCTCCATCACTTCTTTTTTATATCAGCTTGGAGAACGAATTACTAACCCGCTAATTGCTGATCAAAATCCACCAGAATGGCTAAAAACTCGTTTGATTACTTTTCCACTGCTGGGCAGAGCATGGCCTTCCCGAGAGACTCGATCAGCCATTTCATTTTCCTCTCCATCACTTTTTTTTACCACGAATATGCGTTTGAGAGAACTGCAAAAGTACCGATAGGATGAGGTCACACAGGCAGAAAGAGGTTTATTTGCTTACACTTTCCCTTGGTATTTCGATGAAAAAATTTTTTGCTACCATTTCCATTGACTACACGATGACTATTTGTGAGCTATACGGGTATGGATCGAGAATTCACGAAAAGTAGGCGATAGATCGATCCGGCGTAGTGACAGGAGAGTGAACTGTTAATTGTGAAATAAAGCAATAATCCCAGAAAATGGTTTAAAAGATATTAGAAGTGATCGAGGTGCACAGCGTGCTGCATTCTGATGGGCATCGTGAGGTTACGCCCGTGAAGCTTCATACTATCTGCTGTCGCCGTGGCACAACGGCTACTGTGAAACGCATTTGGATCAAGACAGTATTGATGTTACGTAGATCGGTGGAAAAATAAAAAACAGGGGATAAAGTTACTACAAGGATGCTGAGTTATGGGCAAAAGCTTCGGTGCTGGACAGGACTCGAACCCGTCCGGCACCGAAGCTTTTGCCCATACTTGGCTCTTGCCTATACAGGCTTTTGTCCATAGCTTTTGCCCACCGAAGACGGACAGTTATCAAAAATTAAAAACAGGGGATAAAGTTCTCTAATCTCTTATGCACACGCACGCATTCCAGTTTCATTCAGAATCATGGCGGCAGGTGAATGATTTGGTCTACACAACGTATCATTATATTTGGCCTATACAAGGATGTACAAGTCAGTGCTTTATCCTGGTACCAGTTCACCTACCCCTGAGGGGTGGAAGGCTTGGTTGGCCTGGGCGGGCATTAATGTGGGATTTGATCACCGCATTTGCGAGTGCGAGTGCGCATTACCAGTCACCAATCACCTCTGTCCCAATAGGGAATATGTAAGGATAAATAAAAAAGGTTGAGAAATGTGAGGAACTGGTTAAAGGAATGATGCACGGAGAAATGAGTTTCTTTGTCACCCACATATTTATGTTGCATTTGCTAAATAAGGCGCATGCAAAGTTTCGTGCGAAAAAGTGAGAATCCGGTAAAGATACAGCTCCCCGAAGCGGTGGACGAGGGGGCGGGGTGTCCGAGTAAGTGCCCCGTCCCGTAGTCCGCCGCCGTTAGAGACGGAGACTGATTCCTCCTCCTACTATACGACTCCGCGGGTGGCCGACGACGGGACGGGCACTTACTCGGAAGTCCGGCCCCTTCGGCCACCACTTTGACAAGCTGTATCATTGCCGGATCACCACTTTTTCGCATGAAACTTTGCATGCTGCCTTTGGGCATATATACAACACAAATATATGGGTAACAAAGGAAGTCATTTTTTCTGTGCATGATTCCATTAATACTCAGGCTAGAGAAGAGAACTAACTCAGCAAGTACGAGTGAGAAAGAAAAACAGTACGCAAACAAAAAAGGCGACGAAAACCAGATCTTAGGAACTAGGAAGAAGTGTCTAATACAGTGATAATAATCACTTTGAATCGCGCCATGCATAACTCACATGCAGAATAGTAGATGCAGCAACTCGTACAACAAATGGCATGGTCATTGAGCATTCAAAGCCAAATTATCTTTTTAAGTGGTGTGTTTGATAGGATATGACCGATCCAACTGCATAATCGGCACCCGGGCGAAATGCGATCTCGCGAATCACGCAAGTGCTACGCAGCGCATCTAGTCATTACACCATCACCATATAACAGCGATATGTGATTCGGCTGGGTTTGCAAGAAAATGTCAGAAATTCAAGCTATATATAAAACTTAGTGGGCAAGGAAAATTGCGGATTCGTTGCTCTAACAAGGCTGAAAGGCTTCAAGTCCCTGATGAACGTTTCGTCCATAATGTTGTCATTAAAACCAGAAATATCATAATGCCGAGTAGGAATTCCGCTGACAAATACAGCAGAGTAGTGTGCAATTGGAACTTCTGCATTGCAACGATCACTGCTTGAAAAAAAAGTGAATCGATGAAATTGCTCTGAACTGCAAGCGGTTCGAGGGAACAGTCAACTCATTCGGTTCCTCTATAAACTGTATCCGGTTTTTCGAGCTTGACAAGGAGCGGCTGAGTGAAACGTTTATTTAATCCAGATCTTTCGACCCTACGGTCATCCTGAAGAGCTCTAGATGCTGCCCCAAAGGGTATCGAAGTGCTATGCTCATTAAATGCGTCACCAGCAAAGAATTGTCTGCTAGGTTTTCCCCATTTTTGTTACAATTTTGCGACTGTATCCATTATAAATGGGCCATCAGAGGCTACTGCATCATTGTAGCCTTTGGTGCCAGGCCTCTTTCATGGATACTCATGGCTTACCCTAATCCCAATTTCCCCACGTTCGAGACGTGGAACCCAATTAATAATTTTCGTTCTGAAAACGGATTATGCCAATGCACGTCCCGTTCACCGTGGGCAGAGCTCAACTTGGCCCATGTGTGTTCTTTACGCTTTACCATACCCTACCACCTCAAACTTGTCCCCATTTTCCACAGGTTGATTTTTATGTTATGCCTACTTTCACGAAAGAGGAACAGACAGACGAAGCGTTTTATTATATAGTACATAGGGTAGGAGAATATTGGACAGTAGGGTAATTTTGCGACAATTTGCCCGCACTTCCCTGGAGGCATCAGTGGGGTGCAATTCATGGAGACGGGACCTAACAAAATTTGATAGCTTATTTGCATTATTTCATTCTCACGGTTATGATGAATGTAACGTTTTTTTGAGAAGGAACTTGATTGCTCTTTTTTCATGAAAGTCGCCTGTTCTTCAGTATGGACGACGGACGACGACTCCATGAATTTCATAAACAAGATGAGCAAATTTCAAAATTATATTTTATTTCGTCGCAATTTGAACAATCACTTTTCTAATTTTTCTCACTATCAAACATTATATATATCGGCTTATCAATATGAATGAATGTAAATAGCAAAATCATTCCTCAAAAATTAGAGGGAATTTTTAGGTAGAAAGGTGGATTCGAAAAGCAAAAAAATGTTGCATAAACTCCCCCATATCCTACATATGTAGTGGAGGCAAAACAATCTGTATAAGAAGATAACTCCTCCCACCACTATATCTGCTCCCACCACTTTCACATGGAGATGAAATTCATACCTTGCTCACAAAGCAGTCGTCAACATGAATGATTCACGTATTTAATCACTTTTTTTTCGTACGCGTTGCACTTTAGGGCGAAACTGAAGAAGCGATTCCTTCGAGAATGCGTAACTTTTCATGAAATGGAGGTAGTATAGTGAAAACGGCGGGTTCTCATTGGCCTGAGATAAAATCCAGGACCAATGCCGTGCAGATCACTTGAACCTTCTACTCTCTTTCAGAATCGATGAAAGGTATTGTTTCTACTTGTATGTCGGATAATACATAAAGCAATCCCTTATACACCGGAGGCCCTGCAAGGCGTAGCATAGGCAAAATTGCATTCGAACACTACCACTATTCTAACTGGAACTGGAATGTGCGGCACATTCGAAAAAAAGGATGTTAATTGAATACTTTATCATCTGGATACTCAATTTGTGACTGCTTAGTGGAAGAATTGACGGGTGCTCACAATCAGCACTACCTAATTCACAAGTACATACATACATACGTAATACCGATGCATCTTTTGGCCTTTTCTCGTTAGTATGTAGACTTTTCATGGAAAACTTTTAGGGTACATACTGTAACAGGATGAAGCTATGGCCGTTCATCGGAACCATTTTGGTTTTCTACGAGACAGATGGATTCCTTCTAGATCTCGTCATGAGCCGCTTAAATAACAGTGGCGTTTCGGACAACGAGAAAGATACCGACATGTGCTGAGGTAGACTTCCGAACCAAGTACTAAATGTTCGCGAATTGAGGGCTGATTTCAAAGCGCATATACAATAACCTGAGAAAAATCTCATAAAGTACTGAATGCAGAATGAACGGGTCTTGAAAACCATCTTGAAATGTTCACTTATGCTGAAATATGATCAGAACCACAAGAGAGGCGACCGGAAACATAAACAAAAACAACATTCATCAAACGTTCCAGTGAAAATGATGATTTTCAAATGAAAGCCCAAAGAACTGCAAACCGATTCACCGTCGTTGTACGGGATTCGCCACGAGTACTTGGAGCAGCTGTACCAGAAAAAGTAAATAAAAAAATGAAGGATATGTCATGGAGCAAAGGACAGCTGGATTCACACGTGTGCTGTCGGCGCCAGATTGCTCGGCCGTAGACTACTACGAAGAGGGCATTAAACCGAATAGTTCTTCACTAAAGAATCTCAGCAGCAGTCTACACTGCAATGTAAGTGCATAACTCACTGATACGTCCCGCTGACCTTCTATTGTATGTATTACGCCATATGAATACTGTGTAAATGCACGATAATAAACCTTTTAATAAAATAAATAAAAGATACGAATAATAAAATTAAATCAGAGTTTGAAGGATAAAGTTGTGGCGTCGATCAGTGCCTCGTTAGGATGCGCCGCGTATTCTGGTTCCATTCACATAGTGGTGACAGTTGAATGCGGGCCTATACAATAACCTGCGGGAGCTAGCTGAAGCACAAACAAATGCTTTTATCCTGCCAGACGATCTGGTACATTCACATATCCAAGAAGGTGGGATGGAGGTTGATTGGCCTGAGTAGGCGTTGATGAGAGATTTGATTCTCGACCGCAATAGAGGGAGTGGTGCGGCTCCGGTCACTACACCACCTACACCCTAAACTTGACTTAACCCCTGTAAATAAGCTAACCTACTATAGACAGGGTATAACCACGGAAAAATTATGACAACTTCCTGGGTGACAACTTCTGAAATGCGAATGAATTTAATCGAGGAAGAAATCTTAGAAAAGAAGTCAGTACATACAATTCTTCGAACATTTTTTAAACAGCTCAAAAACATCCCAGTTGAGAGAGCCGTGTACAATTCTAAAATCTGGGAAGGTCATTTTTTGTGACAATGGCGCTCGCATATGAAGACTACAGAGAGAGCTCAAGAGAAAACAACCACTCGTTGTAGTAGATAGACCCTCCATGGACAGACCAGCACCCTGCAAGAATCCTAGAGTTTTAATTATTCTCAGAATTCGGGAATTCACTTTCACATATACGTCTTCTCATAAATATATAACGTTGCACAAAAATTTTCGCGACATTTTCCAGGAATTTCCTACGCTTGAGAAAGAAGATGCTTCTCTAGGTGGGACTCATGCATGGAGTGTGCACTCGGTGCAATTAAACGTTCGATTTGAATTACTCAATTGTCTACGTCGCGACGAAAATGACGACTTTTCAAAGAGAAACTTGACATTTCACGAGTGTAGCTTGCGCCCTCACACGATAGACAAAGCCATGGATATCGCGACCCCGATGAGCTGACTTTGGCGAGTTTTATTTTATTTTTACCTAAGCTTGTAAGCTTACTTTTTAGATTTTTCTCCTTCAAATATTAAATATATTTCGATATATAGATTAAAAATTAATATAATCAACAAATGGTTATTCGAAAATCAATACAATTTTTTGGTGGAATAGATTGGAAAAAGAGGAAGTAAAGTGTTGCACAAATATTCCTATCAACTAATATAGATAGTTGCACTGATGACTTAAAGCGCCCTCAGTGTTTTCACTCACTCGTCTGGATATACTGGGTAACTGTAAAGCCTTGAGCTATTGCACATGAAGGCGTACGACAAAGTGGCCTTGAGAGGGACTGTAGATGTGTATAAGCGTGAGACTCTTAGCTAAGGCTTGTTGCATGTTTGCCTTGAGAATGAGTGTCCAAATCAAACATAACCTACAATCAATAGTCAATATAGCCGAGAGTGGATGCCCTTCGGAGCGAAGAACTCTCTGGCATCAGCCGTTAGAGGACATCCGATCGCTAGAGACGATGAGATCGAAAGGTCAGCCTAGTGATACGTGGGCTGTGGGCAGGCACCACTCGCGATGGCTGCTGCAGCTGGCCGTTGCCGCCATCACCAGCGCCATCGCCATCGCAAAACACACGCCTGTTCACTCGATGGCACGGCTATGACTCAGATCTCTACAGAAAAAACCCCGTGGCCATCAGCCAGATGCTTCCTATCGACGTAGCACGTCTGGTCGAGACTATTGCTGGAAAGGCTGCAACTCCGCAGATCGCACTTGAATGACACCTGTTCCTTATCGCCATTTCCTCGATTGCAAAGCAATCTTCAGCCACTAGAATGCACTTCGGTTAATTCCACTTTCACTGATTCGGTTACCACTATCCCCCGCCCTCTTCTGCTGTGGGACTGGAGGGGTACACTTTGTCTCCAAATCGACTAATTTTCGAATAACTTCCTCACTATCTGTGATAAAGATAAATCTTACAGCAGACCTATCACTCATTCTGAAGTGAAAAGAGGTGTGACCATCAACAGCTGAGCGTAAGTCAGTCCAGTGGTCACAGAAAACAAACACGCCTGGCACCTATCAACTCAGTTCAGGGATGAGAATTCATTCAGCAGGAAGCAGCTGGATAAAAAAACTTGGCAACCACTGCTTGCTGTCGGACTCGAGTGAGGTATCTATCGGCCACGAAAAACGTTGAGAAGCCTATGTACGCAGAAAGAAATAGCAATGTGTGATGTTCTGTCAGACGGTTCATGATTGATAAAATTTTGTTTTTTGTAAGCGCTGCGTTTCGATTGAGGATCGAAGACTTTAAGATGCGATTTGGCCAAGCGGCGTTGACCAATGCTGGGCTTGGTTGGCTCAGAATTTGTAGTGCCCGGCACTGACCCAGAACATGATTCATTGGGGACTCAGTGACACTCGCAGAACGTGGAGGAAAATATTACAATATCTTCCGTTTTTTCGACCACTCATCCTCAGTGGAACAGGAAAAATTGCGTGTCAGAAAACTTAAAGGAATCGTCCACGGAAAAAAATGAGTTCTTATGTTACCCATATATTCATGTTGCATTTGCCTGATGTGAGCCGCATGCAAAGTTTCGCGCAAAAAATGTGAATCCGGCTAAGATACAGCACCACAAAGTCTAGGCCTGGTGGACGAGGCCTCCGAGAAAGTGCCCACCCCGTCGTCCGCCGCGTTCGGAGACGCATTGTAATAGAAAGTTACGTAAACAGTCCCAATCCCGTTCCCAACCGCGGCGGAGGTCAGGACTGGGCTTTTACTCGGAGGCTCCGCCCACCCGGCCAAGTATTTGGGGAGCTGAATTTTAGGGATTCTTGTTTTTTCGCGTGAAACTTGGCATGCGGCCCTTATTAGGCAAATACAACATAAATATATGGGTAACAATGAAACTCATTTCCCGTGGACGATTCTTTCAAGCTCAAGAAAAATGTCGTCGACTCCAGTTAACTGGAAATCTATGGCGGTGACCTTTTTTCGAGGGAAAGTTATTCGTAATTGTTACATAATTTCCAGAGCCTTTCAATAAGCGTGCAAATCAAAGGCACACCATCGATAGCAGATTGGTTTTTAATGGCTTGGTGCAAGTAGGTCGCCTGCTTGAACACAACCAAGCCACGCACCTCCAGCCAAACCACACCTGGCCTTAGATGAGCGAATTCTCAATGCGGGAGAGTCGAAATGGCTGCAAGTTATTTTCCCTTATTGCAAATTTCCTTCTCCACGTGAGCGCCACGTTGGTTGAGGCCAGATGTGATTTGGTTGGATGTGCGTGGCTTGGCTGTGTTCAAGGAGGCACAACACCGTGAGGGTGCACCGTGCAGCCGCAACAAAAATGCAGCTTGAGCAGTTACCTAAGGACCTACTTGCCCCAAGAAAGTAAGCCTCTAATCAAATTATCGCGTGATTGCCTTCAAGTCAAGTCTACAGTGTGCAGTCAAAGTCGAACTAGCCGACCCCAGAATATGTAGGCCAATTGAAAGTTCTCCAAAAGCAGCTCAGATCCTTGTTCTAACAATGGTGAATTGCTTCTTTTCGGAGTTGGTTAGATAAAAATGGTAAACTTAGCACTAGTGCATTGTGCATTCATTTTAGGCGGCCAAAACACAGCCACACTTTTCCATGCATCATTAAATCTCAAATTCGCAAGTATCTACATGGATGCTGGATGGTGCCGCGGTATGGGATCTCCCACTACAATGGAAACTGTTCAAAGCCTCCACCGTACATAGCATGTGGATTTTTCAGCCAACCTCGCTTGAAAATATGGGCGATACCTACGTTAGACTGGAGCATATTCGCAGAGACTTTAGCTCCATGTACACAGAATCCGTGACTTTTAAGACTCCCACAACGTCACTAGGTTTACGGTCAAGCGGTGACCATGCCCATCCTTTGACGAGTTCCCTGTATTAGTATTCTCCAGCAAAGCTAGAAACGGGAGTAGAGCATTGCGCGAGTACTGAAATGAGAAAAGAGAGTGACATTTGACTTTAACAAATTGTATCCTTTCAAAAGTAGGAGGGCTTTATGTGATTTTTTTTCGGTTTGGATATTCATCTTTTTCCAGGTATTATGTCGTGGTAGCATCACCCACTCATGAATACAACGGAATAGATTCGTATGAAGGGTATGATCTACATAACAAATTGTTTGAATATCATATGTGACAGGGCTAGAGGCCACAGGCTGTATCAGGGTCGCAGGCCGTGGTCAAAATCCGTGTGTCCCAACTTACACCCGAGATTCCAGTACTTATTGCTAAAGGTTGAAAGAATGCAGCCAAACATTTATGAAGTATTATTGCTAACTAGTTCATATGCGAGAAAGAAAAGATACTTGTTTTAGCTTACAAGATCCTAGCAATACACCGAACTACACAAGGCATCTTTGGAGCTGAAAATTATGTCGGAGATTTTAGTCCAACGCACAATGCCATACCGAGCCTTACCCCGACGAAATGTGCGATTTGGGTAGCCTACACGGGATTTGAGACTGCGATCTGTGAGACTGCATGGCAAGTCTCCTTGCCACACAGGAAGTAATCTTCATCCCATACTCCCTTCATCGGTCGTAACAGCACCGATTTGGTCAGGAAGAAGTGGTAAGCGTCAAACACACAAACGAATTATTCACTGGTATTTGTTTTTGTGTGATTACTAGCACAATATCTTCCCACTAAGCCTCGTGACAGGGTCTACTATATTTATTTCTTTATCCTAAACATGACGAGGTTCAAGTACGATGTAGTCTACCAGTATTCAGAATAGCGTAAACGTTGCTTCTCACAGGGTCAAGCTTGACGCCGTGTAAAATTTTTGAAAATCACGACTCTCCCTGCAGCCGTCTGCTCTGCCTGCATATACGACAGCATTGTTACCTAGGGCAAATTGTGATAGTCGACCAAGAATCTTTTCTAGTGATCTGCTCAGAGGTCCAGTCTCCTATATAAAGCGTGGTTGTTTAGAAACAGCCGACCAAAACTTCAAAATGCCCCTTGCTGTTTTCAAACCCGAAGTACGACTCCCCCGTTGAGGATTCATTTACCAGCAGCCATCCTGCGGCTTCACATTGCCAGAAGAGAAGACACCGAGTTCTATATCCGACACACACACACCAATAGTGATTCCCTGCAAACTTACTTCAAGCAGTATTCAGTCACGTCCAACTGTACGAGGAAGCACCTTCACGGACTAATAAAGTACTGGTGAATTCAGCCCACGCGAGTGAGACACATATAAACAAATAAAATTCATTGAACCAAAATAGGGGATGAGGCACCCGTCAACCTGATAAAATTGCAGAAATCACAGTAATACGAAGCACACTTCTGTGAGATGAACAACGATCGATCGATTCACTACGTTCCATACATGAAAACGAGTATGAAGTGCGTAACGAGAAAGGCAGCAACCATAATCACCAGACGGGACGTGAAATCGTGGAGAAAAGTGAGCACAGAATCTGAACAGCACCTGATCAGCTTGACAATTTAGGGAATGAGAGATATCCAGGCTCTGCTTAGCGAAGCTATATAATGAGCGAAGAACTTCGTCTTTACCGAATTGCCCAATGGTGCAAAAAATGGTTTTAGTTTCTATCTTACCATTACATTTTGCATGACCTACGGCTAATCTTGATGACATGTGAATCAAGAAATAGATACAGTAATTACAGAGATATTATACCTCATTCAATCCTTGTTACTGTTCTTTAAAACGTTTAACAGTCAAGCTCTTCGAACTCGAAGATTGCACATGATTGCTGATACTAATCACTGAATTTTAGCGCGATCATATGTCATTTTATCGAAGGAGATACCAAATCAACGGGAAGGTTTGCGAAAGCGCTTCAGTCGCCAACCCGACTAAAGAGAGAGATCTGGACTTAAGCACCCCCCCCCCCCTCGTCATAAAGGTGGATATCATGGTGGCTGAAGGTCGCGCCTCTCCTGGGACTCAAGTAAAGTCTTCTAATGCTATGCTTTACGCAACCGGAGATCTCGCAAAGTCTCCCCTCAACATCGATGGTGCACATATATAATAAAAAAATTGTCGCTACTACTACTCGTGACACAAGATGAAATTTGAAATACTCTAGTCGGGCTGGAAATACTGACATAAATAACATATTCTAAATCTTACCATTAACTAAACGGATAATGTAGATTGATCTAAAAACTTATGTCATCGCCCGGCTATTATTACAGAATTTTCTACAACCGATTTATATTGTACAGAATACTGCGTTATTATTCAACGACGCGCACCTTTCTGTTCAAAGTAGAAAAGAAACGTACGACTTCGCTTCATCAGGCTTTGCACAGCTGTCAAGTCCTTCAAATGTAATGCGGTCCTCACGTCTTTCACAAAATGAGCACCATCTTGGACCTGAAAATCTGGACATCGCTTCATACACGCTCCTTCATATGACGGCACTTAGGGCACTCGATCTGGATTAGGTCACCATATATACGGCAACTATCAAGATAAAATAGCAATGGTATACTTATTCCTTCTGTGATTTTTTGGCGGCAATGAGCGAGTATCCGTGCCCTTTACTTGTGAGACATTAGAAGGATTTTCTCTTGTGAGAAATAAAATTTCCAATTCGATTGACTATTCACTGAACCCCTTCTTCTTCAAGAAAACTTTTTCGCCCTATAATAACGCCTTCCATTGCCATTATCGTGAGTTGACCAGTTTATCCCTATTCATCGCGACACAGGAGGTCAGTAAGATGGGTCATTTGACCACAACGAGGCTATTCGCAACCCTCCTGCATGGTACGCAACTCTATGTACATAAACTTCCTCTGCCCTCTGCTAGCTCATGCCCTGCTGCTTTATTTATTGTGTTATCCGCGTGTTTACACTCTTCTTCTTACCATCATGTTCTTCAAAGCCCTATACCCAATCGGAGCTGTCCAGTACTCATGCATCACTAAAGAAGCTATTTGCAGAACGAGAAATCTAGGTCTCTCTAATCGCTCCAGCCGAGGGTGGTTTCATTCTGTGCGACACCGCTCTATTAATACCTACTGAACCGCTCGTATTTCACTGACTATAATTTAACGATTCTTCCTTCTCTCCTTATTCTTTTCTTTTTCTTCAGCTTCAATATCTTTGATAGTAGAACGCATGAACCTCCAAGCTTGCCCAGCGATCATGACGTTCTGTACAAGCAATGAAACGTGTCTAATATGAGTCACACGATACAAACATGGCGCGTCGTAAAGTAGGAAAGCAGCCTTACTGTTACATTCAAGCATGGCGGTGTACTTCGTGGTAGACTGCATGCATAGAAAGTGAAGCTGAACAAAGAACAGCACTTACAAATAAACGAAAGCGAGCGCCGAAAAAGAGCAGGAACCACGGAAGAAATACGTTGAGTGTGTTCCATCTCAGCATGAACAAACGGATGAGAACGCCTGCAATCAACTCATTACTGAATCCGACATCCATGAATTCTATTTGAAAATGGTTCATCGCCCAGATAACAAAAGGTACTTCAACGACTAAACTTACTAGTACAAATTTCATTTTGTTTTTAAATTCAATCCCAAAAACTCCAAAGCGGCAATATCTAATCATAGCCTCAAAAAACTGAGTCAAACGCAGCTTTTTCACGATTCAGGAGCGGTTACGCAAAGCGATTTGGTAAATGCAATTGACAATAAAAACTCGCAGCGATGGAGTGGCATTGATCAAAAAAATTCAATTGGTCGTCTACACCGAAAAATAACATAGCTGCCGACCAATTCAGAAAGGAGGTGCGAAGAATCAACGCAAAATTATACCGACATCTCACAAAATTTACCATAAGCAAAACTGAGGGGAATATCCATCTGCCTGATCTTGGAAAAAAGCTGACACTGACCGGTAGCAGAAGGCGGATTTGAGCTCCATGTAGATGTACCTAAACTAGATATTTGTGCGTATTTTCAATCTTCATTGGGACAATCGCAACTTCGGTGAAAATTTGACGAGGGTGTTCTCCAGAAGCAAAACCCAGATGAGTCCAGCACACATCCAGCAGTAGTTTATTTCAAAACATTTGATACATATTTCTGAAGTTCGACCCCGTTCAGGCATCGAATTGCGAAGGTTTGGACAGGACACCAAAGTGGTTGGACACAGCACAACTCCATCATTTCTTTCTTCACTGATATGACTAAACCATTCAGGATGTTACCTTTAAGCTATCCTAGTATCCTTCCCAACAACAACCAAGCGTTTTTGAATTACGAAAATTTCCAAAAATCATTTTCACCAATGGGGCCGTAATGCGAATGAGGAATATGATTTTATGCTTCTCTGTAAGCTATTTTACAACTCGATTCTAGAACGCGCAAACCCTACCAGTGGCAGTTCTAGTCAGTCTCCAGGTCATTAAAAGATTGACCGTTAACTGATATGAAGTTTGATTTTACCAATGCTTGAGTACCTTTGGAACCATTGCGTGAACGAAGTTGTGAAAAAATTTTATTTTGAGAGTTTGAGAGTTGGACGCGTTCACACCGAAAGCCGACATGCCAAGCACCACGCTATTCCGCTACAAGATATGATACGATAAGTACCAATGTATGATCACACTCACTACTCTACATATATCTCAATGGTTCGTCAGCGAAAAAGATCTTAGAACGGACCACGACAAAAAGGCGAAACTGATGAAGAGGATTCCCTTTTAATTTTCCGGGGGCACGTCCTTTACCGAAGACTGCGCCACATACAGTTGCCATACAAATCTTACACTCTTGTTAGACACCTAGTTTTCAGTCTAATGATTCACTTTGGGAGTTCCTCACTCCATTAGCCCCTATCACTACGTTCCGTGAACACACCCTCTATCGTAAACTGCCAGAGTACTGAACAGTATATATGTTAATCGAGATATCAATTGAATATCGCGCAGTGCTTTCATGCTGAAGAACTATACCAGATAGGGCATCGATATCGATACTTCGTATCGAATGCCCATTATTCAATTCCTCCGAGTAATGCAGACAGAACCGTGCTCTAATCAACTGATTTGATTATGCAATGCAGCAAGAACCCATCATCGAGATCGATTACAAAAACTTTGTTTGATGGTAGCGGGTCAAAAAAACTTCACTGTTTTGAAATTATTATGATCATGGAAAACTTGAGCACACTGTGTCTGCACATAAATTATCTCAAATTTTTCGTATATGACATTAAGATGAAACGTCACAGGCCTTTCACCTCTGGGCCAGCTGGAATCGCGCCCAGATTTCCTGACCACTTCCTGTACGCTTTGAAAATTTGTACATTAATTAGTACACTATACAGAGGTGAGGATGTGCAGTTTTCAATTCCAATGAAATGATGAGTTACTACAACGTTGCCTCTACCCAAGAGCCATATACAGAGACATCCTGTTAGATGCAGCACGAGTCGACATGTAAAGAAGACGAGGTTTCCAGAATCAAATAAAAACTTAGAGTGCTGTCAATGAAAGGGGAGAGGACACACGCTATTTGCCTCCGCTCTAAATAGAAACATTAACTTCTTCATTCGTCCGCTTAAGCATATGCGAAGACACTGCTAAACTTGGGTGCTTGAGTGCGCAGATTGACACGTGATGCCCGAGAACTCGACATTGTTTAATATTGAAATGCACTCCTTATCGCGATGGCACCAAAAAATTCCAACGAAGTATACACAAAATAACTTCCTCATTATCACTCACACAATGATGAGCAGAAAGTATAATAGGCTTATCACCGCTAAACACTTGAAATACAGTTTACTCACTGGCAGTAGATTCGCTGGCATCGTCAGCTTCTCCACCGTTAGACAGAAACGACTTGTAATCTCCTCCCTCCATCATTGGCGGCAACCGCTGTTCACCTGCAATTTTATCCTCTTGAAGCACAGCTTGTGAGATTTCATGAAAACTCAATTCCCACGCTATCACCTCATTGCGCCCTATATTTCTACATCCACATCATCTCTCTCTTGTACCTACGTGTGTGCTATAGGACTGACCGCTTCATGAATAACCTCTATTACTTCATTCTCCATTACATCTACTTCAATCCAAAAAGGCACATTGGAAAGAGGAGTTAGAAAAACCATGTTCAATGCTGCAGCAAATCCGAAGGGAGCATTGCGAAGGATCGGTGGAGCAAAGAAAAATAATGAAAAATTGTGTTGAAACCACATCTGGTTCGATACAGTGTAAATTCAAGCCCCATACATGAGACTAGAGCGAGTAGCGTTTCATTAAAATTTCGACAAAAAATTTTACCTCCATCTGGACCAGAGAGTATTTTCTTGATCCTGTTTTCTCCATCTCCAAGAATACGTTTCAGACGACGTTCACGTCGCTCTGCTGCAGTTAGTGGCGCATTATTCTCCACCATTCCTAAAATAATAGCATAGAATACTATCACAACAGATGTCCAGCAAAGCAATGTAAATGTCTGTCCAAACTGAGGCTAAGGCCGCTTCCATACTTTGCGCACCGACGCCGTCACGCGCGTGCCTGCGTCACGCGCGTGCCTGCGTCACGCGCGTGCCGGCGTCACGCGCGTGACGGCGTCCATAGATAATGCGGTCCCAATCACACTACAGTATGGTGTTGTGGCCGATTCGGCCACGATCAATACACGAAGCGGCCACGATCACCTCCGTGGCAGAGTTGCTACGAGGGCTGGTCAACTTTCATGGCTGGCCTTCACAGACCCTCGCCGTCTGCATCTACTCCTCAGCGGCTAGTGATGAAGAGAGAGCGAAAAAAACAGAGTGAGAAGGGATTCCTAGCTCTTGCATTTTGGCCGTTCCATTCACTTCTTCCTTTGCTGCTGCACTACTTAGTGTCTCGACTTGTACCACAATCGGCCAAAATTACCTTTCCGATGTCTCCGAGAGCACAGGACTAGCGAATTACCTTCTCGTATTAGATAAGCCAGTTCCGGCGCACACTACTGTGCGCGATTCATGGCGACGTTGTACAAAATGGGTTTGATCGACATGATCACCGTTGTGTAGGAGATTGAGTGATTTTTCTTTCCTCTGCCTTCAGCTGAGCTTTCCAGTTGCAAAGAACAGGAGAGGTGACATGATAAGAAAGCTTTCGGCAGTAATATAGATAAGTCGCTTTTCATTGAACCCATTTTGCACGTCGACATGAATCGCGTGCAGTAGTGTGCGCCAGCCAACTGGTTATACATAGAAGGATCTTATGTGAGAAACTCATCGCTGGTTTAAATCCATCTTCTCCCCACGTTTGGGGCACATTTTAACCTTTTTTTTCATTTTTTTTATTTTTTTAAAATTAACAATTGCCTTAAAAGAGGACATTTCAGTGCACGCCCCGCCCACCGTGGGCGGAACTTAACTTGATCAATGTATGATCTGTACTTCTTGTGCCATGCCCTACCCATCCCACACTTGTCCCCATCTCCACAGGTCGTTTTTCATGTAATGTTCAAGCTCCGCCCACCACCGCAAACGCCCCGCTCACTGTGCTCAGGATTCTTTCCTGACCTTTAGAAACTCATCGCTAACCTAAATCCATTTTACCCCCTCGTTTGGGTCACATTGGAACCCATTTAACAATTTTCGGTCTGAAAACGGAACATTCCAGTGCACGCCCCGCCCACCATGGGCGGAGCTTATCTACAGTGGGATACCCCCCATATTACTTCAAAAATTCAGGATTCCAGCTTTGTTTGGACGCGAGATATGAATTTCCCGCCATTCACCTTTCAAGGCCCCTTTTCAGCGCTTATCAGTTGCTATCACTTCCGTTCCCTCACCATTGATGTCCCCTTACTACCCCTATATCACTTTAAAAATCCAGGTTCCCAGCTTTGCTGCGACGCGAGATATGAATTTCCCGCCACTCTCCTTTCGAGGCTCCTTATCACCTCTTATCAGTTGCTATCACTTCCGATCTCTCATCGATAATGTTCCCTCATCACCTCCTATATCACTTTAAAAAATCAGGTTCCTAGCTTTGCTGCGACGCGAGATATGAATTTCGTGACAGACGGAGGGGACGGACGGACGGAAGAAAATGGTGATTTGCTAATGCGAAACTATCGGACAAAGGCTTGTTCCTAGGCTACCGTACTCGAATAGGAACTGTGTTCAGAGGACCTTATTTTGGATGTTCCAAGAGGCCTTTGGTTATTTTTTTTTCCCGGTGAGTTAAACTGGCTTTCTTTTTTTCAGTAACGGACACGACAACTCTCACAGTTCATCGCGAGGTGTGCCTCTAATTGTAAGCCAATATTCTATCAACGCTCAATGCTACAACACGTAATCCATTCTGGCACGATGCAAATAATGTGGAATAATTTATCGCCACATAAGGAAGCCTAGAGCCATTAGCATGCAATTATCGCTGCACGAAAGAAACGAAAGAAGCCTGAAAATGACCACATATTGTTTTTTCGTCCATACGACTTCCTATAGAAATACTGAACGAAGAAGAAAATTAAATGGGAAATTTGAGTGAGAGAGCCAGTCCTATCAGGAAACTACAGGACACTGTCGAAAAAGCCTGTCATCAAGTGATCACCAATGTAACCACCAACACCTCATTAAAGGGCAATAGTGTAGACAGAGGCTCCATTTCGCTTGCATCAAAATTGGTACAGTGCTTCAGATAAATGTGAAGTTATTCAATCAGCTTCTGATCTGAGTTTCCACAAAGAGAAAGCGGACTAATTACAATGATTGCGAATACAAGTTGGAAACGTTAATTCTGAACAAGGAGTGGGAGAAGCGAGTCTGTGTTAACATTGGCCAATAAAGAAAAATGAATGCTCGTGGACTGCACTTCATATTTTTAAGAACAAGATTACGTAAGCTGTTGCTCTTACCCATGATGTCACGAACATATGAGGTGTTAATGTAATTAGGAGGGAGACCCTCCACCTTGCTCAGCGTCCGCCGCTTTATGCCTAGGGCCTAAACCTCAGTCGAATGAACCTCTAGCCCCTTCAGGAAAGTTTGAATAAAAAATACGCTTACGAGAACAAACTAGGATTGTAAGGTGATATCAGATGAGGGACGACAGCGCGCAGGTGTGTGCCCCAACCCACTTGAACCCACCAACATGGGGTTAAGAGTGAAAACTGTAAAGCCATAAGCCTATGTCAAACTTCACGGTTTGCCGATCTATTTTGCACTCGCTTTTTATCCTGCGTACTGGCAGAATATAAAGCGAGAGCAAAGAAGAGCGAACCAGAGGAAAACAGATAGTGACGAATTTAGACAAAGAACACGAGGTTACAATTAGGAAGGCAATGAAGAAAGAGCTAGGGAAAAAGTAGAAAAGAACAACAAACAAGCGATACGGCAAATGAGGCAAAAAAAATAGCCAAAGATACGTTTGAGGAAAAGCAAAGGAAGGATGCAAGAAGTAAGTAAAAATAAATTGTACGGTGGGTCGATGCTGCTAGGAAAGCGAAACCAAGGAAGAAAGGAGATATGACAGGGAAGGTGACGGCCGCAATTATGTACCAGACGTCGGCTGCCGTGCATTTGCGTACTATTGGCAGGTACCTAACCTTACGCCCACAATCGCCTTAGTGCACAGTATGAAATGGCACCTTACCACTGCACAATAGTGTTCTATGTTCCCGCTTGTTGTGCGCCCTCTCATATCTTCCCTGAAATGAAAGAACTTCCACTGCTGGGGTCTACCAGATCAAAGTAGTTTTTCGCACTATTCGAGGCTGCAACGGCGCCTCAAGTTTACGCTTTCAAGGTTAATGCTGCTTATCAACAAACACGTACGTGAAATGCACTTCTTGCCACCTGCATGGCAGTGCAACTACTGAGCGAACTTTTAACGTGAAGTAAATTCTGTCAAGGTGCAGGATAGATGTGAGATATAGGTGCTACATAGGGTTTTAGGAGCAAATTAATCGAGGGCACTCATTTTTGCATTGTTCTTTTACTGTGCTATCCTACAAGCATCACTTTGCGCACCCGAGCAATTATTTTTGCCTAGCCTCAGAGAACGGAAGTAGGGATTCATTTCCTGCCAAAGCCTGGCTAAAAATATCGTCGAACGCCAAGTGCAGAGAATCCTTCCCTCCGCAACTATTTGTTTACTTGATTTCGAGCTAACGTAGCTCTAACCGCCAACGAGCTAGATTGCAATTTCCGGAGCGACATCTTGATCGAAATGTGCAGGAAACTGTATGACACTTCGATGAAACACGGTCTCCGATAAAAGTATAGTTGGGGAAAGTGCGATCCATTGTGCTCTTCTTTGCTGACGCCACTATATGGGATACAGTCCAACGATGAATGAGCACCAAATGAATGCTGGAATCGTGCAAAAAACCCGGTTCTGATGTAGTAGACAAATGCGGAAGAAACACTAAATTTGTGCAGATGGGGCACTCATTTTCACGCTGTCATTCCTCACCTGATAAAATCCTGTAACCATCTGCTTGTACACTGAAGTGTATATTTTCAATTTGCTGTATAACTTCAAAGAACCTTGAAGTTATACAGCAGGAATCGCCATTTGAAGTTATACAGCTTATATTCCCACAGAAAAGTATACGATGTCTGCATGGTCTTTAAGATATTATCAGGCATTTCCAGGATTGATGCCTCAAAATTCTATGTTAAGGCCAACTCAATAACTAGAGGTGGCTCGGTTAAGATTCCATATGCTACACCACGAACCAACTTGAAGCGATATAGCTTTAAGTGTCGCGCTGGTACTATATATACAGTCCATTTCCCAAAAACTGGGTAGGCGTGTCCTACAGACTTGTATAAACGTGTATCAAACTCTCTCAATTCTCTCACCCCGCCACACATTCTCACTCTCGCCACGTACTCTCACTCTCGCCATTCACCCAAGTTCGAAGGACACGCCCAATCAGTTTTCGGGAGATGGACTACATCAATCTCAAATCTAAGGTGGCACCTGTCTTCCCTGCTTTTTCACTTTTTAAAAGCCGTGTTAAGAAGGAATTGCTGAGCTATGGTTAATTGAGGTGTAATGTGATCATTTGATGTTGCTCTTTGTATATTTCCTACGTCTGCCTTAAGCAGCGTTACAAATAAATAAATAAAATAAATAAATAAATTTTCGTCTAAACCTTATCCAGGGCAGATACGAGCTCCTCTTCAAGTAAGGCTTAGGCAAAAATAGCACCGGCTGTCAAGAGCAGTGTGTGATCCCCAACTGCATTAAAAACATATAATTTTCCACGTGATAACGATTAGGAGGAAGAACATCGCAAGTTATGCAGTGATGCGGTGACTTCAAGAACCCAAACCCTGTCCCAAGACGACTATAACTAAGCGTAAGGTTACGGTACCTGCCAACAGTACGCAAATGCACGGCAGCCGGCGTCTGGTACATAATTGCCGCCGGAAGGTGACAGGAAAAGCGTAAGCAAGGGAAGTCGAACCGTGAAGCACAAACAATGTACTACAGTAATCGCAAAAGTCGTAAATTTCAGTGCTAGCCGTTGTCACCTTGCGCAACCACATCGGACCTCACGTCTATAATTGAGCTAATTGAGTTCCAGTGGTTTTTCTTTCGCCAAATTATTATCGTGGGAGATGCGAACTCTTCTCTGTTCCATTGAGGGTTAGGTTGAAAAATACGCTCGAGTGAGCAGATTGACGCTTGAGTGCTTTCTAGGTCTTCAATATTCTGTTCCCCTTTGCTATGAAAACTTCCATTTGCACTTCCGTTAGAACGGATAATCTGTTCATAAGAATTTGACATTAGATATGTTAATCGGAGTCAGATTGATGAAATTGTACGCTTTGTTGTTGAAAGATGCGCATAACTTGTTGAGCTGTACTACTTCAGGTTATGTTCCTTTCACGCTCTTCAAGACCTGTCATAGACACTGTTCAGAATTAGCAATCGTGAATTAACATGCAAATATAAATGTGGAATAGGAGGTGGATCGATACGGATTGTATACTCATCGTCTAGTCACGTGCGCTTTGAATTCCGGAGCTTCTTCTATACAGTTTTTTGCTTCAGGGAATGAGTGTCATTGGGCCTGCGCGCCTTGCTGCAGAGGTTGAAGAAATCGCCGCGGATGAGCGACTGAAGAGCGACATGAAAATTGTAAATTGTTACATATGAAATAGGAGTTTTTTCTAAATATTGTGTCTGTGTTTCGCCTATTCAATAGTGATGTGTTCCAGCTTCCTGCCAATTATACGTTCGAAATACCGAAGACTATTTGGAAGATTCGTTCGACTGGGAGCAAGCAGGGTTAGCTTCTGATGCAAATATTCGAATCTTGGTAAGAATGTGCATGAGTTTCAGTCGCACTACAATTTCCCGAAGGTCTGATAATGTACTCTGGATTGATTGCCGATATTCTTGAGAAGTACACTAACTGTGCAACCATAATTATGGGAGATGTTACCTATGGTGCATGTTGCGTGGATGATTACACGGCGAAATCCCTAGGTAGATACCGTATATACTTTTATGCACGTATTTTTTGCGTTTTGAGAATTTTTAATTTTTCATTTTGGTCTACTGCCTGGAAACGGGAAACGAATTCGATTGATTGATCTTTGCCATTCGTTTGATTGATCTTTGAATACTCTCCAGCACGTAAAGCTTACAGGGTGCGATCTCCTGGTTCACTACGGACACAGCTGCCTTGTGCCAATCCAGAACACTGAAGGAATTGCAATGCTTTATATATTTGTCAATATTAACATTAATATCAGCCATTTTGTGGACTGCATCCGGGCCAATTTCACGGCTCCTTGTAGAATTGCTCTTGTCAGTACAATCCAATTTGTGACCTCATTACAGGTAAATCTTTCAGCCTTTATACTTTTCGCAAATTTTTGATGGATTGAATTTTAATAATTTTAATTAGGATTGAACTAATATATTTTAGGCTGTGCGCAATTCCCTGTTAGATAGTGGCCTTGAAATCGTTCTTCCACAGTGTAAACCACTGAGTCCAGGCGAGGTTCTGGGGTGCACATCTCCACGACTAGATGAAAGTTGCGATGCCGCTATGTAGGTCGCTTGTCTTAAAGCACTTATTTCCTTCCTATCATAAGGAGACTTTCCGTGAGCGTTGTTTCAAATAGAGTACTCTCTATTGTATTTTGTTCCAGATATCTCGGTGATGGAAGGTTTCACCTGGAGTCCTTGATGATTCATAATCCTTCTTTGAAGACTTTCCAATATGATCCGTATTCAAGGAAATTTACCCGGGAATATTATGATTTCGATGTATTGATGAAAAATCGGAGAGGTCGGGACTGTACCTTGAAAAGCTTTGTTTTGTATTATTTATAGTCTAATCCTTTCCTTCAATACTGTGGTATTCCGTAATTGGAGTTGAACTCGTATAGATTAAAGCAAACTCTGATGCTATCGAATTACATTTGTGTAGTCACTGATTTGACATTGCCATCAAAATGTTGAGCTCAGGTTGTAGATAGCAAACCAAGTTAAAATTTGCCCGACGCTAGAAACTGTTCGATGACTTCGATGACTAATGTGTAGTGCTGAGAGAATCAAAGACAGCATTAGGTATAAAGTGGTTATTGAGAAATCCCTGAAAGAGGTCACTCACATGGAAACTAGTGGTCCAAGAAGACTGTCTGTAGCGAAATCCCGGTGAAAAAGCGCGCCTCCGAACTGTGGACACGGCGCAAAGGATAACCTCTGACGCCCTGGATGACCGACTCCGTCTCCTAGGGCCGACTTTGCCGAAGAATGACTGAGGTGTAGGGTAATAGGCGTGATAGCAGAGTGATACTTATCATATCGTATTGAAGCCGTATTGATCGAAATGACGTGGTTCATGACGTGTCAGCTTTCGTGGTGAAAACGTCCACCCCGTCAGTATCAAAGATTGAAAGGAATGAAACAATCGAATTTCCCTTAACGCTGCCTTTAAAAGCCGAGGAAATATGCTCGGGTCTAGTGCAAAATTGTACCACTTCTAATCGGTGCTTATTTAACCCACTGTCGTAAACATTCATTTAATTCAATGCCAGTGCATGAGTTTCAATGTTAATCTTTGTTTTCACACAGAAGCCGTTGCAATAGCACGTAGGTGTACTACATTTGGTCTCATTCAAGGAACGCTTGGACGTCAAGGAAACATCAAGATCGTGGAGGTGAGAGCTTATTCACAGCAATACAGGATAATGGAAGCACTTGTTGAATTTTTGATGGGTTCAATTTAATGACAAAGCATGTTGATTCAGTCGCGCAACGCATTATGTTTTTGCTCGAAACCAGCCTGTTACATGACCGCCTTATTGGTAACATTCAATGCATTTTGTCCAATCGTCTCAAAATTTTATCCAATCTTCTCAAAATGTGTGGTCCAAGAATATGATATATTTCAATTTTCAAATATATACTTGTCACTGATGCTAATGATAAATATAAGCTCATAAGGCGTCTCGCATTTTATTAAAGTGCTCTTCGTGCTCGTCTAAAACTGCTAACCATCTGAAGTTTTTCGGAAATGACATATTTCCCCTATTTGTTTCTCTAGAAACGGCTCCATTTTCTTCCAGGATCTGGAGCGGAGGTTGGTCGGCAAAAACAAACGATTTGTGCGAGTGCTGCTATCAGAGATCTTTCCTGACAAACTAGCAAAATTTGAAGAAGTTGACTGGTATGGATTTATTCCAGAGGAGTCCAAGTTTTGTTCTCATTCAAGTTCTTTCTAGTTGGGTTCAAATCGCTTGTCCCCGTTTATCGATAGATTGGGGCGTGGAATTCAAAAAACCACTTCTGTCTCCATTTGAACTTGCGGTTGCACTCGATGAGGTACGCTTTGTTGCTGTTTCTCCTGTTAGCATTATGCCATTTGACTGAAATTTTCTCACACTATTAGCTTTTTAATTGCCACTTCGAGTGGATTATTTTTATTCCGCATTTCCCGTTTTCTGAACATGATTTGTATGTCCTGGTGCTAAGGCGCTCTTGTGAGCTAAATCCGGTTTTTGTGAAGTGTTCCTGAAAAATTGAATGATACTATTGTCCAAAAAATTCTTGCATGTCTTTCACTTTGATACACACTCCGGAATTCTTTTATACCCTCAATAAGATGCAAAAATTTTTATCGTTTTGGTTGTCCTTTCTTGAGTGGCTGCTCGTAGTCTTATAGTGGCCACTTCTTTCAGTGAAATTTTTCCCCTGTCTTTAATAATTTACGCTATTTTAGGTGTCATTTCCATCATCGCACTATCCAATGGATTACTACTCTAATGAATCGTTGGGGCCATGGACAAACAACCACGAATCGCATCGGCCTGTAAGAACGAAACGACGACAGAAGCTGGTAGTGGCCGCTGAAGGAGTCTGAGTTCGTGCTCATTATGTATTAGTCCACGTTCTAATTGGCTGAGAATTTCTTCGGGTCGAGCCCGTTTAACAGAGTTGTTTCGTGGCTCTAACCTTCCTTCAAAGATTCATCGGGGGAGAATTTCCAATTCTAGCAGTTGGAACCTTCAATATCTTTATCTACCCTAAATCTGATAGATAAGTCCGCCCGCACGCGGTGTCGAGCGCGGCACAGGCGACCGCAGTCTTCAAAGAACCAAGGATGGAGAGAGAGTTTATATTGTATTGTATATTGAATTTGTTAATATAAAAGAGAGTAGCAAGTAAAGTTAGGGTCGTACGAAAGGTGAACACGGAAACTTCACAGTTGGCAGAGGAAAGTGCACGAATGGGAGGAGAATCGTTGTTCAACGGGGGTTTCAATGCAACGATGGTTTTGGCGATGAAATAGCGGTTGAACAAAAACTTTTCCTTATTTCTGTTATGTTAATGGTGCATAAAGCCTCGCAGATAAGCGTCTTTCACCTTATTTTCCCCTGCTAACTGCGCTTCTGCTTGCCGCGACAAGTTCATGCACCTGATGTAAGCCCTCCTTCTATTAGGTTGGCAACTAAATAATTGCGGATTTTCGTTAGAAAATCAAAGACCTTTTTTCATAGAACTAAGTAACTTTATTCTGTGATGTATTGCCCATTTTTATCAATGACCTTTTGCCACCTTTCAGATAGCATCATAATTCCGCGTTCATAAAACTTCTGGTTTTTATCAGTAAAAAACTGAGTCAGGTACGCTTTGACCTCATCATCACTACTGAAATTTTTATCACTCGAAGAGTTTTGCAATGATCGGAACAAAAAGTAATCCGATGGTGCATGGTCACGACTACAGGGTGATCCATAAATGGTGCAACAAAATTCAAGCACAATTTTTTGGCCACGATTGATTTTTTTCTAAGGCTTTGTATGTTTGTACCTCTGCCAAGCCCTCCTCTACATAGCCTTAGTATTTGACCGCTCGCTGTCCTCTCTGCCATCCGTGGTGCCCCAAATTCCGAAACATGCGCTAGTTTCTCGCTGAGCGAAGTCAGACATGCTCCAATGGATATCGCTCAGCTCTTGAATGTGAACCGCTCCAGTGTGTATAGTGTACTGAAAAGAAGCATCACAGGATGCCTTCTTCAATGCGGGCGCCCCGTGTGCTATGCCGCCTTAGAGCCCAGGAAGATTGCGAAGAAGCGGATCGACCTCAATGCAAGCATAGGTACGGAAAAGGTGGTCAGCGAATAGGAAGCCTCTTGCATAACAATGTGAAGAGTCGTTAGTCAACAATACACATGTACCCCTATATGATGCAAAGGAGACACGGCTTAACAGAAGCGAGGAAGAAGGGCAAGATGAAAAAGTGTGTGGCGCTAAAGGCAAGGGCCGATCGAGGCGAGCATCTTAGGACTGTGTTCACCGACGAGAAAATTTTCGCGGTGGAACAGACCCACAATGCCCAAAACAAGAGAGTGCTCGCTCGAACTTCAAAGGAGGCCGATAAGGTCGGAAGGGATGTCTATCGGAAGCAGAAGCGTCAATCTGTTATGGTTTGGGCGAGGGTGACAGCTACCGGGCGCACTCCGCTGGTTTTTGTCGAAAAAGGAACCAAGCCGGATGCCGAAACTTACTTGAGGGAAGTTCTTATGAAGTACCTCCTACCCTGATCCACTAGGCACTTCACAAAGAAGAAATGGACCTTTCAACAAAACGGCGCTCCTGCACACAGAGCGAAATGCGTTCAGGACTGGTGCCTTACCAAACTTCTAGCCTACGTATCCTCAAATGAAGGACCCGCTTGTTCACCGGATCTCAATATGGACTTTTCTATCTGAGGCATCTTAGAGGAGAAGGTTTGCTCTGAACAATGGAACAATTTGGAGGAAAAGTCATCGCTCAGGGAAGCTTGGAAAAATATACCACAAGAGACGATTCGGGCCGCAGTAGAGGCGCATCCCAAGCGTTTGAGGGCAGTTCATCGCGGCAAAAGGAGGGCAGATCGATTAGCTAACGTTGATAATAATAGATGAAGATTTGAATGAAGTTTGTGTACAATTATTTGAAATAAAATTGATTCTGAGAAAAGTTATGCGGTAAAAACCGTGTTGCACCATTTATGGATCACCCTGTATATGGTGGATGTGGCAAAACATCCCAACCAAGCTTCAATAATTTTTGCCGAGTGGCCAAAGTTGTGTGTGGTCTTGCATTGTCATGATGGAATGCAACACTTTTTCGGTTTAAGGATTCGAGTCGCTTTTCTTGGATTGCATTGCTTAATTTTGTTAATCATGCAATGTAGACATCAGAATTGTTTGTTCGGTTGGATGGTAGGAGTACAAAGTAGAAAATTCCTTTGTAATCCCACCAAACTGACAACAAAACCTTCTTTTGATGAATATCAGCTTTTGCCTTTGTTTGAGCTGGTTCACCTGGGCGACTCCACGATCTTTTTCGCTGGACATTATTGTAAACAACCCGTTTTTCATCGCCAGGGATCATCGTTTTAAAAATAGATCATTTTTTAATGCGTTGCGTTAACTGCGTTTCCTTTAGTTCAGGAGGAACCCATATATCCAGTTTTGACTCGTACCCAAGTTGTTTCAAATGCTTTTCAAGGCATGTATGTGATACCTGTAGCTTCTCTGCAATCTCGCGTGTTGTACTGTGACGATCCGAATCAAGCATTGCCTTGATTAGGTCGTTGTCAACTTCAACTGGACGCACAGCGTGTCTCATCTTTGGGAGAAAAGCACCCATCCGAAATTTGGCAAACCAATTTTGGCACTGCCGTTCTTTTGAGGCTTCGGCTCCATAAACAGCACATAACTTTTTGTGAGGTCGCGATGCCTTTTCCCCTTTACGGAAATAATAAAGCCAATATGACGAATATGAATGTTTTGACTCTCCATTTTTGAGCACACGCCAAACGAGAATAATGCAACCGATCAAGAAACTTTCTTTACTGGTTGATAGCAGGATTACCTACTACTAGATAACGATAGTGTTTGACATTTGGGCTACGCCAGTAAAGCTAAATATTCAACTAAAGCCATCTATGAGTGAAATCCGCAATACTTAGTTGCCGACCTAATAGTTATCGAGCCCTTTGAAATGCCTGAACATTTTGTGATCAGCAGTATACGGGAGGAAAGTAAAATTGTTGTAAGATTTCATCGATAAATCCACGTAGAGCGGAGCTACGGAGAGGTAGCTGCTTCAGTTTGCGATGGTATGATTGTTTGTGACGATGGAATGGAGATTGCATAGAAAATTTAAGATGAATGATCATTGTAACACGGGTTGAACTAAGATTTTGATGCGTGGTATTCATAAATATCCATACTATATATAAAGCGCTAAGGCGTCTGTCCCTCCGTCTGTCACGAAATTAGGTATCATATGAAAAACGACCTGTGCAGATGGGGCCAAGTGTGGTATGGGTAGGGCATGGGACAGGAAGTAAAGACCACACATGGACCAAATTAAGCTCCGCCCACGGGGGCGGAGCGTGCACTGGAATGTTTGGCTTTCAGCCCGAAAATGTTGATTGGGTTCGAATGCGCCCCAAACATAGGGAGAAGATAGATCAAGGTCAGGGATGAGTTTCTGAAGGTCAGGAAAGAATGCAGGGCACAGTGGGCGGAGCATTTGAAGTGATGGGCGGAGCTTGGACGTTACATGAAAAACGACCTGTGGAGATGGGGACAAATGCGGTATGGGTAGGGCATGGGACGCTAAGTAAAGACCACACATGGACCAAGTTAAGCTCCACCCATAATGGGCGGGGCCGTCGTGGAATGTTCAAAAATTGTTGATTGTGTTCGAATGTGCCCCAAACATAGGGAGAAGATGGATCAAGGTCAGGGATGAGTTTCTGAAGGTCAGGAAAGAATGCAGGGCACAGTGGGCGTAGCATTTAAATTGGTGGGCGGAGCTTGGACGTTACATGAAAAACGACCTGTGGAGATGGGGACAAGTTTGGATGGGTACAGCATGGGACAAGAAGTGAAGACCACACATGGACTAATTTAAGCTCCGCCCACGGTGGGCTGGGTGTGCACTGAAATACTCTGTCCTCAAGAAAAAGAGCAATACAGGCCGATACTGACGCACATGGTGTTTCGCGCACAGTAGTGTGCGCCCGCCAACTGGTTAGAAATAAAGTTGAAACAGTTTCTCCAATCCTGTCGTTTTATCAATGAAGGGTGCACCGCGATCCTGCGTTCCAAGACTGCGCCTGCGTTCGCCGCTGCCGCGCGCGACACCGCGTGCGGGCAGACTTATCTTTAAGACTTCAGGGTATTCATCGGTATGCGTCAGATAGACTCGCCAGAAAACAGGAAAAATGCCAAAGCAGGTTACTAAGACTGGTCAGAACACCGACGCCTGATTCTGCTTGCAGTCAAACGCATCATTAGGGAAAAGTCGGACGAAAAGTAAAAGAAGTAGTACATATGAAAGTCGAGATGCCTAGCAACAGGACAGTGAAGAGACAACGGATGGAATTGGCCAAAAACCCGAGAAATGGGACCCGCTTTCCACTGCTGAATCTCGACGCGGACGACCAGTCCGTCAAGAGGCGGGTAGTCTGATATAGTTTTCCATTGGCATGTTGCCAAGTAACACAAGGGAATGTTTGGAAATACGACAGCATCCTTTTTTGGAGGGAGCTTCAAGCTAAAACTGCGAAAGCGCGCCGCAAAACCTTCGATCCTGCCGCATCTCTTTGGCCGCTCCCACCTCAGTCATTCGGGAATCACTTCATGTGGAGGCGGGATCGACTTATCGAGAGGCGGGACAGATGGGCGTTGCGGCGTTTTGCGGCGTTTCTACAGCTCGCAGGGGCGCTTTTTCACCAGAATTTCGCCGCAGGTAGCCTTCTTAGGCCCAGGACTACCATGTGAGTGACTTCTTGTAGTGATTTCTCCATTACCACATTACCCCTGATGCTGTCTTTAAGTAGAATGAGAGTTATTGGATTGTGGCTAAAGTTGTATAACATATTATAGTCAAAAAATTTTCCAAATTTCGAAATGTAACGTCTGCTTTGTACTTCTCCGGTTACCTTAAACAATGTAGTGACATATTTTCTCTTATACGTGCTCGCATTCCTCGGAGCTAGTTTTCAGCATTGGAAAAATGAATGGTTCTTTTGTTAAATGACAATCTGCCCACATATGTTTTGTGGTATATGTGGCTTCATGAGACTGTAGATAGAATACTGCGTTCTCACAAATTGATCCGCGTGGGTACACTAGAAGGAACTTTAAGGTCGTTCTTAAAGGCAGTTTTAGGGGAAATTCGGACGAAATGTAAGAGAAGTAGTGAATATGAAAGCCGAGATGCCTGGTAACAGGACAGTAGACAAAAAACGTATGGAAATGGCCAAATACCTGAGAAATAGGACCCCTTCCCACCTTCGGTTCAAGACACGGACGACCCTCCCGTCAAGAGGAGGGTAGTCCGCATAGGTTTCCAATTGGCATTACCAAGACGTAAACATGAAGGGATGTTCGGAAATGCGACAGCATCTATTTTCATGAGGTGAGCTTCAAGCTAAAAGTGAGGAAGCGCGCTGCGATACTTTTAATCCTGCCGATTTCCTTGACCAACCTCACCGTGACCAACCACTAATCACGTCGTCTGGAGGCGGGCTGTCTTAAACCAAGGCGGCTTGCCCTGACGAGGCCGCCTCCGCCACAGCTTAAGGGGGCGCCTTCCGCGGGGGATTTTGCCATGCATAGGCCTTTCAGACCCGTAGATTTCACTAAATGACTCCTTTTGGGATTTCTTATCACACGCATTATCCCAAACACTGTCTTTAAGGTGTGCAAGGTAGAGCTCCACGCGCAGCAAAGGTACTACTCGATTGCCGATCTTACCAAATTCCCGTAAGACTAGCTAATCTTCGTGTCCATTGTATCTGAGTGGCTCCCTCTTTGTTGTTTCGTCGAAGTTGATGGTTCATAGTTGCTTGTTGTTGTTATTGTTGTTGTTGTTGTATGTGACTATATTCTAGTGAATAAATAAGTTATCTGAGCTTATTAAGGAGTGGTGGCTTTATTTGTGGATTCAACATGTTTTGGTATGAAATGCTAAAAGAAAAACGCTATTGTAAGTGCCCAAAGGTACGTGAAGGCGAGTAGGTGGGAGGGACCTTCTGAAAACTTTTACCTCACTAGATGGCAACGAGTCTAATGGGATACTCTCTTGGTGTCTCGAAGAAGGAGTTAGGATAAACGGCAAAATGGCAAAGGATCTAGAAAGGAGGGTGTCCACTGGCACTATGTCAGTCAGTTTGTTTTGTTAGTGGCACTATGTTGGCCAGTTTGTTACAGTCCATTTGGAGCGTCCGATAGGGGGTGGCCTATGGACTTGGGTGAGGGCGTAGCACTCTCTCATCCCGCCACACTCTCGCCACTCACCGAAGTTCGTAGGCCGCGCCCTATCAGGCGTTCTGAAATGCACTGTGGTTGTTAGTGGCACCATGTTAGCCAGTTTGGCGACAAACGTGGCGGTTTTTCTCAAAAACTATTTTGAAATATAGCGCGTGCTACAGAATATCACAAGAGGTCACCCATATAAAGTGCCAGTGGAAATTCCACATAGTACCTCATATAAATTCTCATTCTTAGCAAGGATCCAAATTCCCTGGAAGAGACTTGACCCAAACATGTTACGCCACAAGCATTCGTCCGCATTCCTACTCCATTACAAGAAACAAGTTACCGAATAAACTACCCATCGAGCTCTCATTATGACTCCGTTCTACATTTTTTTTGAAGCACAACATGCCAGCTCTTTATCATCTGCAATTTTATTGAAACCTCAGCATGCTCGTTTATGGTTTCAATTCTGAATCCTTTCAGTCTCATACTTTCGCCTCCTTTCCTGTGTGTAATGATTTCCAGCCATTCAAGTCAGGAAACGCAAGTACCGAAGAAGGCATTCAAATGTTATCAAAATTGTGATTGCATGTATAATTGTAATGATGAAAACCTCACCAACTCGAATAGTACTGATCGCCAGCTCTAGGCAATAACAATTTCATACAAAAGCGCATTCGCTGGTTCTAATTCAACCGTACTGCTGGATCCACCACTATGCTCTCCGTCAATATTCCATAAGCTAGGGCATCAAAACCAATGGCCTATTTTCTGCCTTCACAATAAGTAAAGACTTGATCACTGCATGATTCCATAACTGTGGACTTGTGTTATGTGCTGCAGTTGTTTGAGGAACTAGAGGTTTGATGAACCCCCCGCTTGAGGTCCCCCTGGTTCGCTCGCCTGGGGTCCCGAACGAATTCGTTTGTAATGGGTTAAGTTGCTCTGCAAGCCCCAGTATAGTCGTCTCTCTGCGTTCTGAACCGGGGACCAGGATCTCGCGGGGGGCTCTTTCATCTACCAACGGGGAAAACGGCCTTCTCGCACTTAACATGTCCCAGTCACAAATTTAAAGACATTTCTGCCATTTTTTTTGGACGTCGTATTCTAGTTTGCCTCTTAAAGGCACAGTTCCCGATAATATGATTATCTTGATTCCATCCCCGAGTAGATAGCCGCCTCCACAAGAGCAACATGTGTGCCATCACCGCGCCGCGAGGGTGAGTGCTAAACGCGTGAAGAACCCGTAAATGAGATGGCGGCCAACGTCTCAAGATTACTCACACCCATCTTACGATTTGCCAGCAGGGAAGCGGTGGCATATACGTGTATAAGAGGCATGATATCGACTGCGATAAGAAAAGATAGGGAAAATTTCTTTAGGAACAGCAATCTTATCGGATGATATTATCACGCAAAAACTTGTCGAAATCTTTGCCTCTGGTCTAAAGGCTCGTCGAAGCCAGAGGTCAGGGGCACCTAATAACCATGGTTTTTGAAAGGATTATTCGGCTCTTTCTTCACTTATGTGTTCTTCAGCACCTCCAGAGTCCTTATGGAGCGAGACGACGCACGAAAATTACCTTTAAGGTCTTCGAGATTTGGGGTTTTTCCCGGGTAATGGCTCTCTGCTATGTCTATTACAACGAATATATAAATAAATAAACTTAGAACTATGGCTGGCTCTTCTTGATGCCCACCCCCTGTGTCACGTGCCTTTCCAATCATGGGTTTTCACATCAAAATTCTGGGCAGATGGATTATACCAGCGAATACCCATATGCTTCCTATCAACTCAATACTATACTAAAGTTGATTCGAATACAAGTCAATCGACAGTACTGTCTCGAGTTCGTCTATGTTTTTTTTTGTGATTGACCAACAATAAATAAATAAATAAATTCCAAACTTAACTCGTGCTCACCACGTTACCTTTCAGATAATGCAGACACCCTAGAAGAATGGCTACAGAATGTGCCATATTATGAAAACAAGCGGATTTATGAAGTGGTTTGACATCAAAGCATTACAACCACACCTTTTTACGGTCCAAAAATCCATTCTAGTTATTTTATCTCTTGCTGCTAGTACCGTTGTGGAACATGGCGAATATGATAGATTGGTGCATGATTAGTACAGCTTTTCATTGTTGCGTTTTCTGTTGCGCAGTGAAAATTGTCATTTTGAAGGTTACCTAGTGGGAAGCTGTCCTTGATTGTGATGGTGAAAGCGCTTCCGAATGTGAACACGTTTTTGTTAAATTTTTTTATTGCTTTTGCTAAACCATGTGGTTGAAAAAAGCCGCATTGATTATGCACCAATCCAATAGTGCTGGGAAAATTTATCAAGGACTCAATTCATCTCAGGGACTGTCACTTATCCAGGTGTAAGTGACCTGGTGTTTTAACACAATATTTGTAAAACACTCATGAAGGGCTTAAAAAGTGATGGACATGCGCACGGATGGCCGAGTGGTCTAAGGCGCCAGACTCAAGTGAAAACTTGCCGTGATATAGCGGTGCTGGGCGTTCTGGTACTCGTATGGGTGCGTGGGTTCAAATCCCACTCCGTGCAAACTTTTTGTGATTATTCAGCAATCTCTATACAAGAAACTGAGTTTTTTAGCAACTGACTATATATCTATTCTTATAATCAACACTGATCCAAAAGTGCTGATCGTTTTCACATTTCACTCTTTTAAAATTGTCTGTTTTCTTTATTCACATTCCAGGATCTGTCCTGTTCCTATTTATTGCCGATTTCTTTTGCCTTTTTTGATTTGTTTTGCCGTTGGGATCAAGTGATTTACAACTTATACGTTAATTGTTTGTTTTGGGCAATGTTGCAGCCTCTGCATGAGTTTTGTCATATAACAAATATATAATTAACCATGTCAGTGCTTTCTCGGATCGCACATTGATAGTTATGAGTAGCCACTAATCCTCAGCAACAGTCATGCAGATTCCTTTCAGCTATGGATTTCGAACTAATATATTAGGTTGTCCCAAAAGTCTTGTAGGATTTTTTCGATCATCACTTTTTATTATTTTTCCTTCCAACAAACTACAAGTAGGCAACAGCAAATTCACCATTATTATCGACAACACTCTACCATCTCATAAGTAGATCGTTGATTCCCTGCCCCCAGAACTCTGGGTTCTGAGAGTCGAAGAATTCAGCGACCGTCTTTCAAGGAAGTCATAATCAACGAATTTTCTCTTGGCCAGGAAGGATTTAAGGGAATGGGTAAGGTGATAGTCAGAAGGGGCAATGTCTAGAGAGTACATATGGCGGGTGGGGCAGCACATCCCGGCCGAGCTCCTGTAGCTTGGCCTGGGTACTTTTCGCGAAATGGGACGGGCGTCGCCATGAAGTAGGGTGACCGCAGACCTTCTCAGGCGCTTTTCTCGAATAGCGACGGCGATCTGCTGTAGCTGGTGGGTGTATACGGAAGCGGGGACTGTCTCGCCTTGTGCCAGAACGTGGTGATAGAGCGTTCCTTCCGCGTCCAGAAGCAGCAGAGCAGAATCTTCTTCGGATGGAGGTCGGACATGGGGCGATGGCGGCCCAGCGTCACGTAGAAACCAAAAGGCGCGGGATGCGTTGGTATCGTACATGTCCCAGCTTTCGTCACCCGTAGCCAGATAGACGAGAAAGTCGTTGCGATGCGAGCGGAGCAACAGCGATTGACAGATGCTCACACCGGCACTTTCGTGAGCATCCGTCAGGGCATGAGGTCCATCGCGACAGCACCTTCCGATAACCGGGCTCGAGGAGGTGACAATTTACGGTTACGGGTACTTGTCCATTCCTTTCCGCCAGCTCGCGCATGGTGGTTTCAGGATCGGCGCGAACGGCGGGAAGCAGCGTCTCGTCGTCGAATGCGTGTGGGCGTCCCGTGCGTGGCTTGTCTTCCATGTCAATCTCGCCGTTGCTGAAGCTGATCAGCCAGTGGCGCACGGTCTCGTAGCTCACACATCCCTTGCCCAATGCAGCGTTGATGGAGTCGCAAGCTTCCGTCGCTTTGTTGCTCCAAGACCACTCATAGTAGACGACACCGCGTGTTGGGTGGGTATCGACTATGGGCACTGTAGCTCTCTCCATGGAATCGTGGGTCAATATATATTTTACTAGAAAGCTTAGAGAACGTTCTACCATATTCCTGAACCGCCTACACCTCCCTCGAGGTAAACAAGAGTTATTAATTTTTTTTGGAAAAATCCTACAAGACTTTTGGGACAACCTAATACATAGCAGTACATACCGCACCATAACATTTTGGACGCTGACGACTGTGACGTGGCGTGCCGTGCGCTGCAATTTTCAAAGCCCACTGATCACTATATGGGTTATAGCTCGTCCCAAAACGTTTCCGACAGTCAGTATTGACCTACCTGTTAAAAGCGTCGTGGATCTTTTTCAGACGTTCGACCGGTGGATAGCTACCGCAGTGGCAAATCCGTTACCATCTACCATTATCTACAGCTAACACTCCTTGCTTTTTCAACTGAAAAAATGAACTGAAGCATCGTAAAATCCACAACACTTCTGAAAACACTTTTGAGCATGTGGTGTTCTGCTCATATGCTCCAAGAACCTTTCGATTTTAACTCGTTAGAGGATCAATTTACTATAGCCAAGAACCCTGAATTTCCGAAGTTGCCGACACGATTCACAATGGAAGTCAAGTGCACGATTCCCATCCCGATAAGGAATTGATAGGGATTGATTAACGCCGAGAACTATATTTTTTATCTTCAAATTTTGTATACCACCAATGACCTCTACTCTAGGGATCGCATGGACTCCGCCCTCCGTTTGACTTGTAGCGGACTGCGGGGAGGGGCCATCCAGTGTCAAGCACTGATTTGAGGAAATTTCTCAGAAATTCACCCCTCCCCTTCCACAATTGTCTGTGATGTTGTTGGCATACTACAGTTGTATCTCTAAAGAAAGACCGTTATCGACACCATAGTATCGCTATGTGACTATGGACTAACGATCTTTGGAGGGACCACCCAATCACCTCCAAAATAATCAGAAGCAGGTGGACCGCTTAAGATTCCTCGAAGCCCTTTTCTACAAAATACCTATACAACCCGTACCAAAAGTATGTGGACACCTCAGGGTTTGGTCCGACAGAAACACCGTTCAACTTCGCAACATGCGGTTTTCACTGTTGATTCCTTGCATGCGATAACTTCGGAATACTTCACGTGGGAGGGATTTGTGGACGATTTTACAATTTTTGTTATTGACAAAAATTTTCTTTGTACCAAAAGTATGTGGACCTTTAATAAAAAACTGCGCATAGCCGGAATTGAAAAAACTGGGTCCAAAACGGGGTTTCAAATTAGCTCGAACAACTTGCTCGGCATGCTTTGAACCAGGTTTTGCATACTTGCTTCTTCCATGGTGTCCCTGGCAATCACAACCGCCTCCATCAGTTCATTGACGGCACAGCATTGCTTGTTATTTTGGAAATCGCTGAACAACAGCTCCCCATGGATTTTCAGGTGCATTGCAGTCAGAAGACAGGCTGGCTAACCCATCGCCTTGACTTCATTGCATTTGAATACTGCTTTGGATAATTGTGAGACGTGGACGCCTGCACTGTCCTGCTGGAAGATGTGTGTCCGGCGCCGCGTCCCTTTCAAAATGGGTGGCAAATGGTAGTGAAGCACTCCCCGCTACTTTTAAGGGTCTACGCGGCACGAAATGAGTTCGACTTCGGTGATCCCCGCTGCCACCGCAGCCACACCAAACCACCTCCGAACTTCCTTCCCGAACACAAAGGGTGGTCATGGCGTAGGCACCTCCATTAGCGACGAAATCCATCTGACCAGTCAAGACTGAACTTCTTATTGTTATCGATGATCACCACAAAAGAAAACGTGCTAAAAGAGCTGCTTGTTCCAAGCCTAGAAATTGTTCGAAAGCCCGTACCTTGAGGAACTGCGGAAGTGGCTCTTTGCTGGTACGCGATAGCTTCGGAGGCAGCGGAAAGTCACACCTTGTACTCCCTTCGTGCCGCGTAGACCCTTAAGAGTAGCGGGGATGCCTCACTACCATTTGCCACCCTTCTGAAAGGGACGCGGCGCCGAACACACATCTTCCAGCACACAATGCAGGCGTCCACGTCTCACAATTATCCAAAGCAGTATTCAAATGCTATGAAGTCAAGGCGATGGGTTAGCCAGCCTGTCTTCTGACTGCAATGCACCTGAAAACCCATGGGGAGCTGTTGTTCAGCGATTTTTTCAAAATAACAATGCTATACCGTCAATGAACAGATGGAGGCGGTTCTGAGCCTGGGACACAATGGATGAAGCAATATGCAAAACCTGGTTCAGAGCATGCCGAACAAGTTGTTCGAGCTAATTTGAAACCTCGGATGCGCTTAATTTTTATTAGGTATCCACATGCTTTTAGTACAGAGAATATTTTTCTCATTAATAAAAATATAAACGTCCTTAAAACCCTCCGAGGCAAGGTATTCCAAGGTTATCGGATGCAAAGAATCGAATAGTGAAAACCGTGTGTGCGAAATTGAACGGTCTTTCGCCGGATCAAAGTTTGAGGTGTCCACATACTTTTGGTAGACTGTATTTCTAACTCAGAGTAATTCTCACATGCTATGAAAAAACATGGCGGTGAGAAGCAGAGAGAAAAGCGCTGCCAAGTGGGAGTCAGAAGGGGGAGAGGACTTTCTGTAGAAAGCGACGTTTCGATGATGAGGTGAAAATGGATATCTTGTGTGATCTCATATTGTTGAAGTTCATCCATGTTTGCGTAAGATCACATTTTGTTGCTACGCGAAAAGCCTTCCTGTTAGAATGAATATGTTGCAATTAAATACCAGAAGTTATTGTCGACTGATAAAAACACCATACTACCACATCGTAAGATGCTAATGTAAAGGAGGGCGACTCGTTGTCGCGATTCGTCCCAGACCTCTTACCATTCTACAAACCATCAGTTTTTAGACCCTAGAGTAAAAAGTAGCACCACAAGCCAAGCACGGCGAAATGCCCCCTTCCCCTCCCTCAACTACTCGCTTTGGTAAGAAGGCGTAGGTTACTGTAGCTCATGGTGGTGCACGTTGCACTACATCATTTCGTAGCCGGCCGCAAAAACTTAAAGGGTCACCGCACGATAAACAGCGTAGGTCCCGAAGTTTTTGGCTACAGTGCTAACGCACTGCGACGTTTCCCGTCTTCTTCTTGCCTAGATTCGATGTTCTTTTCGTCACCTCTGTTGAAGGATACTGCATTAGCTAGAGGAAGATCAGTCTATCCTAAAGTCACTGTATTCTCGGAAGTTTTGCCTCTCGCTTCGAAAAATGTATATAACTCGAAGAAAGGACGGCCAGCAGGTACGTGGGACATTTTTTCCATTTTGTTCATTACTGATGGCTTCTAACTAGCCTTTTTCACAATCTTGTTCTCTAAGTTTGTGTGCCACTGGTGGGGGGTATAGTCAACAGAAGCAGAGACCGCGCTCAATTTTTGCTTGTGGGCTCTCAAGGTTATATTGTGCTTAGTAGAGGTAACTAAGAAAACGAAAAATACTTCGCCAGTGTGCCACGGTAATTTGCTCAATTCGGAATAAACAATCATTCCGGCTGTGTTCACAGTTTTGGAATTTGTGGAAATGCGGAATTGTGGAAAGAAGAACAGGTAGTATCGATCGGGAGAATTGCGGAATTTGCGGAATCGTGGAAATGGAGAATCGCGGAATTTGCGGAAATGAAAAATTGTGGAAAGCGTCGATACATATCTAATGCCTTTCCGGAAATTCCGCAATTCTTCATTCCCACAATTCCGCAATTCTCCCAGTCGATGCTATCTTCATCGTTTTCCGCAATTCTGCAATTCCGCAAATTCCAAAACCGTACTGCATTACGCGAATTTGTCAAGCCTAAGGAAAGAGAATGGTGCTATGGGAGTTAGGGGGGGCCACTCGACAAAAGCAAAAGTCGCACCCAATTTCCGCTTTTAGGCACTCTCAAGGTTATTTTATGCCTAGATACAGCTAACTAACTGAGAAAACGATTGAATTATCCTGCCATTAGTATATTACGAAAAATTCGTTACACTAGATTAAACAACCACTTACGCGTATTCGCCTAAGCCTAGGGAAAGGGAATGTCCTTTTCCAAGGCTTAGGCCAACATAGAATAAAAGAAAAAGCACGAATTTGCTCCATCAGAATAGTTTCGATGCAGAATTCGAACCCGATTCAGCTAGCTATGGCTTCTGTGCGCTCCACCATAGCGTTAGAGACGCAGAGCACAGTGTACTGGCCCCCCCCCTAACTCCCATAGCACCAAGATAATCTCCTTCCTCCAAGCTTTGGCTTACATAGGACAGAAACATCCATCTCTCCATCGGAATCGTTTCTCTATAAGTCAAATGAAGGGGAGAGGGAGACGCAGCTTTCCGTCGACGTCGAACTTCCTTACCCAATCCCCTCCTCCCACATGCAAAAGCGTCTGTCAAAGCATAGATCAGCCTAAGCCTTGGGAGGTGAAGAAGTTTTGACGTCGGTGAATGTTTTTCGACTCCCCCCGACTTTATGTGAACCGCGCTTTGACCCCTGTGCGATATAAGGTCGCCGTCAGATTTCGCGACTTGCGCCTTTGCGATTCTGCGAAGTTGCGGGATTGCGTGATCATAAGGGCGAAGCATCGCGTGCGAAAGTGCGACGCGGCAAAACGCCAAGTTTTTCAATTTGGTTGATAGATGCTGCTGTTTCAGCGTCTTCGTGTACACAAGAGCTGCAGGCTCTTTTCGGATGTTTGAAGAAGTGGGAGTTTGATGACAAGCCATGTACAAAACTGCATACCGCTTACATGGACTGCGTCCATGAGTCGGAACGCGTTGCCCGGGAGTACAAAGAGGCAGCAACAAAAGTAAGTGATTGTTCCAGGTTCTTACTCTTCATCGACATATTGCGGTTGCGTGTACTTCAGACAAGCTACGTTGTCGTCGATTGTACACTTTTGCAGTTCATTTATCGATGTTAATAACCAGCAAGCGTTAGGTAAAGCACGGTGAGGGCTCTCACACAGGAGGGATCTGGGAGGCCTTTGAATTACCACCACCGGAATCTAGTTCAAAGGACGTTCTTAGGCCGCGTTCATAGCCAACTGAATGAGATTTTTTGCGCATCAAGGAAAGGATACGTATCGATTGAGAAAATGAGGGCGTGGGCGGTACGCGACTTGAGAGTTTCGGCGCATCCACAACCTTGGCTATTTGCCAAAATCATGTTGACCACTGATTAGATATGGAGAATTGAGAAATTTCAAGTCGTTGATCTGAGCGTGGTCCTACGTGGACTCTCCAAAATTTCAAATCCTGGATACGCCGATACGCCGATTCAGTTGCGTATAAACGCAGCCTTAGAGATCTCGACACAACTGCGGTCCTTGAATCATGGTGGAAGTTGAGATTCTCGGCCTATGATTTGAAGAGATCTTTGCTGGCGATAATCCACACAGGCTCAAATTCCCTTTAGGGTGAAAAATGGCACAGATCGGGCACTTCTAGGTGCCGGCGCCATTTGCCGCTGTAGCTATTTTCACCGAGTCCTTAAATTTATAGAGGCGAAAAGGTACCAATATTGTTTTGGGGGAGCGGGTACACCAATCTGCTTAGTATGCGGCACTACCTCTGCCTAGGTTTTAGGAGGGAAAGCGAATCCTGTACACTAAAGCCCAGGCAAAAATACAGGTGCTATTGAAAGGCACCACACATTTTTGCGCTGTCGTCTTTCACATAATGCCATCCCACAATCATCTGATTTGAAATCTTCCAAACACTCGGGTGTATAATTTTACCTAAGCCTCAATTGGAGGGAAGGGGTTTTTCCTCAAATAAGGCTTAGGAAAGGGGCATAGACAATAGCGTCAGACTCCAAGCACAGTGGAGTGCCCACCCCTCTCTCCCTCCTACATTGCATGCACCGAAGTCTTCACTAGATGGGATCGAACCATGTGAGAGAAGGCAGCGCAGGAATGACAGTCTTCTCCAACTACATGGATGATAAACTGCACTGCGCTAACCATCGTGGCGGCCACCGTAAATGAATTTGGTTTAGGTGCTAATATAGATGGGGGATGAACTGCACTGCGCTCGCGCTCGGCTCAATTTTGCTTAGCCTTTTGCTTATGACTTACAGGGAGGGTAGGGTCTTCCCTCGTAGGGAAGTCACCACCCTCTTCCCCATGAGGTTTAGGTGAAAATGCCCACATAAGTTTACACTGTGATGGACATGGATGGCATCAGGAGCGAGACGACAAGGATTTATGACAAAGACGTAGATTAATCTCAGCTGTCGGATTTGATAAGTTCTCTCCACCTTCAGGTTATCCTGATTGAGCATACTGTTTAGCAGTTCAAATTATTTGAATGGGTCCATCACTTCGCCTAATGAAGAGCTTCCTCCCCCCAAATGTTGCGCCTACTCTATTCTAGCTGTTTTATCTATCCATTTGCATTGTGATAAGGAAATCTGCTCGAAATACGACTTGTTTCTAAGAAAGTATGCGTCGATGATTCCTTCGAAGGTTTTATATCCCCAATTGCATAACCGCCTTCTGTATGCAGATAGTTCTGGTGAGAAGGTTGTGAATTACCCCGCATTGGATTCGCCTTCCAACATTCACCACCGCTAGTATTCGTTCCGCGTGCTATATTAATGCAAAGATTGAGATGTGCTCAACTATATAGTGACATCCTTGGAAATCTTCGCAGACTCGTTCTGAATGTGTTTTGGTGCTGTTCTCTCACTTTATCTATCGTGAATAGTTGCTTCTCAAAAAGAGCAGAGCGAGCATCTATGAAGTATGCTTTGAGGAATAACTTGGAACTTTTAGAGTGAGCCGAGGATGGATATCTCCGCCTTCGGTGTTCTAGCTTTCCCGCTTTATCCCGTTTGGTTTTTCGTTCATAAAGTGGGGAATCGGAATACTTCTCATGGTACATTGACTTTCACTTTTACTTCTGCAGTACTGCAAGTGACGTTGGGAAAACTATTTTCGAAGAATGAATCTCCACTCTACCTTCATTGCTCTAGAGCAGTACACTATGTGCTCCTCTTAATATGAAGGTGAAATTAATGTGAATAACCCTACCAGGTGACATATGTTGCTGTGGTTTCTAACGTTCACAACAATCTTCAGCGATCACAGGAGGTTTTTAGTACTTAAGTTGCGTTTTTATTCGTTATTTTCGAGGCTACATGAAAATAACAGTGGAAAAAAGTTTTGCAACTTTTGTTGTTGCATGAATGCTGGTATAGCGTATAGCAGGTCCCACAAAGGGTGCACAGGGGTCGCGGAACAAGTGCTGCAGAATTGAGGGTCATTCAACCGAGAACATTTTAATCACTCGCTTCTGTTTCCGATGATGACATATTTTTTGCATGTGTACTTCTTGCTGTGGTATAATGCTGTTAAGAGCGAGCCCCCTTTTTACAATCTCCCTTCAAGGATTCCCATTCCAGGGTACACTTGGAGAAAGTGTACAAGGAAAATCTCTCACAACTGCCCAATTTAACAAGCTGATGACGTTGTTCCCTCAACCAGATCTGGGTAAACGGCCATACCGTCAGATGAAGCGCTTACCAACGCAGTCGTACGCCGAGGATATATTCCATAGAAAGCACTGGAAAGGTAAAGCTAGCTAGATGCTGGGTTGTATAGAGAAGTAGCTGTATCATATGTATAAATCTAGGTATTATAATGTAGATGTACATGAAATCTAGGTATTTGAATAAATTTTGAAATCTCCAACTGTTGTGTTCTTTCGCGTTCATGTGTTTGAAAGCAACGACTATTTTTTTGTATCGCTTTCCATTACTTTCACAGTGAGTTACTTCATTTCATGCGTCGCATCGATCGTCTATTGTTCGATGTTATGCAAAAGAAAAATTCACTCGTTGTTATTTGTTAAGGGATGGCTGCCTTGAAGAAATTCTTCATTAAGCAAAAGCTTGCTAAAAAGCAAAAGCAGAACAGGCCAATGCCGCAGTGGGCACGAATGAAGACAGGAAACACGGTTGGTTATACTGATTAATTGATTCTCGCATCATACCTTCAATGCTCTAGTGTTGCACATTTTGTGCTGTGCTAATAATATGAAGGTAATATCGAAGTGAATAACCCTGCTAGGTGGTATTATGTCACTGTAGTTTCTTCAATTTCACAACAGTCCTTCTTCTATTGGGAAGTGGGCTTTGCTACAGATTTTGAGTTTCTGCCTCATGGTGATTTCGTAAATGTCTGTTGTTTCAGATGAAGTACAACGCGAAGAGGCGCCATTGGAGACGTACCAAGCTGAAGCTGTAAATTACCCGCCTATTGCTGTGTTCCGGAGTGCTGCCTAATCCTTGTTGATTTCGAAGTTATGCCGATAAATTTTGTTGTTGAATGCTGTGACCAATACAGCCTAATTAGAAGTGTTGCGCCCTCTGGGGAAGTCGCATCGATTTAGCCGAAAGAGCGGTTGGTTGATGTGTCCAATGCTGAGTTATTTTTATGAACTATTCATTACTCTGTTTCTATTTGTGTCTACAACGGATGCCGTACTTTGCTACAAATGCTTTTCTGATTCCGATAACTCAACATGTGTGCTGCAGCCGCGAACTTTCTCATGGTCCCATTGTGACGGGCAGTGTCAGGTGAGATCTATGAAAGCAGGAGTATACGCATGTCGGTGTTGACGCACTTAGTTGGGGAGAAAGGGAGTAGATAGCTATTTTACCTGTAGAGCATAGTTAAGAGATATGTGGCTGCTGTAAATTCTGCAAATACCAGTTCTCTTATGGCGTGGTAGCGCTATTCGAAACGTCCGGTGAACAACTCCAGGGCTAGCGGCTTTCCTGTAAGTTATGAGTACTCACGGTGGCGACATTGTCTCAGCAATGGTATAGTATATATACCCTCGCGATCGTAAACAATTCCCATTAAATCCGCTGCGAAGAAGGTGATACTCTTCCTTCTATTTATGATCGTTGAGGTCTTCAAAAATAGTCTTAGTGCAGGCACCTGGTGCACCATGTTCAGGTTCATAAGAATGATCCTTCGTCGGGGCATGGTCTGCAAGCCATTTGCTGGTAGATGCTTTTGTGGATATGCAGTCAACAATAAATGGTTCGATCCCAGTGCTAGGTTCTCGGGATAAGGAACGGACGCCAGCAACATCAGGCTTCGTCACGGTATACAGGAAATTGGGTGTGTACCCCTATATCAGGATTTCGCACCGCGGCATGTCACAAGCGAAGCAATGCGGACGAGCTAAGGGCACCATGTTTTTGAGTCCCGAAGCAACTACCAGTCAACTGCGTATTGCGCCCTTAGCATTACCGTGTAATCGTTCTAACAAGGGAAGGACCCCAGGTCGAAGTGGCCATTTGGAATGAGATGCATATGGACCGATCTCTTCTCGGACGCTGATCTCGAATCTGCATTCCAAATTTGCAAAACGATTTTCTGAGCGGAGTTATGGAGGTTGTTTGAACGAACCGTTCATCAGCATGGCCGTTGCTGAGCAGTCAACGGCCTCAGCGGCTCAGTGGTAGTGCTCCGGATCTGCAGGAGAGGGGTCGAGGGTTTGCTCCCCGCCAGTGCGACTTTTTTTGCATTTTGTGTTTCATTGTCAGTAAGTGCTTTTCTTCCACTTCTGGACGTTTCCTAGGACTGGTACCTATCACACCCATCATTCACTCTGCGACTTTATTTGTAACTGGTAACATTACTCACAAGGGAAGGATACCAAGTCAAAGAGAATCCCGTACCACACGAATCAGGCCTTCTTGCGTGAAAAGATTATGATATTCGTGCACAGGGGGTCGAATTACCCCTCTGTGCAAATTTTCAGCCAAATCCAGTTTTTGGTCCAACTTCGGAAAATTGGGGGTGGTCAGGTTATAAAGTGGTAGATTTTGAATTTTCTTCTACAGAAAACCCTGCAACCTGAACAAGGTAGCCTACACATACCTTTTACACTTGCCCATCGCACTAAATGTACGAAGCAAGCGTCAATTAAGAGCATTTCCTAGGCAAGGGTCAACGACTTCTCCTTTGTTCAATGGGCTGCCACCCAATAGCCCGTGAATTTTTCCGAAACTTGGTCAAATTCTCGAGTTGGCTAAAAACTTGTACTTTGGGGTAATTGAACTCCCTCAACACGAAAATCGCACTAGTTTTGCTTGAGAAGGACTGGCTCGCGCGCTATGGACTCCTAAACTTACCGTGTAATAGTATTTTTTGTTCAGAAAAACCTCCATAACTCCATTCAGAAAATCACTTTGCAGATTTTGAAAACTGGTTTGAGATCAGCGTCCGAAAATACGTCGGACCATATGTATCCCATTCCGAATGGCCACTTCGACCTGAGGTCCTTCCCTTGTAAGACCCAACTACAATGACGCGCATAGCTCGCACATACCGCGACGCACGCCGCTCGTCGTCGTGCAAAATCCTGACATAAGGGTACACACTCCAGGAACTTCACTGCCACCTCTATATCGGTCTCTGAATCTTACCGTAGTGAAATTGCCTTTGAGGAACAGTTGAGAATGGATCGTCACTTATTTACCAGATTCCACAGCCTTTACTTGACAGAATGCTGGAACGCTTGAGAGTTTAGATACGAGGTGTAAAAAGCGGTAACATCTCTACGTTAGTGATCTCGCCATCATAAACAGGTCAGTCTTGTGAATATAACTTCGGCCTATCGAATACAACGATGGTGGCCCGTATTAGCAGTGCATTCAATCAGGACCTCATCCCACTGTTAGTAGGGGTTCGCTCGGTTTCAGGATGGAAGTGCTGCAGGGGTCGACGACAACCCTTCATCCCGTTCCCGTAATCCACCATTGGCCATTCTTCGGCGTAGGAGTGGTCGGAGGCTATCGGCTATTGTTTTATATGGGTTACCATCATTCGAGTAATAGAATTGAGACAGACGCCGTGTGCCAGTTGTAGTTGCTTAACTACGGGTGCAAAACACACACGCACCACCTGTGGCGGATTTATTGTTTCCAGCCACAGGAAATTCATATTAAGTGTATGCAGAATAAATGGCCAAAACATAACTGGCCATAACTTCGCTCAGTCACAACTTTATTTGTCGAAGTAAAAACCATTCGAATCTACAGAATTTTGCCAACGATCTGGTAAAAAAACATATGCCATCATGATAAAATTCTGGATTGCGAAAATTGATAAAGTCAACAGTGGCATTTTCAACCTGCATTGTATCGGTGAACTCCTTCTGACGCAGGTTTGCATCGAGAACCCGGAAAAATGGTCATTCGTTGGGGATAGGTCTGGGGAATAAAGGGGGGGGGGGGTAAGGGAGAGTCTCGATGCCTAACTGCATCAGTTTTTGCCGGGTGCGCAAAACAACGTAAACCCCACACTTCGCAAGTCACCAGGCAAAAACTGCTGTAGTTAGGCATCGAGATTCTCCCTCACCCCCTTATTCCCCAGACCTATTCCTGACGGATTACCACTTTTTCCGGGTTCTCCATGCGAACCTGCGTCAGAAGGAGGTCGCCGATACGATGCAGGTTGAAAATGCCATCGTTGACTCTATTAATTTTCGCAATCCAGAATTTTACCGTGATGGCATATTTTCTTTACCAGATCGTTGACAAGGTTGTGTGAATTTGAATGGTTTTTATTTCGACAAATAAAGTTTTGTCTTAGGGAAGTTATGGCGTTTTGAAAAAGTGGTCCGTTTTGGCCGCTTATTCTGCATACACCTAATATTATTTCCCTCTGTGAAGTGGTTCAGTCGTTTTATATATTCATTGATAATCAAACAAATGGGTGGCAAATTACGACAGGGTAATGAGAACGGCGACTGCTCGCAGAGGGTGGATCTTTCACGAAGCTCTAGGAGGGTCATTGTTTGAGTGAAGGAAGTGACGCGATGCAATCGCGTGGATTGTACGCGAGTCGCTATGTTGCTCCTGGAACTCTTAGGGCTGCAATCAGGTGATGAAATTAGTTTTGCTCAGGACCATTTACTCATAAAAGACCTGGTCAACAAGTGTAAGTCTTAGTGAAGGTTATCACTGTGAGAAGTTCTGACATTGGCCTTCCAAATCTCCAAGTTTCCATCTCTTTTTGTAGTGATTGATTTGTTTTGGTGGTGCTCAACCAATGAGACATCATTCTAAATCGCATTTTAGACATCCAGTTCTTCTGCTATTTGACATTCTCATAAAACTATACCGAACACGTTACTGGTTTGAGCGATCTAAAGTAAGTGGTGTCACTCTAATGACGAACAATACCAGGGCCCATTAGAATATTCTAGGCCAGTGAACTGCAAGCATTGTAGAGGTTTAGGCTTGAAGACGTGTTGGAGTTCACTATAGTGGGTGTTACATAATGTTTGTATAAAGATTTAGAATGACGAAATATGGTTGCCACACCGATTGTCCTCAACCTAGTCGTAGTTTATTTACATTCAAGCTTAAAGAATTCCTCGGTGTACTGTGACTGTCAACCAAATGTGGAACTATTGTAACAATGAAACACACCAGAAGTCGTGGGCAGATTTAGGATAAGCATGAAAACCGCAGTAGAAATGGATTGGTAGTGGCCTTATAGCATTGGAGTGTCGAGCCGCTTAGTAGTACGATAGTGAAGAAAAAACGGAAGGAAATGGCGAAAGACCCTGCAAGTAGGATCTCCTCCCCTATCGTCAGTTCTCGATGCGGACGACCTTTCCGTAAAGAAGCGGGTAGTCCGGACTAGTTTTCCACTGATATGTTGCCAAGTAAACACAAAGGAATGTTCGAGAATACGTCAGCATCTATTTTATGGAGTGTGTTTCAAACCAAAACTGCGAAAGCGCGCTGCAATACCTTCGATCCTGCCGCATATCCTTGTCCCTCTCACCGTGGCCAACCAAGAATCACGTCCCTGGGGAATCGTGTCATCCAGTGGTGTCAGCTATTAACCGTTATGCCGTCGCTACAGCTTGGGGGCGCGCTTTTCGATGGGCATTTCGCCATAAATAAGCTTCTTAAGCCCACAGTTTCCATGCGAGTGGCTTTTAGGGATTTTTAGGGATTTTCCAATAACCACATTATCCCTAATGCTGTCTTTGAAAGGGAAATGGTGCGAGAAAAGCCAGCAACAGTGAGTGACGAGCTCAAATCCGCTCGCTTGCTTAGACGCTTTTAGCAGGATTTTGCAAAATTTGAAACCCTTCTTCCACCAGTGTAATCAACAGACATAGTGCTTTTTGGAGGCGTCTTATCAGAGTGCTGAAACACAGCCGAGTTGCTGAACGGTTTTGAAATATTGGAGAAGTGCGAAATGAGATAGGTGATTTCAACTCTCCGACAACGGCGCAGTCTTACCGCGACGGTATCATCAAAGTGTCAGAAAGATGAGAAAAGGCTGCAGATAATTATGGAAAATGATTAATTAGCTTGTACCAACTTTTCGAATATAGATGCTACTTAGCGAAAAACTGGCGACAAATAAGTTAAGCACTTAATACATGTTATGCGAGGGCAGACAGTCACCACAGCTCTCTGCCGTGGTCAGCTCCATCATCTTGTCCATTCATCAGGATATTGTGCACGTGTAAGGCAGTGCTCGTCTCAGTCTCAATAACCATGAAGTCTAAATCGTCAAAAGCACCACCAGGAGTAATGATGGTGATTAGAACTGTGGAAGCATTTTCTTGTCGATATAGCAGGAGTGGATGACGATCCGAGATGGAACACCTTTCAAAAAACGTTCCTTAGGCCCCTTGTCACGTCCTGCTGTGGTGCGTTGCGATGCAACGTATGAGGCCGTTCAGAGCTTGCTTTGCCTGTCGCCGACTGCACAAATCCTTCCAGTGGTACGGCAGGCGCGCAAAAGCGCATCCAGTTAATGGCTCTTATTTTTGACCGTTTCATTCCGTTCCTTCTTATTGTTGCATTGTTCTGCACCTCTAGTAAGAACTATGTGACTGGACTCGCGAACTGGGCAGATAAGCAGGGGAAGCGGCGGGCACGTCTTGCGCTACCAACGTGCAACTCTGGCACTGGTAGCGTGCGGCTGCACAAATCGCACGGGTGATGAGCGAATTAGTGTGCCTTGGCACCATCTTGGAATACTGTTCCCTACTCATCCCTCTTCTCTGACCTCATCTCTTCTGTGGCCACTTGTTTAACCTCCCCAAAGGTCTTCCTGCCCACAGAGAGTTCGCTAATTTTGACGACCTGAGATTGTAGTGGCTCAACTTTCAGATTCATTTCCCACTCACACTTGAACTGAATATAGTGCAGGGATCCAAATCATGCCACTGAGTGTCAAATCGTTTGTGTTAACCTGATTATAAAATACCACTGAAATTGATTAGTGCATTCAATGAATCTCATAGCTCGTAGATGTAGGGAGATCATATTAGCAATTATCTTGATTCTCCTGAAACTCATCTAAATGCATAATGATAGCCACCCGAATGGAACAAGACTATCAATCTTTTCAGGTGTGGCGGCTGTATTCAGAAGCGAACTCATCCATCTACATGTTTGAGAGATCGTGCTCTCCGCACTGTCGCAATGGATGTACGCAACTGGCGGATATGGAACATCGCTTCGTTGGGTATGTATTATCAATAATTTCCACGGTTGAGAAGACTGCTTCCATTCGCGTGTCCTAAGAAGATTGTAACAACACTAATGTATTCTTGGTTGGTGAAACATGAATAACTATACGCACCTTTACAAAGGTTTTATTACCACATTATGTACAACCACTTCTATGATGCATTTCACTGGGTATTTATGCAGGAGTATGAAGGCGGACTCACTAAATAGTATCTAAATTTATCAATAGTTGATTGGGGGGGGGGGGGGGGGGGGAGAAAATTACTCGTAAGCATGAAGAGGAGTGCCGCGCCTGAAGGGAACTACTTCATGGCACTCTGGGATAGCTACTTAGGATACAATGAGGTGATGTGCTTATGGCTACATTTTTAGAGATACTTATCATCCATTAGGTAATCAACGGTGCTTTTCGTTATCAGTCATACATTTGTCATGGACATATTGTGTAAGGTTGGGAGTCCACAACAGTATGAAGTGAGTCGCTATATATTAGGTTGTAAGGAAACTTGTGACCGCTTTCGTACGGAGTGAAGCAACGAGCACAGTGAGAATTCATAATATTCACTGAAGTACCATATCCGGATCACTAACATATACAGGGTGCGCCAAAATTACGTGCGCAGGTTTTTTGATCTATTTTTTTTGCAGCAAGGGGTGTAATGGCTATCAAGGTCTTGATTTGGTTCCCATCTACCACTATCAAACTCACAGTCATCAGCGTTCGTTTTTCACGAAATGGTTGGCTCTCAACCACTTCGATCAGGCATCATCATCAGTTCAGGTCGGCGCGCCACCGAGCCATTGTCTTTTCGGATGAGAAGCTTTTCACGGTGGAGTCGACCTTCAACCGGCAAAATGTTCGTGTGAATTGCACATCCCTTGAAGAGGCTAACGGCAAAGGGAGGTTACAAGAAGTTTTGGTCATTCAAAGAAAATCATGATTTGGGCCGCCATTACGTATGGAGTCAAGTCACCACACATTTTCATCGAAGAAATTACCAAGATCAACACAGGATTCATTTGGAAACCGTACTGAAGAACACTTTGATGCCGCGGACATAGTGCCACTTCGGATCTGTCCATTCGTGTTTCAGCAGGATTCGGCACCAGCTCATCGGTCAAAGGTGACACAGCAGTAGTGTCAAGACAACCTCTCAAGCTTCGTCAGTGCTCAAGATTGGCCACCGAATAGTCCCGATCTTAATATGATGGACTATTTTGTATGGTTCTACTTGAAGAGCAAGCTCTGCCCGAAGCACTACCACACGATCGAAGCCCTGTAGAAAGACCTCCTGAAAGCAAATCTCCCCAGAGTGCCTGCGCGCCACGGTGGACTACTTTCCATCCCGTCTCGAGGCCTGCATCCGTGCCAAAGAAGGACATTTTGAGTTGTAATCATATATTTTGTTACTGAATGCTGTTAATAAACTGTTACCAAAAAATCAGTCCACAACGCATCTAATTTTGGCGCACCCTGTAATATGCGATGGGATTGGCTCACAAGGGAAGGATAACAGGTCGCACTGACCATTTGTAACGAGACATACATATATCATCGGACGCGTTTCTGGATGCTGATCTCAAATCACTTCAAAATCTGCAAAGTGATTCTCTGAATGGGGTCATGGAGGTTTTTCTGAAGAAATAATACTATTACATGGTAAGTTCGGGATCCCGTAGCGCGTGAGCCAGTCCTTCTCATGCAAATCTATTGTGATTCTCGTATTCAGGGAGTCAAATTATCCCAAGGAACAAGTTTTTAGCCAATTCGAGAATTTGACCGAATTTCGGAAAATTCACGGGCTATTGAGTGGCAAAATATAATACTTAACAAAGGAGGAGTCGTTGACCCTTGCCGAGGAAATGCTCTTATTTGACGCTTGTTACGTACGTGTAGTGCGATGGGCAAGTGTAACAGGTATGTGTAGGTCACCTTGTTCAGGCTGCAGGTTTTTTTGTAGAAGAAATTTCAAAAACTGCCACTTTATCCATTGGCCATCCCCAATTTTCCGAAGTTGGGCCAAAAACTCGATTAGGCTAACAATTTGCACAGAGGTGTAACTCGACCGCCTGAGCGCGAATATCGTAATTGTTTTATGCAACATAATGTGCCCCCAGATAGAGAAAAAGTTACACTTCCCGACTATAGTCCTATATTGGAATCCCTTGAAGCCTTTGAATTGCCAAAAAATTCCTAGAATACAGCGAAAAAGATACATTAGATGGCTTCACTTCACGAGTTTTTGTCTAGTCAAGTCGTAACCGAAGCAACGGCAAGTGTGAGCACTGCAACAGGAGGGAGCAAAGTATTTGGTAAATCGATTCGTCTTTGGTTTTGGATGTGTAGAAAAGAGAATGAGTTGCTTGAATTTTTAATTGATCAAAGCTCTTTCATTAAAACAGCAGAAAGCGATGAGCATTCATATTAGGAGTCACATGGAACGTATAGGTCTGAGAAGGCTATCCTGACCGCTCTCATCGTAGCCAACCAGGAATCACGTCGCCTGGAGGTGGGGTATGTCATCCAAAGGTGTCAACTGTCAACCGTTAGGCCGCGGTCATACTTTGCGTAGCTGCGTTAGTTGACGCCGGCACACTACAGCTCTGGTGCGCGCTTTTCGACTGGGATTTCGCCATGAATGAGCTTCCTAGGCCCCTAGTTCCCATACGAGTGACTTCTTTTGGGTATTTTCCAATAACCACATTATCCCTAATGCTCTCTTCAACTCAGCACCTGAAGCTAAAAGAGCGTTCCTTTCAGGGATTTTCCCAACGCTTTGCATTTAATGAGCGGCTTCTCTCTCTACGAAGTGTAGCCCGACATTCCAAGAATCTTAACATATACGACGGAAAAACCGGAGGGAAACAGTCAATGAGCAAAAGACTGGAACTTTTCGACCGATCTAATATATAATAAATTGAAATCAGCTTATGTGATGTTGACTGCGCTGGCCCCTCTTCTTTTTGGAGCACAGGCGAGAGAGGGAGGAAGGCGTATTTTGAAACGTTACTCGAGTAGTACTATGCAACCACGCACTGTCGAGGAGATTTTGGGCCGGTAAGGTGATCTCTTACACAGGCCGTCAATGGATAAACATATTAGGTCGATTCCATATGAATCGGACAAATTGACAAAATTTTATCCTTATCGTACAACTTTTTAACGACAACTGGGAATCACTTGTAATATGCTCCATATTTATCGATGACCTTCTGCTATCGGTTAGACAGATTGCGGATGCCCTCGCTCCGGAAGGCGGGAGGCTGGATCTCGAAGAAGTTCTCGAGTACCCTCTTGACGTCCTCGCGAGTTTTGAAGTCTCGGCCGTCCAGGTGGCATTGAAGGTGGGAGGAAAGGTGAAAATCCGAAGGGGCCAGGTCTGCGGAGTACGGTGGGTGTGGAAGCACGGAGCAACTGTATGAGACTAGCTCGGCCTTCTTCAATCTCGCAATGTGCGGTCTCGCGTTGTCGTGCTAGAAGTACACATGTGACCGCCGCCGTCGCGAATTCTGGACATTGCCTCCAATTCGCGTTATCGACGAATGTAGACGTCGGCGGATACTGTTGTACCTTCATCGAGTAGCTCCCAGTACTCTACGCCGTGTACGCCCCACCAAATGCTGTCTTCGTTTTCGATGGAACAGTCGCCCGACGCAAACTTCGAATGCCACAAGTACACTTAAAGACATCATTAGGGGTAGGCAATAGTGGAGAAATCCCAAGAAGAAGTCACTCACATGGTAGTCCTGGGTCTAAGAAGGCTATCTGCGGCGAAATCCCGGTGAAAAAGCGCCCCTCCGAGCTGTAGAAGCGCTGCAAAACGGCGAAGCGTTCAGGGGCTCCGCCTCTGGCACTCAGTGGTTCCGCCTCTCGATGACGTAATTCCCGATTGATTGGGGTGAGAGCGGTCGAGGAGATGGGGTAGGATCGGGGGTTTTGCGGCGCGCTTTCGCAGTTTTAGCGTGAAACTCACTCAAGAAATAGATGTTGTCGTCTTTCCAGACAATTCCCCTGTGTTTACTTGGCAACATGCCAATGGAAAACTAGATCAGACTACTCCCCTCTTGACGGACAGGTCGTCCGCTTCGAGAATCAACAGTGGAAACGGGGTCCTATTTCTCGGGTTTTAGGCCAATTCCATCCGCTGTTTCTTCACTGTCCTATTGCTAGGCATCTCGGCTTTCATATGCACTATTTCTTTTACTTTTCGTCCGACTTTCCCCTAATGATGCCTTTAACTTCTGGCGGGGCATGCTCCTAGTTAACTTCCTTTAGGCGTCTTTCGAAATCCGCGGGTTCTTGGCCAGATAGCGATAGAAATAGTATGACGTTGCGGATGTGGTTTCTGGACCGCTTGAAATCGTGCGGCATGGAGGCGGAATGAAACTAGTTTGGAGTGTTTGTTTGAATGTATTTTGAAGAGCTTTTTGTTCCAACGGTACCTCGTGCATCCATTTTCGTCAACTCATTGCTGAGTTATGATCCCTGGAAGTCATCACCACCATTTGTCCGATTCATGTTGAATCGACCTAATAATTTGTGCTAGATAACAAATCACGACAATATATGGACAACCTCCTTTTGGGGAGACGGCACTAGTATAAGAGACGTGAACTGCTCACCCAGATGCGTCGACCCGGGACGAGACGTATTTTCTGAAAAATTTGCTATACCGCTTTCAGTGGAATGTGAGAAAAGGCATTGGGCGGAAATATCGCAGTTCCGCGGTTGAGTACGCTGGTCGGAAAGTGTAGCTTATGGCTGTTGAGTTTCATGCAAGTGATGTTTACCCATAACATCTGGGTAGACATCACTTGCATGAAAGCCTGGTGACAAAAGATACAAAGCAAGTTGGAACAAGTAACAGCTGTTCAGAAACTTCAGCTGGTGATCACATGAAAGCATAGTTATGATCGCCGTTACATTAAGGTGCTCCTTCTGTTGCGGCACGAACTTCTGCAACGCGGTCAATTCGGTCGTCTCAGTGCTCAGTTACAGCGTCATCAACGTCACGTTTTTTATCGTTCTTTATGCCCATCAGCTGTTCGCATGACACAAACCGGCGGCAGCTATGAGGTTGCTGGAGCGGAATTCTGCCGTTCGTTTGTTCGTTTATTCGTCCATTCATTACCGACTGTCGCTTATTCTCAACCAATTATTTGACCTATGTATTGTGGAACAATCCTGAAATCATTGCGTAGATGTACACTTCGAGAAAATTCGTTGTACAGATGTTGACCGCAGAAGAAAAGGCGCAGACATTCAGCAAGAACTCCGTGATGGAGCTTGCAAACCCTATCGATTTCACTTGATGCTAACAATATCTCGAGATACATTCCCTTATGCCCCACAGGTCTATCCTTGCGCCAGATTTAATGTGACATAATTCCATATATCTACCTATTTCTATAATTGAGAAGTATGCATAGCAGCATATTCAGCCTCTTCCTTCATTTACCATAGTTGTATTTACTATTGAGGGATTCATCCACAGAAAATTGAACTCTTTTCTTGTCTTATTCATGTTGTATTTGCTTAGGCCGCCTGCAATGTTCAACGAGAAAAAACACGAGATCGGCTAAGATAAAGCTCTTCAAAGTGACTTCATAGTGACGTCCAAGGAGGTGCGTCCGATGAAGCGCGGCCACGAGGACTGTAGGAGCAGGCTCAAGCGTGGCGTCGGAAAATTTTTTAGATAGTACGTTCCCCTCTCATAAGGGGCCTCCATAAGAAAGCCCTCTCCCCTCCCCCGTTCTTCGGGTTCCGCTATTTCTGTGGTGAGGCGAAACTCCTGACCAAGTAAGCGAAATAGGAACCTCACAAAACTCAGTACTTATATTCCGAAACAAAAGCGTCCAAGAAAACAGGAACCTAACAAAATTCATTACTTACATCGAAACATCGCGTCGCTACCAAAATAGCGGCGCGGCGATCATGAAGGGGCGCGGCATCCTCCCAATCCTCCTAGTAGTAAGTTTGAGCATTTTTGAATACCTGTAGCATTAATAAAACTCAATCTTTCAAAGTAATGTGAACTGTTTTTTTAATAACCTTAGACCATTCACCGACTGCTTGGTTTCCCTAACGGCTGCGTACTTCTCGATATGAAATTCAAGTCGAAAAAATTTCGAAAATTTTTGAAGCTCCTCACCTCAAATAGTCGTAACTTTCTTCAAACTTACCCTTATGAATGCGTTTTGTGATGCGGGGTAGACGAAATCACCGCTTTCCAATGACGACTACTTGATCTATACAATATTTCCGAAATGGAAGAATTCATTTCAAGAGAAGCCAGTCGAGGAAGGATTTTTCTCCGTCGAAGTGGCGAGATATTCCCATGATTCTTTGGAAAAAATGATCTATTATTCTGTTTTGCCTTCAGTAGGCATCTTTTGTTCTCAAAAGACCAACAAGAAGGTAGCTGGCTCGGCTAAGGTTGCTGCGGGATGCACCATGCATGAGGATTTCATTGACATTCTCAGTGAATACAGACGCGTTTCCGGTCCGAAAAGTGGCCAGCCAGTACCAGTTTACGTTCGTTTGATCGTATCAAAATATGGAAGAAGGCTTCGAAGGTCTCTCTGTACGTGAATTCGGTGCCAGCGAACCGACGAACTGCTATTGGTGATGGCTGGCTTTATTGTGCATCGCGCCATGCATGGAGCTTCCACGAAACCCATCAGGTTGATGGGAACACTATTTCCTGTGGTTGTATTAGAGTTATGAGCTGGATCAAGGTATCTATTGAGTGGTCTAAAAAGTCTTTTCGTATATTCAAATACCGCTTTTTCCCTCCAAACTGCTTTCCAGCAATCTCTTCTGTACATACTCATGTAGTACAAGTCCACATGCATCTATAGGTATTATTGTCTTCCATCTCCCGAATAACCCTTTTCGGCAAAATAAACATATCAACGCTCAACCTCATTTTCAATACAAAAATTATAAAAAAATTTTCTTTGAATGGCGTTAGACAGGGAAAGGAAAAGGTGATAATCCGATGGAACAAGATGAGGGCTATAAGGTGGATGGGGCAGCAATTTTTATCCAAGCTCGAGAATTTTTTGACGAGTCATTTTTTCACTAGTGGTAAAAAATTTTTCAAAATTTTTTCTTTTAAAAAATTTTCGAGCTTAGATAAAAATTGCTGCCTCATAGCCCTGATCTTGCTCCATCGGATTATCACCTTTTCCTTTCCCTGTCTAACGCCATTCAAAGAAAAAAATTGGAATTGAAAATGCAGTGACTTTTGATATTTTTATTTTGCCGAAAAGGGTTATCCGGGAGATGGAAGACAACAATACCTATAGATGCGTGTGGACTTGTACTACATATATATGTACAGAAGAAATTTTGTGGAAAGCAGTTTTGAGGGAAAAAGCGGTATTTAAAAATACGAAAAGACTTTTTAGACTACCTAATAGTATCAACCTCGCACAACAGAGTAAGTTATGAGCGTTGGTTTCAGAAGCTTGACACCTTGTTCACGGTACACAATTCCAAGAGGACCAAGGCGTCAGGCAAGCCTTTTACTCTGCCTATCTTTTGCGTTGTCCATGCACTCTCCTCTCTAGGATATCATCTTAAGCACATGTTAAGAAATTTGTGTCTTTACGTGGTTTCGTTCATGTTCTGTATCTTGTATAGTGACGGGATTAGAATCATGGAATTCCCATGAATGATTCCTTTAAATTATGACAAAAACCATAAATTATTATTGAACCTATAATTTTACGAGCTACAGTTTGCGTAATTTTTTTTACCCACATATGTAAAAGCTGGTATCCTTCCAAGATGTTAGTTTTTCAAGCTGCCATTATAAAGCGGATCAGCAGGTGCGAGATAATGCGGAAAGCGCCTCATCGCGCGTTCATGGTTCGCAGGGCGCCTTCTTCCGAATTTCGATCTTTCAATATGAATAGCAGCTCCGAATACTATAATTCGTGAAACAGCGGCTATTGGCTGGTCAGTAGTGGGTCAAACGTGTAAAGACAGAATCGAGTGGAACTCGAAAGCAGGTCTAGACGATCACTAATGATTTCGGTGAATCGTTGCCATCCGTATGTAAGACACAGGCCGACGGCAATGTGAATTGATCGTCTTTAGGCTTAAAAACGAGTCACGAAAGTCTCGAAGCCATTTTACTTCACTTAATCTCCTCATAACCTTGGTCATTTCATCTTCCCCGGCTGTCGGTACTGCTACTGCCATTTTTATTGTGGCGTCTGGCGACTGATCCAATGTCAGACTGCTTACTTTCTCTTCTGGCACTCCTTCTACTCCACATTCGTGAGCGATTGTGTGTCAAGCGAATGGTTCGGCAAGCGCATCCTCCGACTGTGTACCATTATCACAGAAAATTCGCGTGGCTGCCTGCTGCGAACCTAACGGATCATACGCCGGACGTTGCGATTCTGCGATAGAAAATTTCAAAGTCGCATCCGAAAGTGTCCGAAAGGGAATTTGTGGAATCGCAGAATAGCAGGATCGCGAAGACTGACAGCGGCCCAAGGCAGCGTTCTTACTTTGCGCCAACAGAGCGTGACTGCATTTATAGCCAGAGAAGCAAACTGGCACGGGGTATGTGCAGATACGACGCAGGCAACGAGACAGGGTGGCACACGCGTAGACGCAGAGAGACACAGCTGCGTCCGGCCGTGAAGTATGAACTCGGCCTAACAAGGAGCAACGTGGCGACCACTCCTGTTAGCGCAGCACGCTGAGGTTCGCCTTACTGGGCTCGTACGAGGACTCGTCCACAGCTCATCTGTTTCACTACAGGGTGACTAACCTTGTATGTTTTTCGCCGTTTCTTTTTTTCTTCACTGGCGGTCCCAAAGCATCAGTAGCTTTGATTTCAAAAGCTTTATTTCATCAAACTATATACCATGGAATGTGTCTTCGATGATCCCTTTATGAGAAAGTACTCATTCGAACTTCGGATAGTAAGATTACTATATTGTACAATAATTTTGAAAAAAAGGAGTGGTGTGGTTTTCGGTGTGGCTTTAGCTGCTTGCATTTTCTTTTGTGTGTTGGAAGCTTCTAATGCCTGTTTGTCGTCTATTGTAAACCCCGTTGTTGTGATATTACTAGACATATGAAAGAAAATCCATTAGCTGAAGACTCGGTGTACAAATAATGCAAACAATATTAGAATCTGGACAACAAAATGACAAAATCCGTAACAAATAGTTAGATGAAAGATAGAACGAATCGCTTTCTTAATATGTGTAGATGATCAGTCTTCCTATCAAGGCATATAAGAAAATGTGAACATTCGTGAATGGTAACGTTTCCACTTATTGCATTGGTGCATGTTTGAACACTGCCATAACTTATTATTTCTTTGACTACTATGTTCTTTCGACAATTAGAAGAGAGCACATTCCAGGGCCATTGGTGTACTCCAGATGTGCAGCGCAGGACACTCGAACTAGGTAATCACACGCGACAAGTGCCTAGCAACATTCGTTTGCAATTAGCCATGCATGAGGGGTGTGATCATCGCGAGCTTCAGCGACCCCGGCTCAGTTTGTGTTTTCTATCATATACCCGTTTTACAGCGCCAACTGCAGCGGCTGCATCACCCCTGTCACGGTCTTTGATATGACGCAATGGTTAACCATTACGGCGGTAACCGGTTGTGTACCCTTATGTCAGAATTTCGCACCACGGCGTGTCGCAAGCGAAACGATGCGGACGAGCTAAAGGCGCCCTGGTGTTGGCTTCCAAAGCGATTACATGTCAATAATACCGTGTAATCGCTCCAAGACTCATCTCTAGCGTACCGTGTAACCGCTCCGAGACCCAACTTTAGCGTCGCGCATAGCTCGCACATACCCGTCGCTCTCCGCTCATCGTGGTGCGGAATCCTAACATAACAGTACACATTCCGGATAACCCATGGGGCCAACCCGACCGCACCATCCAAAACCTGGACATCCCACTCTTGTGCGTGGTTGACCGGCGCTTCGCTATTTCTCGCCTTTTTCCATTCCTGTGTCATATGTGTGGACTCATGCTATTAGGTCTGTGCAGAATAAATGGCCAAAACATAACTGGCCATAACTTCGCTCAGACACAAGTTTACTTGTTGAAATAAAAACCATTCGAATCTACACAACCTTGCCAACGATCTGGTAAAGAAAATATGTCATCACGATCAAATTCTGGATTGCTAGAACCAATAAAGTCAAGAATGGCTTTTTACCGTGCATAATTTTTCTGCCGCAGGTTTGCATCGAGAACCCGGAAAAGTGGTAATCCGTCAGGGATAGGTCTGGGGAATAAGCGGGGTGAGGGAGAGGCTCGATGCCTAACTGCATCATTTTTTACTGGGTGCGCAAAACAACGCAAGACCCCACAGTTCGCAAGTCACCCGGCAGAAACTGATCGAGACGCTCCCTGACCCCACTTATTCCCCAGACCTATTCCTGACGGATTACCCCGCTTTTCCCGGTTCTCGATGCAAACCTGCGTCAGAAGGAGTTCGCCGAAACGATGCATGTTGAAAATGCCATCGTTGACTTCATTAATTTTCGCAATCCAGAATTTGATCATGATGGCATATTTTCTTTACCAGATCGTTGGCAAGGTTGTGTAGATTCGAATGGTTTTTATTTCGACAAATAAAGTTGTATCTGAGCGAAGTTACGGCATTTTGAAAAAAGTGTTCCGTTTTGGCCATTTATTCTGCACAGACCTAATAAATGCTTTGCTAGTCTCGCACAAGAACGAATATACAAAAAACGAAATGTAATACGATATCAAGGCAGCTTTCCTGAGTGGTGAGGCTCCTTGCAACTCTGCGTTCATTACTGAGCACAATTTATCCCTCACAAGGCCATCCATATTATCCAAAAATTTGCTAAAATTGCTTGTCACTACATTAATGAATGCTCTTTCTACTTCTGCTTCTATAAAATCGGTCAGCAGTAGATTTAAAAGAAACAAAATACTCGGTTACAATCCGTCTTACGGTGCGTATTTTATGCAACAATTTTGTGGACCTTCCGATGCTCATTTCAATGTTTCCATGTTATGCCATAAATGCATCTACTAGGAGGATTTTGTCAGCAGCAATTTTTATCCTTGCAGCTGGCGGCGATTTCTGCTAGTACTCCGTTCCCACTACATACTTAGATAATTATGATAAGATTCAATGCTGCTCGGGATGAGTTCATATTTTTTGGAACACTCCCAAAACACAGCGAACTCTCAACCTGCGGACGAAAAGGAACTACGAAAAAAGAATGCTCCCCATTTTCCTTTTTTTTTGTTCTGTGTGCGCTGATCTCTGGTTGTAAAGGTGCCATTAAACTATGTTCGCTGCATTTATAAATGAAGATCAAGTGCTCGAGTCAATTTTAAATCTGATACTTTTTTCCCTGAAATAGTTCTTCAAGTTTTATCTAGTCGCACTCCGTCTCAAAAAATTTAGCATGAGAAAAACTGAAGGTCCTCTGGAAGCCAAAGAGAAGTTTTATCATTGCTTTCATTCAAAATGTGAGGCTTCAGACTAATGGGCTTAGTCTTTTCGGGCTAATGGACTTACCTAATAGACTTCGCTCCTTCAAACTTTTTTTCTGGGCATATTCTGCGTTTGCTAATCTCTTTAAGCGGCCTTTGTGCACACATTTGGCTGAGGATTTATGGCAAAAGGCGCTGAAAGGTAAACTCGTCAGCTGACAGCGAAAAGCTTTCAGGGCTGATAAGCGTTCTAGAGATTGTCAATGGTCCGCTAGCCTCAGAGAAAAAGGTGGTGAAGCTCCTCAGCAAATGCACACTGATATTGAAATTTGTGTCAACCTCAAGCTACTTTTCTACCGCCTAAGCGCATAGAATTCGTTCATTTATAGGAAATTTCAACAATAGTTATCCAGAGTAGCCTCAACAGCTCGAATCCTGATGGGTGTGGAAGGGATGCTTTTCGGGAATTGTTGCGATTGGCTTAGAAATCGTATCCGAGGGCAATCTGCACGAAGAGAACGAATGTGATACTCACTAGGTGCCCAACTGCCAGCCGCCTCCCTCGCAGCTGCCGGTGCTTAAATGGGTGAGTCTTCCGATTCCTGCAGCAGTCGCTAGGTGTTTCGGACCTGAGAAAGCGTGATATTTTTACTCAGGAAGTTCAAACCACCTCTATAGAGAAGTTGGGGCAACCCTGTTGATTCACCTTATCTCGGCGCTGGCGCCGGGCGTTTCCGCTCCAGGTGGTGTCCTATTGGTGTTCCTCTGGTCGAACCACCCCCACATTCAAGTGTCTATCCGAATGGAGGGTTTTTCGGAAATCGCTCGCTCAACTGCATCAAAATGAGAGCTGGTGGGCTCACTTTGGGTAAGGTGAGACCTCGGTTACTCAACTGCGTTGCGAAAGTTGCCTCATCTCACATTAAGTCATTTCCTAGTTAGCGTTTCCGGTTAAGAGCTTCCACTTTGACTTGTTTTCTCTCGTCCCTTTATGACGTGCTTTGCTGCTTCTTTTCGCCACTTATACTTTCAGAATTTTCCAATGTATGAATATTTAATATGCAGTGGAATGAAGGCGATTTATTATTCTTCGAGTGCACGAGCAAGATTCCAGCATTCTCGCCTGCCTACTGGTACTCCAGAGTGCATATATGGATTAGATTCGTTCCCTAAGATTTTTTCAACGTTTCTTCATATGTCATTCGTCTTTTTTTATTTCTTTTCCAGTAACATCATTAGCAGATCTATTCAACTATGTATCCGTAATTATCCTCAACCACCTTTCTACCAAATTTAAAGCGACGCGACTTCTCGACCAATTGTTTGGTGGAGATCGTAAAAAAGTCGTTTCTAATTGTATACGGGATACATGATTGGTCGATTATCCGAAAAAATGTGCTGTTTTAATTGTTTGTACAATCTTTGCGCACTGGACCTACCACTTCACCGGCCTCAAACATGGCCCTATCCTGATTCACATAGGAAGCGAACATAGTTTTTTAAAGCAGGTAAACCTCTTTCGAATGTTATCTGAAGTGCTACACAAGCTTATACTTTCATAGGAGAAAATACATTGGGAAAAAAGACATTACCTATAGTAGAATGGCCCAATTCACTGCAACGGTGACTTCGAAAAAACGACGTAACCGGCGCAACTATTCAGAAAACAAAAAAGTTGGCTTCTTGTTTTCTCCTTTTTCAGTTCATCTTCTTTTATTACTTTCCTTATGACTCAAACGAATTCGGAGAAGTCATAAAAACCCGTATTATTAACTGATGCTGTTCGAGTTCTACGGAGCGGCTTGTCAGAGACGTGGAAAAAATTGACCCTTGGACTCCTTACACCTAAGTCCCACAATAGTCTTTGAAGAGCGATACACGCGAACATCGAAACAAAATATAGCTGCTGATGCTATCAAAAGATACACGGGTGAGCTGGGAAATCTAAATCACATAAGAGAAAGTAAGATGCTACAGATGTTACTACGATTGTCAATTGAAGTATGTACATATGTGGCACGTCTCAAAAAATTGCCGGTAACTCTATTTTGATCAACGGGTGTAACAGAAAGAATAATGCCACATGGTGAATAATGTGTACGAGGAGCTGAGACACACCTGTCGACTTGGGAGAAACTCGGATGTTGCGGTTGGAATTTGTGATTTCTCAGTTTGAGGAAAAACAATATTTTTTATAGAATAACTCAGAAGCTTCTGACTGGTTTTGTCCTCGCTTGGCTTTGAGTTAGTCGGTTCGAGTGATTTTGAGTTGATGTTGCATTTGCTACAGAAAAGACTATTACACAGACGTCTTGAGAATAGCAATAAGAATGTACTTCATCCAGGCCATTGGTCCTGCTACAAAAAATTCATGGCAGCGACCAATCGTGGCTCCGACTAGAGCACAATTGCAAGGAAGAGCACAAGGGCTCAATCTTCGACGAGGGAGCGACTCAGTTAGCAAGAAGTACTCGACTATCAAGAGATCCCACGAGATTGCATCGTTGAAGAGGCCGCGTCGACTGACCATTATTTGAGTTTTTGTTCACTTTCTGACTGCTGTCCACATCGGCGACCACAAAATCCTTTTCAAAGTGAGCCCTTTAGTACGTCATGTCTCGTTAGGTTGGGCTATCCTTTATGCAGCGAGCTTCTAGGTCGCGCGCCAAATTGTTTGTCAAGGATTTCTTCCTTTCTCTTTCAACTCAAGATTAATCTCTTATTTTCGAATCATAAAGCAAATAAGAGGGATCGGTGTGGTGGCTGAATGTTCAAAGTTTGGCTGTTGTAGTGATAGCTGTTGAAGTGATTACACAAACCCTCAGTAATCGTAAATATTTTCTGTCCGACACTTCCAGCTGAATAATGATATCCACGCTCAAGGACACAGCCACGACAGAACATGAGAGTTTCGCGCGTATCTCAGAAAGCGGAGGCCCTGAATTTCTCGACATTCAAAGGAATCGTTTAAGGAAAAGTGAGTTTCTTTGTTACCCATATACAAGGGCAGCATGCAAAGTTTCACTCAAGAAAATGGGGATTCGGCTGAGATACAGCTCCCCGCATTGTCCCGTGTGGGCGTGGCCTCCGGAAAAAAGCTCCGTCCCGTCGTGCGTTTAGGAACGGAGAGAGGGACTGTTTACGTTACTTTCTGCTCCTACAATGCGTCTCCGACCATGACGGAGGTTCAAGATTCAGCTTAAAGAAATCGTGCGCGGAGAAAAATGAGTGTTCATGATGTCCATAAAAATCTCCCGTCTTTCTAGAAACCTGGGCATTTTTTCGTACATATCTTTGTGTCTATTTTCTGACGAACAGGTTTGCTAAAGTGGAGTTTTTATTTCGCCTGACATTTCGACAAGTTCGTCGTATCAACGGTTCTGGTTCCATCAGCACCGAGCGCCTGCGCCGTTGTGCCCTCGAAGTCGAGCAAGCGCTTAGTGCTGGAGTAACCGAGACCTTTGATAACGACAAAATCGTCGAAACTTTAGGCGAAATATGAATTCGAACTTTACAAACCTGTACGGCAGAAAATAAACACGAGCTACTAATAGACACATGTTATATTTGCTTAGTGCTGCATGTAAAGCTTCGCGCGAAAAAGTGGGAATCCGTATATGATACAGCTCCTCAAAGTGGCGCACGGCGGGACGGGGCTTCTAGTGAATGCCCCGCCCACCCCATCGGAGACCCAGAGAAGGAAAGAACGTCTTCGATCGCGGCGGACGACGAGGCGGCGCACCCTCTCGGAGTATCAGTTCCGTCTCCGACCGTCATCCGCCACTTAGAGGGACCGTTACTTCACGTGGTATCAGGAAACTGCAGATTCGTTGATATATATGAAATAGAAGCCATATTATTGTTAAGCTCCACCTATAGAAAATCCAGGCTCGAGGATGCACTGCTTGTTTTACTCATGACAGATGCCACTTTTCCTACGTCCCCGGATTGTTGAGCATGTTTTCGTTGCAAAACCAGATTTTTCTGTTTTTCAGTAAGATTTCTACCACTGATTGTGAGTTTCTCCCAAGTCGACAGGCGCGTCAGCTCCTCGTACACCATGTGGTTTTATATTTTCCTTCACATCTATCCTAGTTGATTGAAGACAGAGTGACCGGCAATCGTCAATTATTTTGAGATAAACCATTCACCGAACTTTCAGTGACAATAGTAGAAATATCTGGATGCGTCCAAATTTCTTTTACTTTTTTATTGTCGTTGAAACTATATCAGCAGTTTATGTTTTGATTTTCGCTTGTATCGCTCCTGAAAGATTATTTTGAGAGACTTTTGTGAAAGCAGTGCAATTTTCACTTTTTTGCCTCTACGTGGAGCTCGGCTTACGCCATTCAGATGATTCGTGTTCCCAGGTATTTCTGGAATTTGTTTGGGATTCAGGGACTTAGTATAAGAAGACGAACTGCAGCAACAACAATAACTGCTGCAATAGTTGGAAAGCCATTTTTCGTCTAATTGAAGATTTGCGAAGTTTACCTTTCTCTATGCTACTTTTGCAGAGGGATTATGTCATTGGGACAGATGACCACTTCTTTTCCTCGCTGGTTTAAGGGCTGATTTAGTTATCGAAATCATCGACGGAGTGTACAGCCTTTGATAACTTCATGGTCGTGTTCATGAGGAACGGATTGGTAGCTGATGCCCCATTCCAGCTCAACGGAAGGAAGGTCACTGAATGCTTCAGCTATGGGTAGCTAGGTCAGGAAGTCAACCGTGGTGAACGATTGAGCATCAGAGCGGAGCAGAAGGAAACGAACAACCTGGAGAGCATACAAGACCGTCGAGGGAGTAGTGAAGGAGGCGACAAACTTCCGGCTCCGCATCTATCTATTTGATTCCGCTGTCCTTCCTGCTCTGACATATGCTTCATACTTTGCTACTGCTTCATACTGCTTTGATACTTTATGCTTGGACTCTGCGTGATGAGGATGAGCACATTGCGGTAGCGTCATCTAACGCACTATCGAGACGACGATGCTGGGAGTATCGCGATACAGCAAATGTAGAGAGGAAGGCATGGCCCCGAGCTCCGTCGACGACCGAAAATAGGGGCGCTGCTTTATTTGTAAAGAAATTGAAGAGTAGATGGGCAAGACACGTCATGCTATATGGCGATGACTGTTTGACCAGAACGGTTACTTGAATTGGGAAGTAAAACAAATCCTGGACAACCCCAGTTCCATATCAGACTTCTCCATCAGCGTCGCGAAGGAAGTGAGAGGCTGCGTGTCCCTACAGCCAGGAGTATTTGATGCACTACTCTGGCTCGCGACATGGACGAATGGAGACGTTGCTGGCCTCGGTCAAGAACAATGGAACGGCAGGTGATGCAGTTGAGGTTGCAGTGCGTGTGTACACGTGCATTGATTGGGCATAGGATCTGTACAATGATTCGCGAAAAGTGTGTGCCATTAGGACGGAAAATTTGCGGTCGCGTTTGACGAGATGATGCGAGATAGGGGCGCCGTAGTAGTTGAGCCCTGAAGCCTGGAATAAGGCATAAAGCACCGCACGCCGGACGGCGCCACGCTAATTCTCTGTCTTAATGGCACACTCCTTTTAGCAAAGTTTATGCTTAATGCATAGTGAACACTTTGCATCCCTTCAGTGATATGGAAGACTCACAATCAGCAGACGTGTTTGAGCGATTCTTGGTTGATGCTGATGATCGTATAACGATTCCCATAGCTCGTTAGCCATCTCTGCCCGAGGAACGTCTCAGCTTTTAGAACCAATTGATGTGGCATTCTTTCATACGCAATGCAATGCATTGTGAGCAGAAATGCAGTATTTACGACATCTGGTTTGCGCTGATTCAGAACTGCTCAGTGAAGCAATGATTCGTAGATTTACTCGGAGGATATCTGCTATCACTGAGTTTCGAGGCTACATCTTATTTTCCGTCCTTCCTGCTTTCCGTTCCTGTTGAACACAGTAGGAGGACACCATTGCGGTTTAACTTCCGCACAAGTTCATATGCAAAATGGAAGCTGAACAAACAGTCTATATGTTTTCTCACCTGGCGACACTTCCTTGATTTTCGTACCTTAATGAGTTTTGCTATTTTTTCTGTCTTCACCTTCCACAGAATTCATTCGTTCGTTTCCTTTATTGATGTCAAATTACAAGTTGTATGCATTTCAGGAAATCACTCATAATCTTGGTCCAAATACATCTGTCACGAGATTTCCAGGCAGAGCATTTATTTTCATTACGGCCATCGATTTCGTTTTTGTCAAAGACCATGAATTTTACCACTTGGGTGCAGTGAGGGTAAACTCGATTAGCACATCATTGACCTGCGAAGCGGAGTGGCACGGGTGGAGAGGCGTAGACGACGAAGGCAGAAGGCAGCCTAACGAACGGCGCAGCATCAGCAAAGCTGCACGCATTGTTTACCCAACTCCTTTCACAAGAGAGCGCGTCAAGTGTCGCATGTGACCGCAACACACCACAAATTCAAGGAGCTCTACCAGATATGTTGGCATTATTTGTGACGAAAAAACGTCAGTCGAGCGAGGGGGATAATTTGTTTCTCCAGGAGTCTTTGCGTGCTAATCGCGAAGACTCGTATTAGAACTAATCACTTTGGGAATTCTTTATATCAAAGCACAGAAAAGGGTGAAGTTTCTGGCGTTGCTTAATCCATTGTTGCGATGGAGCCCGCATTGCAGTTCCATTCAGAATCGTGGTGGCGGATGCATGCGAATCAGGACCTGGCTACCCACTCCCAAACGAACCAGGCACCAACTCACCTATCCCGGAGGGATAGGAAGTTTGGTTGACCTGTATATATTCTTGATCTTGAATGCAAAAAGGGGCTTTGCTCGTTTTTATTGGACGGTAGCTGCAAAGCAGATACATGGTAGGCTCATTACTCTGGCTTCGTCCCTATGAAGGGTAGCGATAATAATAAGATATATTAGATTGTCCCAAAAGTCTTGTAGGATTTTTTCGATCATCACTTTATTATTTTTTCTTCCAACAAACAACAATCAGGCAACAACGTATTCACCATTGTTATCAACAACTCTCTGCCCCCTCATGGAAATCGTTGATTCCCTCCTACCAGAATTCTGGGTGCTGAGAGTCGAAGAAGTCAGCGATCGCCTTTGCAAGCATGTCATAATCAGCGTTTTTTCTTGGCTAGGAAGAATTCAAGAGGATGTGTAAGGTGATAGTCAGCAGGGCCAATGTCTGGAGAGTATGGCTGGTGGTGCAGCACATCCCAGCCGGGCTCCTGCAGCTTGGCCTGGGTACACTTCGCGACGTGTCGGTGGCGTTGTCATAAAGGAGGGTGACCGCGGACCTTTATAGGCACTTTTCTCGAATAGCGACGCCGATCTGCTGGAGCTGGTGGGTGTATAAGGATGCGGGTACTGTCTCGCCTTGTGCCAGCACCTCCTAGGAAAGCATTCCTTCCGCGTCCAGGAGCAGCAGAGTAGAATGTTCTTCGGATGGAGGTCGGACATGGGCTGCGTTGGCGGCTCGGCGTTACGTAGCAGCCAAAGGGCGCGGGGTGCGTTGCTATCGTACATGTCTCAGCTTTCATCGCCCGTAGCCAGATAGATGAGAAGTCTTGCGATGCGGGCAGAGCAGCAGCGATTGACAGATGCTCACACGGGCACTTTCGTAAGAATCCGTCAGGGCATGAGGTCCATCGCGACAGCAGCTTCCGATAGCCGGGCTCGTGGAGGCGACGATTTACGGTCATGGGTGCTTGCCCATTCCTCTCCTCCAGCTCGCGCATGGTGGTTTCAGGATCGGCACAAACGGCGGAGAGCAGCGTCTCGTCGTCGAATGCGTGTGGGCGTCCCGTGCGCGGCTTGTCTTCCATGTCAATTGTCGCCGTTGTTGAAGCTGATGAGCCAGCGGCGCACAGTCTCGTAGCTCACACATCCCTTGCAAAATGCAGCGTTGATGGAGTTGCAAGCTTCCGTCGCTTTGCTGCTCCAAGACCACTCATAGTAGATGACACCGCGTGTTGGGTGGGTATCGACTAGGGGCACTGTAGCTCTCTCGAATCTGGTGGGTCAATATATATTTTGTTTGAAGGCCTAGAGAACTTTCTACCATATTCCTGAATCGCCTAGACCTGCCTCGAAGTAAACAAGAGTTATTGATTTTTTTGGAAAAATCCTACAAGACTTTTGGGACAACCTAGTATTATCTCTAGCAAAAATTTACAAAATGGAAATAATAGATTAACTAATAGTAAGGCAAAACATAGTAATCATAGATTACGATGGCCTTTTATGTGCAGAGAATTTCATGTGACATTTCTCTCGAAACTGTAACGGTATAACTCGTCACTTGTACAAGAGCCTTTGTAGGAATTTAAGCGTTATCAGTATAAGCTCTGCACCTCTTCATATATTTGTCTGAGACACCACTACTAATGCTATGACTCCTATGAACCAACGCCGTTTACCACAAACCAGAAATGACCAGAAGTGACATGCGAAGCGGCCACCAACCAGCTCATTACGAGCAAATTCGTCCATCATGTATGTATGGAGATGATCTCAAACTTGTTTTCAAATCCTAATCCAATGCTTTCCATGATAACGTATCGCTTTGATTCTATTTCTCCAATATTATCCTTCCTCGAACTCCCTACTTTTCGATTCGAGCGAATTTTGATATAGTCACATGGCCTAGTGTTGAATCGGGTAGATGATCACCTACCACTCATGTACATGCACAAAATCATAGTTTGATTCCGCGAACTTCAACTCCGAACCTCATGGCATATGATGGTTGTATGAAATGCTTGACCTATACTTTTCGCTCATTTCTGTTTATATTTTCGATTTTGGCAGTGGTGGATTTACTAGTGACTAGAACATAGTGGTATAGTCAGTACAGTAGAGTATAGTACGGTACAGTACGGTACGGTTCAGCGCAGTGGAATACAGTGCAGTACGCGAGCACAATTTCCCGTACTTGATTTGAAACACAACGGCCAACTTTCAATTTCCGTTCATTTTAATTTTCTATTCACTTTCATAATATGTATATTGCATACCGTTTTTCTATTCGCTTTCATAACATGAATATTGCATTATTCGCAGGAGAGCGACTATTACCTACAAAAAATCCTTTGAATGTCTGAACAAAGTTCCGCGCTGCAATTTTGTGAACGCTTTCTCTTTTTATTCTCGAACTGATTCCATTCGTGCTTTTACCTCGTGGCTGACAGTGGCTGTTATGATCCGAACCCAGTGGAATTGGTTAGCTTGATTCAAAGTAATATTCAGATACTAGTGAACTTGAGATACCTTCGATAATGATACAGCAGTGAAGTCTTCAAATTAGCAAGGTGACACGAATCGCTCAATCTTTCAACTAAGAACCTTCGAAGTGCTCTTCCGTCATTCAGCAAAGGTAACTGCGTTTTGTGTTTTTCGTTGCTCTGAACTTATTATCATTCGATGGTTTAAGGGCCCAACTAGTGCGGCAAAATTCCAATAACTGGGGATCTACCTTTTTTGTTATTCTACTGTGTCATGCCGCCCTTTTACTAATAGTAAGTGCTTACACGGAAAACGACAGCAACGGGTGCTTCAGTATGCGCAAATTTATCGCACGCCACGTACAGTAAGAATAGGTGTTTTTTATGGGAAGAGACAGCAATGGGTGTTTCACGTACAGTAGCAGTAGGCGGGTAGGAATGCACCATAGATGTTTCAGCCTTGACATTTTCCCCCTTTTCAAAAAGGTTAGCAAGATCGAGGGATGCTGAATAGCCAAGGACAGACCGATGCGAAACCGACGGGATACCGTCGTGAGGCGCGGCCTCTCGCTACTAATCGGCGGGTGTCTACTTACGACAGAAAATCCTTTCGCAGCGTCGTACTCGCGGCGCCATCATTACGACTTGCCGAATCGATTGTCTCTGGGAGTCCGGCACAGCGTGGCTGTCTCACCTGTGCACTTCCACCTATGCCATACTGCCTCCTGCATCCATGCCACCCTGCCTCCTGCACCCATGCCAAACTGCCTCGCTTAAAGACACCGTAAGGGAGTAATTTTGGCTTACGGTAGAACAGACGTGGTGTGGACGAGTTCAAGTGGCCGCCATTGCACAAACTCGCCAATTTGACGCCTTGGCATGGTGCCAAGAGAAGATGTTTCCATTATAAAGTTGTTCATTCCTTTTACCTTCTCCTTTGTTCTTTCTTATATTGTTTCTAGATGTACTTACATGAATGTTAATGTAGTTGGGAATGGCCGCTCCACTGCGCTGGGAGTCAGGTGCTACAACTAAAGTTGGCCCGCGGTCGTCTCCTACAGCGGACAACTCGGAACGCCAGTGCGATGATGCGAATGAGGCGCGAATACACACCGCAGCGATGCACTTTTGAGTTCGGGTTTTTTCACCGATTATCGCTTCTAACCTTCTGCGTTCGTTACGAAATGCTCATTTCTTTGTATGTTTCTCTTGTTTCGGACCCCCTTCCGGTTCCTTTAAAGGCTGCTTCCCCTGCCATTAGCACCGTCCGCCGCGCCATTCGCCGCGGGCGGCTACGCGACTTGTTGTCGTAGGGTGTATATCGCTAGGACAGAACGTCGCGTGGCCTTGTTCGGCACGCGACGGGATGGTGCGAGCTATGCGTGCCGTATTGGATGGGTCTTGAAGCGATGACAGTGCTCTACGCCTCATTCTATGCGTAATCGCTTCAGGACTCAACGAATACGGCGCGCATAGCTCGCACCATCCTGTCGCGTGCCGAACACGGCCGCGCGACGTTTCTGTCCTAGCGATATACACCCGTTGTCGTAAGTAGACCCACCCCTAATTTGCTAATGGGGAGCATAGGCAGTAGCTGCCACCCTAACGCCAACCATCCGACGGATCCTCTGACTGTTCACATCACCGAACCCTCAGTTTTCCGTGACTGATCGTCCATCGAGCCTTAAGGGACGACCTCTGAAGGACCTATTTTTCTTCCAATGGCGAAATGAGCGTATATTCTGACTAGTTTTATCGTTTTTCAGCTTCTATCGTCTTCTCTAATTTTGAACAATGAGAACACTGCTTGTTTGCTCCGGGGTGGTTGTACAGGAAAGGGGCAAAATTACGGAAACAAGGCGCGGGCGCGGGAACTTTGACCCCTGAGGCGCTTTCCCCATTCGGGAGGCTCTTGCTTGTTCTTATTCGATTCAGTGCAACCCTCTCTACTAACTAGAACAAAAAATTTCATCTTCGGTTCAAAATGACGAGGCCATCCCCTCACTGGAATTCTATCATCTACCTGCACCATCAAGGACTCCGAGCGATTGACATCTCCCGTCGTCTGAAGGTATGAAGAAGTTTTGTATCAAGAACAATCGCGAGGTTCACAGAACTAGGAAACCTTCCCGAGCGACCAGGACGTGGAAGACCGACTTCTGTCACGATCAGGGCGGGCATCAAGAGAGTGGGTGATCGTCTGCGTTTGAAGCCAGTGTGGTCGCTTCGGAAGATGGCAGACGAAATGTCGATTTCCACGTGACAGATGGGCAGGATTGTGAAAGATCACTTGGAAGCAAGGCACACAAGCAAGGAGAAGGACAGTTTCTTTCTGCCGACAGCAGAAGGAACAGAAACCAACGCTGCAGGAAATTTTCCTAGATTTCATTGCCTTTGATGAATGGTCTCCCAGTTCACCGGAACTCAACCCACTCGATTCTCCGTATTGAGTGTCCTCGAGCATAAGGCATGCTCAAAACGCCATCCCGGCCTTAATTACTCGAAGGCAGCACTGGAGAAAGCATGGGATGACTTGGACGAAGGTTATCTCCTCGCCACGGTCAACGCGTTTTCGGAGCGTCTTCGAGCCTGTATCGAAGTAAATGGAGATGGTTTCAAAAAATAGTAGTACTGTTTGTTCAGTTTTTTCTGGAGAGTAAATCGGTTATGATTATGTTTTTGTTCGAGCTGAAATAAGGTTTTTGGGTAGCATCAATCTAGTTTCCGTAATTTTGCCCCACCCTGTATTACTATCGCCTTGGAGTTCTGATACAAACTACTTCTCAGTAATTAGTAGTTCTTTTTTACCACTGTCTTTCATGTTATAATTATTAATTACGAAAATCCGAGGGGTCGGTGATGTGGGCGAGTTGCTCAACGGAGAAGATGCGTCGGATGGTCTGCGTTGAAGTGGTAGTCACTGCCTATGCGTCCCATCAAATTAGCTGCATGGGGCCGCGACTTACGGCATACACCTGAAACCGACACGATGATTGTCTTCGTATACCCAGATGAACTAGCATAATATTAGGTTGTCCCAAAAGTCTTGTAGGATTTTTCCAAAAAAATCAATAACTCTTGTTTACTTCGAGGCAGGTCTAGGCGGTTCAGGAATATGCTAGAACGTTCTCTAAGCTTCTAGCAAAATTAATATTGACCCACCAGATTCCGTGGAGAGAGCTACACTGGCCGTAGTCGATACCCACCCAACGCGCGGTGTCATCTACTATGAGTGGTCTTGAGGCAGCAAAGCGACGGAGGCTTGCGACTCCATCAACGCTGCATTGGGCAAGGGATGTGTGAGCTACGAGACCGTGCGCCGCTGGCTCATCAGCTTCAGCAAGGGCGAGGTTGACATGGAAGACAAGCCGCGCACAGGGTGTCCAGACGCATTCGACGACGAGACGCTGCTCTCCGCCGTTCGTGCCGATCCTGAAACCACCATGCGCGAGCTGGAGGAGAGGAATGGACAAGCACCCATGACCGTAAATCGTCGCCTCCACGAGCCCGGCTATCGGAAGCTGCTGTCGCGATGAACCTCATGCCCTGACGGATGCTCACGAAAGTGCCCGTGTGAGCATCTGTCAATCGCTGCTGCTCCGCCCGCATCGCACCGACTTTCTCGTCTATCTGGCTACGCGCGATGAAAGCTGAGACATGTACGATACCAACGCACCCCGCGCCTTTTGGCTGCTACGTGACGCCGAGCCGCCAACGCAGCCCATGTTCGACCTACATCCGAAGAAGATTCTGCTCGCTGCTTCTGGACGCGGAAGGAGTGCTTTTCGAAGAGGTGCTGGTACAAGGCGAGACAGTCACCACTACCGTATGCACCCACCAGCTCCAGCAGCTCACCGTCGCTGTTTGAGGAAAGCGCCGGAAAAGGTCCGCGGTCACCCTTCTTCATGACAACGCCAGCTCCTACGTCGCGAAGAGTACCCAGGCCGAGCTACAGGAGCTCGGCTGGTATGTTCTGCCCTCCCGCCATACTCTCCAGACATTGCCCCTTCTGACTATCACCTTAGCCATCCTCTTGAATCCTTCCTGGCCAAGAGAAAATTCGTTGATTATGACTTACTTGCAAAGGCGATCGCTGACACCTCTTCGACTCCCAGAACCCAGAGTTCTGGGAGAAGGGAATCAACGATCTACCTATGAGGGGGCAGAGTGTTGTCGATAACAATGGTAATACGCTGTTGCCTAATCGTTGTTTGTTAGAAGAAAAAATAATAAAAAGTGATGATCGAAAAAATCCTACAAGACTTTTGGGACAACCTAATACAATACTATCAGGAAAGCGCAATCCGGGACCTTCCCTTTGCAATTCAGCACTTGTGGACATAACAGAGATGGTTTTATGGTGAAAAGCTGGATGAAAATAGTTCGACAGATGGTTTACAGCGAACAGCAATCCATTACCACAAAACATTTTAACATATCTTCATAAGCTGTGTAATAAAAAATCAGAAAAACACAGTCGTATATCATAGCTGCAAGCTCACTCCTGTGTATACGTACATGATGGCTCGATTAGGGATTCAGAAAATTTGAAGTTGGCTACCTCAAGTTATCATAGGGAGAGAAGAAAGCTCAAAGGCACGTTTCGCGATAGCCAGATTAGTCCCCCCATCCTCTCGAGCAGTGATTCCTTTGGTGGGTAATTAACCAGGATGCGCCCTTTCTACGTCGCCACAGTGTGCCATCTCGGCGTTACAACGGCTCTAACTCACTTCGTCCACCCCTTCTAGTTCAGTAGATCAATAAGGGAGCTCAAAGGAATCGTTCACGAAAATTGAATGATTCTGATTCTCATCAAAATCACTCTCATAAATAAGCACATTAACAGAAACAAGAGAAGAACGAAAAATTTTCCTTTATTTCAGAGTAGGAGTCGGAGAAATGGAACTTGTTTGAATTTTCTCCACACTTCCCGACGCAATCCAAAGTCGGTAGGACGCCCCACCCCATAGGCTTTCACTTTTGGGGATCTATCTCAACTGGATCCCTGTATATGCGCGTAAATTTTTGCATGCGGCCTTTAATAAGCAAGTATAATATAAATACTTGGGTAACATAGAAACTCAAATTTCCATAGACGATTTATCCGAATGGGTGTGGTCGGAGTGAGTTCGAGCAGTTGCAGCGCGCGGCGCAAGGAGCTGCAACCTGGGTGGTTACACAAAGATCTCCTGCCCCGGAAGATAAGTTGACTCATCTGATTATCACGAGGTGTGCCGTTAAAGGCAGCGAAGAGGGCAACGAAAGGAAACCAATACTGAGAACGGTATGATTTGCAAGTGAGAAGACCAGTTATATAGGGATATACTGTAAAACTCGCGCTAAAAAGCGCATCTTTGGGCTTTTATGGTTATCTCATCGCTCTTCATTTCTATCTGTAACGCTTTCCTGACCGAGATGCTGCGGAAGCTGAGCAACGTTCTAGGCCAGCTTACATAGCTCCTCAATGTCTGCATCTAACCCTCAGGGGCTAGTGATGCAGATGAGTAAAAGAGAAGGAGTGAGAAGCAGTTCCACTCCACACGTTCAGGCGCTTAATCATTTCATGGAAGACATTCACGTCCCATCGATAGACCAAAGTCACCTCTTCCGGTGTCTTCAAAAGGCTATGAAACGCGTCACGGCTAGGAGAAGAATGAAAGGGGGAACTTTCTAATAAAGAGCAGTTCGTTGCAAACAGTGGTGGATGGTGCTTTTCTGCACGATAGAGGGACCTGTCGTGACTTGCGTATGGCCTTCCCTCGCTTGTAGCGCGCCGACAGGGAAGTATGTAGATCGTTCACAAAGCCATGGTTCAAACGCCTACCGTAAACGGTGGAAGCCACGTGGAGCGCGGGACTCGCTACGCCCGGTTCCCGCCAAGTCAAATCACAGTCGTCTGTCTGTCGTTATCCGGAGCGGTCAGTCTGTCAAGTCCTCACGATGTCCATTGCACGATGCCGAACGTCGCCGGAGAAAAAGGTCAACGACAAGGACGCTAGCCTGGCAGACCGGACATGTTACCTCCTACTCCCCTGTCTCTGAGATTCCCGCGTTACATCCTTATGGACCAGTCCCCATGTGAGCTAATGTGTCGTTGGTACTTGGTTTCTCTTTTGCGCTGCAGTAGCATACGAGTTATATCACAGATTACGAAAGTGATCATAGGAAATTGCGTAGTTCTCCCCCTACCTTCATTTCCCGTTATGTATGGTTGCCAACACTTGCGAGCGCAATGCCTATTCGGACAAACTTCGCAGGCGATATATTTTGACCAGACCTTCAATAAACAATAACCTCCTCTTTTCTTTTCTTGAAAAATGTTTGGAACGATCACAAATTTTTCGTGTAAAGCACCTTCTCTAGCTAACCTGTCCATCCTTCTCATTTTGTCAAGCATCGAAGACGATGCGCTGTCCTTATACTTCAAATCTCCTACGCTAACATTTCTAAAAGCCCCCACAGTCAAGGCGTAGGGACTGTATTGTGCGGCAAAGAAAATCCGTCGGTGTCAATGCGAGAGGATCATGTTTGTTTGCCAATTCTGCCTATGCCTACGCCACTCATAGATCTCCATAGGTAGTGCCAGCAGAAAGTGCATTCTGAAAATGAGGTCGTTCGACACTGGCAGTTATAGCGTTAGCCAGAAATATAAGAGAGAGATCATCATTGACCAAGAAGCGGCTTCAAATCGCAGGCCACCGGTATCGTTTTTAAGAGGTGCTCATATAGGTAGCATGTCCTGAGTCAAGGCACACCACGCGATAATCAATTTAGTGACTCAATTTCTTGGGACGAGTAGATCCTTCATTGACTGCTCAGCCTGCACCTTTGTTGCGGCTGCACCGTGCACCCTCACGGTGTTGTGCCTGCTTGGACACAACCAAGCCACTTCAAAATTTCAGCGTAAGCGACACGTTGGAAATTTATTCGTCTAACCAGGAAAGGGTTTCAACTTCCCAACCTTGAAATGAGACCCAGGTAAAACCCGATAGGGGCCCGAATGCTATTTACAAGTATGAGAACCAATATTGCAAAATGGCCTTCCGAGGCGAGTTAGGATTGGTCAAAATTTGCTGGGAATGACTTATTGAGTGGGTAGTTTGCTTGGCGTGACTCACCCAAAGGTCTAATCGAGGAGATGAACACACTGTTCACTACCCCTTGAGCAACAGCACTAATTCAAGGCCACCGTTGCTACACACACGGTTAGCCTCGTAGATGTACTACTTCAACCTCCCAGTGAAGAGTCACCGAAAGCAAACTTGACGTCTCCTAACTTTTTGGGAGAGGCATTTTTCAATTTTGATTTCATTGATAGTAAGAATTCGAGAGTCTATCGATCCACCTGGATTTCATTTCGAAGTGCGATTTGTCTGGATAGGCGCGCCAAGTTGTGTTCAAGCAGGCACAACTCTGTGAGGGCGCACGTGCAGCCGCAGCAAAGGTGCAGCTTGAGCAGTTATCCGAATGCCTACTCGTCCCGAGAAAGTACACCACTAATCTGATTCACGTGATGTGCGTTCAAGTAGAGCTGAAAAGTATCTTTGAGCATGTCAGGGGGCCTGACGCCGATCGTTTCACGCTCGCCTTCTCTATTTCAAGGGGGATGATCGAGTTTCAATCCTTGTTTATAGCACTTATGCGGTTTAACCCCGTAACCACATTCTACGATTACCTAGCAATGCAAGCAGTGGTTTTCGGAAGTGGAGGCATTTCTGATATCACGAGAAAGTTCAGACGTTCTGGCCAATAGCGCGGAGCTCTGAAAGGGAAATCGCTAGTAAAACAGCGCCATTTTTCGTTCGTAACTTCATCTCTGATCAGAACAGCGAGTGGAAATTGCCTGCCATCGTCGTCAACAAGAATTACTTCTCCAAACCGAGGCATGACGATAAACCACGTGAGCGCGCTATTAAATCCCTTGTTTACTAATGGTTCTAGTCCTTGGTAATTGGTTTCACTAAAAAGGGGCAATCGCTAGCTTCCTCCTGCAGCATTTATCTTAGTGAACAAAAATGCTCGAAGAGATGATGGATAAGAGATAAAGCTTCACCGCTGATCAATTCCTAAAATGTATCGTGGCAGATTTCCTCAGAAATCGACGATTTCATGTGCATCGAAAAAGAGACGATCAGGGTGGTTACATGGAACACATGGCGTTGCACGTTTTAAGGCTTACAAGGGAAGTATGGTAAGTCAAAGTGGCCGTTTGAAATGGGGTTTATACCAATGATAGGGCTCAGGATGTCATTCACCAACCTGCATTCCATATCTGCTGTGGGTCTCTGGGAGCAGAGTTACAAGCGTTGAAAGAGAAGCAACTCAGCACATATGCGATAGGCATATGCAACAGAGGTGTGCTTCGATAGTCAAGTGATTATGTGCTAGGGCTCAAAATCGAGGGGTCACGGGTTCGGATCCTTGCTGAACATGCCTTTTTGCATTTTTACCAAATTACTTCCCGAACGTTACAAACAAGGAATTACATGCCCCGAGAGCTTGATCTCACTACGAAAGAGCATTCCTGAGGAAGTGAATCCATTTTCGCTGTTAATTTCCACTTCTTCGTTTATTGCCTTCACAAACATATTTTTCACAGTCAGTGTATGAATTAATCTAGAAGTGGACATGGTTCACAGGACACTAGTCAAATTGTCAGGCTTCTTTGTTTTCATTACTTCGTTTTAGATTACTACATTTGTTGTAAAATACTATAAAGGCAATAGACGCAGAAGTGGAAATGTACGTGATAAAACAGCGAAAATGGATTCATTTCCTCAGAAATGCTCTTTCGTAGTGAGATCAAGCTCTCGGAGCATGTAATTCCTTGTTTGTAATGTTCGGGAAGTAATTTGGGAAAAATGCAAAAAAGCACATTCAACAAGGACCCGAACCCGTGACTCCCCGAACTTGGGTCCTAGCACATAACCACTTGGCTATCGAAGCACACTTCTATCGCCCTCCCTATCGAATATGTGTTGAGTTGCTTCTCTTTCAACGCTTGTAACTCCGCTTCCAGAGACGCACAGCAGATATGGAATGCAGATTAGTGAATGGCATCCCGAGCCCTATCATTGGTATAAACCCCATTTCAAACGGCCACTTCGACTTTCCATCCTTCCCTTGTTAGTAGAATTGTTGGGCCACTAGATTATCCACCTTATTTTTCAGTGACATCCACAAACACACCCTGCTTCCTGTCACGTTGGACGACGATCAAGGACAACCCTGTAATGCTGGTGACTATACTTTTTCTTCGAATTGCGCTTTTTGTTTTAATATTTTGCAAGAATTTCCGGAGAATCCACACTGCGATAAGGTTATTTCCAAAAGAGGCTTTTCAAAGCAGAGCCAAAGTCAACAGCCGCTGCTTTCTAACCATTGAGTTGTTGCTATTGCCATGTACGGTTGCATTCAGAGTTGAGCATCCCGCTGAAAAAATCGGTGACCTAAACAGTACTTTGCATGTACTCAACTAAGCCTCTTAAACGTTACTTATGAAGGTTGTTCGGCTGACACTTTTTTTGATGACAGCGGCATCTTAATTCCTGAGGGAATTCTTGTAAGAAGTTCGTTGAAGTTTCACACATGACGTTGTTGCGTGTCAGTTCACGAGAAGGGCACATTTTGCCCCGATCCCATTTGGCCAAAATCGTGGATACTCAATCACAAAGGCAGCGGAAAAGGTAATTTTGGCCGATTAGGGAATATGGAAGTCGCGGCGCTGAGTGTTTGAACAGCAGCAAAAGAAGTGGATGAAATGGTCAAAAACGCAACGATAGAACCTCTTTTCACCCCTTTCCTTTCACTCCTCTGTCTTAATAGACGCTGAAGTGTTGATGCAGACGCCGAGTGGTTATGCCACAGCCGTGAATGTGGCCTTCGTCGCAGCAACTCGGCCAGTGAAACGCTAGAGCTCGATGAGAAGCGCGATGAGATCGCGATTAGGCCAAAAGGCGCGCTTTTCGCCACACATTATCCCTTCATGGTTGGCCTTTTCAATTTCGGAGAACATCATTCCTAGCCCTGCACTCCTTTAATGCTTCAGTTCCGGTGCCTCTAAATCTTTCCCTAAAGTGTGCCCGTCAAAAGTGTACGCCATGTATGTAAACAAGTAAAACACCACAAAAAAGTGAGCCTCTGAAGGCAGCGAAAGATATGGGGAGAAAATGGGAAACGGGAAGAAGAAATCAATCAAGAACAAATATTCAAGCTTAGAAGGGGTAATTAAAAGCGAAACTTGGGTTGAAGAGCACGACGTTGTGGACTTTATTCGCGATCTCCTGCGTATCACTGCAAATTGCAAACATCCCCTTTCCGAGTTGCGCACTATAAGAGACGGGCTAGGCTAGCGTAATCCTCATTGTTACCATGTAGGGCATATTTCATTCATTCATAATGCTGTGAGGAAAGTGAACTTGCAAGTAACAACAAACAAGTGAATAATGAAAAGGAAAATAAGCAAAAGACTTATGAAAAAAAACACGACGTTCGAAATTGCGCTTGGCACGATGGCAAGTGTCATGTGTGCAATTGCGGTAATCTGGTCGATTTGCAAGTGTTCACCATAAGTCAAAATTGCCACGCTCGATTGCCGTCTTTGACTAACTTGATGGCTAGTGCTCCGCAGGACTATGTTGACGTCAAAAAAAAGCATCGCATCCGTCAGTAAATTCATATATAATCTTATGAAGATTCATTCAGTACAAGACCACCAAGCACTGAGTTTTGGTGGGATTTTGTCATGAATGTAATAATGGCTGTAACGTTTTCTCTTATGCTCATTTACGTAGTGTTCCCATGAACTACATTGCATCGTCTGATGAAAGATTTCCAGGAACATGTAGTGAAAGGAACCATTAATAACTGAAGAATTCCTGTGCGCAATTATTTAACAGTTGCCGATGCATTGCCATGTAATGGGAAAATCTATCTCTAATTGAGGAATGAGATTTTGCAGCAATGCTATGTCCAGCGAGGATTTTCTCGTAGGAAATTATATCGTCCCACCGCAACAGAATTACCGCGTTGCTTGCAGTTCGTCTCCGAAGAGAGTTTTTGCAGTTCTTCGAACTTCATTGAGACAGTGGTTCCATATTTTATAAGTCGAGGCACACGAGTGTTTAGCAGTATCAGAGCACCTTCACAACAATTAAATGCTAGGATATCCAAAGAAACAGTGAGCGGCTCAATGATGCGCTTTAAAGGAACCGGAAGGGGGTCCGAAACAGGAGGAAGATGCAAAGAAATGAGCATTTTGTAACGAACACTCAAGGTTAGAAGCGATAATAGGCGAAAAAACCGGACTCAAAAGCGCGACGCTGCGGTGTGTATTCGCATCCCATTCGCATCAGCGCATCCATTCCGAGTTGTCCGCTGTAGGAGACGGGCCGTGGGCCAACGTTAGTTGCAGCACCTGACTCCCAGCGCATTGGAGTGGCCATTCCCAACTACATTAGCATTCATGTAAGTACATCTAGAAACAACATGAGAAAGAACAAAGTACAAAGTAAAGGAAAAAACAAAATTATAATAGAAACATCTTCTTTTGGCACCATGCCAAGGCGTCAAATTGGCGAGTTTGTGCAATGGCGGCCACTTAAACTCGCCTACACTACGTCTGTTCTACCGTAAGCCGAAATTACCCCCTTCTGGTGTCTTTAACTCTTGCACATGCCCCGTTCCGGTGCTCTCGCTCACGAACGCCCGGAGCTACAGCGATTATCGTGCAACGGTGAAGGGTAGGAAGCAGCCAGTGCCTGGTGGAAACGTGCCCATCAGCTGATCGGTATGATTGTTATGTAGTGTGACCTATGGTATAGAAGTTGTCAGACACCGTGAGTAGGTCAATAAAATAAATATCACTCAGTTTGGTGCAATTGTACCCAATTGGCGCCAACATCAAAAATTGATGCCACATTCGTGATCAGCACCCTAAATAGCACCCCCTCCCCTGAGCGAAGTTTCAGAGAAAATTACTTTGAGACCAATTCGCAGTGCGTGTTTTGCTGTTCAGCGTATCTTAGCGGTTACCAGGTGAATGTGCTAGTGAGTGCCACTTTTCAGGGTGTGTGCCATTACCACGCCCCCGAAAGTTTGCGCGGCGGCGTGTGAGGCGCTACGTGTTGTATATGAGCTAAGCGCGACGTATCACTTGGGTCCTTCATCGACTGAGCCTGAAACAAGGTGTAAGAACCGTCACTGCTCCAGAAGGAAACCTTTTTTTTTGGAAATTTTGGCTCTGCTGCTCTTTCTGATTGGAGGGAGCTTCCACGGAAATTTGAGTTCATACCCATATAATTATGCTTTGCACACTACGGACCATGTACAAAGCTTCACGCGAAAGAACGAAAATACAGTCGCCAATGTCACATTCGACAAGGTGGAACGTCCGGTGAGAAGGTGGGGGTGGTGGGGTGGGAAGGGACGCGAGGCTCTAAGAGCAAAGAGGCGACGATCATGTTGTCAGAGACGGAGGCAGGGAAGCACATTAACTTTGGGCGCGAACTGAACTGCTCTATCGTCGACGGCTGTTCAAAGTTTGTTTGACCACTATTCAAAGGAGTGGCTCTTTCTCCAGATTTTCCATTACTGCGAGTAATTTCAAGAAGAATTAGAAGCATGGGATTTCTGTCGATGACTCCTTTGATTTTCCCTCCACAAGCACGCCTTAACGAATCACTATTTCCCCTTTCATTCGAATTCATAATGATTTTAAGCACTTCTTCGGTTCCAGGGTTCAGTTATCGTATCCAGCTTAATTGTTTACTAGTTTTACTGGCATGTGAGGGTTAGCGAATAATATCTCTAGCAAATGCTACTTCCCTTAGTTGAGCTGCTTTAAACATGCACATAACCCCTACGATAACACCATGTTAGCAAAATTGGCCGCATTAAGTAGTACTAAAATGCGTGTCGCCGTAACAAACACCTCGCACAAGATCCCGCCCTTCGCTACTAATCCTTCTCAGGGGTTGTAGAAGCAATTGATTTTCCATTCACTAGGTTTGTCGGTGTCGCGTAAACATCTTTCATTCCGTTGATTGTCGTGAGACGAAAAGCTCTTACCCTTTATCTTCCTAACTTCAATAATTCTCATGCAAATTAGTAAAATCATCTGACGAGTAATTTCTCGATTCCTCTGAATGATTGGCTGACTACTCAGATAAAGTATCATGGCATTTTGATAACCTCAGGAGTACTTGAATGGCAAGGGGTCCTTGAAAGTTTGCGCGATTTGATATGTCTCCGAATTAGAGTCTTCAGATACGTTGTGAGAGCTCACTTCTCTACTCTTTCAGTGTCAAACTTGGTAATATCGTGCATCTGGGAATGACGAGACGCTTTCCTATTTTAAAACCCCTCAGCGCTTTGATATAGAGCACCCTTACTTTGAGAGTCACCTTGTCGGTATGTTTCTATGCCTGTGTTTTTGCCACTGGGTGTATATATTGTTAGGTCACGACTTCGCATTGCGACGTCGCGCACGCTACGCCTCCAGCTCGAGATGCTGTAACTGGTTAGAATCCCGATCTGCAAACATGTTCTAATGTTGTGAAGTCTTTTAAAGACACCGGAAGGGGGGAGGGGGTAGTTAGTTTGGCAAATTGTGCAATGTGAATGTAGAGGTGCTCAGCAGTGCAACAGTGGGGAAAGAATGAAATGAAACGGCAAAAAGCTATGGAAACCTTAGTGCCCCTCTGCGTCACTAGCCAGTGGGATAGACTGCAAAGGGGCCAAACTGGCCAGCCGCGAACTTTGTCCGGTCTTCGCCGACAGCTCCTCAACAGCTCCCATTCGCGGTGTTGCGATACGTTTAGCTGCACTTTTCAATGTGAGTTTCGCCGCACATTGCCACTTCTGAAGTGGCATGGCTGTTTTCCAAGAAAATTTTTTTCTCACTTTTCCTTACCTCTCATGGTACCTCTAAAGACACCCGTAGGGGTAAATTTGGCCATCTGGGGGATTATGGAGTTAGTGGCGCTCACCAGTATGAGAGTAGAAAATGGAGACATGAAACTGGTAGAAAACCCTGGAATAGGAACCCAAAAATCCCCTTTCTCGGCGTCCCTCTGCGTCACTAGCCGGGGTGGACCGCAGACATGCCACAGGCTGGTCAGCTGGCCGCGATCGTTTTCCCGTTTTTGCCCGCCGACTCGCCCGGCCGCAGGACCCCAGGACGACATGCCGTGCTGCAGGGACGTCATTATAAACCACGAGCAGCGTTTTTTCAATGCGATTCTCGCCGCACCTTACCTCTACTGAAGCAGAATGTCTGTTTTCTAGAACATGTACGCTCATCTCACTTTTCCTTACCTCTCATAGTGCCTATGAAGAAGAAGCAGCTCATAGTGATTAAAAATAAAGGAAGAGCAATGTACAGTCCATATCCCGACGCCTGGCAGGGCGTGGCCCTACGGACTTGGGTGAGAGAGTACGTGGCGAGAGCGAGAGTGTATGGCGCGGTGAGAGAGATCAATACACGTTCATCCAAGTCCGTAGGCCTCGCCCTGCCAGGCTTTGGGAAATGGACTGTACACATTCACATACGAGGGGAACAAATCGCACTCGTCGTGCCGTTCGCCGTGTGCGGCCGCGCAGAATCCGGATGGAACGATATGCACGTCCGTCCGCAGTTGGGTGTGTGCAGATATGACAGCGAATCGCGTGGCCGCCCGCGGCGAGCGGCGGGCCGGTGCGAGTGCCAGTGGCAGGGCATGGCAGCCTTCAAGCGAGGCAGTGTGGCATGAGTGGAAGGGCAGATGTGACGCAGTCACGCTCGGCCGGCTCCCAAGGGCAATCGATACGGCGAGTCGGTAGAAAAGAAGATCACACACGGATTCGAGAAAATGATGGTCTCAATAAAGCAATCTAAGGTGGTGGCAGAACCGCTCTATTGTGTAGGCGGCTGCTTACTCATTGCGCCTGCAACCATTCTACGTGTGCTGTCGCCGCATCAGCTCAGCCCGGCGCAGCTGGATTCCTATAAGATGAAGTATCATTTTGAGCAACAGGTAGGATTTTATTCGCAGAGTTGACGGTGCCTATACTTGCTAGGGTGTGGAAATATTTAGTACAACCGGTGGTCAATCTGCGAAACTTATAGTGGCGATGCTCGATTGAGTGGAGAAGAAACTCCCACAGCGATGAGGACCTCACTGTAGCTACCGCTGATGTGGTCCAGCTACTCTCCTACAGGCAGAAAACCCTTGGGCGCTTTGTCGCCCACAGAAAGCCGTCACACGATTGATTTCCCCTTTCCCTCCTAAGACTGAATGATGGTTCCATTATTTCATTCATTCGGACCTATGATCCTGACCGGTAGACGAGTTCGCCACGAAAGGGAGGTAATATTCAACTCAATACGACGGTAATGCGGTACCATAGGTGCTATGCTCCTCCCACAGAAAATATGTGGTCTCTTGCACAGCGAATGATAGGTGATGCGTGCTTGATGATGGCCACAATCTTTGGGCCAACTTGGTGTTATAGTGAGAAAACTAATAGGTCCTATTGCAACGGAATTCGGTTGAATTCAGTAGAATACCACTCTCACGGCTTATGTTGAGCGAGGTTTCTATAGGTGATAAGTTGCACTTTGAAAGTAGCATGATAGGTGATGAGGGAAACCCGAACTGGGATGACAAGTTCTCTGTAACTGAAATAGCGGGTTTCAAAGAGATAATCTGTGGAGATAGTCGCGTTGGAAGCGCGTCCTATCCTGAAACTCTTGTCTGCCCCACTCCATCCGCAGCACGCTTCGACACTGTGGGTACCGACGGCGGAATATGTAGTCGTTGGCGGAGCAATGCTAACATCCTGGTTAGCTCAGCTCGCCGTCTCTGCATCATCCTTTCAGTGATGCATAACTCGCCCTCGATAAGGATCGGTTTTGAAGAGGTGGTCCACTTTGCCGCTTTTAACAGCTTCACTTCATTTTTTCTCTGCTACTGCTCTAATTGACATTTTTTCATATTTCACTATTGGCTAGAATTATTCTTAATAATCCATTCAAATGAATCGGCTCTGAGCGTGGAGGTGTCGTCCACGATCAACTTCTCTATACCTATAAAAACAGATCTTTGACGAATTACATGTGGACATATCAGTGGACGATCCCATAGTCTATCCATCATCTGGAGGAAAGTAACGGTGGATGAGTGCTTGTAGTAATTCAGCAAATGTTTGAAAAAGTGATGGAGAACTGAAGTTCAACCTACAATCGAGCTTTTGTCGACAGAAAAACTTCTTCACCAGTGCCACGAACACGAGTCCAGTGTAGATCGTATTTCGTTCTGCTGACACGTCTGCTTTCTTTCATGGAAGAAATGACGTTGCATGCACATTCGAGACCGTCTTATTATTCTTCAAAAGCCATGTTACGCCTTTCGAGCCACATTAGATTGCCTCTTCCTTGAATCTAGATCTATTACCTGCTTCATTTTCAAAGGTACATTTCGCGATAATCAGGCTAGTCTTCTGGGTCTCTTGGGCAACTATTTAGGGTGCACCTTTTTCGCTACACCACGGTGTGCTATCATAGCGATATACCCACGCATGCGCCCTGTTTCCACGCCCTTCTAGCTCAGATGACCAATAAGGGAACGCAAGCGTATGTATTCAAAGTGCGTTCGAAAGGGTTTCGCGCCGCGATGGCGCATCGTGGCGGCACAAAAATAGGTATTATGTGTGGTGACCAAGGATCTCCTACCCCAAAAAGGCAAGCCTTAAACTGCGAATTGTGCCTCTAAACATATCTTCTTGGTATGCTTTGCCGGCGAATTCGTGAGAAAATATAGTGTTATCGGAGCAAGTCACTTTCAACGGTAACAATTTCGCTGGCACAGTGGCGTTTGTGACTTCCAAGATATACAGTAGGCAGACCAGCTTACTTTGAGATATACCTCTCCATATTTACATCTTAGATGTTGGTAAACGTGATTTCTGCTCGCCTTTGCAGAGCCTACGAACATCTTGCTGACAGTTATAATGCTCCCTAACCTCCTCTGTCAAATTTCTTTGCGATGAATACAAAATTCATTAGGTATGTTGTTCCTCTTTGGACGCAACTCTTAAAACCGTGAATGTTGTGAAAAGATGCTTTTCCCGTCAGCAGCTTCTTTACGTTCAGGAAATTTGTTCTTAATCTTCTGACCGTAAGTTGCCTTTCTCCCAGTAATTGGTCGTGTTGTAAACTGCAAAGCTACGGGTTGCGATAGCGAACTGACACGAACTGAGCACCAGAGTGATTGCTGGAATCCTAGTACTGAGCACGAAAAGAAAAACCCCTCACAAGGAAGGGTTCGAACTTCACATGACACTGCGAAGAGGGACCCTACCGATCGATAGAGTTTCGTACGCCGATTAATATTGTGAAAACCGTAAGTGTCATGAGCTGTTCCGAAGCGAGTTAGGAGGTTGAGAGGGGTCAATCAACGCGCTTGGTCGTGTAGGAGACAGCGGTCACCTGAGTAATCGGTTGTGTTCTTCGTCTCCACGCGAGAGATGGTGGGTTTGCTCCCAGTTGAAGTCTCAATTTTGCATTACTGTTCTATCTTTTATAACTACTTCCTATGTTTCTTTGTATGCCCCTCAACACAGCCTACTTTTGACAAATGTCACTCTTATTCTCGCACATTAGTTTCGCACATAAACTCTTGTAATTTCAGCATTGAAAAAACGAATAGGTTTCAAATTGCTGTCAAAAACATACAAGAGAAGTGTGCAGGACGATCTGCTCGTTTGAGGTGGTACTGTATATCATCCAGCGTGCTTTACTATCCCTAAAGTCTGTTTCAAAGGCATTTGATTGTCCAGCATAGTTGGCTGCTCGTGCACCTGTAAGGCGCATATCAAGCATTATTTCGCAAAATGAGCATGATATACGTGTGCAGGGATCCTCACTACCCCAGAGACGAAATTCAAGCCAATTCTATATTTTCCCTAACTTCAGATAATTGAAGTGGGTAACCAGTGAGTACAAAAGTGGGCGACGCGTTCACAAAGGAGGAGAAACTCCAAGGAGTTGATGACGATCTTCTTTCAGGAATTGTTAAGGATGTGCTTTTGTTGCGATGGGTGTCTTTGCTACGTAGATGATTTGGTTGTTCCTTCCACGCTTATGAGAATAGTCGTATTATCAAACGTGAGGAAGAACCCAACCATGACCATGCTCTTGTGAGTTTTTGACACCAGCCTGGAGGTTTTTCGTTTTTCTCAATGTTGAAAATACAAAAGCTTACGTGTGGAACTGAGGAGCTCGAATAAGAGCGATACTTGTAAGTAGTGGGCTGTGGTAAGGCGCATGCAGGGAAGGGAAGGAGCTTCGACGTCGTTGAAAAGTTGCGTCTCCTCCCTCCCTCCTGCCCACCTTAATTACTCATGGAAACTTTGTTCTCTGTACTTTTGTTGGGTCCTGCACTGTGACACGAGAAATGCACCTTGAAAGCTGGTAATTAAATAAAGTCTTGCTAAGCCCTCGAGAATCTGGAATAGTTTCGAAGAAATATCTAAGGGATAGCGCGCAACTTGTTGCACAATTGTGTATCACCTGAACTTTCCTATCTATAATTCACTCAGCGCTACTGGCATAAAATTTCATCAACTTCCGAGAGACTGCATTTCGTTCAAAAAACCTACTTCTCTTCTGCTTACCCAGCTGAGGCAAGCAGCAATTCTGTCGAGTTCAACAGTAGATTTGCAAAATTTCCTCACCGCAGTGATCCTCGATTGCACATTTGTTGGAGCTTGCGTTTATAAACAAGGTAATCAGCGTTTGGGAAAAGGTTATATGCACTGTTCCTCGCTACGGCCATCAATTTTTTCAGCTGCTGATTGCTAGGCAGTCTGTGAGAGGCAGGATGGTTGGTAGGTGGCGCACTACTCCTCGGAATCCATCTAAGAAGCTGCAGCTCATTTCGATAAAAATGCATGAGTTTTCAACTCGTGATCAGTTCACTCAGTAGTAATGATGAGAGTCAAAAATCTGTCTGTGCTACGCCTCATGTCCCCGAGAGACAACTAATTCGGGCTCAAAGGGCTGTGACAATTCAAATATATACTCTTGTTTTCCCTCGTTTATGTCGCAATCTGGGTCCTCCATTCATTGACCTCCCCATTACTGTATTCTTTTCAAGGCATCTTTAGCAAAAACCAGTGGGCACGCACAGGTTGAGGGTGGAGCGTCAGGACCGAAAGGTACTTAAGCCGCATTCATACTTTGCGCCGACAGAGCGTGGCTGCCTTCACAGGTAGCGAGGCAGAACGGCACGCAGGAGTGCAGAGACGACGAGGCAACGCGACATGATAGCACAGGAGGAGACACAGAGGCACGCAGCCACGCCCTGCCGCCGGCATCGCAAAGTATGAACGCGGAACGCGGGCAGTTGTCGCTCCTATGAGGAGCGATTATCATGGAGAAGCAGTTCTTCTATCCCAGCTACGGGCTCAACGTGCCCATCGCCTTCAAGGCAGCTAGTGCACTAAATTGGTTGGGTTAAAAGCGGAGGCACTAATAATATAAAGAGTATTGCAGTGAAGAGAAATAGTAAAAGGCCCACGCGAAATAGGATTCTTATGGCTGCTCTAGGGTCCCGTCGCGGATGATGTTTCGCGCAGCACCGCACACTGAGTTTGGTCAAAATAATGCGGATCTGTGACATGCCAATGATACGCATGAAAATGATGTGCTTAATAAGAGGAGCATGCAGGCAGAAAGTCGGCTGCATGCTGTGTCATTTTCCAAGCTGTTGAGAAATGTTTGGCGAGTCTGAAGTGCACCAACCATTGTATCACTGACCCCGATTCCTAGTGAACATATTTTCTTTTTTGAACAACCACGTTTTTGGTCATGGTGTCTACCAGGTTCTTATCCTTTTATCGCTTTGTTTGTTGCTGTATCAACGCGTCATTTCTCATCTCAGCGCATCTGCGCCATGACTCTCGTCAACTATTTTTGAAGCAGATGTAATCACTACTTTTAGAGCTCATCTCTTGTGGATACCAATATCAGAATATCACCATTATCCTCATTATCAGAACCACTGACCAGTTCTTGCCAGAGAGGCTTTCACATCGACGTTGCAGTCGCGTCTGTACAACCCTGCCAGTTTCACCGCCTTTCATACCTTTATATTAAGTTGTAAGGAAAGTTTCGATCGGTTTTCGCAATTTCAACTTCAGGAGATCACAACTCGGCTTAGACTGCATCTTTTCTCACAGATTAAACAAGATTCAATTCGCCACACTCTTGTCAACATTACGCATACCTAAAGTATCTCAAACTGGTGGAGGGCTGATGATTTATGTTGCGTGAAATAAAAAAAGTCGACTCAAGATCGCCATTCTTTCTGAACGCACTGCTACTGAAGGAACTGTCCAGATATTTGGGGAAGTGGGCCTTAGTTAGCGTTAGAGGTGGTGAATATGATGGACGAGTGAAGGACTCAGCCTGCAACTGCATTAATTACTGGAAGAGGATTTGTGAAAAATGCGCTTGCGCGTAGCTTCTCTGAGGGGTTGCGCGGCACCCATTTTTTGGGTTTTTTCAAATCGAACCTACTTGAGGTGGTCAACTATGTTTGTTTGTTGAGGGCCAATACTTGTGGATACCCTCTGCAAGTATGGATGTTCATCGCTTTCTGCCGTTTTAGTCAAAGCAATTTGATCATTTGAAAATTCAAGCAACTCGTTCTCATTTCTGCACTTCTGAAACCAGGAACAAAGTGTTCCATCCAATGTTACACCCTCCCCTTGCAGCACTCACATTTGTGGTCACCCTTGCTGGGACTCGGCTTAACAAGAACTCGTGAAGTGAAGTCATCCAAAAAGTGCCATTTTCGCAGTACATTGAAATTTCCCTAATAATTCGAATCCCACTGGCATTCCAAGTAAAAGATATGTTTAGAAAGAGCAAGTTTTTGTCTATCTAAGGAGCACAATATGTGAGCTAATTCATGTTAAAGCACTCTGATACTTGAATTTATCTTAAAAACGCGAAAAACCGGCCAGAACTTTCCTCACAACCTAATAGTATATGTATGGTGTACAAAAAATCTAACGGTTTTTTTTTGCAATCTCAGTTTTTGCAGTCTTAGAAATATTTTAACCCGGCTTCAATCGCACCTTACCAATGAGCACGGATGTGCATTTGTGACAAATTTTCACGCGGTCGCGCGCGGCCAGCGACGCCGCGGATTTCTTCACCTGTGATTGCGTGCATTGCAACACTCCCTTCAGAGTTTAGCATCCGAAATGATTATTCCTCAAACAGGATTGTTATCATAATATAATGCTATCGTTTCTTTTACTTTTTATGTCACTGTTTTGTCTTTGTAGGGCATAAAACTTACTGTTTTTTATAATAGATAAGATGAGGTAAACAGCAATTTCCTCAAGGACCTCCACGGTACCAGACCCTAGCTGGGTGGAATCCTAAATGACCGGGGCAAATTGTGTTGATGAAGTATGGCGTGTACGGTGGACGAGGGGACGCTTCAGTCTGCTACTCGTTTCATTTCTGGAAAAGAGCTGTGAAATGTGGGGTGTGTACCCTTATGTCAGATTGTCGCACGACGCCGAGCGGCGTACGACGCAGTTTGTGCGAGCTATGCGCGTCGTTGTTGTTGGGACTTAGAACGATTACATGGTTGTACTATGGGCGCGATACGCAGTTGACTTGTAATCGCTTCAGGACCCAACAACCTTTAGCTCGTCCGCCTTGCTTCGCTTGCGACATGCCGCGGTGCGAAAATCCTGACATAAGGCTACACACCCTGAAATGTGCGGTCACGCATAACTGCTACATGAGGTCACACGGCACCTCTTTATCACATTTCAACAGCGCCAGCCTACCTGGAGCGGTCAACAATGTAGGGGAAAGGCCAAAACTTGTAGCTATAGGATGGACGTGATTTCCTCCTCACTTCTTCCATTAAAGCGCTCTGATAAATCAAAACTCTGAGCACTTAATGCATAATTCGGAGGCTTGAAAAACAGTATCCGTTTAGGATGTTTTAGTTGATGCGGTGACTTCTCCCCACTGCTATGTCAACACTAGTTTCTGTATGTGTTGCTGCTTGATCAAGCGTGATCGCATTATGTAAAGTTGCTCAAGCTTTCTATTCACTTGGAAATGATTCATTCTGTAGTAATTCAATTTATTTCCATTAATTCATGAACCGGAATTCCAAGAAAAAAATGTATTCAGAAAGAGCAACTCTTCACACATTTATAAAGCTGAATTACTAAATTAGGCCCATTTAATGTGCGATGAAATTAGGGTTTATTTTGGTAATGCGCTAAAAGGCCAAAATTTACTTTACAACTTGATGTTTCCCGACTTCGTAGCAGTCTCTAACACCCCAACTTGCATAAGATGAACTCTTTTCATGCAGCTGTTATTCATATAGGAGACTTACAATTAGAAAAATCCTTAATATTAATTCGGTTACTACAAGGATGCCTGAAAGCTTGAGTAGATATTGATTTTGATACCTTTGATTTCTGATAGCGATCAAAAATCAAAAGTATAAAAATCACTAATATGGTGTCGCTTCCCTAAGGACCCCAATTCAGCGCCTATCATTTTCTTTTGCCCGTCATAAAACCCGTGCGTGCCCTTTCACGACGCGATGACTGCTTCACTAGACCAACTCCGGAAAAATCTATAAGCGTGAGCGAATTATGATAATTATCTACAGGATGGCTCGAAGGTGGATGTTGAGTGGTCTACGGAGCTCCGGAATTTCAGGCCATACGTTTGCCGAGCATTGGAATTCAATTAAATGAAAAGCTTCTCGAGTTTTTACGAGTGTATCCACGAGCGACCGTTTTGAAATTGAACGAATTCCAATAAACTAGTTCATTGGTTGGGTGTTTTCATTTTGGTGTAAACCCATTATTGGATTTGGGACTGTTTTTCCCTTTCAATCATGTGCCTTCTTGGCAAAGAGCTGATTGTAGTGAGCAGATGGAATCGCTCACATAACTTTTTTGCTTCAGCTAGTTCAAAAATAATCATCATTGCACCTGCTATGAACACTTGACCGACTTATCGTTTCTTAATTGTAGATGTTTTCGTGAAAAAAAACTGAAATGTAAGCAGCTTTCACTAGATATGGTTGTGGGTCAGTCATCTGAGCCCATTGACTAGTTCACTCATTTGTAACCGGTTAGGCTAGCGCACACTACTACGCGTGTAACATCCTGGGCGACAGTGGCTCGATCGGAATTGCTTTTTTTTCTATGAATTTGCTCAGGACCCATCACCACATCACATTCCCCACGTTTGTGTCATAGTGGAAGCTAGTTATGAATTTTCGGTCTGATAGCACAACTTGGTCCATAGATGCTCTTTACTCCTTGTCCCATGCCCTACCCGTCCCGAACTTGTCCCCATTCACAGGTCGCACAGCCAAGTGGGCCGAGTGACATTCAGATGTTCCTTGAATCTGTTAAGTGTAATAGAATAGGGTCATCGCGATGTTTTTGCCGAGAACCGCGACAAAACCTTTTGCAGGCTACACCTGTGGCCGCACAAATTCCATACTCGCCACTTAACTTCCAGTCCACTCCGAAGTTCAGTCTCAAAGGCACCGCGAGTTGTAGGTAGAAAATTGGAACTGGTAATCCATGTTCTCTGAAAACAAGACTTCCACGTCAGAAGAGGTGATGGATGGCGAAACTCGGCCTGAAAAAGCGCGGCTAGGGGTCCTATTACGATCCCGCAGCACTGCGGGTCGCTGTGCAGATCATCAGCAGGGCGAGTTGCCGGCGAGGGCGGGACAACGCTCACCGCCGGCGGACTTAGCCTCTCCGCCCGTTTGCAGCCCATCCCCGGCAAGTGACGCAGAGTGGGTGGAACAGAAGGGTTCCACCCACTCTGCGTCACAGAAGGGTTAGAGTTTCGGCTTCCTACTTCTCGGGTTTTTGCCATTCATTTAATTTTTCTTTACTAATACACTGCTGAGTATCCCTATTTTCATGTTCCACAATTTGCCAAAATTTTCTCGCCCAGTGTCTTCAACATACAGCCGCATGCAGAGACGGTACCGAGCCATGTGCTTCGAGTAGTCGCAGGGCATCTCCAGAGCGTATCGACGCATCGATGATTGCTTCATGGTTTCCTTATGCAATATGAGATGAACGGCGGTTGATTTTTGCCCCGCACTCGATGCTTTTATGCTTCATGCCTGGCATATGCGCTAATGCATTATAGTACCGAAATCCCTTTCATGTTAACTCAGCTCATGACGGAATATTTACCATATCTTATGGCAAATTAACCATTGAGAAAGAAGCAGCCATCCGGAAACGGCAGCCCTTCTTTCCATGTGCGACAGGACGCTCTAATTCTGCTATCGTACGGGACGGGTGTTCTGTTGGCCCATTGTGGACTGGTCGCGCTGAAAGGAAAGCTTCTCACGTGGCCTCACGAAATTCGAGGGTCCTGTCGCAAACCCCCTTTTTTCGAATACCAGAATCGAAGACTCATCGATCAGTGCAAGAAACCTGGCAACAAAACCTTCACTGAGCACTTACAATTAGGCTTTTTCTTTAGACTAACCATAAGCGGCGATAGGAATAGTGCACAAGCGCATAATTGTTCAAAGCAACCTCCGTCCAATAAAGCTGCACGTATTTACAGCTTCGGGTTGCCACATGCTTTCAACTCATAGGAGCAAAGCTTAGGTAGCGGAGAGGATTGCGGCTCATGAAACTCGTGGGTGGGCTTGTGAATTATTCAGATCGCTTTGAACTTACACCAAGAGCTATGCGGTAAATACAGTTACGTGTGTGCCTGGCAATGAAGTCTCTTTACAGGCAAGAAGCACGGACTGCGGGATCGAGTTCTATACAAGAGCAAAGGCTCGACCCATTACCCAGTCAGCTTCCTTCTAGTACCTATACGCATCGCGGACGGAGGCCAGCAACTACAAAAATCAAAAACTTCGAGAACCAATAGCTTGTTTCGGTTGGTTTCATCCTGCCACCACTCAAATCTCCTCAAAGATGCCGATAAGGTAGTGAAGTAGATGAAAACGAGGAAACATATTCTCTTCAAATGGACAGTCAAGTTTTGAAAAAAATGTCTGCGACGAAACATTGCAAGGTGCACCTTATGCTCTCCATGGCTGCCTCGCTGTGACGCGTCACGGCGAGGCCACTACAGGTGTGTAGGTTGGGATACACGGATTTTGACTTCGTCCTGCTACCTGTGACAGCCTGTATGGCCTTTGGCCCTGCCACTTAGGTTATTCGAACAATTTATTCATGTGAATCCTCTCCTTCGTACAAGTGTAATCCGCTGTAATCATGACCGCGACATAATACTTGAAAAAGGAAATTTTCAAACTGAGAGAAAACTAAAAAGAAGCCTTCCATACCTCAGAGAAGATACAATTTGTTCACGTCAAACCTCACACCGAAATTTTCGTTTCTGTATTCGAACAATGGTTCATCCGCTTTACAAAAAAATTTCTGGAGAAAACTGCTACAGAGAACACGTCAAAGGGATGGGCGTGGTCACGACATGACTTGGGGTGTGTATCCTTACGTCAGGATTTCGCACGGCGACGGGCGGCGTGCGACGCAGTGTGTGCGAGCATGCGCGTCGCGGAGTTGGGTATTAGAACGATTACAACGTAATGTTAGGGGTGCGATACGCAGTTGACTTTTAATCGCTTTGGGACCCAACAACATGGCCCCTTCAGCTCGTTCGCTTTGCTTCGCTTGCGACACGCCGCAGTGCGAAATCCTGACGTAAGGGTACACACCCCATGACCTCCCGGCCCTGCTGCTCGAGTGTCTTGACTGTTAAGCCGACTTTCCTGCTCGCCGTCTGCAACACCTCTTCAGCGATGAGAAGGGAGCGAAACTGCACTTTCACTTTACGCAATATTCCATAATTACCCATACAGGTGCTTCAACAGCTTCAACTGTAAGAGTAATGTATGATGCTAGAAATTTCGTGCGAAAACACCACTTTCATGGCACTTTCTGCGAAATATGCACTGCAGCATAATTTTCCGAACTTTTTTTGAGTCTGGGACCGCCACATAAAGTGCTTATTGGGCGACTGCTTCCAGGAAGTCGATTAGATTGGAGTGGTTTCCATTTCCTGCTTTATTGAGAGCCTGCGATTCAGAGTTTGGATTGGGAATTTCTTTCCGAGATTCGAATTTCTTTAGTTTCCAAAGTGCATATTGTGCATGTGTGGGAAATGTCATGTTTCCATGTGTTGCCGCTAATGAACCATGCTTTTTCTTGTTCCACGTGTTTAATGGCATAAATTATTTTTGGACTCGCACTTTCACAAGGGCGAGCCTTCATTAGTGGTAGTAGACATTAGTTTATTAGCATGGAAGTGACATGAAGTTCGTGCCGATAAGCACTGCCTGAGGCGTGGCTTCGCACATGCGGGCTCCGCCGGCTTCATCTCGGTTTCTTCTTCGCTCGAAGCTCCGCCTTGGTAATTGCTTGATATCAATTCAGCTCATTTCTACGGAACCGCTCGAATTCTTTGCTACAGTGAAGTGCTGGCAGCGCCATTTTCCTAACGGGCCGATTATTTCCACCTCCGGCTCTATAGTCGATAATGAGGTAGCGTCTGCGGTTCGTTGATAAGCATGCGCCTACTTTCTTCATTACTGCCGATGCTCGAGCCGGTGGACGCGTTGGTCGACGGCCATCTTTATCCCTCCCGCTACGATTGCTTTCAAGTCCCTTCAGCTGCTTTGCTCATCCATACCGGGATTCCCGCTCTTCACTTCCTCTTCTGCCTCAGAACTAATCAAATCCTCCAATACAGCATTTTTCCCCAAATCTTCTTTCACACAAATTAAAATAAATGAGGTGATTGTAAGCAAAAAGCTAGTCTTATGTGGGGGGGGGGGGAGCATCTCGTGGAATGCGCTATTTTGGGGAATGACTGTGGACACGATGAGTTCTGCGAACATGTTATGACACATTGATCATGTAAAAGCATTTCAATGTTAACAATTAATAAAAAATAATAATATAATAAATGATAATAATTGCAAATAATAACCATTTAATAACAAATAACAATTAACAGTCAACAATCAATTACCAAATTTGACTCGAAAGTGATGCTCAGGAGTTTAGCATTTTTTGAAATGGTCTTTCTCATTACATAGACTGCGTTCATACTCAACTTTTCGAGATTTTCGGCCGATCCGCCGATTCTCCATCGTGGCAAATACCCAAAACCGCGGATACGCCGGCCCGCCGAAATCTTAGATCGCAGATACACTCTTTTTCTTGATCGTTTTTTATCCTTTACGCGGAACTGCCAAAATTTCTAAAACGATTGCAGCAATGGAGCTACTATGGGGGGGGGGGGGAGGCATCCCACCATTGGTGTTATTTTTACCTGAGCCTAGAAAAGAGAAAAGCCTCTTCATCTCTCTACTGAACCTCAGACAAAACTATACGCCCGCCTGAGTAGATTGGCCCCTCAAAGATCCCTCCAAGATCCCTAGATGTGCAACATTTCATAGGATGCCCAAGTGTTTCGATGGAATATTTTTCGTTTTTTTTTCAAAAATGATTGGATAGTTCAATATCCGTTTCGAAGAACCGTCAGACGGATCACGATATGTGACAAACTGGAGGCAAATCGCTTTCCTGTTTGTGATCTTAGTGGCTTCGATTTTTCACGCGGCTTAGGCTTGTTAATCTTCTTTCATGGGTGATGGGAAAAATCATTAGTGTCGCCTTGTGAGCTCGTTACTGCTTATAAATTTCCGCGTCTGCGTGCTCATTGCCCCATCAGTCGCGTAGCTGTATGTTTCGAGAAGCCAACAATCACATGTGTGTGACCGTCTCGTGCCGCTCTTCGGCAGAGCTTCCCCTTTGGCGGAGGGTGCTATATGGAGACTGCTGCCGCTCAGGCGCCCATTTTCTGGCACATCAGTCCAATGCCACTCCTCAAATTTATTTTGCATGTGGTTATGTTTTGACTCTTGAGCTTCCATGTATCTTACTTTGAAAAAATGGATATCAGAAAGTGCCCGTTTCAAATATCATGAAGTATTAAAAAGTTAGCTTGTTGAGGTGTAACACCGTTCATGGTGGTATGTTTTTGCCTAATCTTAGAATCTGCAGAAAAAGAGTGAATGCTAATCGTTGAATAGATTTGCAGAATTTGCGTTTTTGTGTAAATCCAGAATTGTGGAATGTGAAATTGCGGAATCGGTGTTTCTGCGAAATTATGGAACCACGGAAACAAATCAGATACGTGTCGATAAGAAAAAAGGACTCTCGTCTCTTTAAAGCCTGGAAGTCGATACCTATCTGATTTTTTCGCATATTCCACAGTTCTGCATTTATACTAAAACGTGAATTCCGCGAGTCTCACAATCAATACGTATCTTTACCAATTTTAGAAAATTTCGCGATTCTACAAAAGCGCAAATTTCACCATTATGTACGCTGCCTAAACCTTCTCGTCTTCACACTGTAACACTCGCCTCCTAGTGAGAATTTACATTTTACATATGCAGTCTATTTCGGAGCGCTTGATAGGGCGTGGACTACGGACTTGGGTGAGAATGTATCAAACTATCTCACTCCGCCACACACTCTCACTCTCGCCACTCACCAATGTCCGTAGGCCACGCCCTGTCAGGCGTTCCGACATGGGGTATATGTTGAATTACTTAAAGTTGAACACTGACATACCTTTACTTGTTTCACGTGATGCTAGCGCGTTCACAGATCCGTAACGTCCATCAGAAACAGCGCACGCTGTACGACCCCCCCCCCCTCATGAGGACACCACCAATTTCCCTTCTGCCTCCTCTCCCATCTCAGAAGATGCTTTACCGCAAGCGCAGGTGCCATTGATACTTATTGCTAGATATTTTGCAAAACGACGTTTGTGTCTGAATGGTATGCATCCAAACGTCTCAAGCCCTATATGGATCGGAAGTGGAGCAAAGGAGCACACCCGGCGTAGAGAGAGGGACGGTGAACTGCTTATAAAGAAATGCAAATTCTCTCCTGGTTTTTGAGAAAATTGGACGCCCTGCACTATGGAGGTCGCACTCGAAAAGATCCTCAAAACCACAGATGAATTTCACTTTCATAACTAATGCTAGAAATATATGATATTCACTTGTTTGATTGTTGGTAGGACATATATGGTCAACAACTTCACTGATAAATCAATAAATCAGTAAATAAAGTCGTAGATAATTTAGGAAACTATTATGAAAGGCTCCCCAGACTGGTATTAATAGGTGCTAAGATGTTCAACAAAAATTGAGACTTCAAAATATTTATTCGAAAAGTCAAAAGAAACTCAAAAGTATTTCGGCGTTTCACGTCTTCTTCAGGCCTGAAACTGTGGAAGTTAGCTACTTAAATTATATGATGTACGTAGTATATCACTAGCTTACGGCCCCGTCTCAAAAATTTTCTGGCGTGACTCGCCCTGCCAAAGACGTATGGGGCCGAAAATGATGAACTCACCCTTTCGCACCCTTGAATAGTCTAGGAAGCTTGAGTGGCTCGACAATTGATACGAGATAGATCATGCAGTAACCAAAAATGATACTGTTATCAAGTGAAGATATGTAGAATGTCACGTAGTTCGTCCTTACTATTGGGTTGGGGAATGAGTCCCCGCCGTTTTTTTCAACCCCGATCTTCACATCGTTCCCTTCATTTTTTGACAAAGCTCATATGGGCTTCCGATAGAGCTTTTTTTGCTCTACGAAATGCTCATATCTGTTTTTCGATTTCTTCGACTACCTGATATTTATGAGGTTTGGAAAAGAAGTAAGGTGAAGGCAAAAAATTGCCACTTGCGCACCTCTTCTTTCTCGTCTGCCATCGAGATCAAAAATGTATGTGTATATGTTTTCGATAGAGCTTTTTTAGCTCTACAGAGTTGTACTACTTTTTATTCAAATAGCTCAACTTTTTGCTGTTTTTAAGACTCACAAATGCAGTACTCGCAAAAGTGTGCACTTTCGTTATCTCCTCTTCCTCGCCTACCATCGAGATTGGAGAGGATGTGCATATGTGCATTCGATAGAGCTTTCTTTGCACGAGATGATACCAATCTTCTTTTGTATCCTCTCATATTTTGGCATGTAGGGAGAAGTTTCTACCTTTTCTTCAACTCAAAATTACGTAATAAAAAAATTCTTTCGGCACAATGTTTTGTGCTATTCGATTGCTATTTTTTAAACCATTTAAAAGGAGTGCCAAGTCGACGAAATCGAGCCTGATCGGCACAAAAAGGCTCGATTTCGTCGACTTGGCACTCCTTTTAAATAATCTAATAAATAACAAAAATTAGTTTTAACAAAAATTGTAAACACTATCTCGTAGAGCGAAAGGAGCTCTATCGAATAGTACAAAACATTGTGCCGAAAGAATTTATTTTCATCACGCAATTTTGAGTTGAAAAAAAGGTGGAAACTCATTCCTACATGCCAAAATATGAGAGGATACAAAAGAAGAGTGGTATCGCCTTGTAGAGCAAAGAAAGCTCTATTGAATGCACTTATGCACATCCTCTCCAATCTCGATGGTAGGCGAGGAAAAGGAGATAACGAAAGTGCACACTTTTGCGAGTACTGCATTTGTGAGTCTTAAAAACAGCAAAAAGTTGAGCTATTTGAATAAAAAGTAGTACAACTCTGTAGAGCTCAAAAAGCTCTATCGAGAACATATACACATACATTTTTGATCTCGATGGCTGACGAGAAAGAAGAGGTGCGCAAGTGGCAATTTTTTGCCTTCGGCTTACTTCTTTTCCAAACCTCATAAATATCAGGTAGTCGAAGAAATCGAAAAACAGATATGAGCATTTTGTAGAGCAAAAAAAGCTCTATCGGAAGCATATATGAGCTTTGTCGAAAGATGAAGGAAACGATGTGAAAATCGGGGTTGGAAAAAAAGCGGCGGGGACTTATTCCCCAACCCAATATTTATTTCTGACGATAACCGCTTTCATTTCAAGGGCCTCCAGTATTTTTCTTTCTACAGGATTGTCTATTGGGCGGCGCAATACTCTAAAAACGATTGTGGGGGTGTTTCATGGCATGTTCCCGTGTACGATGTTTGGAGAAGCCACTATAGAGATAAGAGGATGGATTTACTAATGCTAGCTTCGGAACAGCACAATAATAAAGGTGCTAAGATGATCTAAAAAAAATGTACATGGTGGCGTCATTTGTGAATGAGCCACTTATTTCATTATATTTGTTGTGCTATATTATTTTTGTGTGTTTAGGGATGTTTCTTGTGCCAAACTACATAAGCTAGGTAATAACTGTGAATGAGGGTATGTGGTTTCTGCCTAAGCTTAGAAGGTAAGCATTTGAAGACACCGATAGCAGTAAATTTGGCGAATTGGGGGATTACAAATGTAGAGGTGCTCAGCAATATAACAGTAGAGAAAGAACGACATAAAAAACCGAAAAAAAAGAAACCCGAGAATCCCCCTTCTCCCTCTCGTCCTCTGCGTCTTTGGCCGGGCTGGACTGAAGACAGGCCAGCGTCTGAACCAGCCGACATGCCGTGCTGCGGGGCCGTCATAAGACCCCAAGCCACGTTTTTTAATGCGATTTTCGCCACATATGACCTCTTCTGGAATAGAAGGTTCGTTTTCAGAGAACATGTTTTCCCAGATCTCAGTTTTCCCTTACCCCTACTGGTGTCTTTGAAGAAAGAAATTAGATCTCTGCTGCAAAAAAAAATGTTAGGTAATTCTTGTGGTGATAAACACTCCTCAAAGCTGCTACAAGAATGCTGAGTTATGGGCAAAAACCTCGGCGTCGGACGGAACAGTCCCGTCTGACACCGAAGCTTTTGCCCATAACTCAGCATCCTTGTAGTAACTAACTTCCGCATCGCGAGCTGCGGCGATAAACAGCAGTTATCAAAAATCAAAAATATCAAAATCACTCCTCAAAGCTCCCCCTACTCCCTACGAACCGGCGAAACTTCTTCACTGCAGAAACCCTTATGAGCGCGACCCCCATTGCACACAAGCGCCGAAAATTGTTTCAACGGCCGTGGTGTCTTGCTCTTGACTGGAGAAATCCTCATAGCGCTGAGCCGTTGCCCTCCGGAAGGGGTTGAGCATGCACAGAGGAAAATCTACGAGCAAAACCCTCCACCCAAGTTTACCTGTACGCCACTTTCATCTCCTAAACAAAAAGACTTAAAAATCACTGCCACCTAGTACAAAGTGTCGATTGGGCCTTCTCTGAAAAGCACGTGGTCGCTTCCGCAATCACTGAAAGCAGTTCTGTCGTAGAGTTCTCGAGGAAACCCCTCCCAAATCTGACCCCTTGAGGACCCCTCTACCTGTTCTTGTTCCTGAACACGATGGCGAGCCGTCTTTCTCGATTCATATGGCACTCTGGCGAATTCACATATTTTCCGCTTCTGCTCTCTGCTGGAACCCCAATCTTCGCTTTGTTTTCTACGAACAAAGGAATTGTATGCATAACGTTGATGGCTCTTTTTTCAGATGTCCATGACGTCATTCTTTCGACGGATGTCCGTCGATTCAGAATCTCCGAAGCCGAGCACACGATCAGGTCGGGAATCGCGCGAGTCGCCGCGCAAGAGCATACCACGTCGAAGTCGCCTCGTCGCCAGCATCGACTCAGCTCGACGTCGATTCTCCCTTCAGCACAGTAACGACGACTATCATCGAAGCATCATGCAGGCAACCACTTTACGCGACAAAGTTGGCGCCGACGTCGGCAGTTTACCGGATTTCAACGAGGTGAGCCCAATCGGTGTTTTCTCGCACCCTTTTGCCTACAATACCTTTTCGTTCTCGGAGTTTTTCTCAGTAGTCCTAATTCGGCAATCCTAATTTTACGATCAACTACACTGGCTTCGAAGCAGCGTGAGCGATGATTTGGGATCGGTTGACGGGAACTATGTTGAGTGCGAAGAAAGCTATGGTTCAAGGAGGCGGTGCATAACGCAATGGCGATGAAAAGCCCACTGAACTCCTTAACTGGCCCCAACGGGCGGATCCCTCCAGCTTTACTCCTCCCACACGTGTGCGCGCCACGTATTGCATGACGAACTCATAACACAGATTCGTATGGCTACTGTCGATAGGGGGCGCTTCAGCACGTCAGATAACACGACGCCTTGAGCGTCAACGGGTGAAACAGGTGGTCCATTTCTCATTTATTATTTGCTACTTCTTCTCCTTTTCTCTGAGCTAAATACTTTTTTTTGGTGCCTTTATGTCACGCAAAGGCAGTTCTAACGGATAGAGCATGATCGCAAAATCCTTCACATTCATTGTCGATAGAAATGGTTTCAGTAGTGACAGTGCGGAGAAATATATTCACATGAAAATCTCCTCGGACAGTTGTATGAAATTTATTCAGTTCGACTCCACCCTTTCCTATTCTCATTCGCAATCGGAAGACATCACAATGAAAATGAGCTTTGTAATTTTTCCCGAGTAAAACCTCCATCAGATTTTATTCAATTTCGCACACCTTTCGTGCATGAATCTTGTGCAGGGTCTTCTGTTCCAATAACGAGTTCGTCGAACTAAAATCGTTGAGAGCTAAAAGGTTGAGCCGACAGTTTCGATTTTCGACGTGTCTGTGAACCCAAACAACTGCTATTTACTTACACTTCCGTTCAGAACGGTCACTGAGCCCCGACATTGAGCGAAAGGTAGGATTTTGTCGGGATGGATCTCGGGTGATATGAAAAACTCCTTCGGATATGTCAGCCTGAGCTCGAACTCAGTATGTAGGTACGACACCGTCTCGAAAGCCGATCAGGATCTGCCTAGACCCACAAACTAGTCAGCATCAGGCTTTATTAACCCCGCCAATGACTACAAATATATTCAAAATGGATACATCGGTAACCGCACATTCCCGCAGGCAGACATGACGTAGAAGAAATCGTTCATTCAATACCATACGTACGTTACGAAGTTTCAACGCGATCTCTCTGTATCGGTTCCTCCTATCTTCTCTACAACTTAATCGCTTCATGTGAGAGGTGAAAGATGAGAGTTGAATTGAGAAATTAGTTCGAATGCTCCCAAAGCGACAAAAATCACATCTGCAGGTGAATATCTGTGGATTTGTCATCTTGACTTCCACTGAGTACTCTGAGTTGTTCAGGGCTGGCCCTTTTAGGCATTTAAGCCAAGGAACATCACGCGATAATCAGATTAGCGCATAGTTTTCTGGGGCAAGTAATTCCTTGGATAACTGCTCACGCTGCACGATGCACCTTCAAGGTGTTGTCCCTGTTCAATCATAGCCGAGCCACGTCCACCCAACCGAATCACACCTGGCTTCAGACGAGCAAATTTCTAACGCGGCGCTCAAGTGGAGAACTTGCGACAAGAGAAAATAATTAGGTGAAACAGCCAATTCGATGACGAAAGCAGCTTCCACATTGAAATTGTTTGTCCAAGGCAGGTGTGATTTGGTGGGTGGGCGTGACTTGATTGTGTATAGGTAGGCACAATACCGTGGGGGTGCACCGTGCAGCCCCAACAAGGATTCAGCCTGGGCAGAAATCCAAAGACTCAAGAAAGTAAACCACTGAACTGATTATCGCGTGGTGTGCCTGTGAGCGCCTGCGGCCCTTCGTCTACAATTGCGGGACTCGCGATCTTTCCTGTATTTAAAGGCACAGTTCACGGTAATATGAGCATCTTGCTTCCATTTACGAGTGTATAGATCCTTTCACAACGGCAAATAGTGTGCCTTCACCGCGACGCAAGGGTGCGCGCAAGCGCGTAAAGGACCCGTAAATGAGTGGCAGCCCCTGTCTCAAGATGGCCTACATCCCTACGATTTGGCCAGCGGATAACGGTGAATAAGAGGATGATATCGATTGGATAAGATAGGATAGGAGAAATACCCATAGTAGCGATAGCTTATCGGTGATATAATCCTATGAAAACATGTTCAAGTGCGCTTATAGGCGCAAACTCGTCCAAGTGCAAGGTCACAAACACCTTATTTTCGAGGTTTATGGAAGGTTTTCCTTGCTTTTTCTCGCTTTTGTTTCCTTCAGCACGCACTCCCAGAGCCTTATAGAGAATGACGAAGCACGAAAATTATCGTGAACTGTGTCTTTAACAACCTGCTCAATAATTAAGGCGTGAGATGGTGCAGTGACAGGGGGTGCTCACTCGCACTCTCATGGTGGCTGGAATCAATTCCCTCATCAACGCCTGTCCAGGCCAACAAAAGCACTTTATCCTACCGGGAATGATGAATTCCCGCAAGCCATCATATAGACCAAATCTTATACACCTGGCACCACCCCGAGCATGGAAGTATAATACGCATCTCAACAAGGGACTGATCTAGGCCAAAAAATTTGTCCTTTTGTCTCCGAATTAAGACTTGAACCAATCATACTACTACCAATCAGTGCTACTGCTGAGCGACTTCATTAAGCTTGCATTCCAAAATGAACCGTTAAATTGCTTGTGGATGATCCGATAACTTTTCACTCCTGCCTTTGCTTATGCATCAACGTATGCAGCAAAGCAGCTGCTTGGAATCAACACATGCATTTCTTAGCAGGAAACAGGCACGGTAAAACAAGCTGATGGTGTAACTTTCCCATTAATAGCGATGCAGAACTTTCGAACAAAAGCAGGCTATAATAATTCATGTATGAATGCTCTTCTTCCAATGGGAAGTAGTTCTTTTCATAAGTGCAGCTCCAACACGGCTCCTAACTGACGTTGTGAAGTGTTTTCCATTTTACCAGGGTAATGTTGAGTAACAAAGGATTGGTCACAAATGGTTCACGACTGATTGCTTTTGCAGAAAGCCTCCGTACATTCGCCCCAGACGAAACGGGTCTCTTTGGTGGCTGGGGGAGATAAAACGATATTCGTGCACAAAAATCGGAAAGCACATGCTTCAAAGGTTAGTTTTCAGCGTTTATCATTTTGATTTCAGTTTATTTCGTTGTACAGGTTAGGGAATGAAACCGCATCGCTGTTTATGGTAAACGCAGCACCAACTTTTGAGGAAATTTCATCATTTTAATTTATCTTCTTTACTTCAGTAATAATATGAGCAATGAAAATTAGACATAGTGGAATGAAATCGTAGAGTGCAAGGACTCTCAAGGCACCACTCATGCATATATACATACATACATACATACAAATATATATTGAAATTAACGTGAGGCATGATTAGCATGGAATGATCACGGGTATGTTTGGAAATGGAAAAAAAGGAAAAAAGAAAATGCACACGGCTAGCATAAACAGACCCGAAATAATGCAATGAAGGTAAATTTCAGTGACAGCTTCTTAAAATCTGCCAAGCACAGTGGTCGAAGTACTTATCGACAGTGTTTATAGTTGACAGATGGTCGCGTACCGTATACGGACCCTGCAATCAATATTAATGTTGGCGAAGCGCTAGAAGGCATTGTGTGGCCATAAACGTAACCCATGCGACGCGGATTTCTCAAAGAGAGCGGGGAATCACAGCGTGAGGTCACGAAGTAAAGTTCATCATCAGTCAAGTATAAAAAGGTATGAAGTACCGTCCATTTCATAGCGCTAGATAGGGCGTGGCCTGAGTGGCGAGAGTGAGAGTGTGTGGTGAGAGTGAGAGTGCGTGGCGGGGTAAGAGGGTTCGACACATTCTCACCAAAGTCCGTAGGCGACGCTCTATCGAGCGTTCCGAAGACAGGTTAATGAGATGCGTGCAGCGAAAACTGCAACCGATCAACCTGCTTACAACGGGGATCCCATCAAATCTTTCTCCCCATGGTAATGCTCGATGGAAGAACGCGAAGCCGGATTAATTTTGCATCATATTGCAACACCTATCATGCATATTGAACGTATCGTCCACAAAAGTTGTGTGACCCTATATCCCTTAGCAATTGATAGAATACGGTCTATGCCTCACCAAATTATAAAAAAGGGAGGAAAACGAGCATTTCTTTCGACAGAAAATACGTAAGCCATAAAATAATCACTCTTTCGAACTACCGCTGTAGAACTTCCACAGCTGTTGGTGATGGGGAGTCTACGGGTTATGACTTGATGTCACAGCTGCTTCCGAGGAGCTATAGCTCATCCTATACTTGAATAGATTATGATAAATTCCTCCTATATCCCGCAACAACTCACTTCATTCGTTCGGGGAATTGGTCCTTGAACTCCAATTCATTCCGCTTAGCTGTCCACAGGCGTCAGCAAATTAGTATAGATATATTCAAAGACATCTATTACAAGAGCCACGTCCTACCTGCATCTAATTCAATGAACTGGTTGAAAAGGAACAACGAAACTACTAATACGACCGCAAGAGAGGAATATTTGAAAAAGGGAAGCATTTAATACGCGTTAGATTTCCCGCTTTCGTTTTCAGAAACGTTATTCGCAAAAGAATTGTGCTGCTTTGATGCGGCGCTTTTCAAATAAATTGTTCACTACTTCTTGTCACTACTTTGTTTGCATGTCAAACACGTTCTCTAGGCGGGTACATTCGGTGCAATCCCCAGGGATCCGGCAGCACTGCACGCTAAATGTGATTTTTCGACAGCATCTTATTTCTCTAGGGAAATTTAATTTGAACGAACGGCTTCTCCCAAAGATGTAGAGCGTCCATAGCCCTATCTAATGGTCGTCGTTCACGCGGAACGCGTGACTCTATCTTACTGGGAGTTTGTTACAATAAAAACTGTATGTCACGAAAATCCCAAAAGCAAAAGTTGCTTCCCCCTGAAGAAACTGTAGGGAGATAAGGAAATTATGGCTTGTAAAAATTACGGCATAGAACGCTTATAATTTCTGGCCAGGGGAATGGAAAAGTTGTTGGTCATGACTCGGTATATATCTAGTTATATAAGTGGACTCAGGGAAACTACACTCGCTGACATGATCAGTGTTGGTCCGTAACGGTGGTCTTTTTTGGGTTATCCAAGGGGAAGGGTTAGGGAGATGGGTTGAATGAGCACGGAAATCCAGGTAGAGGCTAGTGTGGGTGTCAAGGGCTCTCAATAGAGAACTATTTCTGGGGCCATTGAAGGCAAGGTAGCAATGCAAAGGGTGATTATCGATTGACAACCTTTAGAAGAGCATCTTCAGAATTCCAAAATCTAATACACCAGTCATCAGTAGTAATCTTGGGATGGAGATGCCATAATGGTCGATCCTGCTCGTTGTTCCCATTTTAAAGTTGGATTCAACCGCTCACGTTTGTTTATTTCAACAGAAGACAACAGAATGCACGTCCCCAGGATCTCGGAGTCTCAGAATTCCACGCAACAATCAATTGAAGCTACTCACAGCCAATCGCAGGACATCATCCGCATGCGCGCAGGCGAATTTGTTGCAATTAGTGATGCCGTTCGATCGAGAAAATATCGATGCCGAACTGTCAAGAATGACTTCTTTAGTTCCTCTCCCATTGGCTGTATAATAATTTCTCAGAAAGAAGGCGACTATGCTTCTCATGATAGAACAAGTGTGCTTTCTTTGAAGTGAATCCCATGATTGAAATTCCTTACTTCATCAGTAATGTAATCCCCGTGGGAACGTCAGCAACTTTCGGATAGGAATTAGGGTTCGAAAAATTTCAAATCCTTCACTTCCATATTACCTATCAAATATGCACCTCTTTGGTCGCAGCATCCATTGAAATGCTATATCTCAGACCTCACTGCAAAAAGTAAAGAAAAGAAAAGAAAGTCTGATGAAGGTGTTTGCGATGGGATCCTCATTTCAAACGCATTGCCAGGGGTAAGGAGAATATTGGGAACACATGTTTTGTGTTAAGGAATATATAAGTCCAGAAAAGATGATCTGTGATGAAACTCGACTGGAATAAAAACGCGCCTTTGGGCCGTTACTGCTACCCCTGAGCCGGCAGTGCTGCCACTCCAACTATTCCACAATCAGCAAAACTGCCTTCAGAAATTGTCTCTTAATCATAATACGGGAAAATACTGGTACTGGTACTGAGCTGTACATAGTTGTAATGTGAAGTGAGATCCCTATTGGCCTCTGATGTGCCGCATTGTCGTGCTCTCAGGATGATTAATTTCGAGAAGTGCACCGTTAGTGCAACTTTCACATCCATCACGTTCCTCATGAGCTTAACTTATTGAATTTTGGCATCTAATAAAGGCGAGGAAATTACAGAAGGGCCATCTACTGTCGCGATGCTTTCTTTGGAAACACACATCATTCGTTGAAACAACGTCCCTTATGGTGTAGTTACTCAATTATTTCATGAAACAACGCCTTCAACTTTGACCTTCTATCCCTCTCCATAGGACTGGCTCCTTCAAATGCGACGTACAGGGCGGGCCCTGTTATTCTCGATCTTTCCTGGATTGACTGTTCTTCGATCTCTATTCGCGGCCTCTGCAGCGTCTCTGAGCGGTGAACTTGTGCTGGTCTCCTATCGTGGTGGGCTCTGTGATGCTTCTTGTGTTACGAATGAAATCCGTCCAGTCGATACATCTTCTGTAAGAATATTCAGGAAAGAGCAGCATCGATACGTATATGCCCTCCACGATGATACTTAATTTTTATTCCGAGGTCCAAGTCACTGCACCGGAATATGCTGAATGCGAACCAAGAGGTCCAAATATCACCAATTCTTTTTTTCCAGCTGCTCCAGGGAAAGATACTACTTCAATTTCGCTCGGCGTTGCGCCTACATAACAACCATCCGCACATCTGAACTAAAGGTGTCCCTCCCGTAGAGGACCTGTCAACCATTCTCCGCATTCGTTTAAACAAGCATTTGTTACTTTACAGATTCTTTCTGGTTTCCGGAGTTTCTTTCTACGTCTTTTTCTCTGCTAATGTGCGTGTCCATTCGTTCGTCGGAAATATAGTTCGGCACGGTTTTTACCATGTAAAACTGTATTCTGATAGGCTCTGCATTTTTTCCTATTCTTGTTACTGGAGCCGAGTTTTCACTCGTTGCCACGGCACTGAAGAACCCAGCCCATTTCGATACAAGTGTATTTATTTATTTATTTCTGCGTGCCGTGACGCGCCATCGGATGTCACATAGCTACAGGTAGAACTAAAGTAGGCAATAGACTAAAAGACGGAAACTATTAATGTACTGAACAGTGAACATACCTAATTACATAAAACTAACTAAATCTGTTGAATCATAAATAATATGGGATGCGAACCTCTACCTTTCTCATGAGGTTGCATAATACACAAAAAAATAAGATTAGCTGGAATTTCTCACCTGGGCATTAGGATCCCTGTACACGAATATCATGCTCATTTTACAAAATTACGCTTGGTTGCACCTTAAAGGTGCACGAGCAGCCAACTATGCTGGACAATCAGATGCTTATAAAACAGACAGTTAGGAGTAGTGAAGCCCGCCGGATGATATACAGTAGCGCTCAAAAGTCTTCGGCGAAATGGTCTTTCATCTGGGTTTTTCACTTGTAACTTTTTTGCAACTGCACCGATCTGAGAAAAATTTTAGTATGTTGTACTTGGAGACACTGCATACTCAATATACTATTTTGGCGCTCAGCGGTGTGGGGCACGTGGTTATATGAAATTTTTTGTTTTTGGGGTGCCATCGCTACGCCGTCCTGCTGTGCCGCTGTCATCAAAAGTCGTGGTCTTTCTACAAAATATTAATGTTCTCTGAACCTTGCTCGTTTTGTTTTTGTAAAGAATACCGTTCCCACTGACCAAGCCTTTTACTTTTTTTTGGGTCGTCTTGTAGTAAATTTTTGTAAAAAACCATGAAAAGTGTCAAGCGGCTCTCAAGTAGGAGGAAATGTTGGCAATAGGTTCAGGCACCACATATTAAAATTTTGTCAAATTTGGTCAAAAAGAAAAAAGTTATGACAAGAAAGTTTTAGCCGAAGACTTTTGAGCGCTACTGTACATACAGTACCACCACAAACGACCAATTCGTCTTGCATGCTTCCCTTGTGAGTTTTTGACATCGTCTGAAGAAGGTTTTTCTCCTTTTTCAATTTCGAAAATGCAAGAGTTTATGAGTGAAACTGATGTGATGGAATAAGAGCGATACTTGTTAAAAGTGGGCTGCGTTGAGGCGCATACAAAGAAGCGTGGGAAGCACCTATAGAAGGTAAAACACTAAATGCAAACTGCGAGGTCAGCTAGGAGCAGAACCACCATATGTCGCCTGGAGACGAAGAACATCACCGATGGGCTAAGGCGACCGCTGACTACTGCACGAATAACCGCGTTGATGAGCTACCGTTAGGAAATAGCCCGTCAATAAGTCATTATGTAAACTTTGACCCCACCCGACTCGCTTCGGAACCGCCCGTAGCACTTTTGGTTTTCAGAGCTGTAATCAGCGTTCGAAACTCTATCAGTCTGTAGGCGTCCATTCTAAGTTCCATGAGAAGTTGAAGCCCATTCTTTTTAGCCGTGTACCATGCTCTCATTATCAGCTGCAATGATATCACTAGGATTACAAGAAGGAGCAAATCACAACACGAATAAATGAAACTTTATTAAGGTTATATGTGTGCCATGTCATGAATTATTACATTGAATCAATAGAACTGATGACAGGCTGCATAATTCCTTTTTCACCAGTGCCCATCTACTAATTTCATACTATTAATAGAATTTGCGAACCGTTTTGCGACCGACTTCATTCCAAGCGAGGGGATAGTGTTTTCTCGGAAAGGATCAAGTTTTTTACCTCTTCCCTAGTCAGGCTTTTTGTCCCTCAGTCCTCCTTAGTGGCTCAGTCAATTTCATGTCGAGCTCAGCCATTCCACTACATGCTCCTGGTTCTGCGGGAACCAATCTTGCATGGTAGAGGCATACTGCTTAAGGTCTCGTCCAACTTCAAGACAAAGTCGTCATCAGAACTGCCAAGCATCTGCATACAACATTCCGTTGAACCAAACCGCATGCATCCGGAATCACTATAACTCGGACAATTTTGATTGAAGTGTCTCTTTTTTTAAGAAAAGCAGCTCTGCATGACTCAGTATCTGTCCTACTTCGACTCTGAAAGATGATACATTCTTACAATAAAATTCTCAGCTTTCATGCGGTCATTCCACTCGCACCCTTCTAAGACCGCAAAAAATGAGCTGATGCCGAAAATGATCTTTACACGCAGGGCTTTCTTTTCAATCCTGCTGCACTCACACAACGGCATACATCAGAAACACAAAAGCCTGCTTGCATTAGCCATCAAATTCTCTTCTAAGTGTTCGCTGCGATGGAAAAAGGGTCACTGCGCGGCAAGCAGTTGGTTTTTCTACTGACCACAAAAATTCAACTGCTTTATGGTCCTTCTTTTCTTTTTATGGGATTTTTTTGGACCCTTCCGCGATCCTTCAACGCTTGGAAGGACCTGTTACAGCTGACACAGAAATTCCAAATCGCTTTCCAAGCTCTGCATTTTGCTGGGTCCACTATTGGATACCGTTCTTCAGAATTTCTTTCCTCATCCTCGCCCATGAATTTTTATTATCATGTGTACTTGCTTTGATATCTCAATCCAGGTATGCTTTTGCAAGTAGAACTCCAGAGAGCACTTGAAATTTGTTGGGGGGGGGGGGGGGTATACAGCAGTGCACCTTGGTTTATAGCAATGCTTCTGAATATGAAATCGCTATATAGCGCCAAGCTTCTGGATGCTCAAACTTTTTCCAAAAATATACTCCTTTACCGGTGCTGTAGATATCTGAATGCCAAAATTGGCATTATCAGCAAAATGCGCACTAAAATGAATAGTTGTGCACTGGTTTTTCGCCATTTCCAGAATGTCCAATCCTCCGCCTATACTCTTTTACCTTTCAAATAGCTGTGATCAGAGTTTATTGTTGCGTTTATCATGGTCTCGATTGACATTCTGCTCTCAAAACCACAGGCGAAACAACATAAGCGTAATGCAGTGTAATGCACTGAATGGCTAATTTCTCATGTCAGGTATTGCTTGTGAATCATGACGATTTACAACGTCGTAATGCAGCTTATTTCTGCACGGACTTTCGAAAATGCGAAAAATTATCCTGCTTTTCACATCCTTATAACCTTACGTTTCATATTTACCTCCATTTTCAGATTCCATTATATTTCGTCACTTTTAGCAGCAACCAAATCAGACTGCGTAATTATGAAAATGCTTCGTGACATATCAGCTTAGGGAGTCGAATTGTCACCACTATCATTGAACTCACCAAGCGCCACCTTTATGTATCACAAAAACTTGCTCCGCTTGTGGCCTGGAACAGTTGTGAGTCATGCCTGTTCACGTTCGAGTAAAGAACGGCACGCTTCTACAAGCGCTGGTTTGCAACATTCGTTATGTTTTTGTCAGGTTTCCTGCTGGCTATTTTTAACGCAGCAATTTGCATGACTATCAAAAAACGTTCCCCCTGCCTTTGCCTTCGAGCTAACTTCGGGTGTCAACTCCTATCCATCCTTTCTGAGATATTTCTTAGAACGCATTCAGGTCTGCATGATGTAGCCTAGCACATCTGATATCAACCACTGCAAGGAGCTCAGCAAGAGAGCCTGGAAACAGGCCAAGGTGAAGAGCGAAGAACTACAGGAACACAAACCACTTAGTATATTAATTAGGTCCGATTAGTTTTCCAGCTCCGGTTTAAACCGTCCTAACCACTAACGCCGCCTTCCTACGTCCCTCCCCCGCTATCATCAGTGCAGTGGTGGTGTAGTGACAAGTAGCGAGCACTCTCACTCTCATAGTATGGGAATCAATCCGCATCAGTGCCCGCCAGAGCGAACCAAGCCTTCTATCCCTTCGGACTAAACTGGTACCAGACCCGTCTGGGAGGACAAAAGCGATGCTCTGTAAATTGGGTGGCCCCTGTAAGTCATTGTACAGGCCAAACGCATTCAGCAGCCACCCCCATCCTGAATTGCACTGGAATACACGGCGCATCCTTTAGCAAAAGTGTAATTAGCGCCAAACACTTTATCCTCTAAACCTTCTATTTTCACTATGTAAAATATCATTATATTCCTTATCGATATGAAAGTTGCCATCATGGAACCGCCCTATATCAGTGTTGTAGTCATATCCTCACGTATCTCGCTCCAACCTGGTAGGAGGGAATAGCCAAAAGTGGAGACTGATAATGAGCTACTCAATCAATAGTAGGATGAGCTAGATTTATAGCACATCTTCTCCAGTATCGCACCAAGGTTTGACATCATCGAAATTGGTGGGTGAAAACAAGTAAAGAGGCAACCCTTACTATGTAGTCGCAGAAACCGGGTCGAAAATTCGTCTATGACACACGCGCTCACCAGCTCACCACCATTTGAGAAATAATTACATCCTTTGCTCAGAACGCTATAGTATGGAATGTAGTCAACCATAGCAACACTGGTCCGCCCTGCACGACAGAGGGATTCAAAGAAAACCTACTTATGCCCTTCGGCACATTTTTTGTCTATTGCACCAACACTGCACTTGTTGTTAGAAGAAGTAGGGAATTAAATTCAAATTTCCAATGAAAATTCTTGAATGGGATAAGCCATACGTCGGACCGGAGTGTTCTCAAGAAGATTATTAAAAGAGTGGTAAGCCTTAGATGTTTCTCTCTGTCACGGATAGGAATCGAACTTACATCTGTACCTTTCGACCTCCTTGCTTATCCATTGTACTAACGATACCCTACGTACTGAAGAGAATATTAGGTAAAAAAGGTCACAAATTCGATCTTTTTTTGGTTCGATCGCTGCCGTTTTTGGCAGCAGTTTGCGCGATGTTACTGCGAATATACTACATCTGTTAGTGCAGGTTTCGTGGATGTCCCTTTGTTAAGCTCCCGTCAGTACCATCAGTCACTTCTCTCGCAATGAATGTGTAAACACATTTGTGCCCAATCCATACCCCTCGATATATCATGAAGGGCACGAGCCGACAATGAAATTGAAACGGATGGACATCGGACAACAGATGGCTCACAAGTGTTGAGCTTCAAAGTTCTTCTCCGCGGCAACCTGTCGATAATTAGGTTGAGCGGAGTGAATTGAAAGACGTCATGATGTTCAGTGAACTCGCTGATGTCGTCGAAAATTTTACGGCATTTGTCTTTGATCCTTGGTCATAAATCCACAGCTTAAAAAAAACACGTCCTAGAAGGTGAAAAATACGTCCAGCGATGGCGCTTCACGATTGTTATAAATAAGCATAAGCAATAGGTTTGGTGTGGCAGCACCTAACAAAACACTGTGTGTTGGGGCGTAACAAAGCCCTACGAAGTGCAGCGATTTCTTTTCATACAGGTACAGGTTCCTTTGAATGAGTTTTTGCATTTATGTTGTGTTATACCCAAATATTTATGTTGTGTTTGCCTATTAAGAGTCGTATGCAAAGTTTCAAGCAAAAGTGAGAATCCGGCCAAGATACAGCTCCCCAAAGTGGTAGCCGAGAGGGCGTGGTCCCAAAGTAAATACTCGTCTCGTCCGTCGCGATCGGAGACGCACGAGGGGAACAAAAAATCACGTGACCAGCCCAACTCTTCGTTTCCAGCCGGGGTGGGCGACAAGGCGGGCATTCACCCTAAGGCTCCGCCCCCTTGGCTACCACTTCGAGGAGTTGTATTTTGGCCGGATTTTCACTTTTCATTTTGAGACTCTGATGCTACCGCCATTAAGCAACTACAACATAAATATATGAGTAGCAGAGAAACTCATTTTTTCGTGCACGATTCCTTTAAAGGCAAAGGGATAAGGAAAAAGCGAGAGTTAGGAATACATGTTCTCTGAAAACATATACTCTACTTCAGAAGACTTGATGTGTGACGAAATGCTCATTGAAGAGCACGGTGGTCTTATCACGATCCCACTTGCGTGTAGCGCTGCCACACATTCGCCTAGGAAGTTGCCTGTAGGGCGCGGCCACGGTATAGCCCGTCTTATCCTCTCTTTAGACATCTGCATAGTCGAGCAAGTGGCAGGGGGACGAAAGACAAGTGGATTTTCGCGAAATTTTTGCCGTTATATTTCGTTCTTCCTCTACTGCTACACTGCTGAGCACCCTTTTTTTCATAATTCAAACCTGCCAAATTGACTCCTCCGGTGTCTTTAGACTATGCCTGATGTTCACTTTGTGGTTACTGCTTCTCACAGATCCGCATGGGAACACCGTTTTTCGTCTTTGTGATCATATCATTTTGTTTTTTTTTTCTCTGCGCCCATTAGGACAGCTCTATGTTAACTTGTAACCAGCAGCCGAAGTATTGCTTTGCTGTCTCCAATCATCTTACAGATTCAACCCAGCTGATTAGTAGCAAGATAACGCTGTTCTCAGTATACAAAGTACGTCAACTAGACCGTTCGTTTTCGAAGCCAGGCTAACTAGAGCAATTTCGTCTCGAAGTAGGAGCTGCCTTCCTGTGGCTCAGACAGCAGTGCTATATGCCAGTAATGTATCAGTGCTGTACCCGGCCGCAAACTGCATCGTTTGTTGCTGCAAAGCCAACTGCGCCGATTAGATCATGAGTCTAATAGCTTTCTGAGTTGAAACCTGATACATGATAGTGAAGTAGTGCTGTGAACAATGTGTAATAACAGTGTTGCGCATTGGCCGATGGCCCATTGTCGAACTTGAAACGCCTAGAGGTGCATCGTCGTCTGGGGTGGGGGTCGATAGGTCGATTTCCGCTTGCGGCGTCGCACTCGCGGCGCCGTCAGTGCTAGCGTTGGGAATTCCTCTCAAGACGCAATGAGGTGATACCGTGAGGAACCTTTAAAGATTCCAAGTTGAAAGATTCGGGAGTTTACCTACCTTTAAACGTCCCTCACGGTACCAGCTCATTGCGTCTTGAGCGGAATTCCAAACGACTCGTACTTGCCGCGCTGCTCGCCGCGGGCGATCGCGCGGAAATTCGACCTATGCCCCCACCTCTCGCCTATCATGAAGATCTCCATTCTTGTTCGCTCAGGGTTTCAATCGACTATCTAACAGGGCGTTTATGTTTTTTTGTGTTTTTCGGAGCCACGCGAATCCGGGAAAAGAGAGTCCACACTCACTTTGATCATGGTCTCAACAAGCCAATCATTTCGCGCACTACTTTCCCCTCTCTTCCTCATTCGTCGTGCTATGCTTGCGCAGGCCTATAAAAGAATCTCAGCGGTTTGAAATGAGGGCTGCATGCATGGCTCATCTTTAACGACTTATTCATTGCCAAACACTTTTTGATTCATGAAATCATTACTTTCATGGATAACCCTCCGTTTTTAGCATACGCGGCAAGACCCTCAATTGCGACAGGTATAATTAGAAGACGACGACCGCATCCCTATAGCGCTTTGCCAGTTCGAAGTGGAACCAGCGAGGCGCTCGTCGCGCGCAGTGGCACCATTCGCCTCACCGCGCACGAAAAGTGGGTGGTCCGTTGCGAATGTCCTGACGCACACGCCATTTTCCATACTTTTGAAAATCTTTTTTACTATTCAAAGTTATATTGTTCTAAGGCCTCTTTATTTCCGGTTTCCCATCCCTGGAATGACCGGTCATTTTTTCATGCAGTAGATATCAGGGTTTCAGTGCTCTCTGCCTTGGCAACATAGTCGTGTTTGATCTGTTCCTCTCATGATGAGTCTCACCTCGTAAAAGCCGATCATTACAACGCAACGACCCTCTCAAGCACTCCAATTGTCTCCCTCCGCTTCTCTATCTGAGTGGCTGCGATAGTTTCTGTTCAAGTTCATTTCCGTACCACTGGAATTCGATCAGTACTAGCAGCTAACAGGTTCCCTCCCGCTAGAGCAGCGAGCCGAGCTTCCGTTTCCTCGAAAAGCGACACCTTCAATGGCAGCCTGTCGTCAACATACCCCGCTAGGAACCCTTCTGGCTCATATTACGTCGAACTTTTGCAACGATTCTTTCCCCTTTGTGGTTTCGAGCGTTGAAAAAGCAGATCAGGTTACTTCCATGTTGTGGTTTCGACATTTAGCGCAGAATGAAGTGGTTAGTACAACTCATCTCATCAGCCTGCTGTTGACGAGAATGATAACCTAGGTTGCCGATGCTGACGCTGGCTCTTGTTTTATGGAGTAAGCTCTCACTTAAAGACACCGGAGACACCGGAAGGGGAGAGGGGGGCAATTTTGGCCTACGGTAGAATAGACGAGTTCGTACGAGATTAAGTAGTCGCCATTGCACAAACTAGCCAATTTGACGCCTTGGCATGCTGCCAAGGGAGATGTTCCTATTGAAATCTGTTTTTTCCCTCTACTTTTTCCTTTGTTCCTTCTTGGATTGTTTCTAGTAGATGTTCTAACAAGAATGCTAATGTAGTTGGGAATGGCCACTCCACTGCGCTGGGAGTCAGGTGCTACAACTGGCGCTACTGGAGTTGGGGGGGGCCACTCGACAAAAGCAAGAGTCGCGCCTGATTTCAGCTTATAGGCACTCTCAAGGTTATTTTATGCCTAGATACAGCTAACTAACTGAAAAAACCAATTGAATTATTCTTGCAAAAGTGTATTACGAAAAACTAGCCATAACTAGTCTAAACAACCACTTACGCGTATTCACCTAAGCCTAGGGGAAGGGAATCTCCTTCTCCAAGGCTTAGGCTAAGTTAGGATGAAAAAAAGTACGAATTTGTCTTACAGAATGGTTTTTATGCAGAATTCGAACCCGATTCGGCTAGCGCTATGGCCTCTCTGCGCTCTAGCCGTGCGTTAGAGACGCAGAGACACTACTGCAGTGGCCCCCCCGAACTCCAGTAGCACCCTACAACTAACGTTGGCGCGCGGCCCGTCTCCTACAGCGGACAACTCGGAAGGTCTGTGATATGATGCGAATTGGATGCGAGTGCACACAGCAGCGATGCGCTCTTGAATCCGGGTTTTTTCACCTTTTTTATCGCTTCTATCCTTCAGCTTTCGTTAAAAAATGCTCACTTCTTTGCATCTTCCTCTTGTTTCGGACCCCTTCCGGTTCCTTTAACCTGAGCTGTAATGTGTTTTAGACAGGATAAACCGTGGTTCTAAGTTCGTGTCACGCAGTGCGAAGCCAATATGCGTGCGAAAGAAAGCCATATGTAGGTAGTTATGTCCTGAATACTTATTTTAGACGCAGTAGGCGGTGGTTCCCTCGGAACCCAACCGCATACGGTATCCTTACTGCGCAGCTTTGTGTCGCAAGCCGCAATGCCAATTTTTTGTCCGAATGGCACTCACTCCTTCGACGTTTATCCAAACAGTTTACTCTCCGCTACTCTCAACAGTGAGTGTTTGATGTTGTGAAGCGAACTCTGCTTGTTTGTTTTCAAGCTTTTTTTGTGTTTTCATAACCTCTTAAGAACGATGGAACATGGATAGTTCTCATTCCACAGTAGGTCTATAGGCACCATACTTGTAAGGTTACCCGAGCTTCAAAGCCCCACGAAACACTCTCACATGCTAACATTTTGCTGTATTCCTTGTCGTGGTCTTCAAGACGCTAAACTCCACCATCTTCAAGCAAAGGTCGCCTCGTTTCTAGATTTCCCTGATGATTGTTAAGCCACTTCGTTCCAAAAAATCTACACAATAGTGGGAGGGTATTCCCTGCGTTCCTAAGTCGTACAAACATGGTAATTTAATTAGCGCCACCAGCTAATTCAATCAAAGCCACCGGGAGAGGGGGGGGGAGCAAGGTGGAAAGGCATATCCTGAAACATTTCCCTCTGCAAACGAACATTCGAACACAGAAAAGACAATATGTAACGAAGTCGCGTAGAATAGCCCCTTCGGAACGGTATTTCTATTTGATTTTTTTGCGCGGTTCACCCTCAACTGAACGCTTAACCCAAAATTTTACATCACAAACACCTTTTCTCTTCCCTTTTGTTCATTCTATCATTCATTGTTTCACTTGGTTGCTGCGATTTGTTCTTCCACATATTTCCCATCATCATGAATGAATGGAATACACCCTACGATACAACAAATGACATCTCCTTCATCGAGTAACTCGGAAAGAGGTTGTTGCAGTTCGAAGTGATGCGCGAGAGATGCAAGTTTCTTTGCCGATCATCCCTTTTAACCTAGGATGTTCGTTTTAAAATGATCATTTCTTCTCATCTTCCTCTCCCAACCACTCCCGGTTCCTTTAAAGGCACTTTCTACGATAATCTTACCTGCTATTTACCCTGCCGCAGCCGATAGACCCCCTGGTAACTGTCGCGGCTGTACCCCTAGAGCGGCGCCACAAACCCTCCTGGCAGCGCAAAGCCCGCGGGAGGCAACTGGGACCCCGCCCACCAATTGGTGACCCCAATTGGTGACCAATTCGTGGGCGGGGTCCCAGTTGCCTCCCGCGGGCGTTGCGCTGCCAGGAGGGTTCGTGGGCTAGTTTTTTCACTGCTACTGAGTAGATTAGCGGTTCTGGGTTCATTATTGACCCCGATTATGATCGCTCTCCCAACGCGGAAAGTGCCTTTAAGCTGCGATAATGTTGTCCCTGGTAGGCATTTCATTTGTTAGATCGTCAAAGTTGTGCAAGCTACCCTGCTGAAACCTTGAGCCGTTACTGGAATTAAAGATGGATTGGCATGTACACGTGATTAATGCTACAAGCAGCGACCAGAAAGAGCAATCCTTTCAGTGAAGCATTCGTCCAATTTCGTGCAAGGCTCCATTGTGGCATGTACGTGATGTTGGCGGGTTCTGCTCGCCTCACCACGGAATCATCCATGAAAACTTTATTAATGATTACTTGTTAATGATGTCGTGACTTAGTCGTACATGTTTTCGCCGCCATTTGCAATGTGGATATCATGAGAGAGAAGGATGCTGAACGGTGATTCTTAGAGTGTTACCCTACAATTGTCCGCATATGGCAAATTAGCCAAAATGAAGTTACGAGCCAAACCAAACTTTTGGCGGAGTGTGAACTCTAAAGCCGCGTGTACTTTGCGCCGGCAAGGCGTGGCTCCATTCACAGGGTAGCGGGGCAGATGGCACGGTGGAGGTGCCGAGACGACGCAGGCAACGAGATAAGGTGGCACAGGCGGAGACGCAGAGAAATGCAGCCACGCAATTCCGCTGGCATCGCAAAGTATGAACACGGGCTAACATACATATCACCTGTGTTCTGCTCTGAAAACATCGTTAGGGGTTATAAAGGAGATCGGAAATGTGAAGATAGAAACTAGTTATGGCAAAACTCGCCTCAAAAAGCGCGCATTGGGATTTTTATCGCGGTCTCGCTTGGGTGCCCTTCGGTGCAATGGGTGCCGGCGGGCAAAGGTGACAAGCCTGGCGGGCCTTATCAGCCCTTCAGTGATGCAGAGGGCGTGAAAACAAGGGCAGCCTCAACAGCGATCACTGTCAGGAAGTTCATTTCACGATTTTCAACCGTTTCGTCCCATTTTCCCTACTGTTGCATTTTAACTTCTCTACATTCATCTTTCACAATCGGTCAAATGTGCCCTCATTGGTATCCTCAGTACACAGGCCTTTTACATTTGTAAATGTAATTGTAGTGATTTTTTAATGCACGGGCCCGAGCACATGCGGGCTCAAACACTTATAAAGGATATTTCACGTACGTTATGTCTCCTGTCTTAGAAGCACTGAGAAGAGGGGGTAGGAGTGGAAGGGAGTGGGCAACGAAGAAAAACGTGTTCGAAAAACTGTTTTCTATCAACGAACATTCGGACTCAGAAAAGAAATATGTAGTGAAAACAACGTTAGAAACGCCGTTAAAAGTGCGCTATTGAGATCCTTGTACGCTTCACCACCAACTGAGCGCTTCACCCCACCCCCTTCCCCACTGTCATTTGATGTCGCGTATGGCGAAATTGATTCAATTCATGATAATGGTAAACTTGTGAAACATCACGCAACAACAAACAAGTGAAACACTTAAAGGGAGAATGAGCAAAAGAGTCAGAGAAAAGTGTGATTTTTCTTTAGAAAAAGGCCTTGAGCTCATACTCATACTTGATGTATCGTACATGCAAACTAACGAACTGCAGGTCACCGTAACCCATACAATAATCCAACATTGCCCCTCGATGTCTTTGAATGAATAGATTGCACAGTTCTGAAGAATTTGTGCAACGTCCTCTGGAAAAATACGAATTTCGAGAAATCTCTCGGGATCTAGCATTGCAAAAGGTTCCGGACACAGGAAGGGCCAAATGGCGAAATGAGCGTCCGATCAAGTACGTGACCTTCCACAGAAAGAAAACATGGAACGTCGTAATCTACCCAATCATATGATGAACAAGAGCGTAGCCTGTTGGGACTCATCCATGCGGAAAAATCTGAAAATTGCCCGACGGCAAATCGAAGACCATTTTTTTGTTTTTTCATACCTTCCTCTCAAAGCAAACGCAAATTGTCACCTTTTTAATGATTCTAGTGAAGTACGGGCATTCTATACCGAGTCTTATTTAACATAGGAGGGAATTCTCCTATATATCTTGACATAATTATGCAACCATTTATTATGCTGCATTTGAGAATAAGCTTAATCCAAAAAAAAAAGCACTGGAAAGCACCATAGCCACAGATGCATTTTTTGGCACAAACCGATTACTTTGTATTGGTCCGCCACCTTGCAATCCGATTATCCCTTGTTCGCTGCTCTCTTTCCGATGAGCAGAAAAATTGGAAGACAATAGAAAAAATGTAATAGCTATGCAATGAGACGGTGATGCTATATTAGCTGCATTAAAAAAGACACACTCGATGCTCAAAAGGGGAAAAATAATTAAAATAAATGAAAGTTATGGGTTCAAGGTGATAGGGTGTGACGTAGTTGGAATCCAAGGTGATCTTAAGTTTCTCTATAAGAGCTTATATGGGTCGACCCCGTATCCGTGCTATTCCCACGAGTAAGTACGCTATGCGATGCGTGTGACACCCACGCATCACAGATCCACAGGCCCTCCGATACTCAATGAATCGGCGAGCCGCAAAACCCATGCACCATGGAGGTAAGCGGAGGAGCAGAGGTCTTATTTCTCAAGATTCCGGCTGTTTGACGTCTTTTCATTAAAAGTCTCACTTAGCACCTTTATTTCCACTTTTCAACTCTCATTTTTTTCATTTTTTATTTGACACCGATCAAAGTATCCGCGTTGGTGCTTCTAATTGTTTTCTTGAGGATTGAATGAACAACCAGTATAGTCGGAATAAACTCTTTTTCGCTTCAAGCAAATACCACCTAGGAAATGGTTTCGGCAATTTTTCGAAGTCAAATAGCACGCCCTCATCGATTTTGTTTTTCTCGTGATTTCTTCTTCGATGTTCCTTGCATGCTTTGAAGAGCTGAAGACAGCCGACTATTCCCTGAGCGAGTCGTTGCGAGTGATTGATGGCCTGAACATTCAATTTAGGCCGTCTCAAGCATAAATCCAATCTAATTTTGGAATATGAAGCCGAATCCATCAAGCGCATCGAGAAAATAAAACGACTTTTTCGTTGACTGGACAATTTCGCCGACTTTCTCTCAACTTTTCCCGCGAAAATGAGCTGTCAATCTTTGTTTCGGGTCGCTAGCCCTCAGCATAACACTTGTCCTTGCTCTTTCAGATCCTATCGGCTCGGGTTGTCCCTCGGAAATGAGGATGTGTTGTCCACTTGTCTCGCCGTTGATCAATGAAATGCTTCACACTTCTCGCCCATTACACTCCTGCCTTCCTCAAACTTCGAAATCGATAAGTCGTCTGGCGTCTTTGAATTCGATTCTCCCTGAGGGCTGACCGATGGCTGGCCTGGCCCCCGAGGAGTGGTGCACTCGACTCGTGGCCCCGCAGATAGGCCCGAATTTCTCCTCGTGGGATGCCCGCTCATCCAATCGTTCTCGAGAACACGGCCACTCGGCCGAGGCAGCACTCTCGAGACAATCTGTGATCCCCGGGACGTCCAGTTGTTCCAGCTGCTGCTGCCACCGATTGAGTACATAGTATAGCGGGGGCCAGTGCCACCATTTGTTTCCGTTTAATTCGATCAAGACGGCTGCGACGACCGCTACGGGACGGCGGCCGTCGCCTATCGGTCGGTCGGTCGCGATTCGTCGCGCCACACTCCTCACCGTTCTTCTTCGCATTGTTATTCTTCAATTACTGATGGCTCTTGATTGATTCTCATGTGGCGTTCGCCGGGTGCGCTTTGTTCCGTGGAATGTTTGCAATTTTGCTGTTGCATGCGCTCGTCTCCAATCGGCGCAACCAATATTTGGCGCTAGGGCGAATCTCGTGGGGACAAAAAGTGTATAATTCATCATCTTCCTCTCCAGTTGAAGGACACCAGACGTTCGCTACGTGACTTATTACTGTTCTTCTATTGCCCTATATTCATCTCCCGACCACATCCAGCACAAGCTAAGTGCTTCACCCCATTTATGAGCCATTTCGGCATTTCGACCGCGAAATCACGGAAATACTCGCTTCGCGGCATCGCGGCCCGCTTTGATGCGTTATCATCGATGCCAAATTCCGGTCCTGAGAATGCGTTGGGAGCGTTAGTCATCGCGCTCACTTGACTTCGTTCTTCCCGAATCATAACTGGTTCTCACAGCTAATACCATCACGATTTCCTCAAGATCAAGACCACTCAACATAATTTGTTACCTCCTTACTTGTTGCATTCATGCTGTACACTTTGCTCAGCGTCATCTCCAGTATCCCTTGTCGTGCTCCACCAGCCAGTTTTGCTGATACCCATACATTTATATTTAAACCTTAATTGAACCGTTTTATCATTCTACATGGCAATTATAACTCTGTGTTCATCTCTGTGACAGACAGTGACCAAGTCGATGTCTTGCGGCGTAACATTGATGTCTGACGCTATCGCTTTTTCGAGTATGCGTAACGTTTATCGATCAATCACTAGATAGTTTTTTCTCTGCGAATTCAAGAAGAAGGAAAAAGGTGTGGATAATTGAAAAGAAAGGAGAGAACATGCCAAATGGTTTTGCAAGGAAATCCTTAAAAAAAAACTACTATTTAACACATTTACCGTGTGGAAACAACGTTTTTTGTTTTTCTCATCGAATGTTGTTGATTAGCCTTGAGTGCCTAAAGTGAAGGTTGTTAATAGGAACCTGCCATTCCATGATTTCTCAATTCATGTTATTGGGTGATTTCGCTTGAATTCACTTTGTGGGCGGGCGACAACGAAAACAGGCACCAGATCATTAAATATCCGCACAAGGCTAGGACAATTCAAGAGTGGTCTGACCAATTATACCAATTAGGAATATGCACGATGGATGGAAACACTCGGCAGGGTTAAAAACTCTCGACTTAACCTACTTTTCCCTCACAATTCTAGGGAAATTTCGATAAAGATCTGGGAGACACCAGATGCAAAATATCTAGGGGGGTTTTTTAAAATGCCATCGCTATGCTTATATCCTCCTTAGCATCAACACATGCGAAAATCTCCAAAATAACCCGCAACATGTAAAAAGGAACAAGGTTCTTGCAACGTTGCTATTTAAAGGAACTACTCGCACCCTTTGTCCGATATATCTTCCAACATGGGTACTCAGCACTGCATGCATAATTTAACGACCAGAGCATGCACGCAACTTTATCTCAGCTACTATAGGCAGCTCCTACAAGCCATTCATCGCTTCTCCATCCCACATTTCCACACCCTCCATAGTGAAACCTTCGGCACAACTCAACTCGCTAGAGAACAATGAATTGAGTAAAAGGGCCTTGCTGAAACTTTCTCTAAAGGTTATTCAGGGGGTGATCACGTACGGTTTCTTTTTTTCGTTAACGCCAATTTGGTGCAATTACACAAAAATACTGCAACAACTTTGTTAGTTGATTCGTTTAAAACTTTCATGAAGGGGTATTTGAGGATGCTGATCGCAAAATATGACTAACATTATTAGCGTGATGTCGTTTGGGTCCTGATGACGCCAGTCCTGTTCATTTGTAGCAAGTGATGTGAATGTAGTTTTTATAGAGGGCAGTCAATTCTTCGCTGTCTTCTTTCATCTAATGCTATTAGGCAGTGGTGCTACTGGAGTCGGGAAGGGCCAGTGCACTGTGCTCTGCATCTCTAACGCTATGGCTAGAGCGCAGAGAAGAGAGAAATAGCTCTCATAAAGCAAAAGTAAACGGAGAATTCGTGGTCGGAGCCTGAAATAACCCCCATAGGCAAAAGTTCCAGCGTTTTTGGTGAAAGTGCGTAGCTGCACTAATATGTATTGTGTGATCGCAAGAGTCAAAACGGATGCAGTATCAACATCCATTATCACCCCAAATAACCCCTGTAACAAAAAGATTTGACGAAAATCATTTTTTTTACCTTATCGTGGTGTAAGGAGTAGCGATAATGGGATGGTGCAGATTTTTCTACTATTCGTGCAACTGCATCTATATGGATTTATACTCCATTTCGGAGCGCCTGATAGGGCGGGGCGTACGGACATGGGTGAGTGGCGAGAGTAAGGGTGCGTGGCAAGAGTGGAAGAGTTTGATACACTCTCACAAGTCCGTAGGCCACGCCCTATCAAGGCTCCGAAATGGGCTGTAAATCCATCGTGTTAGTCAACAAGTGATGAAATGTCAAATTCAAAAAGGACATTTCGTGTTCCTGCAGATACTTCTCTAGCTGCAAGAGGTACGAGGGGATCTATACTTCTTGCGCTAACTATATTTGCTGCACCTCTCAAAATCTGGATGCGGCACTTCTGGCCCCCTCCCCACTCTGCGTCTCTGAAATGCTAGTTTTGACCTCATCAACAGATGCAAGGTTTTATTCGAATGAACTGTTCCTTTAAATTTGCTTGTTGAACAGTTGAATTCCCGTGAGCCATTGGATGTTATCTCAAATATGTTATGTAAGGAGGATATTATAGAATAGTGTGCCTATGCTTAATTGCTGAGCTTTGAAATGCCTTTACATGATTACTAACATGTCCCCAGATTCATTATTAAAGGCACCATTAGGGGTAAGGGAAAACTGAGATCTGGGAGTACATCTTCTCCGAATACGGACCTTCTACTTCAGAAGAGGCCATATGTGGCGAAAATCGCATTGAAAAAGCGCGGGTTGGGGTTTTACAGCGACCCCGTAGCTCTGCATGTCGTTATGCGGTTATGCGACCGGGGGAGTCGCCGTGGAGGGGCGGGACAAAGATCATGGCCGGCTGGTTCAGACTCTGGCCTGTCTTCAGTCCACTCCGGCTAGAGACGCAGAGGACAAGAGGGAGAAGGGGGATTTTCGGGTTCCTATTTCTCGGTTTTTTCGCCGTTTTATGTCGTTCTTTTTCTACTGTTTTATTGCTGAGCACCACTACTTTCGTAATCACCCAATTAGCCAAATTTACCCCTAACGGTGTCTTTAAGCTTATCATATCTGAAACGGCGGGTTCTATGAATGCCCTTCCCCACTGAAATAGCACTAGCCTCTATAGTACTGTTGAAAGCGATGGTAAGGTTATAGACTAGGATTGTGTGAAGACACTGCATCTGATTTCTCTTTACAGAACCCTAGTTGAATCCAAGACATCCGCGATGGCGAATCGATGATTTCCCGTTCACGAGCAGTACCTTGGTGCATTGCATTAATGAAAGTGGATCGGCTTGAATTCCTTGTGGGGTTGTCCTTGGGTGAGATGATCAGCTAGCCACCCCAGCGTGGTGTTCTCAGTAGCGATCACTCGGCACTGACACTATCTCTTTCTTTAACGCGAAATCAAGTACATGCAAGACAGAGAAGGAGAGTGTGCGTGGAATCGGGTAGGGTCTGAAGGAGCTCTCCTTTCCCATCTCTCCCCACCCTACGCTCCTGCCACTTTCAACTATCACTCGCTGCGCATATATCGTCTCCGTCTTTGCCTGTTTTGCGCATTGTCTTCGCTTCCGTTTATTATCACGTCACTATCGATCCATATTGATCCGTTTTTAGAGTTGAACTGCTGCCATAACTCGATCATCGACATATTGAACAATCAATTGTATTGAATGCCTTGATCATCGCCTGAATCACGACCGACCCTGGCTTTTGTTAGCGGAAAGTGTGTGGGTTCAGCGCGACTTCCAGACGCGCTGGCTCTTTGCCTCAGAGCACGAATGGAAACAAAGGATTTCGAATTCCGACCCACCAAAGAGGGTGCACGCTCGAAGAGCCCTGGCGTTATCGGGCGTCTGAGCAATTTTGCCCGGTCCAAGACACGTCATTCACTAAACGAGAAGACCTCCAATTCCACCACGTTCAACGAAAAACCTAAAAAGGTAGGGAGTTTGCACTATAAAATCGACAGAGAGTCGTAACAGTAGCGGTGAAATGTGACAAGGTACTTTCACATATTCTTTGGGTCGATGATGTCGACTATTCTACCCTTTTTTCAACCCAATGTTCAACATTCTATATCCCGCTTCCACATTTATGCAGGTTTTCCCGTGAAATGGTGACCTTTTTCAGGAACTTCATTTGTTGCTCAGGAAATTCGTTTGCATGTTTTTAGCGCCTTCAAATTCTGAAGAATAACTAGTTGATTTTTTAATTTTCTACTTTAAATTCAAAACTCTCTTGTCTGTAGGTTTTCGAACTCCCTATATCTGTGAACTGTGGAGATACCATACTTCAAAAAATCGCGGATTCCTTCACTTTCCAACTTGCTGGAGATTTGTAGTAACTTTCCTACGGATACAGAAAATGATGGCCAAAAATGAGTAAAACGTGATTATCAAGCCTCGTAACACGAGCAGTTCCACATGGTTCTTTTGCTGTTTTCACATCAATAAATAATGAACTACGTGATAGCATCATCAATGTGGACTCTGTCTGCAAAGTTGGCTTGAGTGAGGCGATGTAAAAATCGGCTTTGTGGCTGCGACTATAACGTGTGTAAGAGAAGCCTAGAATCTGAAAGGGTCCACATCCTTGACACTTAGTCAATATGTCTTTTAACTAAAAATATATTTACAAAATATTCTGTCTCTGTCGTCCTGCTGTTTTGTTCCGATGCGTGCCAACATATCCGAGCTTGTACGGGAACAAACATGATTCGATGGGCATGGGAACAAATATGAATTAACCGTGTGAATCGGTTTCAATTTGGTGCTCTGCAAATTCAACAAAAGGAAATGGATTAATTTGATTTCGGAAGTGCTTTCTGCAGTATCAAGTCATTCACCCTTACATTCGAACTTAGTAGAAAATCTCTTCCAGGATCTCCATCGTGAATTCCAAAGATGTCGCGACAACAATGATCTTCGGCTTGATCTCAGTTCCAATGATGTGAGTAGTTGTTCCTAAGATACGTTAAGGAATCTTATTTGCTGAAGTTGTGCTAGCAAATTTCAGATTACTTCTATACCGTCCTCGATCAGGGATCTGACACAGCTGACAGAGCTGTTTTTGTACAAAAACAAACTTACCCAATTGCCGCCAGAATTGGGAAATCTGGTAAGCTCCTAAAATGAACCTTTCCTGAGTTTTTGAGGTCGACATTATGTGAATCTGCTTGTTCTAGGTTTCTTTGCGGAAATTGGGCTTGAGCGAAAATGCCCTTTGCTCCTTACCTGATTCTCTTGCTTCTCTTACGCAGTTGGAAACCTTAGATCTACGGCATAACAAACTTACAGAGGTAAAAATCGGACATGTTTTTGTCTCTTAACATTGCTTCTTCTATTGTATTATACAGATACCGTCCGTAATTTATCGGATTACTTCTCTTGAAACGCTATGGTTGCGGTATAATAGAATCACGTCGATCGGGGAGGATATTGGAAAATTGTCTAAGTATGTTTTGTATTCTTGAGTACACTGATGATATCATGATTTGCATCCCTTTTTTAAGGCTCAAAATGATAGATTTGCGTGAGAATAAGATCCATAGCCTACCGGCATCTATCGGCAAAATCCACTCTTTAGTCGTTTGTCTTCTCAGCTACAATCACCTGTCGAAGGTGCCTGATGGTAAGCTTTTTCACATTGCATTATCTCTCATTCGTATGCGCTTACTTGGTGAGTAAAAATCGATGATGTTCGGGGTGACCCACTCATTGTAAGTTGTCCTCCGTTCCCTAATTGAATGTAAGACGTAGAGAACGCGGTACAAATGTAGTTTGGGAGGGGTGACCTGCTCATATTCGCACTGTCACAATATTGTCAGTTTTCAGACCTAAGTGTATGATTTACTTAAGGCTTATCGGAGGAGGTAGGGGTTTCTTCTTTACCTGACTGACAACTAAGTCCTCCTCTCATCAGACTGCTTTAATTCTTAAATGTGTACTCGTGCGTATGACTCGTTTCATAGTGAACCCCCTCTTTCTTCAAAACAACCATAGAAACGTTTGATGAGACGTGAATTTCCACTACTCTCAAGTTATTCAAAACTCAGAACTTAAGCGTTCTTATATGGGTAAACATATGTCAGCGGCTCTCCTTATAATGCTCCGTAATGTTGTTTTGCGTGGCAATCACTTGTTGACATCACTCGAGTCATCTCCCAAGCGAGGATTGCTTTTTTTGCTCACGTGAGAGCACCGCTACCCACAAACATGAATTTAGTGGGTAATTAGTAGTGTCGTTTTTCCAAACGAAATTCTTGCTATATAGGTAAAAGTTTTTGCAGCATGTCATTATCATTCGGAAAGATTTGCTGCTCTACAACTTCTGTGTACGTCGTAATGGGGCCGATTTTCAGGCTGGCAGAGTGACCGATTAAGACGACAAAAATTGACCAAACCGGTGGTTAATCAAAACACCATATTTTAGTTTAGGCAATTTGACCGATTATGTGTCCCGTACTCAAGCCCGACTTCCTATGCAAGTTCCACCAACTGGTTGCTTAAAAAGTCGCGTCATTCTTTTTCCACATTTATTTCTTCCGCCCCACTTCGGTGACTCTAAAAATTTCTTCGAACCAAGGCAAGGAAATTTTGTCAACCTATCAGTTGAAATAGTAGTGAAACGTTATGACCGGATTGCTTGAGTTCTGTTGAAAAAATAATTTGCGCAATTATGTAAACTGGGCCGCTGTCACACAGTTTTGAAATTCCATATAAATCACATCAAAATAAAAACGAAACATATTCTCGATAGAGCAGAAAAGATACCTCCGAATGGTTTTAAAAGCAATGCTGAGCAGAGATTTGAAAGGAAAAATTTCATTCTGAATAATTGTGAGTGCTTTCGAAAAAAAGGAATTCAGAAAAAGAATGGTGCAAGGAACTTGCAGAAGAGGTGAAGGCTGAGTACGGGACATATGATTGGTTGATTTTCTAAGAGTGAAATATAGTGTTTTAATTGATTGCCGGTTTGGCCAAATTTGGTCGGCTGGTCCCACCTCTTCGCCAGCCTGCATAAGAAACTAAACATTAATTTTATAGCAAAAATGTTTGTTTGAAAAAAATTATATCACTTGTGGAATGACCCAGTACTGGAGAGCAGGTACTTGTTAAAGGCAAATTAATGGCTTCATAACTTAAAACAAGAAGTTTGGAGTGGGAAGTGACCGGTTGACTTATAGGCAGGATCTATCGCAGAAGTAAAGGAAAGAGAGATAAACTCATTGTCAGGAGGTGAGGCAAAGAATGGTGTAAGAGAATTGTGGGCTACTCGATAACCCAAAATAGACCTTCCTTGAAGATTTCTATACCACGTTTGCCCTTCCCATCACTAACCAAAGGAGGACTGATGTTTTTTTCGGCTCTGGTTTTGCTTTCTCGTAACATAGTGCATGTGTTTTTTTTTCAGAGCTGGGACTGTGCATCAGCCTAACTCAGCTCGATCTGCAACACAATGATCTAGCGGAATTGCCAGAAACGATGGGGAAACTGACGAATCTCGTTCGGCTAGGCATTAGGTACAAAATTGTTTTAATTTGTTTGTTTTATTATCATTTTTAGCAACGTTAACAATATTTGTTGCTATCAGTTTATTTAAGAGAATTGAAAGCACTTGATCCTTCACTGCTTTTATTTTACTAGTGTGAGATTATCTTGACATCATTACGATAATATGCCTACAGCGAAGATTTCTGAACAATTTGTTGCGAAGAATTCTTATGAGGATACTCTGAGGACTATATGGAGACATAGGTACCCCAGTGTATAGAAGATATAATTGATCTGGTTTTCAAAAGCGATCCATTGCAAGCTCTAAGGTGTTTGCGGCGGCTCGTTATTACATCATACGCCGTAGTACTATACCATCACTTGAGCGCCATTTGCGAAAATTGAGGAAATAGTTATGCACTCAGTGGGTGCGAAGTACAAGGTAACGAAAAATTGACTATAGGGGGGGGGAGGGAGCAGTGGATTTGACGTGACCGATGTCCCATAATGGTTAAGTAGTGGGTCGTGATTCGAAAATTAGGAAAATCGACATAATTGGTGAAAATCGATCGTCATGGATGAGATTTTGTCAGTGATCTCTTCTTGTATTATTAAGGTATAATAAGCTTCGGGCATTGCCAGCGTCTCTTGAAAACTGCACTCAGCTGGAAGAGTTCATCATTGAAGGAAATCATCTACAGCAATTACCTGTTAGTTTCTTTCTGCTTGAGCTAGCGTTTTCCTACTAATATACATTCTTTTTCATGACCAGTAGTCGACAGAGCAAAAGACTAACTTTGGTCCAAATAGGACTGGTTTTCGTGACGTTTTTTTTTTTTTTTCTCAGATACTTGCATTCTACGTCCTTTGAGCGCTCGAAGTGAACTGATTGATGGTGATTCTCTGTGCTTTATATAGAGCAATTTTTTTCAGGACGCCATGTTAACATGTCTTCCGAAACTGCGAACGGTGAACCTCTCTCGCAATGAACTGTCAGGTTTTCCACAAGGTGGACCGCAGCAGTTTGCCTCAGCTGTTGTGAGTTTTGAGAATCTCTTGCAAATCACAAAATCGCTCGTTGGCATTGTTTTTACCATTACCGTTGATTTTTGTGCTCATTGTTATAACTTCTAAGAATTTTTGTTAGGTTTGTTTTTATACGGCCATGTGGCCACCATCGTGTCTTACCTCAGTTTTTTTTTCAGATGGATTTTGATTGTTTCACATTTCAGTTCCTTGATTAGTCGGCTCTAAGTAGTGCAGCCTGTACGCTGAATAATCTGTAGATGTTCTCTACCTTTCAGACAATCAACATGGAGCACAACCGAATAAGTAAAATCCCAATCGGAATCTTTTCCCGCGCTACTGGACTGACCAAGTTGAACTTGAAGGAAAACGAACTGCTTTCGCTACCGCTGGGTATTTTTATTTGCAGTAAGTAGGGTGCTAGTTCAAATCTCTGAATCTTGATTCAGATATGGGAACTTGGACATCTATAACGGAACTGAATCTGTCAACAAATCAGCTAAAGGTATTGCCGGAGGATATCGAGAAATTGGTACTTTTAAATTCATAATTCGGCGGTATGATTATCATACGAATTTTTCTAATGGTTTGCTGTTTGCAGGTCAATTTAGAGATTCTCGTTCTATCAAATAACCAACTCAAAAAGATGCCTGCACAAATCGGAAACCTGAAGAAGTTGCGTGAACTCGACTTGGAAGAGAATGATTTAGAAACAATTCCTAGTGAAATCGGTGGGAATTTCATAGACATTGTAAAAATCGCTTTTGGAGAATTGCTATCACTGAAAAACTTTTTGCTCAGATTGGGGAGCCATGGCTATGTTAATAATATTGCAGGGTTCCTTCTGCAGTTAACCAAGTTATGGGTCCAATCTAACAAGCTTATCAGCTTACCTCGCACCATCGGCAACTTGGCCAGTCTTCAAGATTTACGAGTCGGTGAAAACTCATTATCTTCTATACCAGAGGAGATTGGTGAGTCTCAAGGCTCATGTTTTAAGTTGTGCTCAGTCATTTCTTTTATTTATTTCTTTCAGGGCATTTGGACTGCTTGAAGTCTCTATATCTGAACGATAATCCTTCATTGCACAATTTACCATTTGAACTTGCTCTCTGTTCCTCGCTAGAGATAATGTCTATCGAGAATTGTCCGCTCAGTCAAATTCCTCCAGAGATTACGGCTGGAGGACCCAGTCTTGTTATTCAGGTAAGATGGTTTTAGATTGTCATTTTTACGAGGATCTATTCCCACCGAAGTTGGTACGGAATGCCTATCTCATAAGCCGTCTTGTGGGTCCTTTTGTCTGCCTTTCGGTGATGGTCGGTTGGTCGGTCTCTTTGAAAGCAGTGGTAGGGGTAATTCTGTTATATCATTCATTGCAGTATTTGATACTGACTGGTGGACGTTTTCATCATGAAAGCGGATACGTCAAGCACCACGCAATTTCATCGATACAGCATCATACGATACGTACAGTATCACCTCACTAACATTCTTGTTACCCTACACCTCAGCTATTGTTCGGCAATGTCGACCCTATTAGGCGGGCCCTGTGGAGGCGGCCTGTCAGCCTGTGTGTCCTCTAAAGGTCGAGTCGATCTTTCCATCGAGGACTTTCCACATATGGTCTTCTTAGACTCTCAGTTTTCTTTTGGATGAATAACTTCAAGGTTTCCTCACCGCCCACATTGTTCTAACCACAGTCTTTGAAGTTCTGTCCCTCCATAATCGGTGTACAACAAATAGTAGAGGATAGCAACAGCCCACAGAATTGGAAGTGTACCAGGTAGTTGCCTCACAGAGTATGGGAAGTTACTTCGGAATTGTTATAACACTGTGGGTTCATCTACTAGTATTCCAATACGCTCCCAACCACTTCGAACTGCTACCGTTCTTCAGGGATATCACCACATGAGAACATGGTAGCATATGCAGAAAAGCCCAGTTCATCGGTAAATCCTATTAGTACTGCCATCTTAGAAAATATTTGCATTTTTACTCCGACTGTTTATTTGCGAAATTGCCACTAGACTTACTAATAACAGAAACAAAAATTAGTTCGATAATGCGCGTATTTCCGAAGGAGGATATATAATAAGGAATCTCAGAATTTGAGATCAGATAGCTTGTTTTTCCAATCACGTACTCGATTAACGAGATCATTCCAGCTTCTATGAGGTTTTGCAATTTCCAGAGGTGGGCACAGTACTGGAAACATTCTTCGAAAAAAGCAGATATTTCGATTGAGTGGTGAACCTCGCTTCAGTCTTCTTGGCTTTTACAGCCTCAAGCCACAGGTTGAGTGGAAATTGGACGCAGTTGTATTCAGCAGAAACGTGTTCAACAATCTTTAACTGTGTGTTCTCTGGATGACTAACGCGAATGAAAACCTCATTGTTCCACCTCATTGCACCGCTCGGAGATCAGCTTTTCTTGCTTATTTCGGAAGCACCAAGCAACATATTGAATCGAGAGAGAGAGAAGGACGGCTGCGCCTGTAGCTCATAACGCGACATTTGCTGAGGTCGTGTTCGCGGGTTGTGGGGAGGTATGTAGAGCCTTGATAGGTTGTGAGTGTCATGCCAATGTGTTGGGATGATAGAGTTATTCCGAATCTGACATTTTCTACGGCCGTTCTAGACCTTGTCGTCGTACCGCGCACGATCCTCCATTAAACGATATAGTCGATATTTTTACGAAGGTATTTTGAGAATTAATGTGGTCGATTGTTGAACATAAAGCTCGGGCCTTATATGGCAGGGCTTGAAGGAAAAAAGGCTGAAATGCCCACGTAATCTCTTGTAGCGAACTTGTTTCTCAGTCGGCTCCACTTGATTTGTGATCGGGGGTTTTACACAACACGTGAAACTCTCAATTGGAAGAGCACGGCCGGGAGATTTGCCGGCGCTGCTGTGAGGGAAATAAATTACCCCTATCTCATTTCAAATGGGCAGTATTGAAGAGTAAATGTCTCTCTTCGTCAGTCTCGGTCTGTACAAGGACAGCAAGTGCTTTTTCCTGAAGTTCTCTGTTGATTCCGCATATCATCAGCAAAGTGATAATTAATCTTGGAGTGTGCATTAAGCGGAACCCATGTCTTATTTCGCCAAAAACACAGTCAAGAGAAAAGGACATCTCCATTCTCGTCACGAATTAATCTTGCATACAAAATTTGAACGCTGGAAGAGTTAATTCCTCTCTTCTCCCGGACTTTTAAAAATCTGTGACTAGGTGTGTTGAAAGCTATTTTTCATACTGTACTGCACAGAGTGGATTTGTTTGAAAGAGTGGATTAGTCGGCCTTACCTCCTTCTTTCTTGGGTTTCCGCGAAGAGACTGTTCCTCATTTCAGTGTATTTTAAACCCTATGTGGATATGGCAGTCAAATTTTTGATCATTTGATTTTTCACAATGCTAGCTAGTCATAAGTTCATGGAAGGTAAATACTGCAATGCACGCGGCGGCGTGCATGTTGCTTCATGGGTGGCTTGCGGATTCTATGAACTCTTTCCTGGGCAAGTTGAAGCCACACCACGCGATAATCAGATTGGTGGTTTACATTCTTGGTGCGAGTAGACATTTGGACAACTGCTCAGTCTTCTCAGAAATATCTCGATAAAAGAGGGGTTTGTATCGTGGGCCAAGATTTTGCAAATATGTGCGAGTCAGCGTCGTCATGCAATTTTTGGAGGCCTAGGACGAGGTAATCCTCATAGAACCCAACCGGAAACGGCACCCCTTGCTGCTTCGTATGCTGCACGCTGGACGTTCCTAAGTCCCGTCCTAACGTTAAACATCGAAATGGGACTTTCGAGCCCGTATTTTGGATGTCTTCATTTCTTCATTACGCGTGCCAGAAGTACCTAACCTTGCCGAAACACTCCTTACCAATTCCGAAAAAATTATTTGATTGTGTTCCTGAAATCTGAGTTTTGTGATTACGCTGATTTAAAAACAATGATTCATTCAATTTCCTCATGAGAGACGATATGTGATTTTATACTTTTAGTACTTGAAGATGCAAGGTCCGTACCGTGGCGTCGTTTTGACGCAATAACAGCCGGCTCAAAATGGATTTGCGCACTGTTATTCGATGATATGTGATATTATTGTATTGTTCTCACACTGTGTAATCGCGCTGAATCCTTGCGATACTTGGCGCTGCTAGTCGAAGATGCAACCGTTCGTTTGTTGGCATTTATAATCATTCTTTGTACATCATCATCGTCAGTCATCATAGCCATTGCGATATTAAGAAAGTAACCTCTGGAATCACTTTATATGCTCCCCGTAAAGTTTTTTATTCACTTCCAAAATGTTGTCCATATATTCCCATTTATATGATGTTAGACATTGCCGTGTTATGCCCTCATCACGGGTGATATATCGTTTGGGTTACCAGGTGTATACAGTTTCTTTTTTTCTCAATAAATTTGTTAATATTGCTTTCAGACAAAACGCTCAAGAAAGCAACTGTCGTCAGTTTCCACGGCTAGAATAGCTCCGGGCTTAGTTTTGCGGTTAAAGACACCGTCGGCGTTTATTTTGGACCATTGTAGATTGTGGAGCGAGAGATACTTAGTAGTGCAACAATAGAGAAAGATAAAACTAAAGCGCACTGAAACCTGAGAAGTATTTGGAACTTCCGTCCTACCATGGAGGACGTGCTTTTGCACCTTCTGCGTTACTGAAGGGGGTGATACAGACGGCTTGGAAGCTAGGTATCAGCTGTGAACCTTACCCTGCCATCCGCAGCTACACGGCCGTCGGAAGCTGTACCACCAAAAGCATCCAAACGAGGTCGAAATGAAATCCGAGAGCTGTTCTCAGAGCTGTTTACGCGATAGATGATCTCTTTGCAACTTTCCATTTCATTCTCAAGTATGTTTTCCCACTTCTGATTACATTCATCTACTCTAAGGGTGACTTTGAACCTACATGCACTTTGGTAATAAAAACTCTCCTGTCAATTACTCGGGTCCTTCAGGCATTATCCGCAGTGCGCAACTTCCATCAACTATGTGTCCGTCGGACTCAGTGAGTTGTTCCTCCTTACAGAAGTAGCACTTCGATAATCAAATCAACTCCACATGCGTGTAAGTGAAATATGAGAGGTACCTTCCAATATGAGTAGGGTGTAGAGTACAAGGCTTTGAGAAGTGGAAGAACTCAAAATTTCCTCCTAGTGGATGTCCTGAAAATCAGTATATGATCAATAACTAGCTCAATCCTCAAATGCTGAAAAAAAGGAATTTGAAAAAAAAAACCTGATGTTCATTTAAGCTTCTGCTCCGAACACCTGGATGCCGAGAAACAGCGACCTCTCGGCTATATTTCTCCCGTGAAACTAAAGTGTTGGCGGTTGAGCTTCATCTGGAAGTGAGCTTGTTCAAAAAAAGCGTCTCCACATTATGAAAACCCTGAGCGCTGAAGCTGCACATGTCAGACGCCTGTGAATAACGTAAGATTAACGGAAGAGGTCTCGCTTTATGCTACATTACATAAATCACATTCGAACAATTGCTATGGAAAACGTTTTCCAGCCGTATGCGTTCAATTTCTTCAGAAGGAGATGATATCATTCGGTTCGCTCTTGTCTTCACAAAATATAGTATTCGTACACTCAACACTTTGCTCGTTACCCAAATCGATGTTTGAAGTGTAGATGGCAAGCATCACTTTACGAGGAGTGCCTTTTATGGTTTATCGAGTCGGGTAACACGCCTATTTCTTGCATCGCGTGGGGTGCTGCTTCCACTGTGCCCTAGGGTGAACATTAAAGGAACAGGAAGGGGTCTGAAACAAGAGGAAGATGCAAAAATGAGTTTTGTAACGAACACTCAAGGTTAGAAGCGATAATAGGCGAAAAACCCGGACTCAAGAGCGCGACGCTGCGGTGTGTATTCGCAACCCATTCGCATCCAACGAATGCAATCCGAGTTGTCCGCTGTAGGAGACGGGCCGCGGGCCAACGTTAGTTGTAGCACTGGCTTCCAGCGCAGTGGAGTGGCCATTCCCAACAACATTAGCATTCTTGTAAGTCCATCTAGAAACAATATAAGAAAGAACCAAGTAAAAAGTAAAAGGAAAAAAAACAAATTTATAATAGAAGCTTCTCCTTTTGGCACCATGCCAAGGCGTCAAATTGGCGAGTTTGTGCAATGGCGGCCACTTGAACTCGTCCACACTACATCTGTTCTACCGCAAGCCAAAATTACCCCCTTCTGGTGTCTTTAAGGTGTCGTCCCCTTGAACTTGATCCTTTCTATTCCCTGCATTATGCTGTATTTGTTCACTAGAGGCCACATGCAACGCTCCACACGAAAATAAATCAAAATCCTACAGAAATACATCCCCTCAGTGTCTTCACAGTTTTCCTCCACGATGATAACGTTGGGCGGGAGCGCGCGGGCAGTTAGATTTCACAGCCTTAGTATTTTTGATAAGGCTCATTTCCTTACACACAATTCCTGTTCCGCGCTTGATCACGGCTTCTTTCCTATGTTGTGCACCGAGCACGTAGCCGTTTCACAGCCTCGTGACCCCGCCCACGATACCTGCGTGGGCGGCGCTCTAATGGGTTGTATCTCTGTTTTGTTCTAATTTTTTCGAAAATTTTGAAAAATTTGTGATCCATAGTGAACAAATACGGCTTATAAGAAAAAAGTGTGATTACAACTAAAACCTAACTAATTCACTTTCGACGTCTTGGCAAGGTGCCGTGTGTGCATTGCGGCCACCGTCCTCCCATACATTAAACCAAAATCGCCCTCCTCCCGGTGTCTTTAATAGGTTCTAAAGCGATGGCGGTGCCCTACGCCTTATTCTATTCGTAATCGCTTCAGGACTCAACTTATACGGTGCCCCAGGCTTACATCATGGAGATGCACCAAACTTCCGCGACTTTTCTTCTGTGAGGGCACACACCAAAAAAAGCCAAAAATCCGAGAAATCGGCCCCTGTGTTGTGGCTGACTTCTTTTGCTGCACGCCATATTACTGGTACTTTCACAGTGTCATTCGACTGATATTAGACTCCGCCATTGTGGGTGGATCGGGTGGGTGTCTGCTCACTCCAAATATGTTCAAGGTAGCTTGGACACTCACCATATCCATCAATACTTTTCCTATGTCCTACATCACGTCGGGACCGAGTTATGAAGTTTTGTTGTAAGGACAGCCCATTCGGGGTACGCTCCAACCACTGCATGCGATCCTTTTTTATGACTTTCAGAAACTCATAGCTGACCTTAAAGGCATACTTCGCGATAACCTGGTGGGTCGATTTACCTTGTATAAACATTAGATCCTTGAGTAACTAGTCAAGCTGCACCTTTTTCGCTTCAACTCGGTGCGATATCACGGCCCTACAGCTGCTCGAACCCGCTGCGACGCCACCCACTTGAGCTCTCTTATTGGTCAATTGAGCAAAATGGGCGGCGTCGCAGTAGGTTCGAGCAGGTGTAGGGCCGTGATAGCGCATCGGCGACACGAAGAATGTGCAACCAGACTAGTCAGTCAAGGATCTACTGTTCCAAAAAATAATTCAACCCAATTGATTATCGCGAAGTGTGCCTTTAACCCCTCTTTTCTCTCGCTTAGCCCATTTTGGGCCATTTTGGAACCGAAGCGGAGCTTCTGCTCGGTTCATGTGTGTTCCTTACTTCTTATTTCACGCTATACTCATTCCAAACCTGTCCCATCTCCCCAAAAACTCTCTGCCCCCCACCGTTGAAATTCACCCTTTTTTTATAGCAGCTACTACAGGTGTCCCATAATTACTGCTTAAAGGCACTTTCCGCGATTACTTTGAATGAGTTCAAGAGCTGAATTATGAAATTAGAGGTGCTGTAGAATACACCGAGAAAGAAAAATCCGGAAGAAGCCCCCGAAAATGGCAAAAATGAGGCCTCCTGACATATGGCCTTGTACGGGGTTACCGCGTGTAAACGAGCCTTCAAATCAGTTCCCGTTGGATGTTATCATGAAGTACCTTGAGATATTACTTGTTTTCCCAAGTGAACGTTTTATTAACTATCGGGATTTCTTCTTTATCTTATCTTATCGCGGGATCACAGGCCCACGTAAACGCCACGTTGGACAAAGCTCCAATGCCGGGTGGGGTCGCCAATTGGTGGGAGGGGTCCCAGTTGCCTCCCGCTGGCTTTGCGCTGCCAGGAGGGCTCATGGCGCCGCTCTAAGGGTACAGCCGCGACAGTTACCCGGAGTCTATCGTCTGCGGCAGGGTAAATAGCTGGTGAGATTATCGCGGAAAGTGCCTTTAATGCTTCATCATGTGCAGCAGCGTGTTCTTCATGTTCACATTCCCGCAAGCTTTACACCGAATCGACGGAAACCAACAGCGTGTCATTATTGGACCCTCAATCATTACTGGGACCCGCTTGCTGGTACCCAAACACCTCATCGGCATGGTATACCCTACCAGACGTTGTTGGCCACAGTGGGTTGCCCTTAACGGTTCAGGACGTGAAGATTTTTTCGCTCAAACAAAAGTACGGTGAGGTGCGTGTCACCGTTGAAGCGAATGACCACCAAGTGCATTTGAAAAACTTCTGAAATCTCAAAATTATCATGAGCTTCACCCCGACAAGCATGCACCTTGATAGAAGAAGACCTGTGCACCCGCAGAGCAGCGAATGAAAGAAAAAAGGATTGTTACAATTGCATAGAGGAATACGAAGAAACACGAGTTCAGGCGCCCATAATTTCGAGACACCCTGTACTATCCAATCTCACATTTATCCCATTCCTCAAACCATCCTAGAGAGAAGCTGCTACTTCACAGTGCCAATCGACTGATAAGACGCTCCTCCCATTGTGGGCGGGTCTCTGCTTACTTCAATTAGGTTCAAGACAGCTTGGACGTGCCGGTTCTGGCGCAAAAATTCCTGCCAATAAGTGAACGTTTTGTGAATTGGTTTCGGAATTGCTTGAAGTTCTTTTTGACTATCTTAGTCACACTTTTCGCTTTATAAATTACCTCTAGTTTCCTAACCAGTTTGAGAATCTTGTACCTTGGCCACTTCGTACCGAGACATCTTTCGGCATGCCTCCTATTTGCTCCCCTATCACCTGCAGCAATACTCTGCTGCAGGTGATAGGGGAACAAATAGGAGGAATGTCGAAAGAGTATTAGCTGAGAGTCCTTAGGAGGTCAGATTATTTCAAGGTTGAATGTCCTGTTCCAGTCTGTTCGAGCCTCAACATGACGACTATTCTCCCCATTCCCAAGTGATGACTGGATCCAATGTCCCGAAATGATGAAAACTGTCATTGGTTCATACGATCAGCATTCAGGCTATTATGGCTAAACAATGCCATCTTGTCATCGCTCCGCTCGAGTGTCTACATACATCACAGATCGACAGCAGAATTCACTTTCTCCTCTTAAAACTAGCCATTGAGATAATGACCTTTCACAAACTCTGATAAGATGATTTCGACATCCATTCTTAGCTCCATGTAACTTTGTAATCGATTAATGTGGCTCACATCGAAGATTTTCTAGTTACAAAATATAGTTGCATTCCATAACCGAATTTAGAAATAAGGATTTAGAGGTTACCTTACTTCGCTGGCTGATGAAAGATCAGGCTTACGCATTTATCGTGAACCTTCACGGAGTTTCGAAGAAGTCTTTCATGAGAATTCCACGGTTCCAGTTCCTCACAAAATGAACAGAATGACTCTGAAAAATTCATTACATGAAAAAGCTGGAAAGAGCCAAAAATTTTCCTTCGAGCCGAAATCGGAACCTAGAAGAGCAACTCGTTTGAATTCCCGCCACAACATTTGAACAGCCGTCAGCGGCCAGAACGCTGTTCAAATTTCCGCGCCCAATATTACAATTCTACTCACTCTGCGTGCTTGACCTCTATGTCCGTTCCCATTCGGACGCCCCATCCCGTTGTTCATCAGTGGTGCTCATCTCAGTTGGATTCTTGTATTTGCGCGTGCAACTTTGTATGCTGCCCCAAGTAAGCAGATGTGACATAAATACGTGGGTAAGAGAAGAACTTCCGTGGGCGATTCCTTTGACGATAGTGGTGCCTACATATTTTATCTTCTGCTTATATTGGGTCATTCCATAAGTAGTGTCGTTTTTTTCCAGCGGAAATTTTTGCCATAAAATCACAAGTTTTTGCAGCATATCATATATCATTTAAAAGAAGTTTTCCTGCTCTACAATCTCATGTTTAGTTTCTGAGTTTGCTAGGGGCAGACATTTAGGCTGGAGATGAGGTAGGTCCAGCCGACAGAAAATGGCCAAACCGGCAATCAATTGAAACACTATATTTCACTTAAGAAAAATCAACCAGTCATGTATCGCGTACTCAGTCCGGGCCTCTTCTACGATTTCCAATATTTAGTTGATCAAGAAGTTGTGTCGTTCTTTTTCTAAAATCTTTTTTTTTTTGAGAGCACTCACACTCAAAATGAAATTTTTTCTTTCAAATCCCTTGCTTAGAGTTGTTTTATGAACCACTTCGAAGAACTTTTCCTGTTATATCGAAAGCATCTTTCTAGCTTGTTTTTGGCTGCGATTCAGATTGAGTTTTGTTACCATGTGATAGGGGTCCAGTTGACATTTTTCACAATTTATTCTTTCCGTGAGAATGTTAAGGAATCCGCTCAGTGGTATTCCCCTGTTCCTACCCACCATTTGTTCTTGATATTTCACCACTCGTTCGACTGATTGGTTGAGAAAATTTTCTTGCCTTGGTTCGAAAAAATTGTCTAAAATCACCGAGTTGTGGCGGAAAAACTAAATGTGGAAAAAGAGCGACGTGACATTTCCAGCAACTGATTGGTGGAACTTGCAGGAGAGGTCGGGGATAAGTACGAGGCACATGGTTGGTTTGTTTTCCTCAAGTAAAATGTAGTGTTTCAAGTGATTGCCGGTTTGGCCAATTCTCGACTGCTAGACCTACCTCTTCGCCAGCCTAAATGTCGGCGCCATTGTGACATACTCGAAAACTGCACATGTCCTTTTGTAGAGCGGAAAATTTCCTTTCGAATGATACATGATATGCTGCACAAACTTGTGATTTTATGGCAAAAGCTTTTGCTTGAAAAAAAAAAACGACATTTCTTATGGAATGACCCAATTCATAGGGCGGTGTGTTGAGGAGGTATTCCCCCTGGTTTGACATCCAGCCCATCGTTCTACACAAAATAAACTTCAATGATCGCCATCGTTCGTCACCTTGTGTCTTCTCCTTTAATGGGAGTTCGTTCCAACCTGTTGTGACGATGAATAGTTAGATTATCCAGGTCTCACTCAATGTCAGTGTTAGCATTCCTAATGGAATCCTTAGTGTTTCTATTGTCACGTAACTACGCGATATAGAATTTTTTATCCCTACCATATATAAAACGCTTCGTCTGTCTGTATGTCCCTCCTCCGTCTGTCACGAAATATCATATGAAAAAGGGACTGTGGAGATAGGGACACGTTTGGGATGGGTAGGGCATGGAACGAGAAGTGAAGAGCACACATGGACCGAGTTGAGCTCATCCCGCGGTGGGGGGAGGGGGGGGGGGGTGCACTGGAATGCTCCGTTTTCAGCCCGAAATTGTTGACAGGGTTCGAATGTGCCCTAGGCGTAGGGGGCAGATGGATTTAGGTCAGCGATGAGTTTCTGAAGGTCGAGAAGGAACCCTGGGCACAATAGGCGGAGCATTTGTAGATGGGCGAAGCATGGTTGTTACATGAAAAACGGCCTATGGAGATGGGGACAAGTTTGTGATGGGTAGAGTATAGGACAAGAAGTGAAGAATACCCATGTACCAAGTTAAGCTCTTCCCACTGTGGGCGGAGTGCGCACTGAAATACTCTGCTTTCAAGAAAAAGAGCAATTTCTATCGGCCTACTGACGCACATGGTGTTTCGCACACAGCAGTGTGGCCCAGCCAACTGGTACAGGTATATGCGAACAGTAGAGAGCTCCTCGGAACCACAATGTTTATAAAGTTAATCAGTGCACAAGAGTAGCTCAGCATGAAAGCAAGAAAAAAGAAAAAGCGCGCAACGAAGCAAGCTTACAGGATCAGTCTAGCGGGACGATCATAGTAATGGAATTTGTTGCTATTTAATTAATTTTAAGCCAATCAAACTAGTCGGCAATACGACTATGTAGAACTGGTGCTATGGAATTTAGGAGGTGTGTACCCTTATGTCAGGATTTCGCAGGACGACGAGCGGCGTGCGACGCGATGTGGGCGAGCTATGTGCGTCGCGGTACTTGGGTCCTAGAACGATTACAGCAATGCTAGAAGTGCGATACGCAGTCGACTTGTAATCGCTTCGAGACCCAACAACATGGCGCCTTTAGCTCGTCCCCATTGCTTTGCTTGCGACATGCCGCGGTGCAGAATCCTGACATAAGGGTACACACCCGAAGTTAGGGGAGGAGGGAAGGGGCAGTGCACCGGGCTCTGCGTCTCTGACGCTATGGCTAGAGCGTAGAGAAGCCATAGCGCTAGCCGGATCGGGTTCGAATTCTGTATAGAAATGATTATGATAAAGCAAAATCGTGCTTTTTTACATCCTATGTTAGCCTACTTGGAGAAGGAGGTTCCCTTTCCCTAGGCTCAGGCTAATACGCGTATGTGGTTGTTTAGTCAAGTTGTAGTGAATTTTTCGTGATATACTAATGGAAGAATAATTCAATCGTTTTCTCAGTTACTTAGCCGTATCTAGGCATAAAAGAACCTTGAAAGTGCCTATAAGCAGGAGTTGGGCGCGACTTTTGCTTTCGTCGAGTGACCGCCCCCCTAACTCCCATAGCACCGTAGACCTTGATCTTCGCGAAATCGAGTAATGGCAATCATAAAATATAGCAATTTCACATCAGAATTCTGATGTTCGCTAGAGCTTTGTGTATCTTTACAACGACCCCACATTCTATTTGACGCCACTGATCAAAGTGGCGATAATTCATTAATTTGTGTTTAAACGAACATGTTCAAAGTCCCGCATTTATTCGTCGCAGCTCATAGAGATTGCATGAGCAAGGATGGGAATCATCTCAGAGTGACAAGGAAGTTCCACTCCGACAACACATACATTTCTGAACATTACTACTAGTGAAACGAAAACACTGCACGGTGACAAGAAGTGTCGCTTCCATTCACTTGGTCCGAAAATGAGGTTCATCCTCTATCAGGTCGATCAGCTTTTCCTCCATGCGGGTTTGTTGAATTGACACCAGATACGTCTGCAAAGTCAGAAATATTCACTTACATACATGCGCTATGCCCCCCCGCCCCCCCCATTTGTGGCTAATTGTACATGTATGCTAAATCATATTCAAGGACCATAATTATACTGAATAGAGGCAGAGTGCGTGGTGCAATCCACGAAACTACCAGCGCCGAGTATTTTATCCCTTCGAGACCACTATTACGAAACATGCAGCTTTTGTGATTCATTTTTTTACATTGCTGTCTCTTTACCTTTTGGTCACTGGTAATACAAGAACAATGATGCTTCAGCTTACATATCAAGCTTGATGTCTAGCGATACCATGACAACCATTTGCTGGAGTTATACCAAATTGTGGTCGGATTGGGCCAGTCCGGGTGTGTACAGATATGACAGCTAATTGTGTGACCGCCCGCGGCGAGCGGCGCGGCGAATGCGAGTGCCAGTGGCAGGGCATGGCAGCCTTCAAGCGAGGCGGTGTGGCACGAGTGGAAGCGCAGACGTGACGCAGTCACGCTCGGCCGGCCCTTAAGGGCAATCGATACGGCAAGTCGTACTGGTGGCGCCGCGAGTGACGCCGCGAAGCGATTCGCTGTCATATCTGCACACACCTGGCCTGTCCAAGTCAGCCAACAGTTTGGTGAAGTTTCAAAAAATCTTCGCAGTGCACTTGATCCATTCTGCCGCTGGGAAGAACATGTACTTTTTGGAAAAAAGTCTTCCCAGGCTCATGCGATGGCCATCAATCAAGCTACTTTTCGTTTTCAACGCTACGCCAGGAGCCGTCCACAAAAAGCAGTCGCCTCCGTTCGAGGCTTCCCCAGCGAGGCGAGTCATGCGGATGCAGTGATGTGCTTCATGGCGACAAGACCTACAAGGAGGAAGTTTTCATTCACCTTCCAATGATCTGCCTGATTCTGATCGAAGAGTGAGGACAATATTCGTGGATGGGTTGTGAGCATTACTGGTCAGTGCTCGATGTCGGTCGTTGTGACCCAGGATTGCCATAGATGAGCAACAACTTCTATACTTCAAGGTGGTGGAGACCACAATATGAAGTACTGGGGAGAAATTATAAAGAATGGGTATGCGCCGATCTCTCGCCGATCTGATGGAAAGACTTTTAAAGTCTGCTGTCCGCGCTGTAAAGTGTGTTATTTGATAAAGAAGGCGCTGCGGAGTTCATCTGATTTTCAGTTGGTTTTGAGAAATTTCCTTGTCAAGTTATTTGCCATTTGAAACTACCAATTGTTCCTGGCCATTTATTAAATGAATGGCCGAAAACTTGTTCTTACCTTTATTTAATCTGTTCTCTCCTCTTTTACAAATGAAAGCTGATTTTGTTTCCATCCTTCGGCACTTGGCACACTCGGCACATTTTTAACATTTGATATCTAACGCCCCGGGCTGAATGTGAAAGCTGACCATAGCAAACTGGAGGCTAATGCACCGCATTAGAGAACAGCTTCTCATTAAATGCCTCGCTAGAGACTAGTCTTGGAGATGGATTAAGTTCTAGACTGCAATCTCATACGGTATGCTTAGACAGTGCACTCGAAGCCCTCCCTGTATGAGGGAGATGTCTATGATATCTGTGTCACATCCTAGAAGACCCTAAAAGAAACGTTGACTGTAAATCATGCGCTATATTACGTTGCAAAAAAAAATTTTGGCGGTTTTGCCCATTGCAAGTATAAACCAAACTCCATCGCGTATCAAATCGACCAATACGCCTGTTGTACTCCTTGCATGCGTCGAGAGTTGCTCCTCCCGAATATAGCGAATATCCCGCTTTTCTTGTGATTCCACAAGGCTTCCGAACAACTATGTAGGGCAGTTTTATCACTCAATGAAAAGAAGTTTTTGGCGACTCCATGTGCTCACGCTCGGTCAAGCAGCAACAGATGTGGACAAGCATGGAGGGGGGAGAGAGAAGCCGTCACATCTAAAAACTTTCAATTCGAAGTGTTCCTCGAAGCTTCCAATTAAAGGCACACCTCGCGATAAATTGTGAGGGTTATCGTGCGTATTACTGGACGTAAAGGCCCTGCTTTACCCACCAGTGAAGAAAAATGAATCAAATCTCTTTACAACCACTCAAAATAGAACTCCCTCTATTCAGTCTTCGTACGAGCATTGGAGACTGTAGATGAGTTTTTGCTCGATGATATCGCGCAAAATGCTACGATATTACCCGTTCCTCCCTGTTGAAGCTGCCTTCACAACTGAAATCGTTGCCTTATCTTGTCGTATCGCAAGTTTCCTTCTCCACGTAAGTGCCACGTTGGAAATTTGTTCGTCTAAGGTCAGATGTGATACGGCTCTGAGGGCGTGGCTCGGCTCGGGTAGAACACGCCTATCGCCGCGAGGATGCACGATCAAGCCACAACAAGGGTGCAGCCTGAGCAACTATCTAAGGACCTACTTGCCCTATAAAAGTAAGACACTATTGTGATTATCGCGTGGTGTGCTTTTAAGCATTAATTTCTCGATGTCCAAAGCGCTTCAATGGAAGCAGTGAGAGGCAATTCATACATATTGTAGAATGATGGCTGAAAATTCTGACTTTTCCGTCATTGTTGACCTATCCAGGTGAGTTGGCTCTTGAAACGTGAAAAAGGGAGCAGTGCGACCTCATTTACATAGCAGCTGCGCTCTACCGCGCACTTCGCAGATCATCTTCCAAAATTACATGAATTGAAACTTCCTCTGGTTCCTACTACGCGCTGCATCTTTCATTAACTAACATCATTTTCTCAAATATCTAAACACATAGTTGAAGAGCAGAGTGTTTACGAAACATGATGATTTGGAGCCCACTTTACACGACTTCGCTGGATCCTAATCGTAGGGTTTCATCATGTTGAAATGAGCGAGTATTACCATATTATCGAAGTATGGTAAATCAGAAAGGGCTTATTCCGAGTGTGGAGGTGCAATTCAAGCTAAATCATGAGAAGAAATTGCGAACACCGCGCGAAATTCCCTACAGGCTGATAGGTGAAGTGCCTTCCTTCAAAACCCGTATAGCCCACATCTCACCCCTCCTGACCTATGATCATCTCCAGCCTAGCTCACCTAGACGGGAGAAGATTCACAACCCGCGCTTAAGTTGAAGTCACACTGACCTCCTGCGCTTTGCCTTGCGGCAGCCTGCGATTTGGAAGGAAGGCAACTATAAGCACTTATCTTTGGCAGTTATCTCGCGATCTGTAACTAAAGTAAAGTAGATGTAATGTTTTCTCGGTTTAATCGATCCTTACTGCGGGATGCGCCGTGCATTCTAGTCCCATTCCGAATCGTGGTAGAATGTGAATGCGATCGGGTCTATGTATAATATACAATGAATAGCGGGAGCGCCGATGTACAAGTCAGTTGCGTTTCTCCTCCCAGACCAGTCTGGCACCAATTCACTACCCCTCAAGGGATGGGATGCTTGGTTGATCTGGGCAGGCGTTGGTTCGGGATATGATCCCACTATGGCAGTAAAAGTGCACGCCCTCTGTCACTACACCACCTCCGCTCTCATAGCTAACTATTCTGATCAAATGGATGGCAAACCCTCTTGGGTGAACTTTTCAGGCGCGTGTGGACAGGCTTACTCGGACTGCAAGAATGTGTTTGGTGGAGTGCCGCGGCAAGAGTACTATAACTGATTCTTGTAACATTTACACTTCTGAGATCCCTAATATGTTTGAAAGTCAAGGGTCGTAAAAGATGTATGCTGACGATGTAAAAAATTTCAAAGTCATCAGTGAACCAAAGGCAGCTAGCCTGCGGGTTGCCCCTTCATTAGGTCAAGTGAATGCGCAGCGATGGAGTTATCCATCCTAGACAGTGCCTTGAAAATTGAGTCGGTGCCAAGAGTATTGCTGTGTGGGAGCCAATACCCTCGAAATTGGTCTTTTTCGGGGACGAAGATAATTGTTGTACAAACGATACCATGACCAAAAAACTCCGTAAATACTCTATTTTCTAGTTCCTTGAGGTCTACCAGTCCACGTGGCCCTCGCTACAAGATCTATTATATTAGGTAGTCTAAAAAGTCTTTTCGTATTTTTAAATACCGCTTTTTCCCTCAAAACTGCTTTCCACAAAATTTCTTCTGTACATATATATGTAGTACAAGTCCACGCATCTATAGGTATTGTTGTCTTCCATCTCCCGGATAACCCTTTTCGACAAGATAACCATATCAACGGTCAACCTCATTTTCAATACAAAAATTATAAAAAAAAATTCTTTGAATGGCGTTAGACAGGGAAAGGAAAAGGTGATAATCCGATGGAGCAAGATGAGGGCTATAAGGCAGCAATTTTTATCCAAGCTCGAGAATTTTTTAAAAGAAAAAATTTTAAAAAATTTTCACCACTAGTGAAAAAATGACTCGCCAAAAAATTCTCGAGCTTGGATAAAAATTGCTGCCCCATCCACCTTATAGCCCTCATCTTGCTCCATCGGATTATCATCTTTTCCTTTCCCTGTCCAACGCCATTCAAAGAAAAATGTTTATATTGAAAATGAGGTTGACCTTTGATATGTTTATTTTGCCGAAAAGGGTTATCCGGGAGATGGAAGACAATAATACCTATAGATGCGTGAGAACTTGTACTACATATATATGTGCAGAAGAAATTTCTGGAAAGCAGATTTGAGGGAAAAAGCGGTATTTGAAAATACGAAAAAACTTTTTAGACTACCCAATATTATACTGTGGTACTCTACTGTATTGTATACCCCAAATTGTATTTTTTAGTGTTACTGCTTATTCATACTTGTTCTGTGATCCATTTGACAAAAGCATTTTCCATGTTTGCCTTAGCAATATAATAAACATAAACATAAGCAACCTAGATGCTGGCAAGAAGCCGCCATCCGCCATCAACGATGCTTGCTTTGAAAAATATGACACAGGCCTCCTCCACATCCTCATATGTATGTATATACTAATATATGTATAGTTATGATAAATAATGTTGCAGCGGACACGGTGTACCAACGCACACGCTTCAGGGATGGAATCTAGCGCCTGTTCAAATCACCATAACTTTGACCGTGGCAGTGTAAAGGTCCGCTGACACTTGAAATCCATTGCGTGGGCCAGACTAATTTCGAAGGTCACTAGGATTCTTAACGGAAGTAGAATGTGGGCGCATCACAAAAAGGATTGGCAAAAGCCTATTCAATGAATCGAGTAATATGCTGGAACACAACGGTTCGTTGTGTTCCAGCATATTACCCAATTCAAAAAGTTACTCGATACGCCAGAAAGACACTGTAAGTACTGCTGATTTTTTCGAAGAAGCTCTCTCTTTCGATAGTTTTTTTTTCAAACGTAGTCCCACATCGTCCTTAGTTCAACATAGATCAGTTTTTGATTAATTTGATAAAAAAATATAATGAGAAACTAGCTGTTACACCGGGCTTGCACAGCCCCAAAAACGTCCTTTCCGTTTCTCGATACTTGCCCACTGTAGCAATAATGTTCGATTGGTATTCTCCTCCACAACTCCTAGAAACGTTTACCGACCCATCAAACCTAAGTTGACCTGGCGCTTAACTATCACCTTAGCTAAGGTTGACGTGAGAGGGAAGTGTTGTCGAAACTAGAGGCGTCCAAAAATGTAGTACATTTGACGAACCTCCTTCACGCTGTCCCAAAAATCTTAAGTCGTAACCAAGATGTTAATTAACTTCCCTCGGCTAACGTTTCGGCCTTGTCGTCTTCGTAAGGGCCTGGAAAGCCGAAGATAAATGCGATTTATCCCCCCAACTACCATTTCACACTTACAAAACAGTTCTACCTAGTAGACCAGGAGAATTTAGTAAAGTCGCTAACCACAACCACAGTGGAACTAACCTGTAAGCACAACCAGCTGTCGCTGAGCTTCAAGAAGAAATACATATAAATGAACACAATGCAAAGATTTACGGAAAGTCGAACTTTGATACTTATCTTAAGTCGCTTTGAACTCGATGGAGAGAAAATTCATTTTCTACGTACGGCGGAAGCATAGTTCCTGTTTATAGAAAGGATCTTAGGAATACTTTCAACCACATTTTCTGCATCCACCCCGCCACTCCGTGGGAGGTAGACGTCAATGATGTGCACAATGAGCGAAAAGATCTTCCGGGTTTTGTGTGCGTTAACCATGTCCGCTGCTGCAACAAACAGAAGCAGTAGTAAATAAACCTCTGAACAGCTGCTAATGAGTAATGGGCAATTTCAAGTTTTTTTCTGCTCGTTTTGCCTTGGATGAATTAATTACCCCATCTCCTTTACAACCACATCACTCATTGCAAAAGCAGATTCATCAGTGATTTCATCCTATTTACACAAATTCATTGACCACTCTGTAAAACTTCGCTCCCACATCCATCATTCGCGCAGTTCTGACGCTTGACCTTCACGGCTGTCTGTTCGTCATCACGCGCCCCTTGCTTGGTATCGAATACGAAGAAGAACTGAACACACATGAAAATATCCTTTGAATGAAACGTTTCTATTCTATTTTTGGATCCCTTTCAGACTGTTAATTGATCGGCTCGCAATTCATCCAATATTACTTGAAGAAGTAGAGACCAACATCTAGATCATAAATTGTTTATTTGAATAGAAATCTGGCAGCAACGGCCTTATACCAGAGGTGATACGTCATGGCATAGCTATGTGCATTACAGTGTGAGTCCCACTGCAAAGAATACAGTTAAACATTGAAAGTGGCAATTATACTATATCTGCGTTGAATAATACGTCAACTTTAATATAAATAGGATACAAAACAGATACAGGCACAATATAATGAAAGAGTATAGCGAAAATCGAAGAAAATGAAATCATAAATGGAATTTAACGAACTTAGCAATGGTAGGCTTCGGTCATGAGGTATTAAACAGAAACTGAGAACCGTGTCAATGGGCTGGCTGCTGTCACTCCTAACGTTAGTACAGAAAACGTCGAGCGGCAAAATAGATCTATCATAACAATATATGAAACAATAAAAAAAATAAAACTTGGTGGTTACTTCAAACGACACCCTTAATTTCGCGATTGAAACGACAATGAAGTCTTAATTATCTCCGCGCTCGCCATCAAGAAAATCATAAAAGTTCCTATGAATTATTCGAAACTTTTCGCTGAATGAGCGGAGCTTTGAGGAGAAGTGGAACAGCTGGTGGGAGGAGGAGTGAGCAAGCCTGATGCAACTGCAGCTTGCGCGGAGCACGATGGTGAGAGCGGAGGTAGGGAAGGATAAGTCTGGAAATGCGAGCAAATGAAAGTGTTTGAACAATACAAGAGCGGAAATGGGGAACATAGTAAATACGAAGCTCTAAGGAATCATCCACGGAAGAATGAGTTTCAGTTACCCATATATTTATGTTGTGTATGCCTAATATGGGCCGTATGCAATGTTTCACGCGAAAAGTCAGAATTCGCTAAGATACACCCCGAATTCTCGGTCGGGTGGGCGGGGCCTCCGTCCACCCGACCGAGAATGCCCAGTCCCATCGTCCGCCGGGGTTGAAACGAAGCGTGGGATTGTTAACGTAACTTTCTGTTCCCATAATGCGTCTCCGTCCGCGGCGGACAACGGAGTGGGTACTTGCTAGGTGGCTCCGCCCATCTGGCCGAGACTTTGTAGCGCTGTATCTTGGCCGAATTCTCACTTTTCGCGTGGAACTTTGCATGCGGCCCTTGCAAATCCAACATAAATATATGGGTAATTCGAGGGCGACTCCTGTTTTCTTTAAACTGCACATACAAATTTCTCTGCTTAAGCAGAGAACGCTTATAAAGTTTTCGTACCCATCCGAAAGGAATAATGCCATGATTGTGACTATTTCACAAGGGACAGGTCGATGCAATTTCTCATGAGCATGACACAAATCACTTGAAGAGACGCAAAAACTACACCACAACTTCACGAAGCATCCTCAGAAGAACAAAAGGGAATAAACACCAATAACTCACCCCTACACTAGCTCCTCGTACACCCAGATGACGTTCGTATTCGGTAAGTTGTCCCATGAAATGGAAATTAGGAGCTATGCTTGCATTTCTGCGCAGCACCAGATCATATGCGTCCTCCAAACTCCATCTGAAATTGGCAGAATGAAAACTCTCAAGTGAGGAAAAATAGCTAAAAATCGATAAATAAATTATACTTGTTTTTGGCCATTAGATAAGCGAGGCAGATTGTGACGCTACGCGAAATTCCCGCGAGGCAATGCACAAGGCAAGCGTCACCGGCACGCGCGGCTGCATCGATAAAAGCAATTGCTTCTGAAAGCAAATACAACATCACGATTTCTTCCGGCCCAACAATGACAAATCAACTAACCCGGAAAGTACTGTGAGAGATTATGAGAGCTATTGTCGTCAACAGAGATTCTCAAGTAGTGGTAAGCCGGATTGTCCTCAAACGAGTTTGGAAGATTCGATGTCACATTTATAATGTAGCGTGCCCTGTTACTGAAACAAAAAGCTATATTCGGCTTCATTGAGGAATCGCAGACACTTCCTAATTAGTTGATTCTTATTATTAATTTCCTATTCATCTCTCAAGGATTAACGAAATGCTAATCAGGCAAACCGATGATTTCCCTACTTTAATGCCAGCTAAAACATTTCAGGAAATGTTCCCAGGCAAGACACTGTAGTTGGTGAATAATAAACCTATTTAAAAAATATCGAGCTAGAATGGCACAATTACTGTGATGTTTCTGGAGCAACCGTATGCATGAAGCGTCTTCTGTGCAATGCGCTACAAAATCCTTGAGAATTACATAATTTTTGGATTATGTGGAACGATTAAATGAATAGCGCCTAACCGCACAAGCTGTATATTTTATATCGCTTCCTTTAGCGTGCTAGCGGTGTGAAAAAGATGCTACAGAAATGATAAATATGCAAGCAATAGTGCCTCATTCGAACTTAAACATTTGAAACTTTCAGTGTCGGCCTATCAAAAAAAAAACAATGCGAAGCTGCAATGAGGAAGAACAGTTCCACTGGAGATGGTCACGATTTTCTCTTGATTTCTGTGTAATGCCGCATACACTGATTAAGAATCCCCAACAACACAAATCATCAAAAAGAGTTGCAGGAAATAGATCCACATTCTAATGGAAGTTAGGAAATCTGTTTACTTCCCTATTTCACCAAGAAGTCGTTCAGTAAAGGAGCATCTTTACTTAGCATTGATCACTTTCTATAGCTGACACTGCTTTAGCACATGGCTCAGCACAAGAGAGAAAACGGAGAAAGGGGATAGGGGAGGAAACATCAAATTCTCCAATAGCAGTCATTCGGTACCTTTCAGAGTACCACGAGGCCGCCACAGAGACTTAAATTGAAGGGTTCTGGGTTGCTAATAAAGCTATTTTCATCAAAAGCTCAGCAAAGACAACACAGGGACATACAGCAAAGTATTCGATATCCTGTTATACAGGTCAGCCATCGCAACCAGCAAAACAATCGAATTTTTAGCCATAATAGAACTCGTGAAAGTCCCAGGTTGACATCATGACGTGCGTAACTCTCAGGGTCAATGGTCTATGATAAATCGCAAGCTTGGTGGAAACGTGTCAATTCTAATTCACTGTTTCGTATCTATTTTTCAGTCAGCCGAGAGAAGCGGAAACCCTTCAAAATCTGGTTTCTGTAGTTTTTTTTTTTGAAATACAGAGTGCTTTCTCAAAGTGCACCACAACATAATATGCTCTGTTCATGAGGAAATAATATTCATAGCAATGCATCCTCAGGCATTGAAATTAGACGTCAACAAAGAAAATCTCTGCCCAGTTGCGCATATATGCGTATCGAAGGATCACTGATATTTATTCAAGGAAATCCGTGACAAATGTTGAATAGACGGCTACAATCCACATTCCCCACCCTTTCTTCATCCTCCAAGAATATGCAAAGTACGCTTCGAGCCCTCCCAAAACTGCGATATTATGATATGATTTTTATGCCTATCGTGATTCTTATCAAAAATTACCTTTTCGATGCTATCAAAATCCATAACTACAATGGGAAAGCACGTGTGGCCACATTCTATATCTGATCAAAGGTTTTGTAAGCTGCCATCACTCCGATGAGCAAAAAAAGGAAGGCAGCCGCTTGAATAGTAAAGTTGAATTTACATGAAGGAAACAAAAATCCGCATGGAACACGACGTTGGATGGACACTGGTCCTTCTGAACTATGCATATAAATCCATATCCAAACGCACCCAAATGAAAATTAGTTCAACAGAGATGGAGCGATGATACAGGACGTAATTGTGAGCCAGTTGAACTTCATAAAATTGAAACTGAAGAGGAAAGGAGCCCCAGGTGGGTGAAACATTCTGTCTGCAACACCCCCTCCCCCTACGCACCTAAAACAATAGCCTAAGCACATCTTTAGAGGTAATGGTTTCTGTTGAAGCAGTTTCGACTAATATGAGACGTAGTCAACTTACGGCTCATATTATTTAAAGCCATAGTCAAATTTCAGATTTGAGAGTTATTTCTCTAGCTGCAGCAGCGAACACCATGATGGATTTTACAAAGATCTACGGCACAATCTGTGGCCTTCGAACGGGCTTTCCAAAAGGCCCTCGTCTCATACTGCGACCTGAGGAAAAGCTCCCATACTACGACCTAAAGATGCACCAAAAAAAAACTTCCGTGGCACTTAAATTCTATACAACACTTCTCGCGCGAGATAAAATTTACGCAAGGCTCAAAATGGAGGCAAAGGTTCCAGGGTTTCAATGGATAAAATAATTAACAACAGGAATGCAACTGTAAAAAATAGTTTTAAGAAAGATACACGGTCAAAAACAATTTTGAGCATAATTATAATTAGGCTTCATTATCATACAAACACTCACCGTTCCAAAACTTCAGCGTCACTGGCTGTTTCATAGTTGCCAAGTAAAAGGTGGGGCAGAATCTTCACAGGGAACACTTGGCGTTTATCCGTACTGGGAGGCGCACCAGCTGGTTCGATACGGAGAGCACTGAATATCCAGATACAGTTGTAGTAGCAATATCTTCACTACGCATGACATTTCTTCGTTGAGACAGTCGTTTTTATGCGTTCAAACAAATTTCAAACTAAGTTCGTTTCTGAGAAACAGTACAGCCGCTCCAGCTGTCTCTGTACATACAAATAATAACTGGCATACTCAAGATTCAGGCATCCCACATCGCCAGCCGACCGAGCGTTAGGCCGGTCTTCGTCAACTTTCAGCAACGGAAACGATGAAAGTACAGCTTCGACGGGATCTAAAAAGAAATCCTTGGAAAATTGGTAACTTCAACAGTATTGTAGCAGGAAACAAACCATCAAGAATTCGATAACTGATGTTTGCTCTCCGAAGTGCATTTGAAAGTGCACTGGAGGTATCGGTATCCGAGCTGCCGTGTTCTGGAACAATCACCACCTTCACGTCAGCATCGTTTAGGCGTGGTGATAGGGTTGATAGTGATAATGAACAATTCACTAAACGCCGGAATAAAACCTTCGGAAGTCGCACCCTAAAAAGGTTTGTTGAAAAGATGCAAATCAGATGATACGGAGCAGTTTCCGCATTTGGAAAAAAAGAACCTGTTCGCATTCCGAATAGCAGATCCTCCTTCGCGGCAATCCAGTATGCACGTAGATTGCGGCTCCTTGCTCACCAATTGCTCCAGTTCCTTACCACTTATACCTTCTTCCCGTTGGAATGACGTAGAGGGAGATGGGGTGCTCACCATATCTAAGAAGACTTTTTTGCAGATAACCACAACATGAGCACGTAGTGTCCGATCTCATCCAAGTACATAGAAAATGAATAGGTGCTATCGCAACGGGGAGGGGGACAATCTACCATGGACTTTAATTCTAAGCATGAAAGAGAAAGGAACCCGTTCCTCCCTCCACTAAGGCTTAGGCAAAAATATGCGCTTCGATGTGCAGACTGTCCCTTCGAAGATGTTTGGGTGTGCAACATTTGTAAGACCCCTCCCTCCCCCAATCCATTGCGATAGCACCAGCGAACAAAAGACAAAGACAAAGGATTAAAGAATCAAATCCCACGGAATGAACATGGAATTTTATAAGGCTTTTGTGAAAAAAGGCGATTTCAGAGTTCGAGAAAAATACACATGGCGCCATGTGATTAAAGGGAACAGAAAGAATTTATCCTGCACGGCACTCTTTATCCTCCTGGGTTTAGGTGTCTCCTCACATACCCGGCTCACAACCACTTCATTTTGCTACACGCCTAATAACTGGATTGTATGATTGTGTTAGGTTGCAGATTTGATGCATAGAGCAAGAGGGCAGCCCACCCTCCTCCATAGTCACGACTCGCCTAAAAGAAAACAAAAAGGATTGTTGCCAACAGGAAGTAACTCCGCGGTATTAACAATCAAGATTCAACGAATGGTTTTCCAGTACTGGTCGAATCGAATGTTTGAGAGGAAAATGGATACTCTAATTGAATCTGTATCAAATTACCGCACGAAACAGCAGAGAATATATCATTTTGATCCCAGATCCACGAATACAACTTTTTCGGCTTTTCGATTCGGTAAGTGGTATTTGATCACATATACCCAATTTGATTCGGAAAGGACGAACCACTCAAAACAGAACGCAAAGAGAAACATCGCCAGCGTTCTATAATAAGCAGGCGAGGAGCATCCGCCGGAAGCGTCCGCCCATTTCCCACCCACGCAGCACGAGCGGCACACACAGCCAGGAATCAGTGGATTACGAAGAAAGGCAAACACACCACAAACCAAAGCAACAGCGAAATCATGTTTATCACGAAAGATGAACGAGGATTAACGAAACCGTGTAGTTAGCATTGCAGAAGTCACAGAATAAAAGTCTCACTGCTAGAAATCAGGCTAATGCCATGGTAACTAATTCGATTGTGTTGGGTGTACTTGTTCAGCAAACTTTTCTCTAAAGCGTGGAAGAAGTTGAGATTGTGGTACGTACCCAACAAAACATGAGGGCACGAAGTCGTGGAACAGTTGTCGGGATTAAAATCACGGGAACAGGTAACAGAAGCAGCTGCTTGGTGAGGAAGGTCGGTGAGTCATTAACGATGCAGAGATAAGTGATGGGAACAGCGAAATGATGAACACGTACGAAGTAGTTTCTGGAGAAAAAACCAAGAAGCGGAAGTGGGAGCAGAATGATGACAGTGGAGAGGAAAGCACACGAAACCGATGATTATTCAAGGCGACGTGGGAGGTTTCATCAACGATTAATTGCAGATGACAGTTATAGCACGATGTGATTATACCCCCGCAGGTCTCAGTTATCGCTCTTTAATTGGACGAATTCCTTCCGAAACAGGTTTTTTGGAAGGGAATGACGAACAAAAAAACGCAACAGCGGCACATAGGTGGTTCCGGAATGCCGAGGGAAATGTCAATGCGTGCGGCCTTAACGACGTGGGCGGTGTCTGGGCAACTTCAGTTCGGCCGAAGGGCCGTCGTACGCAGTTCGATACCGCCTCCTTCGTATGTCTTAGCCAGCACCACCACCAGCAGCAGCCGTAGCAGCACTAGGTCGTGCCACAAGAGATCAACGATCTTTCGGTGCTCGTGCACAACACTCATAAACCATGTGACTTGCCAGTCTAAACAAATTATTGAGCCCTCTCAACACTCCACCCCACCCTCATCCTGCAAATTCACCGGGAATGAAAAAAGAAAAGAGAATGAAAAGTAAAAAAAGTTACGAGGGTTTTCACGTCTATCCATTCTCTATTTGTCATGCTAAAACTACAGGACGCGCATCCACAATTCTTCCTTAATAACAATGAGAAGAGATTGTCCGCACTGAAAGATTTCGAAGAAGTCGATGTGCAGAATAAGGAAGAGCAAGGACATGAAAATGAGAAAATGAAACATTATCTTGATGAACCGTTAAACTCCTTAGTGAGTTGAAATCGACGACGTAGCACGCCCCTGCTCGCTGTCGTCTTTCACTTGATATAATCCTACAGTCATCGGTTTAGCTTGAGGGTATGGATCCTCCATCAAATAAGGCTTAGGCTAAAACCCTAAGCAAAAATAGTGCTCGATGCCGAGCACAGTGAAGTGCCTCCCCTGCCAACTAACTAGTACCCAGAAAACTTACAAATGACGGAGACGCTAAACTTTCCGAGAATTTGTAAAAAATCTTACAGTCGCCGTAGAACTCATTATGGAAATAACTCAATCTTCTTTTCTTTCGGAATTACCAGCAAACGGAACACTACAACTTTTATGTTTTCTCTTGTAACCGCACTCTTCTACACTAGTGATAATGAATACAATTAATTATTTACAATGCAATTACACCAGTCACATAAATGTTCAACCATAACTGCTACTCTATTAATAAAGGTTATCATGTACCGTACTGCTACCACGGCCACATTTTCTGCGCTGTTCAGAAACCACAAATACGAAAAAAGGAAGTGGACCTTTTTGGTGCGAGTGAACAGAGTTCAAATATCAAAATGGATGAAGAGGAGAAGGAACCAAAGACAAAGCACGCGAATGTCGGCGTGAAATTCCACGTTTGTCGTGCATGCACCATGAACGTTTCTGTTACGCCACTTTTTGGTTGTTGGCGCATGAAGTGCTGTGGTTATTCCGAGACGAATTTTATGTTACTGGGACGGCATTCTCTATTTTCACGACGACACTATTTATGCGAAAATGCGGACGGCAAAGGTGACATAAAGGTCGCGAGGGCGAAAAGGAGAAGCAAAACGCAAATTAACCAGTAGACTCGTTTCCGACAAGCAGCGAGGGAGAGAGAAGTGCTTCGTGGAAACACCTCCTACTCAGAACATTGGTGCTTTCGAAAAATTATGAGTCATGGTGATCTAACACCATTAACATGGGATATTCAATTTTAGATGCGAGCAAAACAAGGCAATACGTCGTTTTATGCTCATAAGTGGAATTAGTCGTCTAACCTTATCGCCTACTTCTGATTTCTTTAATTTTGTCAATTGCTGTGCTTGTGTTTATTTCGAATGACACCTATGCCGTTTATATGTAGAGCATGAGTTGGGCCGCGTCTATACTCCGCAATCTGCGGTTCCGATTGACGCAACGCAACCGCAACGCACATTCCGTCATCAGTGCATTTATGCTGAAGATAATTTAACCTAAGTATACTGAAGCCTAGAACGCATCGAAAAGTTGAAAGAGTATAATCTGTTCACATAAAAGTAAAAATAGAAGTCATCGTTTAGGGATGCTATACAAAGCTGTTTAAGACTTTCACATTCAGGCAGATTGAAATAGAGGAATGCTCATAATCAACAAAGGGTTCAGAAACCACGTGTTCTCATTAGGCTGCGCTCACAGTCGATGAACGACCGTGGGGGTAGCACATGAAAACATGGAAATAGTATCCACATGAAGGAACCGCAGATGTGTTTATATGCAACGCATGTGTTGTTGTTGTTTTAGCTATTACCCACCTCCTCGCTAGCATCATCCATGCTTCTAATAAGGGGCAGGAGCAGCTCAACGCATATGTCTCCCTTTTCTTTTGTTGAACGACAATGGAGCTGCATGACATTTGAATACCTTGAATGTCAAACTAATTACAGAAAAAATGTGAATATTAGGTTGTAGGGTAATTTTTGCCACCTTTCCCCCGCAATATCTGCATGCCTACAGAATTTTCCGTGAAAGGAACGCGTAGAAAGGGCACTCAGTACAACAGTACAGTTTACTTAAATTACTCAAGTATGAGAATTATGATTGCTTCTTTCGCACCAGTGTCGTCTATGCTCTAACAAGGGAGGCCCATCAGGTCAAGGTGAGCTTTTTCAAAACGGTTTTTTGCATTTTACGGGGTCACATACATGAAGCAAAAAACCGGTTTCAAAATCGGCTTAATGGTTTTGGGGGGCCCAGGAAATGGTTGATGGTTCGATCCCCACTGAGGACAAATTTTAGCATTTTTCTAGTTTTCGTCCATTTATGCTCATGCATGACCACACGTGCAAAATGTGTGCAAAATCAATTTTTATCATGTTGGGGAACCGCTATCTTCAGTATTTTTGCGTATTAGGCGAATGATTTGTTTGGACCTGCCAACGCTCATAACAGAAAAACTAGGCGTTTTCCCGCAAAGCACGTGTGATATTCATATTCAGGAGGTCGAACTACCCTAGGTAACAAGTTTTCAGCCTAATCGAGATTTTGACCAAAACTCGAAAATTGGGCGACCACCAGTACTACCACTACCATAGTAAAGAACGCTCAACGAAAAGAAGTCGGTAGCCGATATAAGGAAATATTTGCTATCTTTCGCCATCGCATGGTGTTGCTAGGTGCATTTCACTTGGAATGCGTTGATTCGGCACATGCTCCATTGCATTTAATCGAGGCTGTAAGTTGTTCGTGTGTACAAGAAGAGCAGTGGCTGTGTGCCCATGCCCACCGCACTGTGTCGAGTTTGGGTGAAAGTCTCGATTTGGATAGTATTTTGTATCTGGGGCTAGTTGAGTCTCCTGAGCACGAATATCACACTAGTTTCGCACGAAAATGTCTGGCACGCGTGGTAGGGGCGCCGAAGGGTCCAAACACTTTAACCACTGAAAGTTTGCAAATGAGGTCACTTTCGTGCACCAGCGACGAAAATTGCAGTCATTTTGCAAGTGCGCAAACAGTATAGCGCTGGACAAAGAAAATTAAGAAAATGCAAAAGCGAAAACGTCGGGAAGACTTGAACCACAAACACCCCCACCCCGTGCCAATGCCAATCTATCCCACTATCCATTCGGACAACCAACAACAAGCACAATGACCTGTGCATCCCCTATCAGCTTTCTTTGCTTCGTTTAGTAGTTACCATAAGCGATTCTACATTTTTGAACGAGCTCGCAGTGGTTTTGGCGTAGGTTTGAAGACAGTCTTCCGATACTCATACTGAACGCCGCAGCTGGAAAGCATTGCAGCAAACTGGTCAAAATTGTTTCTTTCTACGCAACTTTTGGCACTCATTTTCTGGGCTCCCCAAAACCATTCAGCCAAATTTGAGACCGGTTTTTTGCTTCATGTATGTGACCCTATAAAATGCAAAAAACCGTTTTGAAAAAGCTCACCTTGACCTGATGGGCCTCCCTTGTAAGGCGAACGGCGAGGCCACGGAAATCATAACCTCAGTAAGCTGATTTTGAATATGTTTCTTTGAATTTTATTTTTCTCTCAAGTTGAAAATTAACTCTGTTTCAATTCTCAGATATTAACTATATACATCGTTATATCGATATGTGAGAGGTGTAGTGGAGGTGGTGCGTACTACCACCCTTGTGGTGCGAGAATCAAGTACCGCACCAATGCTTCCCCGAGCTAACCAAGCCTTCTTCCATAGTAATTGGTACCAGATTCGTTTGCGAGGACACTGATTTGCAAATACTTCATTCTACTTATCAGTATGGATAGATATGAGCAAAAAATTATGTTTCAAAAAGTGTGGCCCAATTTTTCGTGTAGAAGACAGATTCGAAAGAATAGAAAATGTCGTTGCGGAAAATCCCCTGAACCTGTATTATATTTACCATTGTCACCCAGTACGTAGACTGAATGATAATGATAAATTGATACTGGATGATAAGATGAAAATTGGTTGATAGAGCATCCAGCGATGACCAGTCTCTTTGAAATGCTCTTCGGATTCCACATCCATTCAGAACCGGCCTCTGAATCCATTCTAGCCTTGTCAATAATTTGCAGTAGTCAGTGGGAATACAGTTCAATGTTTTTATCCTTACAGACGAGTCCTGTGCCAATAAAGCTATGAGACTTCGCTTTATTGGCACAGGACCCGTCTGTAATGATAAAAACCTTGAACTGTATTTCCAGTGATCACTTCATAGCTTCTTCCCCCCCCCCCCCAAAAAAAAGCTTTTTTCTTTGAGCATTCGAACACGATCTCTTTGTTAATAATTATTTATTTCTTCGTTTGCCTGGCCGGGCATTATCTAGGGATCAGATCCGTGCGAATGATGATTTCGCCACTACTTGTATCATGTGTTCTTGCAGAGGGGTCGTAGAAGGGACAATGTAAATGGATAGAATCAGTGGCAAGGGAGACTGGGTGTGTACCCTTATGTCAGATGCCGCACTGCGGCATGTGCAAGCGAAGCAATGCGGACGAGCTAAAGGCGCCATGTTGTGGGGTCCCGAAGCGATTACAAGTCAAGTGCGTATCGCGCTTCTAGCATTACGTTGTAATCGTTCTAAGACCCAACTACCGCGACGCGCATAGCTCGTACACACTGGTCGCACTTCGCTTGTCGTCGTGCGAAATTCCGACAAAAGGGTACACACACAGGCAGACTATGGTACTTCTATCCGTCACCTCCCTGCCTCGTATAGGCGACGACGAAAGCCACGAGGAAGAAGAATCGTATCAGAACACCCAGTACGTAGAGGGCAGTGGTTGTACTGATGTTGAAAACTTTCGCGGTCTCACACTGTATCGTTGAAAATGTTGGGTTCAAGGGCCTCCAAGACCGTTGACATTGGCATCATGAAATTGAGAGAAATTTAAATCATAATTCGCAACAACGAGGCTGAGTTATGGGCAAAAGCTTCGACGGGCACTCCATGTTCATGCTTTCAGGCCATGAACATTAGTCCACTTTCACCATTTTCATTACTTATCGTGTCAGGCACATGTAATTGCTCATTTATACATACACATAGTGAGCAACTGATCCCATGGGCCTAGTTCAAACTAATTATTCCATTTTCTAACGTTTTTTTAGTGAAGTGTGCAAGGACCTGAAAGTGATTTCTGCAAAGGGCGTAAGTCGGGCTCACCGCAACATTTGAAGGCACGAAGGCCGGGAGGTGAGGGCAAGGAAGGAAAGCGTATTTCAAAACCCTGTCCTGCGATGAAAGTTCGAACTCAGAATGGAAAATGTGTGGTGCAAAGCACGTTGAAAAACGCGCATTTGACGCGCCACAGCAATCCTACCGTGTTTCACTTCGAACTGCAAGCTTCAGGGGCCGAGTTGCTTTTTGGTTGTGAGCAAAGCATGCCGACGCAACTGTCATTTGATGTCACTCAGGGCGACTTTGAATCCAATCATGATGATGCCAAACAAGTGAAATAACAAACAACAACAAACAAGTGAAGAGCGAAAAGGGAATAAGCGAAAGAGCATGAGAAAATTTTTCATGTACGAAAATTTTTTCAGACATGGTGCGGCAACTGCGACAACATTACGAACTGCAAGCGTTTACCATGGGTCAAATTTCCCCTTCCGGTGACTTTGAGCTTTGTAAAATAAAAGACCGTCATCTTGAGCCGACTTCTTTTTTTTTCTGTGAAAAAAAAAGCGAATCCGAAAAAACTTTAGCCGTATCAGTGTGAGTTGTAGTCAACTTCGCGTGCTAACAGAAAACTAGACTCTTTTAATTATTTCAATTTCATGCCGTTACACGGAGAAAATAGGTAAAAGGGGAGCATTAGTGCGCATGTCGGACATAATCTGTAAGTGAATCGAACAAGACCTTCCTAGTGTTATCAAGGTGGTATTAGAAGGAATAAAGAAAGGAAAAACGAGGCGAAATAGATAAGGTAGATGCAATACCCTGTTTGAGGACCGCTTTATCAATGCGTATGAAGTAAGAAGCAATTTATTAGTTCTACACAAAGAAGTATAAGGAATGAAGCCCGAAACTGCGCTTAGCGAAAACAGAAGAAACGCCCTGGAATCTCGAGCGCTTGGTCCATTCTGGTTTTGTTGCTGGCAAGGAAAGACAGGAAAAGGAAGGGCAAACACGAACAATTAGAGAGCTTTTCGCAGAGCTCATAAGAAAAAGGACGAATGATTTCATGCTTGCGACCTTGTTCCGAAGAGTAAAAATTAGACGTTTAGCTTAATTTTGGCCTTTTTTTGCAAGCAAAACACTTTCCTTATAGGAAAGTAGTACAAATTATTTCAATCTAAATATTTTCCGTTGTTATCATAGCTATGACCTTTTCCCATATTCCTGGCAACTTGGCTATAGACTCGCCATACTAGGATGGCGGTTTGGAGACGATCCATTCCCTCACCCATTTTCGCACTTCTTCAATATTGCGGAGCAGCGTGCCGGCTGCATAGATCTGAAAGGGTGGTAGCTGGAAAAGACCATTTTTGGAGAGTAGGCCGGGTGTAGCAGGATTTTCCATCGAAGAGTGTTTCCCTAACAATCTCTGCAACGTGAGGCCGCGCGTTGTCATGCAGGATTATGACTTTGGGCCACTTTCTAGCTACTCTGGCTTTCTTCGAAGGAGTTCGTCGTTCAATTTGCTCATCTGCTGTTTGTAGATCTCAGGAATGACCATCTCATTCGGATCAGAAGTTCGTAGTGTGCCTCTACCCAGTCTCGCCAAATGCAGAGCAGTATTTCGTGTCACGAGCATCTCACTGTGGCTGTGATGTTGTTGCTTGTCGTGGGCCTAGCCATGCCTTTTTGCGTTCGCAGCTATAGGGGTGATGACGGGGAATCGCATCGCGGCGTTTCACTCGCGACGCCAGCAGTACGACTCGCCGTATCGATTGCCCTTGGGAGCCGGCCAAGCGTGACTGCGTCACGTCTGCGGTTCCACTCATGCCACACTGCCCGCTTGAAGGTTGCCATGCCCTGGCCACTGCCACTCGCACCCGCCGCGCCGCTCGCCGCGGGCGGCCACGCGATTCGCTGTCATATCTGCACACACCACAGCTGTAGTAGTAGATTCACTTCTCGTCGCCGGTCACAATGCATCATAAGAAGCTTTTTTCACGCCTTGTCAATAAGGAAACGGCTATGTCAAACCCGAAATGACACCTGCTGGCAGGTCGTGCAGTAACCACATTTCTTCCTTCAGGATCTTTCCATAGCATAACGCTTGCAAACGGCCATATCAGTATCCTCAAGCTCTTTTGCAAGTTCCTTCGGCGTTCGATCTGGGTTCGCATCTAATAAGGCTTGCAGTTCATCAACAAGAGCTTTTTCGCCTGACCGAGACGCATCTTGTCACTAACGTCGAAATCATCTACTTTGAAACCAAAAACGGCAGGTCCTATACGATGGGACGTGGTCACTATAAGCCTCTAGAAGAGTTTGATGAGCTTCAGCAGCTGATGTCTTTAAATCGAATAGAAAGAGAAAATAGTGTTAGAAGTGTAGCTTTGATCTCTCCCTTTTCATAATAGCAGCCATGAAACAGTGAGTAGATCATGAACACTTGGTAAATTTATGATTTATTGTAGAGAAATGTCGGAGCTATTACTACAATAATTTTCATCGAGAGTTGTATCTATTAACTATGCTTACATCTCGTGTTTGCCACTGACTACAATAGAGTTGAGCACTTAATATAATTGAAATTTGTAAGTGAGGTCACGAAAATAACCGGCGTTAGTCCCCGGCTCACAGACCGAGCAGATGATATCCGCGACCGAGACTTATGGGTTGTTCAACTCATTCAACGCGATAGTTGAGGAAATCATGAAAAGAAATGCGATAGGAACCTACAAAAAGGCTATCAGTCTTTATTGGAAGTGATGGCAGAGCATGATAGGGTTCACAACGCACAAACCCTGATAAAAGAATTCCCACCCTCTCCTTCTCCTAGTCGCGGATGGAAGGTCGTTAAAAAAGATAACACGCTCCGAACACATGCAAGGACAGCATGGGCAGTCCCAATCGTTACTTAAAATTAGTAATTCTTCGCATCAAAGGATGTAACGAATTTCAGATCTGATATTGAGAAGAACCTAAGCGAGCTGTAGGCAACGCAGTCGTCGTAGATTTCGTGTAACGTGTCAGGCCGACCTAATAGGCCTAATTGCCTAGCTAGGGGATGTAAGGTAGAGGTTACCATGGAGTCACATTTGCATTGCGAGGAGCAGCAGAACTTTTAATTGCTATAACTAAAATACGAGCAGCGATATTTAATGTTAATGCAGGAACGCAGGCTACTGTTACCACTACAAAAAGGTCCTCCAATATTGCATATTTTGGACATTTTGCACTACCACTTGCGCCTCTGCACTTGCCTAATCCTCTCACATTTTAAGCGACCTTTGAGTAAGCTTTTAAAGTAGTAGTTACAAGGGGTTCTCGGTAGCCGATGGATGGATTACCAGCAGTGGTAGGGTATTTCTGTTGTATAATTCATTCCAATATTTGATATCGGCCGGTAAACAGTTTCATCACGGAAGCCGACACGTCAAGCATCACTCAATTTCGAGCGATAGGCAGAAATATGACATGATAGGTAGTATCACTTTACTATCATTCTTGTTACTCTACACCTCAGTCCTTGTCCGGCGAAATCGATTCTAGGAGGCGGACTCTGTGATGAAAGGCGGAGCTTGTTACATGCAATGTCTCCCCCAACTCTAGGGGTGGTCCTTTTACCGGGAATTTCGGCACATATGATCTTCTTCAACCCGCAGTTTCATTTGGATGGATCAATTCCTGGTTTCTTTGTTGCCCACACAACCCCTACCGCGGCCTTTAAAAAAGTCTTATCTCACTGTAACGAAGTCAATTCAGGTGTCACTGTCACGTATGCAGGGGCATTGCTCCTAACTATATAGCGTGCAGTCCTTATCTCGGTCTCGGTCCATGTCACAGCTTTCGCCCACATTAAGAAAAAGTTCTTGCATCTCGTCGCTGCTCCCAACTGCAAATTTCGCGCGGATTACAACCGTCCATGTTTTGCACATATTCCGGTAACCTTTGAATCCATGCTCACGGTTTTGGATGAGGAAGTCCGATCACTAATCGAAAAAGGATGTGAGTCAGATGAAACTTACTCGGAGGCAACATTGAACAAAGTCCAAAGGTTGGCAGCGAATGTCGCCGTTCTTATACTTTTCAAAAGACTAAAAAGGACTGTAAGCTCCTTGATGAAAGAAGTCAGACGAGCACACCTCCTTCCAACGTACCTGAGCTTCTTACCACGTTTCCAAAGTTTGTCAAGCGATTTTTGCACACTCCACTGATGAGAACATTAGGGTTGTGCAGGACCTCAGCATACACACGCTTTTAGATACGTGGGCTAGCGATTGGGCCTTGAGTGAGTCATAGTTCCGCAGATGTCAAAAACTGTTGTCGTGCCATGGCTCTTTTGATACAATACATAGCTCACATTATAATGTGGAAAGAAGAGAATCATTCGTAATCGATAACATTCCTTCCAAGTTTGCCCGAAACCCGGGATGCTCGCGACTGTCTTTGCTGGAATCCTAGCCTTGTGCAGGTTTCCCTGGAGGCAGTGATTGGGTTAATTCGGACCGATCATGGAAGGATCATTAAATATGAAGGTCGAGGTGCTCAGTGTTACGAAATTGAAGAAATGACCGAATGAAGTGGTCAAAAACCCGGGAAATAATACCCTCTTCCCGCCGTTTATTCTCAAAAGAGACGCGCTGCCATAAAACAAGTGGTAGTTGTCGAAGAAGACGACTTTAATAAAGCCCGGAGGCACTCTTTCTCATCGGAAATTTCGCCAGATATAGTCTTTTTACACCCCCAGCTTCCACTTGCCTAACCCACTTTAGGAGTTGCCATTACCCACATTACCCCTTTCTCTGTCTTTGACATCAAGATTGCATCTTCTGCGCACCACAAGAGAGGTGTTTTTGGGCGTCTTTTAGTCAGGTGCTTCTCAGTAAATCCTCTACCGTTTCGCTAACAAGGGAAGGATTCTAGGTCGAAGTGGCCATTCGGAATGGGATATATATTGTCTGACGTATTTTGGGACGCTGATCTCGAAACAGCATTCCAAATTTGCTGTCCGATTCTCTGAGCGGAGTTATGGAGGTTTTTTTGAAAAAACAATACTATTATATGGTAGGTTTGGAAGCCCGTAGCACGCGAGCCAGACGTTCTCGCGCAAAACTAGTGCGATTTCCGCGTTCAGGGGACCAAACTGCCTCATGGAACATGTTTTTAGCCAATTCGAGGCCTATTAGGTAGGCCAAGAGTTTTTCCGAAATTTGGTCAAATTCTCGGTAAGCTAAGAATTTTTCCGAGATTCGGTCAAATTCTCGAATTGGCTAAAAACATGTTCCATAGGGCAGTTTGGTCCCCTGAACACGAAAATCGCACTAGTTTCGCGCGAGAACGTCTGGCTCGCGTGCTACGGGCTTTCAACCTACCATATAATAGCATTGTTTTTTCAAAAAAAACCTCCATAACTCCGCTCAGAGAATCGGACAGCAAATTTGGAATGCAGGTTTGAGATCAGCGTCCGAAAATACGTCAGACAATATGTATCCCATTCCGAATGGACACTTCGACCTAAAATCCTTCCCTTGTAAGATGCGTATGTGATATTGGCATGGAATGCAGCTAAATCACCTAAACGTATCGTAATCCCATTCACCACATACGCAAATAACGCATTCTGGCCTCATGGACTACATGGACGTCGTATAGGATGTTGCAAGATTTAATGTTTACTATCATTATTTGAGTTGTGCACCCATACCACCTGTAACATCGTCATCGTGAATTACATTCTGCTAGATGCTGTGTTTCAGTGGAGCAATGGAGGTTAGAAGAATCGTCTGCGAAAATTCGATGATTCTAATTCCTCTCGAAATCACTCCACTTTATACATGTAGTACATATTCAAAAAACAAAGCATGAGAAGAACCGGGAATTCCTCTTTATTCCAAAGCTGAAATCGAAGAACTGGATGGAGAGCAACATGTTTGAATTCCCGCCACAATATTCGAACGGCCGTCAGCGGCCAAAACTCCTTAAAGACACCGGGACGGGTAAATTTGGCAAATTGGGGGATCACGAAAGTAGAGGTGCTCAGCTATGCATCAGTAGAGAAAGAACGACATAAAACTGCGAAAAAACCGAGCAATAGGAACCCAAAAAGCCCCGTCCTCTCCCTCGTCCTCTGCGTCACTAGTCGGAGTGGACTGAAGAGAGGCCAGAGCCTGAACCAGCCGGTCCCGCCCCTCCACGTCGACCCCTCGGCCGCATAACCGCATAACCGGCATGCCGAGCTGCGGGGTCGCCATAAGACCCCAAGCAGCATTTTTTAATGCGGTTTTCGCCACATTTGACCTCTTCTGAAGTAGAAGGTTCGTTTTCAGAGAACATGTACTCCCAGATCTCAATTTTCCCTTACCTCTACTGGTGCCTTTAACTCATCAGCTCTCTAGCTTCCAAATCCACACGGATGCCATACTTCTTCGCTGTCACTTTTGGGAGCCCTATATCAATTGGATCCTCATATATGCGCGTAGAACTTTGCATGCTGCCTTTGGTATGCAAATACACCATAAATATGTGGGTAACAGAAGAACTTCAATTCCCGTGGAACGGTTCCTTCAATGAGTGAACTCGGGTAGTTGATCCTAGCACGATATTCCACTTCATGCAAAACACCGATGTGAGACTACCGGCTCAGGTGGCATTCCAAGAAATTCGTTACTTCCTTCATCTCACTCGCAGAGGGTTAAGACAAACAGGTGATAAACGATAGGAATTGACAAAGAGACAAATGGAAAGTAACAGAAAGGGAGTGCGAGCGGTCATAGTTGACAAAGCATGCTAGAAATGGAATTTCTCTGAATACGTCATCATTTTCATTTGTCTAGCACGCTGAATGTGACTATAAATGTATGTACAAATACTTTCTTTTTTTCCAGCCGAACATGTATGCTAAGTTTGCGCTTCATAAAGCGAAAGGTCAACGAATCAGCCTGGTCATCCGCAATGGATGTATCTCTGCATGCTCCCTGAAACGCTGAATTCAGAAATGTGTTCCAAATTTGTGGAACGATTTTGTGAATGCAATTACCGAGAGGCAACATGGACCGGATAAAAGGGTGATATTCGGGTAAAAAAATGAGGCGCTTTCGAAGGTAGTTTTCGTTTCATGAAAGAAAACGTAGAACTGTTGTTTATTTTCCATAGGAGACCCAGGAATCTCAAAAAAAGGAAAAAGTTTATGGTCCGATTCACACTGAGGACATTTCTGCATTATTGGTTTCCAAGCGCAAGGGTGCGTGAGTGCTTAAACATGGGTATCGAGCGCTATATTCACTTTGAGCATGCCAGACTACTCATAGTTATTAGCATTTACAGTCCAGTTCCCGACGGCTGCCAGGGCGAGGCCTACGGACTTGTATCGATCTCTCTCACCCCGCCACACACTCTCACCCAACTCTGTAGGCCACGCCCTGCCAGCCTTCGGGAACTGGACTGTAGCTAGCTCGACGGTCCTTTTTTTCGGCCTGCTTATGAGTCGCGGGCGAGGCCTTTTCGGTAAGGGGTGCAATATTCGCCCACGAGGATTCCAGCTATGTACTTTCGGGGGCCTATTTCAAGCCCAATCTATTTGATCTAAATTTGCGTGTCAAATTGTTAATAACACCACTTCTCGTTACAGTCAGCCAAGTCCTTTTGGTACAACCCATTTATGTCAGCACCCCGATTTAATGAAAACTCTCCATGTTGTGAGATATGAAAGGAGTGAGGTAGGAATGGAACGTGACGCGTGTGAAGAAATGATTGAAAAAAGCGGAGAATGCTTTTTTGAAAATGAATCCACATCTCTGCATCGGATTCATTATAGACAGTGATTGGAATGTAGGTGATAAGGGACCCCTAAAAGACGATATTCACTTGGAAACTATAGGTCCAGGAAGCACTGCGTGGAAAAGTGGTGCCCCAGCAGCTCTGTCCTTCCACCGCACCTGTAGTCGCAAAAGTCACATGCAAGCACGAGCGGCGTGCTTTATCCCTCTTGATACAGAATTTTCTTAGGAGTAGTTTCCTTTTCAGAAGGCTTACATTACTTTACATCGAATCGTACATTACACGTTCGTATTGACCCCAACCATGGAACCTATTTCATTACGGAATCACATCTGTTAAAACTTCCTGACCACTAGTTCGCGAAAGTAGATGAGACATAATTGTTTTGTTTTATCTGCCTGGAATTGTTGCAATCAACAAACAAAGCAAGCAGACTTATCAAAGCTTAACAGCCAGTAGCTTCTTTGACTGAATAGAGAAGGTGGAAGCTGTGGAATATCTGCATGCGCTCATTAATTTCTTGAAAAGAAGGGAATCGTAGGTGATGGTAAGCCGGCTATAAGCTGTCAGATGTAGGAAAACATGAATTTAATTGTCTCATTATCATTTTTTATTTCGACAACACCGGCAGCGAACTACTCGAAATGCATCCCATTAACAGGGACGGTCTTCCTTCGAAGAGTGGATCGGTCATGCGTATGTACATTTCCTTCAGAACGAGTAGGGATGGGGAAACTCGTCGAGGGCTTTTTTACGTCACCTCGTTCTTTTGTCTGAGTAGCGTTTCGGGTATTTGAAGTAATCAGGGTGAGCGAGGTCGCAGGACTGTGGCAGGTTCGAGGAGGAAGTGCAATTCAGTGGTGCATCGCAAACTCTTTGTCGCACTTACAGTTTCAATGTTAGCATGATGCTCAACTAATGGATTATTTACGAAACGGACTCCTACAAAGGAACACATGTTTCACAAACTTCAAGTGTCTATTGCTATAATGGCTGAAGAATGACGTAATCGTTACCTGTTGTGGTTGGATAGAACAGGGGAATCGAAGCGTTGGCTCAAACCGGAAACTCAGCAAAAAAAAAATTATGCCCTGCATTAAGTGGGGCGTCCGTGAAGCCTGCCGCCGACGAATGCATTATCCCAGCAGGCAAATTATTAGCTAAGCCTACTGTGATGTGCAATGACTGGGGGAAGACCTCATAGTTGTTTCCCGCTCTAAAAAAAGTATACAGCTTCACGACGATGTAAGACCACGTTTTAAAAAGATGGCACAACAAGAGATTCTAAAGCTTTTTTTGAAAGGTTCTGGTGGGGTGTGTAGACTTATTTTGAATTTTAGCACGGCCACGCGCGGCGAGTGTGCCGCGCAATTCATAGCGTGTGATTGCGTACGTTGCAACACTTCCATTGAGTTTTACGCCCGAATTAATTATTTCTCAATTAGGGTTGTTATCATGTAATGCTATCGTTTCTTTCACTTTTATGCTACTATTTTGTCTTTCAAGGCACAACAGTTATTGTTTTTAAATAATAATAGATAAGCAGCTATTTCTCAAAAGACCTCCATGGTACCAGAGTCTTGCGTCCCGAGCGGAATTCCAAGTTATCGCGGAAAGTTGTGAAGACGGCGCGGCGAGTGCGACGTCGCAAAGCGAAAATTCGACACAAATCTACGCACCCGGAAAATTCTATCATATCTGCTATTTTACGACCGTAGGATCGCACGATCGCATAATCGCGTAAGGCTGCGTCTATACTCTGCGTTGCCGGCAGTAGGCGTGGCTGCGTGTCACTACATCTCCTACCGTGTCACTACCTCGCTACCTGCGTGGTCTCAGCCATTCCTCCGGGTTACTCTGCGCTGCTGCCTATGAACGCACACAGTCTCTGCCGGCGCTTAGTATGAACGCGGTCCAAGACCGCTTTTATACGTTGCTGCACTGGCGGCAGAATCATGTGTTCGCCGTTGACAATAGCGGCACTCTGGCGACACTCTGTTTATAATGATCGTCGACCGATCCATACTACAGTATAATGATCGTCGAGAATACACCCGTAGGGTTGTCTGGCATAGTGTCAAACTGTGGGAAGATTCGCGCACGCCTTCACCACTGGATTGCACGGACTTTCGCCACGATCACCATACTGTAGTATAGCTTTGTTGAACGTTATAAACAGGGCGGTAGCCACAGTACGCCGTTGTCGACGGCAGCCACATGATTTTGCCGTCGTCGGTGCCGACGCCAGTGCCACAAAGTATGAAAGTGGCCTAGTAGCAAAGTCGCATGCGTTGTCATCCGCACTCTTACTTGAGCGTGCCATTTTCTCGAAATTCAATCACTCTGGGGCCGTGAGCGAGGCTCACATAGCTGTGTCAGCCAACGGTACGTTCCGCTTCTGGTATAACCTAGGGTCATCACTGACTTCGGCGATAACGACCAGCCCTTCCCTCCCAGCCATCGAATACGACCCCCTGTCGATCCTCGACTACTCTGATGAGTACCCTGACCGTGAAAGATGAAAGACCAGCGTAGTGAAGGAAACAGCACTCTTAAGTGGGAATGCGCAAGACAAATCTTGTGTCCGCGATCCGCAGAGTCGTGCCATCTTGCATCCGCAAGGTATAACATTAACCTTAAGTGAGAGATCCTACGCTCTCAGAGCACACAATTTTTCTATTTTTTTGGAAGCCTAGCGAATATCGTGTGCATATCGAGACAGCTGCGCTCATTTGCGCAAACACTATACAATGAGTAGTGAATTTTTCCTGGCAACTTCCACTATCAATGAACAGCGGAATCAGCTAGGTGGAGCGAGGGTGCTGTCTATATACAAGCGCGTCTTTTTCCAAACAATGTGGCTGTGTGCCATTAGGTTAGAGAATTCGTGCTCGGTGTGCGACGATTGATGCGTGGTAGGAAGGCCCTGCCGTGAATCCAGATTCACGTTGAGCCAACACTGTGATAAAGCTATGCTTTACAATATGGCTCTCTCCTTTTTCGGCATCCCCCACGACTGGTTCAACGGATTAGCGCAACTCAAGATCGCGCCTTCAGTGGGCCGTACAGTACGAGTAGCGGTCAAGACAATTGAGATGCAGAAGATGTCATGTCGCGCCAGTGACGTCACCATCTAAGAGTAATAGAAAGATCAAGGGACAGGGAACGGGACTAAGTGCAATATAGGCTATTAGTTTGTCATGTGGTGGGTGTACCACCAACAACAGAAGTTCTTTGTCGAAATCTACTATGTGGATTCATAGAAAGTAAAGGGCGAGTTATACAGAAGCGAAAAAAGAAACACGCACCACCGAAAGCGTTTGAGACCGTGATGCAGCCTCGAAACACCGTATCATTGCTATTATTATCAGTTGGGTGCTGAATAGATGACGGTGTCATTTTCCTTATTTTAGCCGTGTCATCCTTAGGAGCCAACTCACTCGGTGCACATAGGGCCACACGCGGCCACGTGAGTTCTCTGCCCTCATGACACACACCCCACCAATGTAGGCTTCCAATGCTGACGAACACAACTCATTTCCGTGCGTTGGGAATGTTCTACATCTTGAGCGGGGGTTTTTTGTCGTGAGCTTTATAAGTTCCTATCGAGCGATTTATTGCGCTCTACCGTAGAACACCATACCGCTCTCGAACGGAGTGAGCTTCAAATTACGTGAACGTAACTTGACTCACGGATGGTTCGTTAGTTTGTGCGTTGGCGTGGTAATCAGTGGCACTGAAAAAAGTATGAAAAGGAGCGGAGAGCGTTTATGAGTAGTGGGGCGGCAAACGGGCGTCTCATTTCCACAGTAAGAGCACCATAAAGGTTGTGACCCGTTACAGAATAATGCTTTTATGAACCAGCCCTTAGACCTAGGAGCGTTTACAAGGCATCTAAGCATTAGTAACGACCGGTACCGCATTAATAAGTCAAATTGGGAGGATTAATGACTTTGAAAACCATTGCATACACTCCATACTCATATGTATCAATGCGTATCTCCACAGGTCCAGTTTGCTAGAACGAGTAGACAAGTCCCTTAAAGTTATAGAACAGGCACTTTAGAAGGGGTTATGTGGCTTCGAAGTCCGTAGTTTCTAAGGACCGCTCCGTGTAAACTGATCACCAAACCGCAAACTGCAACATAATGAGGAGTCACTCGCGAGTATCGGAAGCACTTGAGGACAGAGATTTGGTTGGGAAACAGAGCATTTGAATTAGACCTGGTCACGCGAAGAGGCGTTGGCTGCGCTCAATAGTGCACGAGCAATTCACCACGCGACCAGTAAGACCCTGACCGCACGCTGTGACGTTTCCTGTTGACCCAATTTGAGTGATCTGGCGCTCACATCAAAACCTCACCCTGCTTGGTCGCGCGCCTTAAAGCACAACTGCTGTTGCAATAACTGCCAGTTTCCAGGTGCAACACGATACGTAGACGCGATTCTACACATCTCGATAGCGTCCGGATCCGCGCCTCCATTTGAGGGTAAAAACACACAAGAAAGCTGTCATCCACAAACTTGACCTCATCAAGGCGGCATGCTAAAAATCCTTTACACGTCATAACGTTGAAGATCGATTGTTCCTCTGGTTCTTTCCTTCTCTCCTCTATTTATATATTTATATTTACCCTTTCAACAAATGCACTGTATATTTATATACCCCTTCAACAAACACAGTATCATGCTGCTACCAAAAGGACTTCGACATTCGGATAGGCCATTAAGTAAGTATGTTAATGGATATGGGTACACATGATGGTGCCACGAGATTACCTTCGAGAAGAGGTACTTCGATTGTGTCTCATGCATTTGACCATCTTGGCTTCCGCAGAATAAGCAAAATGCAAAACGGGCTCACTGCAAGCCGTTGCCAGCATGAATGGCACCTATTTTGGACCATTCCATCATGTGTTGGGTGCAGTGGTCTGCGCCAGTTGAGCTGGTGGTATGGTAAACTAGTAATGGAATGCTGCAACATAATAACGTGTTCACAAGGAGCTAGAAAAGTTGCTGCCAAAAGAATTAGATATCAACGGCGCGTATATCGGACTGAGTATATGAAGAAGTTGCCTTAGATTTGAAAAGAACCATTGAAACAGCAGGCTTGCAAAAAAGTCACTATCCAAAAAAGACCTTAGATTCAGTGGAAAATGGATATAAAGGATAAAGTTATTTGACTTTAATCAATCCCATGTGAGAGGCACCGCGCATTCTAGTTCCACTCAGAATCGTAATGGCAGGCGAATGCGATTAGGCGGCGGGAGAGGCGGCAGAGATGTGTAAATCAAGCTTTTATCTTTCCACACCAGTCCGATAACAGTTCACCTACCTCGGAGGGATGAAAGGCTTGCCTGGGTGGGCGTTGATGCTTGATTCGATCCACATGTGAGGGGGAGTGCAGGCCACCTGTCACTACACTACTTCCGCCTAGATTCAGGGAACAACGGGAAATTCAAAAGTGAAGGAAAAGTCCGCCTGCAAGTCTGTACTCCTCCTTCCGTCTGTCCAAGCATTACATGAAAAAAATTGGCATTACATGGAAAAATTGGCATTACATGAAAACCAACTTGTGGAGATGGAACGCTATGGGATGGATATGGCATGAGACAAGAGTAATGAATAATAAACTAAAGTAAGCTCCGCTCACGATGAGCAGGGCTTACTAAAATGTTCGGTCCAAAGCGGCATAGAGACTAGGAAAAAACTGGCGGAGTTGGCCGACGTCCACGCTATCCTCAACATGCTTAAAATGAGCGGAAGTCGGAACACAGTGGACGGACCGTGTCATTAATCGGATGGTGCTCACTGTCAAAATTGCAATTTGGCGAGCAGAACGCAGTTCAGAGTTTCGCGCCCCGTGTCCTCTCACTCAGTGTCTCTGACCACGAACTTGGATTAGCGTTTCCAGTGCAGCTGAGCCACAGCATAGGCTGCCTGATCGGAAAATATGCGAATGCGAGGAGAGTCCCAGTGAGTTCGCCAGCGGTTCAGCTACCATTTATGGTTACATTTCTCTACCGTCGTGATAATAGAGCTTTGGCATAAGCAAGGGTTTAGAAATCGCTGCGGTAGGAGGGGGGACAGTTCTGTTGCAAAAATATGGTATTTCGATAAACGGGCGTCAAGGAATGCTCAACTTAATGACCACCCACTCTTTTGAGATTTTCGGGGTGATCAGGTTGTATCTGAAAAACGGATCGTCAATCAACAGTCAGTCTGTGCTCAGTATAAGTACTAGTCAATTGACGGACTATTTCGAGACCACTTTAGTATACCAATTGACGACGATTTCTGATGACAAACCTCGTTGACGTCGTGCAGAACTTCAAGTTCTATAAATAAAAGGTCGCACCTATGAGATGAGTCCACTAACACAATTATTAATTCAATAAAGTTGAATACAACACTTGTTAACTCACATACTGAACATTTCTTTCAAAGATTATCTCAGGCGCTGCCCCTCCGCATGAGTGTCGAACGAAGGTACATCGTACAGCTAGAACTAATAGCAAAATATACCATCAAGAAGTTGGGTTAAAGAGAAAGGGGTCTCGGTTGTGTAATAGATCAGCACATAACTGCCCGGAGAGCATGGAGTGTAGGTTCGAGTCTCGTTGGATACCAAGTTTTTGCCCATAACTCAGCTCTTCTAACAAACTGCACTGTTAGAAACGCCCAAGAAGCACATTCCTAATCATTTCGGATACTTCAATAAACATTACCGTTTCAGTGTGCAGACATAAATAATATCCAACACTATCCTCTTTAGGTATGACACAGCTCCACTTGTTATAAAGGAGGATGGATTTTACACCTAATACTGAAGAAGAACGCCGAAGTAATTATGAGGCAACTTTCCCCCGGAGGTTGGTGCGGAAGATCTACCATATTTGCAGCCACAGTAAAGCCTTGCGCCGAGGAAAGTTTTTAAAGCACTCCCAATTTCCAATTGAAACGTTCAGTTTCAAACTCAAAATTCTCCATCCCCACAACCTCGTTCGAGGATTCTCCTACTTTTACTTGATCCTGCTTGCAGCTCCATGTGAGGGACAAGAGCGTCAATGGATTCACTTCTCCGCCGCGCTGCAGAGATATTCTTTTACCGGTTTCAGTGTGCATCTTTTCCACTCACGGAAAATTTGCGTTTTAAACTTGGTTTTTGAATTGATACCTGGGCTACCTTGGAATGTACTCTTGAATCGAGTAAGAATTGGTTGGGCGCTCTCTCTCCGTAGTTCGAGCACGAATTGAAGAATTCTCCTAAGAGCACACGACTTCTGTTGCACCTTTATGCAATCTTTCATCTACTTCAAACACTTTTTCTCTGACTAAAACGCTTCTACAAATATGAAATTTCCCCATTTACGCATGTTTGAGGTTATTTTATACGCATGGTTGCATGGGCATTTCCGTAAGTGTCGCTTGAAAATATGCAGTAGGTTGGTTCGTAAGCCTCGCAACACTTTCGAAAGGATTAAGGTGGCTGGTGGTGTGATGTCATAGCAGCGGCTGCTGCGTATGCCGCGCTGCATCTAGGAAGGATAGGGGGGAGGTAACTACGACAAAAATCCGCTTGTCCGCCCGCGGCGAGTCTGATTGTGAGTTGGATTATATCGTCTTAGGAAACCTGCACATCTAAGATGGCGATCGTATCTAGACCTAAGATGCGACAGCGCGGGCGGTCGCGTGCGCATCGTTGCTGGGACGCGCTAGGCGTAGTTACAATGTGCATTACTCGTAAAGAAAGAGAAACTTAAACGGCAAAATGTGACACTGCTCTCCCCGGTGCGGTTGCGTCGCGGTTTCGTACTAGAGCATATTATCTCCTCCAAGCGCGCTAATCTCCATGCCGCTAATCTGCTTTTAACTGGGAGTGGTAGTATCTTCGTTACCTTTCCATTTGCTGCTTATTGTAGTAATATCGTTTCCCCGGGAGTGTACTTTATCTAGAACCTGCACCGTCTTTATAGTGTATTTTATGCAGAATTTGCCACTTTTCTATGAAGATGCGAATTCAGTTTTCACTACTCCTTGCGTTGTTTTCATTAACTGCGCGTGCGCTATCAAAATGCTTTTAGAAAATCTCTTATGCCAAGGGTCCTCTGAATCTTAAGACCTGTTATGTTGAGCGGTATTAGTTTTCTGATATGCCTTCATATTGTTGTTGCTTAATTCAAGTTATCGGGAGTAGCATAGATTTCCAGGTTCTTCAGAACTGAAGCTGTAGATTGGTTTTTTATGTGATATTTGTTGAATTGATTTGATTTGTTGAACACGTTTCTTGATGAACAGTGGGGTCAAATAAAGTCGGGGGGGGGGGGGAAGATGGAAAATTTCCACCTACGTCATAGATTTTTTCCTTCCCTAGGCTTAGGCTAAAGCAGATGAAACATATGCTTTGACAGATGCCTTTTCATGTGAGGGGAGGGATATCAATTTTAGCCTAAGCCTAGGGAGGGAAAGGAGCTTCGACGTTGACGCAAATTGCGTCTCCCCCCCCCCCCCCCCCCCTCCCCGACTTTATTTGACCACAGTGTTGACTATAGCAATAAAGGATGTTAAACGACGATTCCGAAGACATTCCACCTCAAGCAGGACCACATGGCATGGAAGATTAGCGCGCTTGGGGAGATAATATGCTCCAGTACGAAAGTCGCGACGCGACCGCACCGGGAGAGCAATGTCACATTTTGCCGTTTAAATTCTTCTCTCGTAAATCGTTTGTCGTATTGATTTAGCGATAACCTATCGTTCTATTTCACAACGTATCTAACCATTTTCGCACTATTGAATTCTACGGCTTCTTTCTGAATTCGACCCACGTATTTTGTACACCTCCCTTCACCCGGTGCTAATATAGTTAATGGGGGCACTTCACTGTGCTCGGCATCGCGTGCTACTTTTGCCTAGGTTTTTAGCCTGAGGCTTTCTTTGGGGGGAAATCCCTATCCCTCTCAAAGAAGGCTTAGGTAAAAATATACACCTGAGTGCACAAACTGATAATTGTACAACGGTTTCGATTGAGCGCAACAGTGAGGGCCTCTCCACATCTATATGGGCACCGCTGCATCTATTTTTATGGTGCTCTAGAGACGGATGACTGATGGAAGAGTCCATTTTTATTTGATGATTGAATGCAATGAACGCAAAACTGAGTCTTCATGGTGTTTGATTTTTCAACAAGGAAAATCGTGAAACGTCAGTTCTTCGGACCCTTTACTATCAGTAGCTGATCATTGGTGATTGGATATTGAGGTATTGAAAGGAACAGAAAAATCTCCCTACGTCTAGACTTTTTAGAGCGCATGATGTAGCAAACCACATGAGGCAGAGTATAAATGTGATTAGATCTCGGCATCTATGTTGAAATCGCTACGGCGCCACCCTATCCCTCATTTTTCAAAACGTTCGGCGCGCCCCAGCAACGATGCGCACGCGATCGCCCGCGCTGTCGCACCCTAGGTTTGGATACGATCGCCATCTTAGATGTGTAGGTTCCCCTGAGACGATATAATCCAACTCGGACTCGTCGCGCCGCTCGCCGCGGGCGGCCGCGCGGATTTTGGCGTAATGCCGTTGATTCTTCTATCAGTCTCGCTCGTGAGTCATTCTGGAAAGGAGATGGGAACGCTGCCCAACCCATCCCCTCTCCCCTCCCCGCAACCGCCACACGATGAATAGAAATGATAATTGCTTTATCCTATCGACACTGAATGATTCCGGCTCCTGAGAACATTGCGTAGTTTGGTTCCCCACACGCAAAACATGGATTTCACCCCTCGGAAGTCAACTACAGAGCACTTCAAGCTTTGGTAACAGATACCCGATATAATCGAGAAAAATCTAGCAAGCCACACAAACGATCTGAATTTGTTTAAGTTCTGAAACTTATCCGAATAACGAATGATGTCTGACAGCATGAGAAGGCTCAATTAAGAGTATACTACAAAGAGCTCACAAAACCCTACACTCTATTAAAAGAACATGGAGGGGTCGGGAGAAAGAGGAAAATAGGAAGAGGTGATCGTTTTGAAACGAACATTACATGTTAGAAGCGATTATCGGTAAAGAACCCAGATTCGAAAGCGCGACGGTGTGGTCTGTATTCGCATCTCTCGCGCTTCTCTTCGAATTCCGAAATCACCTTTCCGAGTTGCTCGCTGTAAAGAGCCATTTGTTGTGTCGTAGGGTGTACTTCATTCATTCATGATGATGTGAATAAGTGAAACAACGACGGCAGCAATCAGTGAAACATGTATGGGGTAATAAGCGAAAGGATAAAAAAAAGGTGTTCGTGATAAAAAATCCACTGAATTCAAGCTCGACGTCTTAGCAAGGTCTCGTGTGTGCAATTTCAACAAGTTAAAAAACTGGGAGCGTTACGGTAGGTCTTGCCGTGGGGCAAAATTGCCAGCTCCCGGTGTGTTTAAACTTCTACATCACCTTGCACATCTTCCTAGTAGGCGCCATTGGATGAGACCTTCATAAATGTGTTCATTCCAGCTGTTCAATAAAAAAGTGACAAATTCAAGGGCGTTCTTGACGGTGGCGAAACCTTCCTGCTTGTATGAAAAAATTAATCTTCAGAAACCAAAAATTGACTGAAGCCGAGATATTAGGTTGATTCATAATAAATCGGACAAATGGTAGTGATGATTTCTAGAGATCATACTCAGCAAAGAGTTAACGAAAATGGACGCGCGAGGTACCGTTGGAATGAGTATGAAAAGCTCTTCAAAGTACCGCAAAGTAATCACTCCAAAGTATTAGGTTGATTCATAATAAATCGGACAAATTGACCAATTTTAATCATTGTCGTACAACTTTTCTACGACAACAGGGATTCACTTGAAATATACTCCATCTTTATCGATGACCTTCTGCCACGGTATAGGCAGATCATGGATGCCCTTGCTCCAGAAGGCCGGAAGCTGGAGCTCGAAGAAGTTGCCGAGTGCCGCCTTGACCTCGTCGCGAGTTTTGAAGTCTTGGCCGTCCAGGTGGCGTTGGCTGTGGGAGAAAAGGTGGAAATCTGAAGGGGCCAGGTCTGGGGAGTACGGTGGGTATAGAAGTACGGTCCAACTGTACGACAGCAGCTCGGCCTTGGTCGATCTTGCGAAGTGCGGTCTGTGGAAGTAGACACGTTGTCGTGCTGGAAGTAGACATGTGGCCGCCGCCGTAGCGAACTTTGGACATTGGCCTTCAATTCTCGTAATTGACGAACGTAGACGTCGGCGGATACTGTGGTACCTTCATCGAGTAGCTCCCAGTACTCTACGCCGTGTACGCTCCACCAACCGCGGTTTTCGTCTTCGATGGAATAGTCGCCTGACGCAAACTTCGAATGCTACAACTACAGTGTACCTCTGCCGGGGGCATGCTCCTTGTGAACTTCTATCAGACGTCTGCCGATATCCGCGGGTTCCTGGCCAGATAGCGATATAAATACACTGGTGTGCAAAACTTACGGACGAAAGCAACTTTCGATCACTGTGCCTCTACCAGACAACACGCTCGATAAAATTCATATCATATCAAGAGACAACATAACGATATTGTCCAGAAAGCAACTGGCAGACATTTTTATTCAACCATGTCGATTACACATAAGTCTTCACGATTCAACCTGATACAACGAAAGAAGTTACACGGATCCTTTGAGGGTGTGTGATCACCACGGACAGCAATATATGCTCTGCAACGCAATCCCATACTCTCCACGAGATTCCAGGGCAGGGCATTCCACTCCTCAACCAGTGCATTTGGCAACTTCTGGGTCGTCATTGGTGCATTTGGTCGTGCTGCAATGCGTCTACGCAGTGCATCCCACACGTGCTCTATGGGATTTAGGTTGAGGGAACGGGCGGACCACCCCATTCGCCGGATATCCTCTCGTTTAAAAAGCTCCTCCATATGTGCTGTTTGATGCGGTCGCGCACTGTAATCATGAAAATAAAGTGAGGGCCGATTGCAGCACTGAAAAGACTGACATGATGTAAAAGAACCTCCTCGCAGTAACGCTGGCTGGGGAGTGTTCCATGCGCAAAAATCTGCAGGTCAGTACGGGCATGCAACATGATGCCTCCCCATACCGTAATACATCGAGCACCAGAACGATCACGTTCGACAATGTTTCCGCGGGAGTTGCGGGAACATGTTGTTTTTCCCACCTTTCGCCATATGAGAGTGGGTCCAGAGTCATTGCTCAGACTGGACCTACTCTTATCCGAAAAGGGCACACGGCTCCATTCCTCATCGGTCCATTCGCCATGCTCCTGGCACCACCGTCAACGGTCTCGCCAATGAGCGAGGGTCAAAGAAACATGATGTGTCGGTCGTCGAGCGGAGAGATCACTCCATGCAGTCGTCTTGCCACTGTAGTGCGTAAAATGGTTTGCCCTAGAGTCCTGTCAAACGTCGTTGCAATAGCCGAAGCCGATGACGAGGATCCCTTCTTGCCTGCTGCACAATGTAGCGTTCGTCCCTTGGTGTAGTTGTCCTTGGTCGGCCACCTCTTCGTCTTCGGGCAGCAGCACCTAAGGTTCAGAACGCTCTCCATGCGCGTGAAACAACGCTGTGAGCGATACCGAACTCCTCGGCTACACTCGTCATGGTTCGACCTTCTTCAAGTTTACCTCTGATCCTTCCTCGAGTAAAGTCATCCAGATGCTCTCTACTGGACATGGTGTATCGAAGGATACTACCACAGTTCTTTGCAGCTATTCGTTGGTTGAGAAATTTTTTTACATATTCATAGGCTGCCACGATTTGCGCGGTCGACCATATTTGGCACTTTATTCAGGCTCTCGTTCCACCGAGAAAAGTCTAGCTTCCTGTACATATCTCTTAGACGAGTGGCAACATGCTCCCACACTTTCATTTACTTCCACCCAGTCATTAGTGTTTTATTTTACTTTATCCACCTCGTCCCTAAGTTTTGCACATCAGTGTAGTATGACGTTGCGGATGTGGTCTCTGGACCGCTTGAAATCGTGCGGCATTGTGGCGGAATGAATTCACTTTGGAGTGATTATTTCGCGGTACTTTGAAGAGCTTTTCATACTCATTCCAACGGTACCTCGCGCGTCCATTTTCGTTAATTCGTTACTAAGTTATGATCTCTAGAAATCATCACTACCATTTGTCCGATTTATTATGAATCAACCTAATAGTTTCATTCCGCCACCATGCCGTACGATTTCAAGCCGTCCAGAGACCACATACGCAACGTCATACTATTTATATCGCTATCTGGCCAGGAAGCCGCGAACATCGGCAGACGTCTGAAAGAAGTTCACAAGGAGCATGCCCCCGCGAGAAGTACAGTGTACTTATGGCATTCGAAGTTTGCGTCAGGCGACTATTCCATCGAAGACGAAAACCGCGGTTGGTGGAGCGTACACGGCGTAGAGTACTGGGAGCTGCTCGATAAAGGTACAACAGTATCGGCCGACGTCTACGTTCGTCAATTACGAGAATTGAAGGCAAATGTCCAAAGTTCGCTACGGCGGCGGTCACATGTCTACTTCCAGCACGACAACGCGAGACCGCACATTGCAGGATCGACCAAGGCCGAGCTGCTGTCGTACAGTTGGACCGTGCTCCACACCCACCGCACTCCCCAGACCTGGCCCCTTCAGATTTCCACCTTTTCTCCCACAGCTAACGCCACCTGGACGGCCAAGACTTCAAAACTCGCGACGACGTCAAGACGGCACTCGGCAACTTCTTCGAGCTCCAGCCTCCGGCCTTCTGGAGCAAGGGCATCCATGATCTGCCTAACCCGTGGCAGAAGGTCATCGATGAAGATGGAGCATATTTCAAGTGAATCCCAGTTGTCGTTAAAAAGTTGTTTGATAAAGATAAAATTTTGTCAATTGGTCCGATTTATTATGAATCAACCTTATAGAATCTTCTGTATAAGAAGATAAAGGCGAGTTAAAGTGCAGCAACTAGGACTGCTTCAGAAATCGAAAAAGTAGTCGGCCGCCGAGAACGTGTTAATGAAACATGGAGGATTTGGAAGAAGTTGAATGCCTAGTTGGAACAAGAGAAAATAGAGGTAAAAAAGGGTATTACTTCTGGCCGCGAAGAACGGCCACGGTGAAGCAAAATTTCAAAACACCAGTGTTCGTTACGGAGGAAGGACAATCTCCTTTTATGAAATGCTGATTAATCGTAATAAGTTTCGTTGGAAAGTTTTTCGAAAAAGCTTTGAATTCTGCGTTAAGAAGGTTTTGAGTCCAGCTACTGCAACTTTATGCGGAGAGCCTATGTACAGGGGATATCGATTCTCCGAAAACAATTGATATAAACCTAGAATTCCAAAAACTTCGCGTATGTGTCAATTCTTCTATACCAATATTATTGGGTGGTCCGGAAAGTTCTCAGCGTTTTGTGTCACTATTTTTTGTTCACTCATTGCTGATTGAAAATTCATTCTCACTTGCGTCGAAGTAGTACGTTCTGAAGAAAATTTTTGCGCTATCTGATGGTATGTTGTCGTTTCACCATTGCTTGAAAAGCCTCTTCCTAAGGCTTTTTGAAACATGTCAGAAGAGCAACTTCAGACAATATTTTCTTCAACTACAAGTCGGGTCAATCCGCAGCTCTGCAGGTCAATTTAAAGACAACTGGAAAAATTAAGCAGGTGTAGGGGCACAATAATGTTGGAGAAAGCAGCGTGCGACAGTGGTTCCACAAGTTCCGTTCCGGAGATTTTAGTCTCGAAGATGAACGTCGTAGCGGTCGACCTAAAGCAATACGAGGATCTGAAAGCGTTTGTGCAGGCTGACTCATCTCAAACAGTTCGAGCGATTGCAGCAAAGCAAGGCTTTGGTAAATCCACTGTTGCGGATGGTCCGAGACGCATTGTGAATATGAGGAAACTCGACAAGTGGGTGCCCCACAATTTGAGTGACCGGCAGAAATTGGCACGTCTCAAGATTGTTCTTTCACTGCTTTTTCGCAACACAGACCTCCAGTTTTTGGACCGAATTCTCACCTGTAATGAAAAGTTCATCGGCTGATGTGATCCTCTATAACTTCTTGTCACCAGGCCAAACTATCACAGCAGAGTAATACTATGAAAAAATCTACGAAATGTACCAAAAATTGCGTCAGTTGCAGCCAGTGTGTACTTGTCAACAGAAAGAGTCCGGTTCCTTTGCATGACAACACCCGCCTACACGTTTCACAAATCACTACCCATAAATTGAACGAAATGGAGGTTGAAGTTCTACCTCACCCGCCATATTTTCCAGACCTTTCACCAATCGACTATCACCTTTTCAAACAATTTCAGAACATCCGCTAGAAAATACTTCATCAGACGGGACCAGGCAAAAAAAGCCTTCGTGGATTTTTTGGATTCTCGACCACCCAGTTTTTTCTTTGATGGTATTTATTGACTCCCATCTTGGCAAAAATGTGCTAATTCGAACGGTGCTCGTTTTGATTAAAGGCACAGCTCAGTATAATATGAGTACCTTGGTTCAATCAGCAAATAGATGGTCCCTTCCACATCACGGCGCGAGGGTGGGTGCTAAACGCGTAAGGAGCATGTAAATAAGATGACGGCCACCGTCTCGAGATGGCCCACACCCATCTTCGATGCAACCAGCTGGTAAGCGGTGGCTTTCATGTCTGTGTGAGGCATGATATCGACTTCGATAAGAAATGATAGGAAATACTCCCACTGTAAAAACCTTATCGGATATTCTCACGAAAAACTCGTCCAAATATTACATGCTTTTAAGCTGCAAACTCATCGAACCAAAGGTCAGAAACACTTCATTTTCAATGTTTTGCAAAAGTGTCCCGGTTTCTTCTCCACTTTTGAGTTCTTTAGCATTTCCAGAGTCTTTATGGAGCGCGACGAGGCACGAACATTATCGTGAACTGTGCCTTTGAATCCGATGAGTATTAAGGAAGTTAGGATCGTTAAAGTGAAACACTCGAAACGCTGAGAACTTTCGGGACAACGTGACAAAAAGTAGAAAAAGTGAAGATGCATATTTTATATTCCCACGCAATACACTCAAAACATGAGATTAGCACTCAATTTCTCGCAGAATAGGCTTAATTAATCGAGAAGAGACGGTGGAACATTTGACATGAGCGAAACCGAATAGCGTGAACTTGGCGCCGAAAACGAATCGGACGACACAAATATGTGCGCTCCATGGGATTTTTTTTTCCATTTCGACGCGTTTACGTCTCAAAATATGCAGTCACATGGAAAGTACATGAAATGCAAAAACTTCCGAGTGGGGTGAAATCAGCAGCATGGAAGATTTATACTGATTCACGCACTCGGCACGCCTTTGCGAAGAGGTGGCTATCAAATGGGCGTATTCTTAAGAGTAGAGGGAATAATAGAACAGGCTTTGGTGCTCTTGTCGCTCACTTTCGGTCCATGATAACGGCACAATCCATGCCGTTGTGAACCTTTGTAAGATGCTCAAGGAGTGGAATGGCCCATTTATTGCTTTGAATGTGCTACCACACTGGGATGTGCTTCAAGACAATCGACTAGGGCCAGGGAGACGAGAAGGCTGTCACGCTCTTCAGCAAGGTCCATTCATCACAGGACCACCAAGGCACGCGAAGTGACGAAATTCAGGCTGCGTGGTGGTCCAGTTCGAGTGTCCTGCTGTGTTCTTGAAACTACCTGCATGATTTAATGCACTCAGGATACTACACTCATCTAAAGCCGAATAATTATGAATGAAGAATCAGAAGTATGAAACTAATTACACTGGCAAACACCTCTTCAAAAACTCAGAGAAAGCCAGTGCGTAGTGCAACTTAGGGGATCACGCCGACTTTCAATGCATTCGTTCCACTGTGATTGAATATGTAAACACACAAGTTTCTAACATCTCCGAAATGCTGCTAAGGCGGCGGTCGTACTTCGCGTGTCTGCGTCAATTGACGCCGACGCAATCATTTGCCTGCCGCAGACGATGGCGTCAGTCTGATAAGGCGCACCCTTTGCAAAACGCGACCCAATCACACTAGAGTATGGTGATCGTGGCGAGAGCCCACGATTTCGATTTCGAATCTTGACATAGTGCCATACCATGCCATATTCGAATTTAAATTCCTAGGCTCTCGCCACGATCACCATACTGTAATGTGGTTGGGTCGAGCGTTTCGCAAACGGTGCGCGTTATCAGATTGACGCCGTCGTCTGCAGCGAGCAAATGATTGCTTCAATTGACGCCGGTACCGGCGTCAGCTGACGCAGACACGTAAAGTATGACCGCTACCAAAAAGGCACGGGGAAGCGAAACGCCGAGTTGTCTGTTGGCTACGGGCAGAATAGGGCCACGCCGCTGAAAATCGTGTCACGTAGGATAAACTAATTCCTCATGATGATGTCACAGAAGTGGAAGAGCAAACAGCCACAAACAACTAAAACTACGAAAGCGATAAAAACGAAAGAGTGAAAGAAAAGGTGTTTAAGAAGGAAAATCAAGTGGATTCACACTCGACGTCTTAGCAAGGCGTTGTGTGCGCAATTGCGGCAAGCTACGAACAGCAAGCGTTTACCGTAGGCCAAAACTTCCACCTCCCGGTGTCTTTAAGGCTCCGTCTGGGGTATGTAGAATGTGAAACTGAGAAGACGGGTTGCGCTGCCACGCATTCGTCGGGAGAGCTGCTGTGAGAGCGCGGCAGCATTCTCGGCTGACTGACTCATGCCCTCACCCCTCTGCATCTACTCCACCGTTTAGTAATGCAGAGGGGCGCGAAAGAGAAGGAGTGAGGAAGAGGATTTTAGGCTCCTTCTATCGGGCTTTTTGCCAGTTTATTTCTTTCTTCCTCTAATATTACACTGCTGAGCACCCCTACTTCCATATTCTCCAATTAATCCATTTTACCCTTCCCGGTGTCTTTGATATCACCTCCGCTCATTCTGAGTAGCAGCCATTCGTAAATAGATTGAGCCGCGTGTTTCTTCATCAAAATCCAGTGAACACGGCAATCACTTTAATCATCTCAAAACAGGAAGCCTGAAGGGGCACATGGATTGACACGCCCAGTCTTTAAAAACATCCAACCACAAGGGAGCCTTTACCGTGAAAATCATTTTGCGATGTCAAACGATCGCAGTAGATTGGATGTAGAAAGTGAATAAGATCTCGATCTCGTCAGGTGAGGTAATTACTCCCCATGCCTGCATCACTTCCCATTAATTGAGACATTTTAAACCATATGAAAATGTTCGATGATGAAACTCGACCAGGTCACGGATTGTAGAACGAGCCCACGCAGCAGCTACATATCGTCAAGTGTGAATACACCTAAAGAGAAAGCACATGCTATACTCAGTGACACAGGGAGACGTATTATGTGAGATCACCTTCAATCCGAAAGTGTGATTTCAAATGATTCTGGGCCCTTATGGGCCTCATAAGTTAAAGGAATCGTCCACGGAAAAATGAGTTTTTGTGTTACCCATATATTTATGTTGGTGGGCCTAATGTGGGCCTCATACAAAGTTTCACGATGTAAATCCGGCCAAGATACAGCACCACAAAATCTCGTCCGAGTGGGCGGGGTCTTCGATGAAGTGCCCATCCAGTCGTTCGCTGTTGTCAGACGCACTGTAGGACCAGAAAGTTACGCAAACAGTCCCACTCTCCGTTCCCAATCGCGGTTGACGAAGCTTTTACTCGGAGGCTCCGCCCACCCGGCCCGGAATTTGGGGAACTAATCTTATTGTAGCCGAATTCTCACTTTTCCGCGGGAAACTTTGTATGCTGCCCTTATTAGGCAAATACAACATAAATACATGAGTAACGAAGAAACTCATTTTTCCGTAAACGATTCCTTTCCTCCAGCTGGTGTCTCGTATGTCACAACAACATTTCCTAGACTATAAGTGGGATTTCCCCATAGCATTGCAACTCCACGGACGTGCCATAGTAGCTACTTCACATTCTTTTCTTGTTTTCTTGATACACTACGCTTAAAACGACCATTACCTGTGTAATTTTGGTCCGAGTGATGTGAATGTTGTATTGTTCGGATATAGAACGACTTTTCATGTGCCACTCCCCTTAGAGATACGGCGTCTTCTACAACGATCCTCACCACGCACCGCAGGGTGTATTTGTAGTATCTAACTTATATGTGCTATTAATATTTTGTGATGGCGTTTTCCCAGTAACCCACTAATATGCGACACATCTCACAAAAAAAGGTCTGAGGTCACCTACCACGGAGCAATTTTAAACCGATAAAGATTTAATTGATGGTTGAGAAGCAGCGAGAATGTACTTTGGCTTCCGCCGGATGTGCTGACCTCCGCTGATTTATGATGTATTTATTGCTGCAGGCGTCGGCTCCTAAAACTGTCACCACTGTTTAGAACTGTTCGAAACATTTAGGATTTTCAAGAATTTGGCATATCAATTCTCAGTGAAATGTCTTCCGAGCATAACTACTAATTTTTATGCCTCATTGTTCGCCTTACATTTTAGAGTCTAACAAAAGTGGTACTCTTTGGCCGAACTGGGCCGCAATTTCTGCATTAAGTAGTTCATCGTCAGAAGTTAAACTTCCAATCAGGGTCAAGCCTCAGTTGAGGGGGGGTCGTATTTGGTCCGCTAGGAGGGGGGGTCGTAATTGTTGAAGTAGGCAGTGATCAGCAGAATTTCTCAGGCTTAGGGTCTAAAGTGTAAGGGGAGAAGTGATTAAATTGACTGAATGGGTTCGAACCCAAAACTAGTTTAACTTAATAACCATGGAAACCTCATGCATGGCGCAATCCACAACGAAACCGGCCAGTACCAATAACTCTTTCGTTGGTCCGCTGACACCGAAACCACGTACAGAGACACCTCCGGAATTCACCGATAAGCCGTGGAAAGCGATATCTATCAGCGGATACCACCGTGGATGGACACTCCAGAAACAATGGGATGAAAGCGGAAAGTTAGCTGATATGTACTTCTTCCATGTCTTACTACGATCGCAAGTACGTAATCTAGTGTTGGCGGCCACTATGCGGACCGGAAAAACGTTTGTATTCATTGAGAATGTGAATGAAATCCTCATGCATGGCGCATCCCGCAGAAAAGCTGACCGATGCTTCTCGCCTTCCCACTAGGCCTCCGAGAGCGAAGGATGCATACTGGAAAAATTTCAGCAACAATGAATCGATTTTAGGGAAGATTCGTGGGAAGATCTCGCAAATTCGACGAAAAAAAGGTCCCCTCAACTAGCTTTTCTGAATTTTTCTTGCTTCGTTTCAGAGGTGTGGCATAGCTCAGGTAGTCATTCGAAAGCAAAAACCTCGCAGACTCTGCTTCACCCAAACGAACTCATATAGTTAAGTTTGAAGGAAGTTATGGTCATTTGAAGTAAAACACTCCGAAATTCCCCTCAACTGGCCCTCAACTGGCTTCCCTCAAAATAACTTGCTTCCTTTCAGAGGTATGGCATAGCTCAGGTAGTCATTCGAAAGCAAAAACCTCGCAGACTCTGCTTCACCCAAACGAACTCATGTAGCTAAGTTTGAAGGAAGTTATGGTCATTTGAAGTGAAACACTCCAAAATTCCCCTCAACTAACCCTCAACTGGAAATCCATATCGAGAACTAAGCAACCATAAGGGAAAGCAAGTAGTCAATAGATAGGTCTAAGGAAGTTATTGGGAAAACAGGTCACAGCTGCTTGAAAGATGGGCTCTAGGTAAAGTTTGAAGTGTTTTAATAATGTCGGAATTTAGTATGGGGTGATAATAAGATAACGCGCTCCAACGCGACCGCTTCGCACGTCGCCCGAAACGGGCGGTCGCCCGTCGCCTGAAACGAAACTTCAAAGGTAACAGTCTTTTGTTTTTGTTTTTTTGATCGAGAGCCCCTTCTGGATCATTTCTAGACTTGTCCAGTTCTCGTGCCTTCATTATTACTGATTCAGTTTTTATTCAATCACAGCCCATTGATGGACATGAGTCAATGTGTGTCCATAATATAATAGTTTGTAGAATGCTTTTTCGAGTATATGCATGGGAAGCTCATCTGGTGCTGTCACAATGAGGGGGGGGGGAGGAGGGGGCATCCCTCTGGACATTATTTTTACCTAAGCCAGGAAGGGGAATGAACCCCTTCTTTCCTCGACTGAGCCTCAGGCAAAAACATACGTCTGGGTGTGCAGAGTGACCCCTTAAAGATTCCTCCATGATGCTTAGATGTGACACATATTTCTAAGATGTCTTCTCCCCCCTCACTGCGGTAGCACTGTTCATTTTTATCAAGCTATTCATCTAATCATAATACTTGTCTACCACATCATGGAAGGTATCTGATTATGGGTATACATGAATAAAACATTACATTATGGGTATGCATGAATAAAACAGTTTCTTAACTGAAATTTCTTTATTGTCTTCTTATCGGTGGCGGTGGCGCTTCTTCGCTTCTGATGGACGTGAAGCGAATCGAGGCCGAAAGGTGGTCGGTGTCGCTGTCGTCGTCGTCGTCCGGCTCGGTCGTGTTGTCGTCGTTGGCTGCTCTCTGCGGTCTTGTAGGAGGATGAAGACCGAGCGTTCCAGGAGACGTACGCGGTCGCGGAGGCTCTCGATGGCGTCGAGGAAGGTGGCGACGAAGTCGCCAATGTCGACTTGGATGAGCCGTTCGGAGGACTGGGTGCTGTTGCCGCTGCGGTCTGCCATTGAATACCGGAGGCTTGTTCGCCAGCAATAAAACAAAGGGGGTGGGAGGGAAGGAGAGAGGGCGTTATCTTCGCCATGCGATGCTGTTTTTTGATAAAAACTGTGTTAACATTAAAAAAACCTTTATTGATATCCAACAAATTGCAGCAAATTCAAAACTAACAATCGCAGACGTAAAAGGGGGGGGGGGTCGTATTGGGGGCTCCTTTTTTGGGGGGGTCGTATTTTTTGAAAATTTCCCTCAACTGGACGCTTGACCCTGCTTCCAATCAACCCCACTTTGAAGAGCAACCATCTATCATATGCGGGTTACACGAACATTGGATTCCCCAATATTTGAAGACTGAAGGCATACGAGTCAGCCATGTCTGCACTACAGGCTCGCCCCACATATATGAACACAACATCGATCGTATTGCGTAGCGCCGCTTTGTACACGGGAAAAGATGCCGGTGCAAACAAACGGAGAAAAAACCTCGGCACTACGCCCCATGGTGGATTCTATGGGCTGCTTTCCTCTGGGCCAGACAATCGTGCTGATTTCCGCCTATACAAGCCGCATGCGGTACAGCCCAATTTTGGGCGACACTGCATCCTTCGTCAACGCTGTGCATCTTCAGAAATAGGAAGCAATAATTTCAGTCCCCAGGTGTGGACTACGAAACTGAAAAATGATCGGACAATCAAAAAAAAAAACAAAACAAAGGAAAGTCGACGAATCCAAAGAAATGAAGCTACATTTACTTTCTTAAGCTATAGAGATTATCATAACTTATATGTAAACCAGGAGCTTCGGGAGTTGTTCGTTTGTTTTTCTGCCTGGAACTGGGCATTACCTTAAAAACGAGCTGGGGAAGAGCAGGCCAAGTTCGGGTTGAGTGGGGCATGGCCTGGGCTGCCCAGCACACATGAGAGGGTGAGACTAGTCCCACTGTGTACAGGGAGTGCCCTAAAATATTTTGTGTCTAGGTGGAAAACCCTATAAATCGTTTCGAAAGAGCATGGACGTTAGAAAAAAGTAGTAGTAGTAGTAGTAGTTCAAGGAGACTCGCCTCTAGTGGGCGAGTGTGCCCCATGTGGGCGGTGCTTACTACACATACTCAACGCTCTAGAATAGCAAAGAAATCGAGAAAAAGTCGATGGAGGTCGGTGAGGTATAAGCTGTACTCACTAGATCGTGCTCAAGATAAAAAAATCATAATCCCTTTCCTGAGCGGTTGAGAGACCGGGTACAAGCTCATGACAGCTACAAGGAAAAAAGTGTCAAATGATTACGCTAGGAGGACTCTTCGCTATGACATTGCTTGAAAATATCGGTTTTGGAGGGTGGCAGAAGCTCATGGGCGATAACGTTAAGTTGGCATCACAGAAGCTGAAATTCTGTAGCATCATATGCAAGAAGTGGCCTAACCGAAATATTTGCAAACATCCAAGAGCGATGCTATGGAAGCTTCTGTCGCAAAACTTGTCCATAACGGAAAATACCAGCATGAAAGACTTCTACTTTTGGTGCTGCCGCCAGTTTCTTTCCGATTTTTTTCACTGTGCCATCCAGTGTTCACCTTTGCTTTTATTCAGAACACACTCACCCAAACAGGTGTGGAATGTTCCCTGAGGCTGACAATGAGTCGCTTTGGCATTTAGAAGTTCGTAGTTATGAGTGCTCACACATGGAGTTTTTGCGCTGGAAAAGTATGACTGTTTGACCAAGTAATTTAACCTACCCACCCACATTGTTCTTTTTGTCTAAGTGATTTGGTGAGCAATGAGTCTTTTCATGCTTGTCGCTGGACATTTGGTTATCGTTAAGTACCCCGCCTCTTGAGCTGCTGTTACGTCATTACTTTCCTTTCACGCGTATTTGAATAGGAACAGCGCCCACAACTCAGCCCTAATCACGGGTGCCGGAGAAAATGCGGGGTGATCGAAGTCATCACATTCTGATTTGCTGGAGGAACTTTGAACGCTGAGCAAGCAATGCTCAAAAAACTTCGAGAAACCCTTATTTTGATTGAATCCACAATAATAAACTAAAGTGTGTATTCTGCGAATTCGGCAATTGCTGTCATTTGAATTTTAAAACTCTGTAATTATCAAGGAAAACAGCAGGAAATATTGACGCAATACGACATCTCGCATCTCTGCTTTAAAGAATGTTAGAATGCTGTTCATAGGTCAAACACCAATCCTTGTCACCATCAACTCATTTGTGTGGGCGACCGGGTAAAACAAACTCTTCGCTTCATATTGATACACTCAATATCAGTAGAGTGGTAGTCACAGTTCCATGTGATTTACCTCCTACTTCTTCTACCTTCCTAGGCCTCGTTCATACAGTGTGATCGCTAGATCGCTCGTAACCGGCCTGGAGATTGTTGGCCCTTTTAGGCAACATGCGGGGTCAGACCAGGGTCAAGCGTGGCGTCGAGGAAAATATGCGAAAATACGATCCCCATCCCTCAAAAGAGGGCCTTCTTACGACCTTCCCCCTTGTTCAGGTTCCGTATTTCTGTGGTAACTATCCAGCCAATGCGAGCCAATGCATCAAGGAGATTAGAAGCTTATGGTAAAAAAGTACTGAGCAAACTCCTGACAAATAGGAGAAATAAGAGCCTGCAATATCAGTACTCATATATCAAAACAAGAGCGTCAAGAGAAAAAAAACAAAATTGGAAACTTATATTCTGAAACGAAATAGTGCCGACCATAGGTAATGTGCCCGTACTCTGATGACAAAGGAGAAGGCTTGATAGACATGCAAGCTATGGGACAGAGATAAAGAATGAAAAAACAAGAATAGAAAAGTTAGAAACTAAATAGGAACACGTAATGCGCTCCACTGGGCTCCATCTGATCGCCGCGTCGCTATTGCGGTAGCGACGAGGCGGTCAGATTAGGCGTGATATCTTCCCCATGCTAAATTAGGACATTTTTTGAATACTTGAAACTTTACATAGACTCCACCATCCCAAGTACAGTAAACTGTTTTCTTAATATCTTCCTTGGACCAATCTATTTGCCGCTTGGTTTCTCTAATGGTTGAGTAGTTCTCGATATGGGTATCCAGTCGAGGAAAATTTTGAAAAAAAATTCGAAATTTTTCACTTAAAATATGGTCATAACTTCCTTCAAGCTTAACAATATGAGGGCGATCTTGTCGTCCGAGGTCCGCAAAGTCGTCGTTTTCTAAATACCGCTACCCATACAATATCTTCAAAAAGAAAGAAGTTTTTTCCAGGGAAACGGGTGACGGTTGGGACACACGAATCTAGGCCGTGACCCTGTGACAGCCTGTGGCCTTTGCCCTGTAACATGAATAATTCAAACAATTTGACTATACAACGGAACAGACTTGCAAGGAGGACACCATTTACATGAACAAATTGTCTGAATTATTTAAGGCTTAGGTCAAAGGCCACAGGCTCTTACAGGGTCACGGCCTAGATTCGTGTGTCCCAACCTACACCCCTAGGGAAACTAGTCGAGGAAAATTTTTCGTCGAAGTTACGAGATCTTCTCATTATTCATTGGATAAATGATCCACTGTTTGTAATTCTTCCAGTACACATCTTTGGCTCTCAGCAGACCAACCGGAGGGTGGTTCCAAGTGCTTGCAATCGTAGAAGGATATGAAAGAAGTCTATATACTATAGACTAATTTTTCGTTTTCATCCTATAATTTTTGGAGTGTACATACACGGTGGTACCCGTATTAGACGCCGCTTCCCACACTCACTCGGTGAACTTCGGAGGTGTCTCTGTACGTGGTTCCGGCGAGAGCAGACCAGTTAAAGGGTTATTGGCAGTATTCCACTTTGTTTGCCTCAACTGCAATTGTGCTTGCATATGTTTATTGCTAAACGGTGCACCTCATATTCAACGCAAAAATAGAAGGAGCAAAGCTGTCATAAGTCTTTCGAGATTATGTTTACAATCCAGCACATAATTCAAAAGAAATAAAAAAAAGTGTCAAACGTGTCGAGAAAGTACATTCGAAATGCTTGTTCTATAACGCTTTACATAGGAATAAGTGTCCATGCATCGGCGAGATTCCATAGGCATTTTGATTTAAACTAGTTCCATTCGCTCCACTCCAACACAGCAGTTTGTCACGTCGCCGTGCAATTTGCCTCCCAAATTGCCGCTTGCAAGACGAGCCACAACCCCTTACGCACACCGCTGTTCTCTTACGCCGCGGTCATACTTTACGTGTCTGCGTCAATTCGACGCTGGTGCCGGTGCCGGCGTCAATTGACGCACACACGTAAAGTATGACCGCGGCCTTATCGGTAGTGTCGTTGTAGTCCCAGGAAGTTCCTGATATAATACTTAGGATTGCTGTTGGAGAGCTTACTGAAGTGTAGCAAGTGTGATGAAAGAGTCTAATAGACCGATCAACATTATTCTGATTAAACGAAATCGAGTTAGTGGCATTATTACATAAACTAACATATTGACATAGGACTCGCAGCATATCCCGTACTTAGTGGCATGGTGGTTTCTGGTATCGCTGCTCAATCATCTATACTTTTACAGGCGGCGTAATAAGGAAAGCTAAGTTAATGTCGTCGGTAAGTGCACATTAAACGGAATAAATCCCACGGTATCTTAATGAGTACCTGTTCATTTGATGAAGGTTTGAAATGCCTATTGATGAATGAATAGCACAATATACGGATAGTATCCGTCCTCTTACATTGATACACAAAAACAAGTGGATTTATTCAGCAAGAGTGACATTTGGTGGGACAAAGAGCAGGCAAGAGAAACGAGTTCGAAAGCTTTTGAAGTGGGAAAAGGCACAGCGCGGGATAATTTGATCGATAGTTGAATGTGAAAGTAGAAGTGCTAAGTACAGAGTGCCGTAGAGGGGAAAATAATATATAATTTATTTACTTATAGGGTTGGCGTTGGAAACGCAAAAAACGAGAACGTCTGAGAAGTAGTCGATTGCTGTGGGTTACCGAGCGGGTTATTGCCGTTGGGATGTGAATGCATATTCGCGGTAGGTTTAGCTTGGAAGCAGCGAGTCTCTCAGAACATGAGATTTTCCACCTATGATAACTACATTTTTCAAACTATGTTGTTCTGTTTGATGGCCGCACAGGATAAAGTGACTGCAACGGTGATCAGCTTCCCCTTCCAAATACAAGTTGCGTTTTCCTCCCTCAACGGCCACGACTGGACCAGCATTATTTGGGAGAATATCCTCCATCATAATGTGTCAGGGCAGCTGTTAGTTTGACCAATAGTATAGTTGGATCTATAAAACTAAATAAATACTTGGCGAATGTCTCTGCTCAAATTACTCTGAAGGTAACACTGCGTGGCTGCTCAAAGAGTACTTTCGAACAACCTTATGTAAACACTGTATTTGGTCAGTCGGCAACCCCACGGACTCAAGTCGGTCAAGTTTCTGCTTTATCGGAAAGTCACCTAGCGGTCACTTTTGAATTTTCCTCCTCGACAGACATTTTTTACACGCTTTTGCCTTGTCCGCTATTCCAAGGTCTCACCATCAATATCGGCCCATAATATTGAGCAGGTTGAGCAATACTATGGGTGTCTAATGTAATTTCTAGGCTAATCGTGGCGCAGTACTTCCGGCTAGTCTCTTCACGGTGCTATCGCAATGGGGGGGGGGGGCATCCCACTACTGGACCTTTTTTACCCAAGGTAGGAAGGGGAAGAGAGCCCCTCTCTTCCTCCTTCAAGGCTTAGGCAAAAATATACGCTTGGATGTGCAGAGTGACCCCAAACATCTCTCAAAACTACTTAAAGGACCCTCTTCACCACCAAAAATGTTTTTGACGCTTCAAGCCAATGAACACGCATATTTTCAACGATCTACAAGGGGGAAAAGCTCGAAGGCACCCCTCTGAATCCAAACCCCACTCAAAATGTACAGCCCGAAGGTCTACGACCGCCCATAGCATATGGGATCCCTCTTGAGCCGCGGTCATACTTTGCGGTGCCGACGCCAAAGCGTGGCTGCGTATCTCTGCGTCTGCATATGCCACCCTGCCTCGTTGCCTGCGTCATCTCTGCATCTCCCCCATGCCACTCCCCCTTGCTGCTTGTGAACGCAGCCACGCCCTGTCGGCGGTAAGTATGACCGCGGCCTTACCCATTTTACAGCCTATTTGGTTTGCGTCTACCGCTATATCGCTTAACTGCGTGTCTCAGCTTTCTTTTCATCTTTCATCGCCTTCTCTTTTAATACCTTCGGTTACTGCTATAAGCCCTATTTAATTCGTGACCAGGTGCGTCTCAGTTTTAAACAGCTAATAATTGCTAAACTCTCGAAAACTCATAAGTGAAATTGCGAAAGGAGATAGAACAAGGAGATAATGGAGAAGGGACGTCACACTGCATTAAAATAAAATGATGGGCGACTAGGCACAACTACAGCGCGTCGCAGCATGGATCACGGACACGGTGTCGTTTCGTCGGAGATGGCGTCACGAAATGTGGAAGCAACCGTTTCTTGCAAAGTTCGAATGCAATAAAGAAATTTTCTTTACAAGTTTATCTTTTTCTTTTCGGTTTTGTTTATCAGCTTCTTTTCTAAGCACCCGTGGACTCTTCTCTAAGTGTAAGAACTGTGGTGAGTCGTGCATTAGCGAATCTTTAGTACCACAGTAGTTTGAGAAAGCTTCCAGCTAGCACAACTTGGAAATAAAGGCCGAGTAATCTCACTTGGCGTTGTCCTCAAAAATTGCAATATCGTGTTGCAATAAGTTGTCAGTTATATTTACTGGCTATCGATAAAAACTGCATGCACGAGTACCCCTGCACTTAGGTATGGAAAACAAGAATTTAGAAAAGGAAATGGTGCCGAAGAGTGAGCACACGGAACTGTGATGAACGGTAGAAGACTTCGTTTGACAATATGTACGAGTACTAACGTTTTTTCTACCGCTCGTCTTATCGACGGAAGTCGTGCTGATCCTTTTCCATATTGACAGCCCAGTCTCTTAGAAGTCCTTATCGCTCGTTCTTTGCGACACGTATCAGTGCCAGAATCCATCGATTCACAGAATATTACTGTACTGCTCCTGGTAACCCACTTACATGAATTCTCCATACGACAAACAGCAAAATAGAAGGTGTACACGAAGCTTCCTTCATCTAAAGACTCGTCCACGGAAAAAATGAGTTTTTCTGTCACCCATATACTTTTGTTCTATTGCCCTAACGTGGGCCTCATGCAAAGCTCCAAGCGAAAAAATGTGAATCTGGCTAAGTGACGGTACCAAAAAGTTTCGGCAGGGTGGGCGGGATTCCAACTCTCCGTTAGCAACCGCGGCAGCCGACGGGACGGGGCTTCGAATCGGAGGCCCCGCCCACCCGGCCGAGAATTTGGGGACCTCTGTCTAGCCAAATTCTCACTTTATCGCGTAAAACTTTGCAGCGGCCCTTATTAGGCAAATACAACATGAATATATGGGTAACAAAAAAAACTCAATTTTTCCTAGACGATTCCTTTGAAGGAAACGACCACGGGAATCCAGATAATTCTGCTACTCATTCATTAATCTTGCATTTGCGTACTAAGGGAAGCATGCAAAGTTTCACAAGGAAAAATAGGAGAATCCGTCTGTCATAGGGCCATGTCAAAGTAGCGCCGTGTGGTCACAGTCACCTTTTGAAGCCTAGCGGGACACTGACGTGGTCAGAGTGAGATGCAGCTCGACATTAGTCACGAAGATTTTAAGTGACGACGGCTGCCCAATTGCTGCTTGGCGCGAATTTAGACAAGCTGTTCTTCCAGTTTCTCAAATTCTGCATGGGAGCGAAGGAAATTTCTCGTTTCTTTTCGGGTTTCCGTTCGTGCACTGTATCTGGCAGAGTGATTTGGAAAGTAATCAGAGGTGATATCGCAAGGAGGGGGGAGGGGGAGGGGGAGGGGAGCATCCCTGTATGAACATTATTTACCACACACACATTTTACAAGACACTTTAATTACATTGACCATTACACTTGCATTTTACCTGGACAGGGCTTGAGCAAAAATATTGGGTAGTCGAAAGAGTTTTCCCGTTTTTTTAAATACGCGCTTTTTCCCTTCAAACTGCTTTCCAGCAATCCTTCTGTACATACACATGTAGTACAAGTCCACACGCATATATAGGTAAGAGGTTAAGGTTATCCGGGAGATGTCTTCCATCTCCCGGATAACCTTTTTTCGGCAAAAAATAAATATATCAAGAGTACTTTCGGGGCCTTCTACTATATGATTTCAAATGTGGCCTCTCGGCAAACGAATTCAGTTGTCGTATAAACGCCGTATTCGAGGGGGGTCCAATGTCTGAACTTGTGGCACAACTTTGGTTCAACCGCTTTCGAGAGGGCAACTACAACGTCAAAGATTCTGACCGGTCCGGACCCCCATCGGAGTTCGACAACGAACGATTGCGGGTGGTGGCTTGCAACACTATACTAACAGCAGACATATACTGTCAGCAGCCGTATATTCCGGTCGCGAAAATCACAGAGAAACGTCCGAACCATGACAGGATTATTTTCTACACAATAATGCTCGCCCAAATATTGTAAAAGTGACTCGCCAAAAATCTCAAGCTTGGATAGGAATTGCTACCCCATGCACCTTATAGACTGATCTTCCTCCATCGGACTATCACCTTTTCCTTTCCCAATCTAACGCCTTTCAAATGACAACCTTCGATAATGAAGATGACATGGAACGGTGGTTGTGCAACTTCTTCAAATCAAAGCTAGGACAGTTCCATGCGGATGGCATAGCAAATTTGCCTGAAAGGTGGCGAAGAGTAGTAGAGCAAGATGGTGATTACCCTGTTTCATAGTATGCTCTGTGTTTCGTAATAAAGTGTAAAAATGAATTGCTTGAAAAAACGAAAAAATCTTTTTCGACCACCCAATATACGCCTGACGTGAGTGTGCAGACTGACAACAAAGAGGAGCAACTCAGAGGATGAGTGGAATTTTATCCTCCGAAGATAACTGCGCAATTCGGAAACGTCACGCGGTTTTCCAAAACATGTGTCAGAGAGTTGACCATTAAGGTCATCTGCTGGTCCCTGAAACAAAAGGTTAATCGCAAAAAAATTGCGTTTTGCCCTAGTGGATGTCACAGTGAGCGGAAAGCTCCACAGCCGTCAGATTGGGCATAAGAGAGTAGAAAGCATGGCTGAAAAGAGAAGCACTCGCGAGTCGCTAGTCTGAAGGAATCCACGAAAGGAAACGGCCGAATTACCAACATACAGCACACATAACCGCTTCACTACACGGTGTACAACGGTATACATCGTGGAGTGGAACCCCTCTTTTTCCAATTCTAACCAGAGAAAGGACTGAGGAGGTAAAAGTTAGTAAAGGATAGGGACGATTGGGCTTTTCAAAATTTCCAAGTGCCTCACTCCAAATGACTTCCTTCGGGCTTCACTTTATAAGGGCGCAAATTCGAGATCTACTAGATTCTCGCTTCCTGAGGACCACTTAGGCTCACCATATCTTCAAAGGCAGTGTTTGGGGAAATTCGGCAGAAAGGTAAAAGAAGTAGTGAATATGAAAGTCGAGATGCCCAGTTACAGGACACTGAAGAAAAAACGGATGGAAATGGTCAAAGACATGAGAAATAGGACCCTTCCCCACCGTTGATTCCCGACGTGGAGCCTTCCCGTGAAGCCGCGGGTAGTCCGGACGAATTTTCCATTGACGTGTTGCCATGTCCTAAACACGAAGGGAGTTCGGAAATAAGGAAGCATCCTTTTTCTGGAGTGCGCTTAGCGCCAAAACTGTGAAAGCGGGCCGCGATACCGTCAATTCCCACCCCAGCCAATCGGTAGCTAGGAGGCGGACCGAGCACAGTAAGGCGGCTCGAGCAGAAAAGGCCGCTGCTGCCACAGCTCGGGGGCGCGCCCTTCGTGAGGATTTCGCCGCAGATAGGCTTTCCAAACCCGTAGTTTTCGAGTGAATGACTCGTCTTAGGGATTCCTTATCAACCACATTACCCCTAACACTGTCTTTCAAAAACAACGAAGTTGTTTCGAAGGAAACTAGTCAAGGGAAATTTGCCTCCGGCGTAGTGGCGAGATTTTCACAATTTTTTTTTGGAAAAAATGATCCGTCATGTTTGCAGTCCTCCAGTGCACATCCTTTGCTCTCAGAGGACTAACGGGATGACGACTAGCATTGTTCTGCCTCGCTGCGGGATGCTCTACACATGAGGATTTCTTACACATTTTAGGTGATTACAAACGCTGTTCCGCGCACAGTGGTTTTGCTAGCGCCAATTCACGTGAAATTTCCAAGTGACAATAAAATTGGATATTAGTTTCGGATTTGAACCAAGCTAATTAGTTTTATCACATCCTCCCTTTCCACTGAGGGTCCTCATCCAGGGTCAAGCCTCCGTTGTGAGAACATCGACAGGGGGTCGTATTCGGCCCGCTGTGGGTCGTAATCGTGAGGTAGACAGTGATCAGCGGAATTTTTCAAGCTGAGGTCCAAAGTGTAAAGAGGAGATGTGATTAAACTGACTAACTGGGTTCAAATCCGAAACTGATATTCAATCTAATCTTCGTTTGAGTGCGCGAAGGGACAGAAAGTAGCACCTCACAAATAGGAAACAAGGTAAGGCAAAAAATTCTCAAGACAAATGCTCAAGACTTCTTGTAGAGAAGAGAGCGCATGGACAACGCAAAAAATTGACAGAATGAAAGGCTAGGCTGATCCCTCGGTCCTCCTGGAACTGTGAACTGTGAACAAGGTGTCAAGCTTCTGCAACAAACGCTCGTAACTTGTATTGTGGGGCGAGCTTGATACGTGATACCTTGTTCACAGTGCACAATTCCAAGACGACCACGGAAAATGTGCCCTGAAACTAATGGATCGTCGATGGAAACCTTATGTATGGCGCGGTCCGCTGCGAAGACGGCCAATGTCAATAGCCTTTTGGTTGGTGCGCTGGCACCGAGACCACATACACTAGACATCCGAAGTTCACCGATCAGCCGTGGGAAGCGGTATCTATCGATGGGTACGAGCGTGGATGAATACTCGAGGAACTATGGGATGAAAAGGAAACATTCGCTGATATCGGCTTCTTTCATAACTTAATACTATTAAAAGAGCTTAAACTGCTACTGGCGGGTCACTATAAGGGCCGATATGAGTTTGTATAACCAACAATGTGGATGAAATCCTCATGCGCGGCGCACCCCGCAGCGAGGCCGGCTAACGCCAGTCGCCATCCAATTAGATCTTTAGGAGCAAAGAATGTGTACTGGAGGCATTTCGGCCACAATGGATCACTTTTCCCAAAGATACGTGGGAAGATCTCGCCACTTCGATGGAAAAATTTTCCTCGTTTGGCTTCCCTCGAAATAACTTCTTCCATTCTAGAAATATGGCATAGTTCAAGTAGTCATTGGGAAGCGGCAACATCACAGACTCCGGGCAACAAGACTGCACTCATAGTTAGGCTTGTAGGATGTTACGAACATTTGAGGTGGAACACCTTGAAATTTTCTAAAGTTTTCCTTCACTAATAACGCATATCGAGAACTACGCAACCATCGAGGAAACCGAGCTGCTAATAGAGGTCTGAGGAAGCTATTAAGAAAACGGTTTACAGTACTATGAAAGATGAAGTGTAGATTAAGTTTCAAGTAATCAAAAACTCAACAAACAAAAATTCAAAAAATGTCTAAATATAGTATGGAGAAGATGATGCGCCCCATATGGTCGCCGTGTCGCTAGCGCAATAGCGACGCGACTATCGCAGTAGAGCGCACTACATGGCTCCTTTTTGGTTTCTAACTTTTCTATCCTTACTTTTTTCATCCTTTGTCCCTGCCGCATAACTTGCTAAACTTTTAGGCCTTCTCCTTTGTCATCAGAAAACGAGCACATTACCCTCGCTCGGCGATGCTTTCGTTTTTGAATATGAGTATTGAATTTTGTTAGGTTCTTATTTCTCTCAGACGCTTTTGTTTTGGAATATACTTACTGAGTTTTGTTAGGTTCCTTTTTCTCTTAATTCTTAGGAGGAATGGCCTCATTGTTTTTTTCACCGTAGGCTCTTATTCTTCTCGGTGAATCGCATTGACCGGGTAGAAACTACAGAAGTAGCGGAACGTGAATAAGGGGGGGGGGGGGGGTGGAAGGAGTCGTATGGAGGCCCCCTTTTGGGGGAGGGTCGTTTTGAAATTTTGTCGACAGCACGCTTGACCTTGCCCTTAGCCTGTGCAACCATTAACCCATTGGAGCCCGCGCATGTTCTGCGACTAGCAGCCGCGTGGAACCGCCCCGCCCGATGGAGCGTCGCGACTGCAGCTCTTATATATGGGCTACATGGGCTGTTGTGGCTGGTTTTTGGAAAGTGCTCGTATTTTTGCAGGAAACGCGGAGGGGAGGCAAAAATCTATGGATTACGAAATCTTGAGCTATGTTGCGATCTCGCGCACTTTCTGCTTCTGTCTGCACCCTGTCCGATCTCCCTCATCCATTTGTAGTTTGGTAGGATGGGTAGAGATGAAGAACCTGGATTCCTGATCAATCAGAGTACGCATTTAGCCTTCTCCAGTGACCCAGCACAATGGAATCTTCTGGAGAACACCTGGAGGATCATTTCTACCACCTTCTTATCGAATTGGACGAAGGGACCGAAATAACACAGGATGAGTCCGCTGATGAATCGCTTCTCCATTACAAAGCCGGCTCCGAAGATTATCGGGGAATGGGAAACAACTGGTCCAATACTGCTACCATTCACGACCGATGAATTTTTAGTGGATTGTATGGACCTGCTACTCATGTGTAATTGCAGTGAGCCTGTGGATTTTTACAATCTCTCTCTCAATACAGATATGATGGATCTCATTGTCAAGGAAGCAAGTAGATATGGGAAACAGAAGGCCGAAAATAGAGGAGCAACTTTCCAGGAGATGACAGAAGTCGAGAGAGAGTTTTCGGGGATTTGTCTCTAGATGGGACTTGAATTTGCCGCGTCCTCATGATTACTGGAGCCATAGACCAGCTTTAAGCGGACCTTCGCAAGTTGGACACGTAATGGTTATACGGGGTTATGTGAAGTTTCTCACCTGCTAGAGTTTCGTAGGACAACTTTTTGTAAACCTATTTGTAAAACGATAATCATCACCAACTTCAAGGAGTATTTTCTTTGTTAGCTGTATTCCTTTGAAAATGTTTCGAGAACAATATATTTTTGTGACCCACAACGAAGGCTTATTCATTTAGCCCAGCTCAACATGATAAACAAAACTTGTTCAATAAACGCAATTAAAAAGAAAAATCAAACCATTTGATTACAGCAGCCCACATGTGGGCTACTTGGTCCCACGCGGCCGACAAACTGCCCAAATATGGGCTGCATGGTGTCGAATGGGTTGATCCCTGCTCACATCAACGACTACGACCTTCTCCAGTGAACCAAATACGACTCTCAGTCGAGGTGCGACGGAGGCTTTACCCTGGCCGGAACTATTAGATTGTACCAAAAGTCTTGTAATATTTTTCTAAAGACATCAATAACTCCTGCTTACTTCGAGACAGATCTGGGTGGTTCAGGAATATGGTAGAAAGTTCTCTAGGCTTTCTAACAAATTATATATTGAGCCGTCGAATCCGTGGAGAAAGCTACATGCCCGTAGTCGACACCCACCAACACGCGGTATCATCTACTATGAGTGGACTTGCGGCACCAAAGCGACGGAAGCTTACGACTCCATCAACGCTGCATTGGGCAAAGGATGTGTGAGCTATGACACCGTGCGCCGCTGGTTCATCATCTTCAGCAACGGCGAGATTGACATGGAAGGCAAACCGCGCTCAGGACTGTGCTACTTCTGGGACGCGAAAGGAATGCTTTTCCACGAGGTGCTGGACAAAGCGAGACGGTCGCCGCTGCCGTATACACCCGCCAGCTCCAGCAGCTCACCATCACTGTTCGAGAAAAGCGCCAGAGAAGGTCCGCGGTCACCCTCCTTCATAACGACGCCCGCTCCCACGTAGCGAAGCGTACCCCGGCCAAACTACAGGAGCTCGGCTGGGATGTCCTGCCCAGCCGCCATACACTCCATACATTGCCCTTCTGACTATCACCTTACTCATCCTCTTGAATCCTTCCTGGCCAAGAGAAAATTCGTTGATTATGACACGCTCGCGGCGATCGCTGACTTCTTCGACTCCGAATTCTGGGAGGAGAGAATCAACGATCTACCTTCGTAGTGGCAGAGTGCTGCCGATAACAATGGTGGATACGTTGTTGCCTATTTGTCGTTTGTTGGTAGAAGTAATAATAAAAGGTGGTAATCGAAAAAAATCCTTCAAGACCTTTGGTACAACCTAATATTGTATAATCTCGTGCTGGTAAGCAATGCAATTCGGCTTATACAATGACTTGCGGAGGCTAGCAGATTAACAAGTCAGACAACAAAACATTTAAGAAACTTTGCTTAATGGTTGCTTACACGTCGGACTATCGGAGGCCGTGCACACAGGCCACGGAGACGGACTATGGACAAAACACGAAATAATCGCAGGTTTATGAATAAGTTAAATCTACATACATATATTATACGTTGTTTGAAGAATGACTAGCAATAAGATAATAAAGCTATGGGAATACACTAATAAAAGTGAGAATGAGGCTTCCGACTCTACTCGTGTAGAGTCTGAAGAGAATGGAGATCGAAGCCCATCGAATGGATGGAAGACTAGAACAATGATGTACAGATGGATGACTAGAAAGAGATAAGCCATGGAATAAATTTCTTCGACAACGAGCCGTTTCCTAATGGCTCAGACAGGGAGCCGCACCCGGGCGTTGTCGATTTGAGAACAGAAAGCCTAGCCAAACTGTAATAATTATGCAAATGTAAGTGAGACAACTGAGGGCAGATTGAGGCTCTGCCAAAGCACGAACTCACAAAAATGTGCATGTATGAGCGGAGAAAGATGCATCGGAGATTCGGGTCGAGAAGAAATCAAAAAGTCTATGGAGAGATCCAAATCGATCAATGTGAACTAAAGAAGCTATAAACACAATAAGTAATATACATAAATAGGAAAAAAGTAAAGGAACAAAGCATATCAAATAGGTCGCGATATCTGAGCTGTATCTCTCAGTATCACTTCATATGGCACAAGAATTCCGGCTTATTGAATGACTCAAGTCACAAAAATAATCATGTGGTGGCGCTAACCCCTCTCAGTACAAAACTGGGAGACCTTGCACCTCACACGGACACGGACATACAAATCGAAGATGATAAGGCAAATGGATTAAGAGAAATACGTCCAGAATAACCATTAAAACTATAACGTTCGGCGACACCATGACCTATCAGAGCTGTTCGAAGACCGGCGTAGGCGGCAAAGGGGATAAGACCTGAAAATCACGCGAGTAGTGGGAATCAAAAGGAGTAGCTGCGTTACAAAAGGTAACCTCATTACCTGCTCATCGAAGCAGTGGTTGCTGCCGCTACTGATGGTACTCGTTTCATCGTCGGCCTTCTGATCATGACCTCTCCGTCTGGCATTCATAAAGAAATTGGCTACTGTCGTTGGATCCAGTCCAAGCTGCTGGCTGATCGTCAGTTGCATCTCTCGCGACGGTCTCTTCGTTTCTCTGAAGATCGCCTGAAAAGGCGATATTGTCCCCTACAGCTGCGAATGCATCAATGAGGATACAGAAAATTCTTTTATCAATTGCCGTTCAGCAAGCGTCTGATTTCTGGGGACTTTCTGCTTCCAACCCACAGTTGGCTTCAGGAAGCCTCCAATTCAGCTACTCAGTGATATTTTTAGATACCAACGGCATTTTCCTTGAAGAGGTGATAACTATGATGAGTACAAAGAGGTCATCACATTGAACAAAAAAGGAGAGACCAGTATTTGCTAGCATGTAGGGAAACACAACTCTACAAGGAGCGAGGCAAGCAAAGTGCTACGAGTTTCAACCTCCTGCTATAAAATCATCGGAGCCTCTTCTTTGCGTTTTCAGCGTTCAAGAGGGAACAGTTTTTCAGGTGAGTATTGCAGTCCTTTCCACGAACATGTATAAGGTGCCCAAAAAAGGTCCACTATGTTCACACGAACTACTGAACGTAACTCTGCCATACACCGCGCAAAGTGATAGGTTGTATGATGGACACCATGTGGAGCATCCTGAAGGTCATATTTCGAAGCAGAGAGAAACCTTCGCTCACGAACCTACTGCATCAAAACCAACTTATCTACCACCGTATGAGCCGAAGACCAGCGTCACTTGCGTCAACTTAAAGCATGTACGTAGGCTTCTAGGTCCAGCTACTGCTGTAAAGCTTCTGCGTGGCCACTGAGCTGATTATGAAAAACCCCATTTTAAGTGGTAGTTAGCTACCCTGGCAGAGCCTTCCTTTTTGATGGGATAAAACATATCAAGAATGCCAGGGATAGAAACAGGATGCAGCGGTGGAAAACAGAGAGGGAAAATATCTTCTTTTTTCGTTCCTCCTTCTTTGATTAATTCAATATCCCGCCTTCACTCCTCTCCTTTCTTCAGGCTTTCCGCGGCACTCGGCCGAATTTGTTCCCTCCCCCGTGAGGATTATCTCCATTGTTGGGCCAAAACAGAGGGCGGCTTTTCATTTTAGCCATTTCAAACAGCTGACAGTTAAGGGAAGCATAAAATTTTAACGACATTCACGGGAATGGAATACGCTAGCCAGCTGAAAGAGCAAAGACATCGTTTCGCTGATCACGGAAGTCTATTAAAGGCATCGGGAGTAGTGCGAAGAAAGTGAGATTTGGGAGTGCATGTTCTCTGAAAGAAACCTTCCAATCCAGAAGATTTCATGTGTAACGAAACTCGCATCGAAAACCGCAGCACGGCAAGTGGTTCTGCAGTTCATCAGCAGGGCGAGTTGCTGGCGAAGGCGGAACAACGTCAGTGGCCGCCCCATTCAGCCTCTCACCCGTCTGCAGTCTACTCTCGGCTAGTGACGCAAAGTGGTGCGAGAGAGAAGGGGGAGGGGAGTTCGGGTTCCTAGTTCTAGTTTTTTCGCCGTTTTATTTTGCGCTTTAACTGCATTTGTTACTTCTACAGCCCATGGGTGCACGTTTGTACTCAAGGTTGACGTATCCTTTCCTCCATAGAAGTTGCACATACCAAACTATACTTCACCAAACCCCGTGTGTGTCCATTTACATTTCTGGTCTACTGTTGCCCGACCTACATAGCAAATTCGCTCACCGAGCTGCACATAATCACCACCAGGCTAAATACACAAGCTATGTGCGGCGACTAGCGGACACTTCCCTACTTCTGTTTAAATATCCGCAATCTTTCTGGGCACCGCTCTTACGCTTACTAAGTTGTAATTGAACAGTAGTCTGATATCGCTTAAATTTGCAAATAAATATACTGAAATTAAATTGAACTTCAAACAAAAAAAGGGGAACAGGTGGTGATAGGCAGCACTACTTTCCATTCGCGCAGTTTAGTGATCAAACCCCGCATCAACGCCTAAGTCTCAATTGGTATCCATACTCGTGTGGTAGGATGAAATGCATACTCAAACATTTACTGCCCCGGAAGTCATTGTGGAGACCAAAACGCATTCACCTACTAGTAGGGTTCTGCATGAAACTAGAATACGTGACGTTTCAGGCAACGAAGGATTGATTAACGTCAGAAATCTTATCCTTTTTATTCCTTCGAATAGAAAGCAAATATTTTCAAACCAATTCAAGTGAAACAACTGCACAGATATGCAACACATCTGCCTCACATCCAAAACTGTGAAGCTGTTTTCATGCGCAGTCTGCCTATACAATGAACTGCGGAGTCTGCTGATGCGCATCAGTCACTTGCCCTCCTGAGCGAGACTAGTGCCTACCGCATGACCCCGTGGATGAGAAGCCTCGTCGGACTAGTCGTGATTCCCTAGAGGGCGCAGTGAAATCACCCCTTGCCCTCCACCTATAGCAGCATTAACAACAGCTGTGTATGAAGTGCCTTGAGTAAAAACTTTTCTCATTTCACAGTTCAAAACAGAGGAATAATCGACAATCGAAGTCGTGACCCGATGAACCAAAAAAAAATGATAGCAATAACAGAAAAAAGAAAATTTCCTTGACTTGTGGACCTAACGGGCGGCGGTCGGCATACTTTGAACATTCCTTTCCTTTCAGGATATGGAACATATAAACGAAAAGTAGCGCAATTATCCAAAAACACTTCCTAGTGCCCGCGTTTCTTCTTAGAATAACTCCCAAATATTGTGATGGTAAGGATGCTTCATGAGAAACTACATGATATCGAGAAAATCAGGGAAAGCTGCAGAAGGATAGCTATGTCTTCAAGGGAATGCAACCGTGGCTCACCAGTGTGTCCATCTCACCGATAGAAAAGGTTAATTATGGAGTCATCTCTGACATGGCTGCATCGAGATAATGAAAAAAACTACAGCTTGTTCCCTTCATCCTCCCAGGTATTTCCGACTGCGAGTGTAGAGAAATAAAAGAAGTATAAGGATCTTCAAAGCTTTTTGACTCCGATAAAAATCAAAGATAAAGATTGGAGCATATGTGGGAATAATACATATATGCCATTCGGTGTTTGTCACAAGAACAGGAAAACGAGAAGATGACACACAACTCTCTCTTTTGGATACACGTGATGCTTGAAAAAGTGCAAATATTCCAGGAGAAGTAAAGCTTACATTCGAATTAAACGGAAATCAGTACACACAACTGTTACAAGAATATTGAGTTATGGGTAGGAGCTTCGGTGTCGCGTGGGACGCAAACCCGCACTCCATGCTTTCCGGGCATATGGGGTAACCCATTTCACTACCGCCACCTTTTCTTCTTTACTCTCTTCTCAATGGCATGTACAGTAGCGCTCAAAAGTCTTCGGCCAAACACTTTTTTGTCATATCTTTTTTTCTACTTGACCAAATTTGACAAAATTTTAATATGTGGTGCCTGAACCTATTGTCAACATTTTCTCCTACCTGAATGCCGCTTGACACTTTTCATGATTTTTTACAAGAATTTACTACAAGACCACCGAAAAAAGGTGAAAGGCTTGGTCAAGAAAAACGGCTTTCTCTACAAAAATAAAACCCGCAAGCCTCAGAAAACATTAATATTCTGTGGAAAGGCCACGACTTTTGATGACAGCGGCACAGCGACGGCATAGGGATGGCACTCCAAAAACAAAAATTGCATTTAACCACGTAACTTACACCGTTGAGCGCCAAAATAGTATATTAAGTATGCAGTGTCTCCAAGTACAACATACTAAAATTTCTCTTAGATCGGTCCAGTCGCAAAAAAGTTACAAGTGAAAAACCCAAGTGAAAGACCATCTGGTCGAAGACTTTTGAGCGCTACTGCATATACAGCTTATCGACACTCGCACGTTTGGTTGGGAAATATCAGGCAGCGAACCGTATGGTAACCGCAATAAGCATGGAGTGTGGGTTCAAGTCTCGACCGAGACCAAAGCTCTTGCCCATAACTCAGCATCCTTGCAACAACTTTTGCATCACGGGTTGTGACGAAAACCAGCAGCCAACAAATAACAAAATATCAAAATAGACTAAGTGTTGGTGTCAGATCTTTCGAAATGGAAAAACATAAGCAAAGCAGCTGTCTGTGTTCTGTGGAGGTACTACTTTCTTGTGAAATTCTCAATACATTGGTGTCCTTCTTTATGTGAAATACTCTATCATATCTGACTTTGTAAAGGCAACTAACAAAACTATTGCTCCTCCTCATACAATCGAAGGAGGGTTATGAGCTACTTCAATGCGCTACCTTTCACATTTTGATTGCGATGACAGACAGACAAACAAAACTGAATTAGGGGGTTTTTCTTCAGTATGCAGATAATTGTAGGTGGGCGTGAAAAGAGCAGAATTTCCTCGTAATTACTGAGAGATCCCGCCCTTACTGGCGCTTCCTGATCACATAAAGGACATTTCAGATATTTGACCTCTCTTTCAGAAGACCTCTCTAGAACATAGTTGATGCCGCTGAAAAAAGCGAGTCACATGAGAAAAAAAGACACGAACCTGCAACGTCCTTCGCTGGATGTCAGTGAATACCAAACGAGGCTTTTTAGGAGGCTGAGGCTGGGTGTGTTGCACTTGCTGTTCTTCTTTTCGTTTGCAAGCTGAAATATAACAGCTCAGATGTGAAAGCTGCGGAACAAACTTGAGCTAGTGGAAGACAAATGGCTCGTAAGAAGCATGCATGAATCAGGAAAAGGAATGGGGGCATTTACGCCGATTGATGTGCGCTATTCCGAAAAGTTCATTGTGAACAAACTCTGCACATTTCGTTGTGGCTCTCAGCATTGTGTCGAGGAAATTCTCAATCTCGGGCCGATGCTTGCTTCACTGCTTATGCCGATACAACCCCCTCCACTCCTAGTACGTGCACGCCTTTCGCGTCAAAAAGCCCTACCACGGAGGGATTGCATAGACGAGAGAAATGCAGCAGTACATTACATATTCGACCTGTTGGTAACCATCCCCTCACTTTAGCTGTTCTTACGACCTTCCTCTCCATCGAGCACAAAAGCGACACATTTTTTGAGGATTCCCTGAAGTAATCTGGTGGTGCCACAACTATTTGCAAGGGCCACGGATCTCGTTCACGCTAGACTAACTTTTCATCTTGCCATAAGTCAAAGCGAGCACATTCCTCTTATATTTTCACTGCACTAATTTTCTTTAATTTTTGAAGTAGGTGGGTTCACTTTATGTTAGCCCTGCTGCAGCTGCATACACAACTAAAAGTACATGAAAACCTTCTAATGCAGATTGAGAGAGGAACTTCCTGTCGCTGTATTCCTGACATTATTTAGGCAGTTAATAATGAAAGCAAATCTCCATTTTTGCGAAGTCTGCTTGGATTTAGGTGAGAAGTGGCGAGAAAAATGTAATAACTACCCATTTACGGATTACATACTTCCTTATAGTGAAAAAGCAACGGTCCTTATAGTGAAAAAGCAACTTTTCTCCCTGACTTGAAGTCTTCACCGAAAAAAATTTGCATAAACAACTTTATATTCTTTCTGTGTGCTGATAACTTTACATCCAAACGGCCAATTCACCTGAACACCTCTACCATCCTTGCTAAGTGGCGTTTCTTTCGTCACAGGTACATAGTCTCGTTCTTTACAATTCTTCGCAGCTGCTGAATGAGAAGAAATCTTCCAAAGCACTTATGTCATTCTACCGGTCAAGAAATTGTTAGAAATCAGCTTCATGCAGTGGTTCAGTGGTTTATTCAGCTTCATGCTTATCTGGAAGCACTGATTGCGCGGGTATGTGACAGTCCTACAGACAACATTACGATCCAGGCATCTGTTCATTGCTCAGCTTGGCCCTCTTTTCAAAATCGCTTTTGCATCCTTTTGTTGATCCAGAAATATGAGGAACGATCTATGAAAAATGAAATAACCACACCACCCTTCTTTCGCAACATATATTTTTAAAGTTCATCCTTCGAAATAAGCCTTATCAACTGAAATCTTCAAAACGCAGCTCAACGCGCAAATGATTGATTACAGCCGATAACTCAGTGGTTCAGAAAAGCACGGTGAGTAGTGAATATATTCACCACCAATGGCAATTAGGCGACGGCCTCCGCTGCGATGGCGACGGTTGCCGCGACGGCTTGATTGTTAGTGCGCTAAGCAGCTTGAGCGGTTAGTTATTACGCGCTTGGACCCGAAAATGATTGCGTGAGCAATTGGTCTTCTCACTCGTGAACGCTCACTATTGCTATTCCTCCCGTCATCACCACCTCAATTATCTTGGCAACCGCCAAAAAGGGCACCGGAATCTGATAAAGTCAGCTGTCTGGCATAGTGATAGCATGCCTTTCCCTGAAGAAACACTACTCCGGGGATGGGCGAAGCCTGTCAGTCAGTGAATCGTACACGATGAAATGGCTGCAACTAATCCCACTTAAGTTTTCAGGGATAACCTAACAAAGCTACGTTCATAATTAGTAGAACAGCTCTGCTCGTGCCAAAATAGCCTAGCAGGGACCTGAACGATTCAAGCAGTCCCAGCCTTCCCCGCTGGTCATTTCTTCACCATTGCACTTGCCATTATTAGTACTGCGCTTGCCATTATTAGTACTCATCCGCTGCCGTGGGGAATGTGAGAATGACATTCAAACTATCACAAGGAATCGGGCAACCGGCGAACTCTAGAAAAAGCTACCATTCCCGTGTGGGGTGCTCTGATCAACCTCTCGTAAATCCACAGGAAATGAGCAGTTTACCCACGGTTTTTAGATAAGGGAATGACGACAAGTGGAAGGGGACACATGCTGTGCCAAAACTGACGCAGAGCTCCCCGTGCCTCACTCATGTAATGAGCGTGGTGAGCGCTCAGCGGGGAGAGAGAGCCAGTGAGGTGAACAGATGGAGGTCGAGAGTTCAGCGTAACCTATTGTGCTCACAGTCACGCATGACTGCTTGCTGACACTTTTGCCTTCGCAGCTTCCTTGCACAACTCAACTCTTCTTCTGGCTCCTCGACTATGTGTTTCCCATACTCTCGGAAAGCAATACGAGGTTGAGGCAGCAGACAGCTGGCAGTGGCGCTCCAAATGGATGAATGTTGGAACAGGGCCGAGGATCGCATTACATGGCGCCAAGAGGAGGTCGCTAAAGACATCTTGGCAACCGAAAGGCATGATGGGACAGGCGTCAGTGCCTGGACCCATCTGTCCACAGGACGAATGGCGAAAAAGGAAAGCTCAAAAACAAGAACGCTTGGCTAATAACGGACGGTGAAGGAAAGCCGAGCACAGACCGAATATGAGCGTGGTTGCCTTAGGCACAGATATGATGTCTCTGATGTGTCAGCGCTTGATTTGCTAACGAAATAAGCAGCCGCTAATGTATCGATTTCAGTGCAGACGCTAGAGGACTTCGATTTGTCGCTTTTTTCATGTGTATGTGTGTTTTATTGGTATAGCGCTCGTTTCCAGGTACTTTCGCACCTCGCGCGAGCGTTCTCACGAATCACGTCGATCCCGATTCAGCTGTACTAAAATGGCTGTTCTCTGTAGGTCCCCGGATGGCTGGCCGTCAGCAGCCGAGTAGTTCCAACCGCCCTCGGGGGCCCTCGCCTTCCATCTTTTTACTCTGTTCCATGTGCACACTCCCTCACCACCACCCCTCAAGCACATCGATTTCCGATTGGCGCATGAGGCATACTGTAACGCGAGAAAGATAAGAAACGCCGCCCTCGCTTTCCCTCTCGCTCTCACTCCCTTGCCATCCACCGCTAAGTTAGAGGAGAGAGCCATCACTGGAATTCCAAGCCATTGAAAATAAAATTCTAATGGCAGATTAGATATACCTTGTGTGCCCACAGACGCTATCTGGGTCACAGGTGTGCATAAGAGGCAAGTGTATCGAAACCCTTCTCGCAATTGATTGACCATTGGCCAGCTTAGCATCAACGGGGTCGATTTATGATCAGAACCTATGCATGGTGGCAGATTTCATTGGATGTGTATAGCAAGAGGCACAAAGAGTATACCCCCCCCCCCCTCCCAACAGAGCCACAACACAGGTAAATGGCTTCCTGTCCCCTTCTTAATCAGCAGGTGTGTGTAAGACAGCTCCTTGAAAGGGTCCGTGAATAAGGGTTATACCAATGCTACCATGTGTCTCTCGCATCTCCCAGTGACCTCAGCGCCGTACATAGCACACCATCTGTCTGGTACAGCTGGATGCTCATTAACATTAGTTATCTATTGATTCCCATGACAAGTACGATTTCACATAAGCTGAGCGCATATTGATGGGAACCAAGATTAGAATTTTCTAGATGTCTGTGAAGTTCACTCGTCCATGCAACTGCCATCCTTTCCGACATTCACGTGAATGAAGCGAATCGCGCATGAGTTGCTGCATAAGAACAAAGCGTCGCAGTACAGCCCGCATGACTGGCCACCAGCAGGACTTCAGAAATCAACGTTTCAATGTCGAAAGCCAGTGGTGTGTGTGTGACACTAAGAAAGGCAGCTGGTGGATGCCCAGGAGATTAGGTAGCGTGGCGAATGATGACAGATTTGCGGCGTAAACAGAAGAGAGGCACGAGGGGTATGAACGAACACGACGAGGACGAAAACGATGCGACACAGCAGATTTGACAAACCTGCCATTCTGAGATCGGACATGCGCTTGAACTCAGGTTCTTGCAGCCATTTGGCCATCCGTCGAAACGTCTCTCGACCACTCTTCAACTTGGACCATGGCTTAGGATTGCGCAATAAGTCTGACAGCGTTCCCTGGGACCTGAAAAACGATGAGTGATGTGACAGAATGGATATTGTCCCGTTACGTCGGGAAAGATCCCGCATTCCGAATTGCCAAAGCCGATGATCGAAAGCAAATCGACTTTGGCTCTACGCCACGACGCAATCAACGCCGGCCAACTGGCACACACACCATTGTATAATCATGTTATGGCACAGAGCTCGGCTTGCGCCTGGATTATCGAAAGAAAAGAAATTTCAGAAAGAAAACACGGAGATGACGTGCTGGTTGGAGGAAAGACACGTACCGGCACAAAATTTTCTGGGCAAAAATCGCTTGAGGAATTGAATATCGTTTCAGCTCGGCTGATATCCTTTGTGCCAAATCCTAAAAGTAACAAAAATTTTCCGAAGGTTTCTGAAGGTTCCTAATAATAAATGAGACCTTAGTGTTGAGTTCTTCGCCATCGTCCTCTTCGTCTCCTTCGTCTGGACTTCGATGACCGTTGGCTAATGGCGAGCATTTTTTGGTCATACACGCGGACTAAATGAGATAACACTGGTAATGACATTTCTGGGCATACTCAGAACTTTGTGGTTGTAGGTCTCTTTACCTCGTCATCAGCATCACAGTCCCCATTGGTGTAGCCGTTGAAGAAGCACTCCTTCCCGAGTTTGGGCGATCTGAAATCAATAACGAATTTAATCGGAGTACACACGAAATTCAGAAATGCTTACCTGATTTCAAGACCGGAATAAGCTGGAACGAAGTTGGCAGACGAAAAGGAATTGTCAGTGGATTGCGAGACATGTGACTGCGTAAATTCTGACGGTGTTGAGCAGGGTGGTTGTCCTGTAACGAATAAGATCCCCTACTAGCACTCTGACCCCCACAACCTCGTTCACTGCACGAGCTATGAAATATTCGCCATTCGGGAAATTTCATGTCATACCAGTAGGCGAATCGTTCGAATCTTCTTCATTCTTCAGATCGTACTCGTATTTGATGTTCACATTGTAGCTATAGGATTGACTAGATGGAGGGAAGAAATAACTGAAAGAAGCGGCTAAAAGAAGAAATCGGGAGAAACAAAAAGTATGGTGTTAAGATCAAAGTGACGAACTTGGACTGGCGTTCCCTCGATGGTGATGAAGTTCTGCTGAACTTATCCCCATTAGAGGTGACCGTCGAGATTGGTGGTAGCGGTTGCAACGTGGTTAAGGTTGCATAGTTACTGTAATAAGTTACGGTAACTCGAACCAAATTCAATGGATTGTTGTCTTTTTGGTATTTTGCTTGTTGATTAAATAAAGATTTGTGATAGGGTAACCCAAGACATGAAGTGGTTTGGTTCCAGTGGTTTACAGCGAAAACAAGAAAGGACCGCTTGAAAATTTTCAATCTTTCCATGAGCTGAAGAACCAGGACCCCCAGCTCTCAGGACGGTTGCGTGCATGATTCGATTTGATGGAGGCTTACATTGCAAGCGAACGATTGGCTTGCATTTCCTGCTCCGCAGCGGCCATGAATGGCAAGCGAACAAACCGTCTCAATGAATTGTGCAAATGCTATGGGAACTAATCCCTTGCGGAAGGCTATCAGCGCTCTCTTCGAGGATTACCTTCAGATGATATTCAGCATAGCAATTAACAGTGAATCTTCAACTGTAAATGATGGGATGAATGGATGAAATATTGAAAACCCTCACATGTGGGTAATGGAAGGAGCTGGTACAGACACGAAAACATGAAATAAACTAAAAAGATTAAAAATGCAAGAGACAAAATGAAACGAACACCAACCCGAATAAGGTGCCAGCATGTGGACTTGATCTGGCAAAATCATGTAGGAATAGATCCTCCCGGGATGATCCGAGAGGGGATGAGAGGGCCGCACTCAGCAGAGGGTCAGCAGCTAAACCACCGCTTTCCAGACCCTCCATCGCAGACTCTGACAGACAGGGGGATCGAGCGCCGTGCGCGTCCGCCGCAGCCACGGCCACGCCTCCACATCGTCAGATGCTGCTGCGAGTGCTGGCAACGTCATTCTGCTTCTGCTGCTCGGGTGGTGGATTCAGCGGAAGCTCGAGATTCGCACGTAGAACGACCTAACTAGTACTAGGAGGACTCTTGAAGCTTTAGATCTGATGCTCGATTCTGTCAATTATAGACATCGTGTCAGTGCGTTCCTTACTTCTCTTCTAGGAAATATCTGATATTTTCCACTGTGAGCTCTTGAAACGTTCATTCAATCGCAGATTAGCCGTCAGGATGTCAGTCTACGAAACGCAGCTATTCACACGTTATCTTTCCTAGCACTCCTTTCATCTTACAGCCCCTCTGCCGTCGGATCTCTCTGGGGAATCCATGTCATCCTGACATTCTGTTCAAAATGCGCATAAGCGGCTTCACACTTGAATATGAGCAGTTTGGATCCACAAAAAAGGCCGTCCTGCGAATTACGATGGTCACATGAGAATGATTTACCACGTAGAGTGACTGGCAAATCAAGCAAACAAATCATATCACTTCTCCATCGGGAAATGCCAGATATAAGGCGGCACCATGTATATGGCTTCTATACGAAGTCATAATGCCACTTAAACTATCGCAGGAGCTGTAAATATCTAATTTGGGATTTCTATGCCTTAGAAAAATTCGATGCTGAATAATTAAAGCAGAAGTAGGCCGAGACCGAGAGTAGGATGAGCGAAAAAGGAAGCTCATATTCCAACCCGCAAAGTCGCTTTGAAAGAATGGAATTTCCGACGAAAGAAAGCAGAACTCATCATACGGGGCGTTCCTAAAAGCCCCAAAAATGTTAACTGGTAGATCTTTGCCTCCCCTTTTTGACAAATGAACCTCAAGCTCGTCACTCTAAAACTGCTATTGAGTCACAATTCTGTCTTCCTCACCGAATCAGAGGCAGGGCGCCTACATAATGCCCTAATTTCCTGGTAATTGCTCATTTGTGTGTGACCGATGTCTTACGACGACTCATAGTATAACTAGCTCGCTCCAACTGAATCCATTTTCTACCGTTCACCCACCACGCTGGACCCCAAAAATAAGCAAACCACAAACATCCTCCTTAAGAACAGAAAACGCGCTGACGAACGTTTTTAGTATTTTGATGTTCAGACAGTAATGCGAATGACAAATGGGAGTCGATTATCAGTGAGCTTTGAGAGTCTAGCAAGGAAAAGGAATTGGATGAAGAAAGTCTGCAATACGAGCTTCCGCACACAGTGCAGAACATGGCTGTCATTTAACAAAGGAGTTTGCTCAATTGTGACAGTCACTGTAAATATTAAAGTAAGTAAAAAACTCACTCAGCGGTTCCATTACTGGTCTCGGGAAGCGCATTTCGAAACTATCAAGTTTTATATATTTGATAGAACGTTAAGATGTTGCCACACCGCTCTGGGTCAAACGTCTCAAATGTGATCCCGTTATGGTTTTCGCTTGTTTTGTTTGCAGAAAATCATCTTCTACGCGAGAAAATCATCTAAAAACTTATGAAAAAAAAAAATTAGGCAGGATATGGTGGACAACATGCTCCTTGTCTTATTCGAAGTCTACTCGCTATTGTGGCAATCGTAGAGAAACTATTTCAAAGGATTTCGATTTCAAAGGATATACGTGTGAGTGCTGATAAGCTATGGTAAACATACCATTCAAAAGCTGAGTTAAGGTGAAGGTGGTGTCGGTAGTGTAATGGATTAGCACATATCCCCGGAAAGGACGAAGTGCGGGTTCGAGTCCCGTCCGGCACCGAAGCTTTTGCCCATAACTCAGCATCCTTGTAGTAACTTACGCATCGCGAGCTGCGGCGATAAACAGCAGTTATCAAAAATTAAAAATATCAAAGGATTTCATTGCTGACTTACGTTGTGACAAAAAAAATTAGTTCACTGACCTCAGAGCACCATCGGTTTCTTGTTAGGATACTGTTAGGATACTGCCCACTATTTTCTGAGTAATACTCAATATCCCACCTTAGTGGTTGAAGCGGCAGTTTTTTCTCGCCCATACTTCCTTTCTGTTAAAAGGATTGCGTTGAGAGTATTTCTGTGAGAAACACGATCGTCCCCCCTTCTTCCTCCAATTTAACGATTATTGTTACACTTGGAATACCAAAAAGTGATCCTTGTGAGGATGATCCGCAATAAATATAACAGCACTGCTACCTGTACAAAGTTGGGGGGGGGGGTATGTCTGCCGATCGAAGAAGCGTGCTTTTTTCAAAATGGAAACTTCTTGAATTCCTCCTAAATGAATTAAAAATGGCGTCGTGTTGAGTATTCACCGAGAATAGCGCTCAAATGCTAAGCACTCCTTTTGCTATCCCTCCCATGTCAAAGTTTGATCCTATTCTTATACAGTTACATAACATATGCTCCTGTTGTGCTATGTCTTGAAAAGGGTTAATAAATAGTGCTATATGCAAATTACAAAGCACAAAGATGAAATAAATGTATGGAAAAGAAATATGTGGTTAATCTGCAGTCAAGAAGTCTCCAGGTGAGAGTGGAAGTGGCGTTGGAAAATGAAGGGAAATGATGAAACTATAAGAACAACTGATAAGGTACTATACAAAGGAGCTTGCAGTAAAAACGCTGCAATTTTCCAAGTAATACTTTGCTTGGAAAGCTAATCTTCGATAATATTGCCCTAACAAGAGAAGACACCAATCAGACCTTCTACACCGACAAGAAACCGTTTGGCCTGAGATATGTACCGTCATGTGTGACGGCTCCACGATTTCGGTTCCATACCTGCTGGTAGGATTCCTAGACAAAGTTATGATTTTTCATAAATGCCATACTGCATGGAATCGCCGCAGGCTCCCTTATACGACCGGTACGGAAAGTGTGAAACATGTCAAGGGATCGGAGGGGTAGATGGAGTCCTATAAGTGACGAATTGTAAAGCCTACTGAGCTCATGATACTATGAAACCTGAGGGAAACTTTTCTACGCCTGTTGCGTCATACATCCTCTCTTAAAACTTTTTACAGTGAATATGTCTTCCCCACTCCCAACTACCCTATTCATGAGAGTGGCTTTGAGACGGTATCGTTAGAAAGGAGTGCATGGAAGCCCAGGAGCTATGCTGCTATTCAAACAGGTGGGAGCTCATGGCTGCTCTCACATTAGATCCATGAACAAAGCATGGATGAGTGTAGGGGTACTGCGCAACAACATCACATCGTCATCATTCTGGCAAAGAAAAGAATTACTTGAAGCGCAAAATGACCCTTAGAAGAAGCAGCAAAAGTTTTATCAGGTTGTACTACAGTAAGCTCGTTCAGTTCTTATTCTTTTTTTTACGAAGTCCCCTTTATTTCGACAATTTGTATAAATGTAATCGATGGAGCTTTGCAAAATCCTCTACTATTTTTCTTTTGAAACATTTGGTTGCTTAAAATTTCTAGGACTTACAAATGGATTACCTAGGAGGCAAAAATCTACGTTTTCGGCACCTGACAGTCTTCGTCATAATCGAGGTTTGTCACACAGTTTGGTTTGACCAAAATACCTTAGAATTTTAGAAAAAACTTTAAAAATGACCATTTGTGTCTCATTCTCCTCTTACGGTTTGACAATGAGCAGAGAAGATCTGTTTGAACCACGATGATAAGAGCAGAAGAGCAGGTGCCGAAAGGCAGGTGTTCGCCTCCAGGGCACTCCATTTTCAAGGCCTGAAATCATGGAACTGTTGTATGACCTAGAAGCAAATGGCAGGATTTGGTAAAGCAAAAAACCCCTATTGATCACATATACAGATATGCATATATTTAAATCTTGGTCATGTTTTCGTCAAGAAAAAGCATCTGTACTGAAAAGTTGGCTCAAGGAGTTCGAAATAGATCATTTTCTACAAATTTCAGCAGTCCTTTGTCGTCTTTCTGATACGGTACGATTATTGACACCACCGCATTCAAAGTGTGCCATTGACAGAGGGATGAAATCACCAGCCTATTTTCGCATTTTCGCAGTTTAGTGACTTTCAACTCGTCTCTCAGCTCAACCACGGCAATGCCTACAGTCCACAGATCTAAAAAAAATTTTTACTGGGTAGCGGTATCATTCTTCAGTAGAATGAATACTGTTACCTTGTGACACATAAGAAACTAAGGCTGCTTTTGCTTTCTTGAAATCGTGCAACACTACCTGTTGCACTTGGCCACCCAGGACCGTCATTTTTTTCGGGTCATATGTAAGCGTCGATTTCTGAAAGCTGAAGCTGTTCGGATACGTTTTCGAAATGGACAACAACATATCTTATATGTCATTTCAACTTGTAAAAAATGGGTTCCTGTTTCAACACCACTACTGAACAAATTACATTTTTGGACAACTAAGAAGTTAGCGCCACAGCCAGTAGAAGAGTAATCCCGGTTTAACTTCCATCTGTAGAGTTAAGTAGATGTCCTGCTAATTTTCAGTTATTCTGAACAAAAGTGCTTTTGCGTAGATGTTAATAGGAACAATTCAAAAATCACGGTGTCCCTTACTACCGAGCAGAACCTCCGGCGATGAACACCAAACGTTGTTTGTGAGGGATATGATTGCCTTGACTATTCCCGAATCATCGTAGAAAATGCACATGTAGCGCAGATTGAGTTTTTGTATAAATTACAGTTGCTCAGGTCATTGTAAGAACAAACGCAAGGAATAGATCTCATGTAAAAGAAATGTAAACCCTGAAAGAAATCCCTGTCATTTGGTTTCATTCACATGGAAACCAAGGGTCTAGGGAGCCTATTTATGGCGAAATTCCCGTTAAAATGTCGCCCCTGAACTACAGGGACGGCGTAGCGGTCAGCTGACGCCTTTGGATGAACCACGCCTCCTGGTCGACTTTGCCGAAGAAAGACTGAAGTTCAGTGTAATGAGCACGGTAGCAGAATGATACTTATCGTTATCCTATTAATGCCGTATCGATAGAAATGACGGAGTGATCGGTGGGCGTACGTCGTTAGGACAAAACTTTGCTTTGCGGCGTTCGGTGTGCGCGGTGGTGCGAGCTATGGGCCTTGTTAGATGGGTCTTGATGGCGATGCCCTCATTAAAGATGTAATCCCTTTAGTACTCGACCCATACGGAGCCCGTAGCTAGCACCGTCACTTCGCGCGCTAAAAGCGGCTACGCGATTCCTTATCCTAATGGATACACTCGGTGATCGACGTGATAGCTCCCGTGGTGAACACGTCCGCCGGTCAATATCAAAGTTGAAATGAATGATGTAACCGAGATACCCTTCCAGTGCTTTTACGAGTGTTCTGTAATGCTTACGACACCTAGTTATCAGCAGCGACAACGAATCAGAGGCATTAATGACGCGTGATGCGTTGGCGAGTAGTTGGTTCCAGGGTAAAGCACCGCTCCGAAAAGAGATTCCAAAAAGTGCAACCCCTAGAAAGGACCTTCACGCGACCCCATTCATTACCAGCATTTAAAGGCACATTCCAGGATTATTGGGATATCACATCTCCTGCCGTGCCCAAGCCACGTAGGCTGTACCTTTACCGGGCGTGGATGTCAGTTCCTGGAGCGTGCAGAGCCAAAGAATCTACCGCAACAGCTCGGCCCCACCCACCCCGGCCGGCGGTGTGCTGCAAGTGTTCCGGTGCTTAGTGTGGGGTCAGGTCACTCAGTAGTGGGTTTACTTCACGAGACGATTGCTTGACTGCCAGTTTCAAGATCTTGACCACGTAGCTGGTCTACCTATGTCAAAGATAAGAGTCGAAGAGTAAAGGCAGACCCTCGGCTGGGGTGGGCGGGGCCGAGCTGTTGCGCTGATTCTTTGGCTCTGCACGCTCCAGAAACTGACCCCCACACCTCGGTAAAGGTACAGTCTACGTGGTTTGGGTCGAACTATCCATCCACGGCAGGAGATGTGATATCACAATAATCCTGGAATATGCCTTTAAGCTTAGTAGTCTAAAACTTTAGAGTAAGAGTTTTGAGGGCTCGCCTAGGGCCCTCAAACCCCCTCCCCCAAGGCATTGCCGCAATAGTATTTTTTCTACAGAGTTCTGTAGTTGAGAGCACAGGCTATTCTAAAAATCATTGCTTTGACTATAATATTTGAAAAATTAACTCAAACGTCATGTCGCGGATAAATCGCGAACTAGTCGTGAAGATCACTTTTATCCACATGTCGCGCAGTGCCCCACACGAATTCTAGATACAAGGAGCACCGATTCAACACAATTTTAAGAACCACGATTTTCGACCAATACCGATTCCAGATTCTTTCAAACGGAATCCTCTCAAGCAGAAACGGGTTCTCTTCTCTTGAAAGGCTTCTCTCAATGTTCCTGAGTGAGCAATTTCCTACAACGATACGAATAAACTGCAGAAACACTGCTAACATAAGCAGTGCCTGCAATGAGTGGGATACTGGCTTGATATCAACCAAGAATTCGACAACAATTTCCATATATCCTGGACAGATGTTCAACTGCTAAATATAATTCGTCATGGAGAACAGAAAATTCTCTACTACTCTTCAGCAAATGTGTACATGCCTACAAACGTGTGCATATTCTCCTCACACCTGTTACTTTCTCCACAAGGCACCCGTTGTGGAGATCGAAAACGGCTTTGAATTACTAGAGCAGTTTTTTCGCTCAGTGGACGTTTTCAATAACTTCATTTCACGACTTCTAACTCGGACGAGTAGTAACGAAAGCAATTAGAAACGTGAACTCTGGGGACGGAGAAAAGGGGAACGGCGGCGACTCGGAGGAAGCATTTTGTAATAGGTTTTGAAAACTCAAAATGAGAACGAATTGCCTCGAGTTACAGTTGATACAGACGTTTTCATGAAATCAACAAGGAGCCAATAATTCTATATCTGGTAGTAGTGGGTGAAATTATGGGCATTCCTATGAAGGTGTTGCTCACTATCTTATACATTGAATCCGTCTCAACTTAAAAACTGAATAGTCCCCCACACAGCCGCGATGTGTGAGGTCCGTGAGTACGTTTCATGGATCCTACTCAGAATTTGAACAACCCTGCAGTTTCATTCACTTCATCATCAGGCTACCAGTAAAATGAAATACGCATACATTTCCTATCTAGGGAAAAATAAGGCAAAACTGGTAGCACATATTACAGGCAGCCAAGTCATGGTTTATCCAAGATAACAAAGAAAACCGTCCAGAACTCCGCTTACGATCTAATATGCTGTAAGCACTGCAGCTTTCGCAGTAGTACTGCGGGCCGATAAGTTGAAATGACGTGCTTTAAGGAATCGTCCACGGGAAAACAAGTTACATTGTTACCCATATAATTACGTTGTATTAACCTGAGGAGGGCCGCATGCAAAGTTCACATTTATAAGTGAAAATTGGGCTAAGATACAGCTCCCCAACTTCTGGATCGGGTCGGCGGGGCCTCCGAGCGAAAGCCCCGTTTCGTCGTCCGTCGCGGTTGGGAACGGAGAGTGAGACTGTTCACGCAATTCTGTTCTTACAATGTGTCTCCGACCACGGCGGACGAAAGGGTGGGCACTCGCTTGTGGGTCCCGCCCACCCGGCCGAGACTTTGCGGTGCTGTATCTTAGCCGGATTCACATTTTTTTCGCGTGAAACTTTTCATGCGGCCCACATTAGGCAAATGCAACAAAAATATATGGGTAATAGAAAAACCTTTTTCCGTGGAAGATTCCTTCAAATGATTGATACCGAGTGACAGATATCGACAGATAGTGACGTGCAGGTGCTCAACAGGAATTTTCTGCATTTCAGCTTTCATTGAGAGATAATAGTGATAAGCTGCTAAGCTGTGATTGCTTACCGCGTACACCTCAAAGGGAACCTGTTCTTGAGATATGATCCATGTTCAACTCCGCCTGGCATGCAATGTATGGAACGCAAAGATTCGTTATCGCCGTTAGTACCAGGGCTGGACCGATTATGCGCACTGCTAACGAAATAGTCATTGCCAAGGAGATGTTCAACAATGTGGAAGGCGGCAACGTTCTTTGGGATCGTTTGGTAGGCTGTAATTATGAGCAACCTTTTTGGAACTGGACCATCGAGGAGATGAGGGGAAATCCAAGAAAACCTAGACAGCCACTTGATCCACGGTTTCGTGATCAGCCGTGGGTGCTACGTAATTAGTGTCTGTACCTTTTATTACATAACACAGCACTGCGCAAATAACCTTTTATCAAGCGAATATATACAGCAATATTGTATGGCAATATGCCACACAATACATAAAAGTACTAGAATCTACATCAATAGATTCTAGCGTTCAACCAGGCAAAGGGAAAGGATATTAAGGGTATTAGCCACCAACTCACCTGCCATCTTGGATCATGAACCAATCTTCTCAACAGAGATTGTTCATTGCATCCACTTCCTTTTGAACCCAAAAGGGAAAACCATCGCGTAGACCACGCTCAGGCCAATGTGCATCTGTAGTGGCATCCTGCGAACTACTGCACTTTCACTTTCCACACGGGGAAAGATCCACTCTTCACCGAGTGAAGAGAACGAGGCTCGCATCACGCGACACCCCGTGAGTCAGGAGGAGTCCCCTACCGCGTAGAGTCCATCACCAAGCCGTTCGCGACGGCATTGGGAAACTCCCCTCTCGATTCCGAGAGAGACCGATCTGCTCACCTTCCGTGAGCTCGGCAAAACTCCAGACTAACAGATCAGCTCCATCCGAAGACGGATCGACCGTCAATTGGGGCGTGGCTAAGGTTTATGGTCTCATGCACAGTTCCTAAATACCCGATGGTACTATTGATGCACGTGCATTACGACCCGTAGTTAGGCTACTACAATTTGCACACAGCCCCTATCTCATTCCGAGATAATACTCACAGAGAGTACCAGAGAGTACTCAGTTTGAGTAACCATAACCCATATACGTAGCGGTCAAAAATATATGCGGTTCCGGATTTTAACCATAACTTTGGTCACCGTTTACATATCTCGTTCAAATTTTTTTGTGTTTTGAAGGCAACTGTCATTCAGTGAAAGAAGGTATATCAGCCGAGTAAGGTGCAGTGTGAAGGTGGAAAAAATTATTTAACTGAAAACACTGAAAATGATCACCACCGCGCTTCGGTGCTGTCAGGATTCCAAAGGACGGGTAATAATGTTCTAGCCTCATTCCGCACTATTTTTTGCATAACGGCTCGTTTCGTTGAGTTATAAGGTTTTTATGGCTAAATGAATTTTTGAAAGGCTGGGCCATTTTTAGGGTTTCCAGATAGATAATTTATTACTTTCACACTGCATCCTACTCGGCTAAGATACTTTTTTCATGGAGTAGCAGTTGCCTTCAAATTACTAAAAAAAGAGTTTGTAAACGTCGGCCAAAATTATGGTCATGTCCAAAACCGCATATATTTTTGACCGCTACTGTATAACAACCTTGAGAATGTGCTTTTCCCTTATCGCTGTAAGATATTGATTTTGCATTATGTGCCAAAATCAGTCAGTGAAGTTGCATGCCGTCCGTAAGGTTGGAAGAGCCTGCTTCTTTGTTTGCAATAAAGCTTCGTCTTGTGTTGGCGCATACATAGTGCAGTCTGCTTCACTGTCTAAGCTCCAAAGGACACTCTTGTTGCAGATCTTTTTGAAAGAAATAGATGTAACGAAGCATGGTATTTGTATCGATATCATTCGAGATGTAAGTCAGTGGTCTGGTGTTGAGTAATGCCTCTATATTGATAACATTTGTCGATAGCTCTTCCAACGACAGCAATGATGGTCCATGGCTTTTGTGAAGAGAGTGTTTGACCACCTCCCGTAAAACCCTCCCTCTCAGGGGGCGAACCACCCGCTCCTTGAGTAAATCCTCTTGAGTGGGGTACTTTATTTATTTATTTATTTATTGCACGCGTAGGTGCGCTTTTACAATTGGCTAAGAAATCATAGAACTTAATACAGACTTATGAACACAGTGCGGTCTATAGTAACAACCAGGGAGAGGGTACATAGAAGTGTAGTCAAATTTCCGAGATAATCAGGGGAAAACAGGACCACTCTAGCAATTATCTAGTAGCTAGCTCGTTTTAAGTGCTTTAAGGTTAATAGAGCTGTCGAGCAAGCAAATCAGGCGGATGGCGCTAGGGAAAACGCCACTCTAAGACAGAACAAAGTAGTAGAGAATCGGAAACTGAATTTTCGGATGCCAGGTATTCCCTATCCCTGACAATTCAGCTACAGACCCGCCAGATAAGATTTCTCTTTCTGCTTGATCAAGTGGTCATATGTTTCGGTCAAACGTTATGAAAGTAGTCTTAATCCTTAATACCTCACTGGTTACTTTAGACCAACACTCCTACCACAAAGAGCATAAACAAGGGGATCGAACACGAAAACGGAATCATCAGCTTGAAATCAAACAATAATAGAAGGATGTAAGAAAAAGAAAAGAAATTATCAAAACATATCGCGACGTATCCTCCATCGATTAGGCGGAAAAAAAACGAGTAGCTGTAAAAAATGCACACCAGCTCGCATCCACTGGAAGTAAAATACACATTTTAAGAAACTTTAAGAAGTCTTCAATGCCAAGAACATCCAATAAATCCACTTTCCTTAATCTGTTTTTAAAGATGCTGATGACCTCTCTCGTAGACATCGCAGATAAGATTATCCTGGCTAAGACGCTTTCTCTAGGATAAAAATGAGAAATTTGGCTTCATCGGCTGCGAGCGCCCTAGTCGTCCATTACAGCGCAAAATGTTGAAATTATCTAGACGGATGTTGAGATTGTGTGAAGACGCTGCAACCTCTTTTCCTTCGATGTTTTCGGGCAGCGGGTTGAGATGTCGTTTTCAGGTTGAGTAAGTCCCGGTCATACTTTGCGGTGCCGGCGGCTGAGCGTGGCTGCGTATCTCCGCGTCTCCGCCTATGCCACCCTGCCTCGTTTGCATCATCTCTGCACCTCCCCCGTGCCACTGTCCCTCGCTGCCTGTGAGCGCAGCTACGCCCTGCCGGCGGTCGGATGACAATGGCCTCAGCAAATCTGTGACCATAGTGTAAGTGATATCCAGGAACTGGGTTTGCTCGTCAACTGGTTCGACTATCCTTTCCTGTAGCTGATCTTGTAAAATGCTTTTGTACAATTTGAGAAGATTATTCTGTTTACTATTGATACCCACACATCCACAAAACCCTTACAGGTTAATGCGCTATTATCAGAAAGTGCGGAGCTTTACTCTTTCCAAGGGAGTCATAATATCCATCCTTCCTTTTCTGTAATGTTTCACCACAATTTGCCATACCTTGGCATCTTGGACGCTTTTGCTTACTTCTCCGAGCCTGTGAATTCTTTGTGCCTGCAGCATTAATTGCCCAAAATCTTTCCCATTGAACCTTTCCGTATTCTGTGATGTTCAGTTATCCTTGTTATTCCATCATTTTTTAACTTTGCTATACAATTCTTTCTCTACAATTCTTATTTACAACTCCTCTGTATACAATTCTTTGTATCAATTCTATCGATATATTAACTCCTCCGTATACAACTCTTTCTTGAAATATCGTTTTCAGGTTCAGTAATCCTCCATATTGTGTGCATTCCTCGTTTTTGTGCTTCTCATTCCTTCTTTACGCTTGTTCGTACGTTTCTATCAACATGTAGTTATGCTTCTATATTTAATCCTTTCAGCCACAGCTCCAACCTGAAGATACCGGAACCCCACCAAAAGTTGAATTGTTCAGGTAGCTCTCGCAAATCATGGCACAGACAAAGTTGCCAATTGCCACTACGATTTTGAATGCGTGTTAGATGCATGGCATCTAAGAAAGCAAAAAGGGGGAGTGAGTTATGAATAATTTATTGATGGAGGAGTCAGTAAAACAGGTCGAGATGAAATCATAGGAAAGTTTTGTTCGTTGTGATTTGGAAAGTAATGACGAGATGTCCCGTTTTCTGTTTCTCCTCTTCTCCTTATGACCATTTCTACTAAATGTCCCAGAAGAATCGGGGGCTGGAAGAGATCACCATCTCTCAAGACTCCACCGGATATTGACCCGTAAGAGAAGGATGCGTGGGTGGCATAAACTCCCGAACTTGTTCTTCTTCAAACTCCTCGTTAGCAGTTAAGAAATTGCAAAGAATTGTAAGAATTTGTGAGTTCAACAACTGGAAACGTCGAATTCTTTCCACCATACGGCTCAGGCGCTGAAATAAGAATTAATAAGAATTGACCAAGGTAAACCCTATAAAGGGTGGCTACAAAGTATGGTCCGGTAATTTTCACTCAAAAAAGCGCACGATTTTCCGCGAAATTTTGATATTTGATAGGCAGCACGTAAAGGAACAAATATCAGGAAAATAATTCCAAAGGGTTGCTTTTAATCAAAGTGAGATCTCTTAACTTGTGGTCAAAGCTTCCATTGTGGGCCGCAACTACGTGGCATCAAAGTTATGTATGCTGCTCCCGTTCTGTAAAGCACACTGTGAAACTGTGCGGTCTACAGAGGGAGAAATATTCATGAGCCGTCTCTCGAATCTTGCGCAAAAGAGTTTTAGAAGTTCACAAAATGAGCGATGCTTGCACGATGTATAGGCCATAAAATTTTGTAGAGAGAGTCAATTCACCATATGCGATTTTCGCGCATAAGTGCATCGCTGATGTGCTTCAATCATACCATGTTCAATAGAATTGAGAAAGGAACCTCTACGTTGAAAAGGTATTTGGCTAATGGCGGACCATACTTTGTAGCCACCTTGTAGAATGCTCCACTCACGACTCCATTAACAATGTCATCTTTCCCATCAAATTTCTGAATACGGTGAAGATGATAACAGAAGTCAAGGATTTCAAAACGCCTGTGTTGTCCCAACAGAGCAATGATAGTCATGCCGGCCCACTGCAGGGAATCGCCGAACAGTTCCCTTCAAAACAAAAAAATATCAAGTGAACGCGATAGACAGAAATGACCGACACGAACGAACGTACTCCACGAGCCTGTCGTCTTCAGTAAGACGGGGCTGACAAATGAAGAACTGCAGAGCGGACCATACTCGATGAAATTCCACACATTCATCAACCCACATCACTCCATTCGTAGGATATCCACCAGTGAAAGCCTGAATAAAACGTCTAGAAATAGGAAATCCAGAAAACACAGTAGCAGTAAAGCTCTGGGTAGAAGATTTTAGGACATTTTCCGAAGAGGAAATTTTTGAATACGGACGGCTAGTGTGTGTGGCTGTTGTTTCAGGGTTCCAGAAAAAAGTTTCTTAAATTCATAATCCGGATAGATAAAAGGATTCTACAGTAAAAGGATAGATAAAAGGATTCTACAGTAAACGTACAGAGTCTTCTCCAATCATTTGTCGAATCCTCCTTAAAAACATTTCAAAGATGTTCAGTCCACAACAAAGACGTTCTTTAGTCATAAGTTCGGCTTCTTTTGATATGGCAATTTGCTGGAAACAATTACGTGAATATAACGAAACTATTATTTGAGCCAATAAAAAAAGACCCAGGTAATAACAGTTTCAGTTATATGGCAAACAAACCTTATCGTCGCCGAACTTCTCAACAACGTTAGTAAGCTGAATACGAGAATACTTCTCCTCGAGCTTAGCTAGTTGCTTTTCTTGTTCAGCGACACCTACAATAATCACAAGACATCCTAGCGCGTTCCTTTCTTTTCAGTCACACGGGAGGAAAATGGCCTTTCGAATGATTCCGAATAAGAATAACGTGAAGGAACGAACTTTTAGCAGGTGGCTTTGGAATCACATTTGTGAAAGCAGCTGCAGCGAGAAGATCTTGCACCTCCTCTTGGGCCATACCCACTTCCAGCTGATGACAAAAAAGTATGATATTGCCCAGCTCGCGCAGATCCTCAAAAGTATGAGAAATGAAGAGGCGTCCTACTTTCTTTTCTTACTACGAAGGATCCTTCATCTCATTTATAAAAATAAAACAAATCTTACATATATTCAGCAACTGAGAGCAGAACAATAAACTACCTGGCAGAATTCGCCTTTCAGCTCGTTATACTTTCCCACACCTTCAAGATGATGAAAATAATACTGGAGGACACCTGGAAGGGATTCTATTCAGACTAGAGCCACACAGTTAGGTAATTAGGCATTATTTCGATCGGTACCTCTAAGAGAAGACCCAGGATTTCCAACATACCTGGACTACCGTAATCACTCCGTGGCAATTTGCACAATTTTGGCATAACTGAGTATATGGTTCTCAAGTGCCGTTTCAATTTATCGCATATCAAAATTCGTGCCATCTTCAAAAGTTCTTCCAAGATAACAGCAGTTCCTGAGATACTAAAGACATTCCGCAATTCATAATCAGTTAATCTGACCGTTATAAATACCTTGATACTGCAAAAGCCGCGCGATGGCTTTCAGATGCGGGATACCTATGAAGCGCGAGTGGGAGAAGAATATATTGGCGAACGCAGCATTCAACGATTTCGATCCCCATAGATAGATAAAAGACACTTGAGGCTTCTTTTCCCGCGATGGCGTCTTTCGAAATACTTCCTGTGCGAAAATGATGAGCAAGATACAGATTGTATCGCAATTCAAGTATATTTTCTACTCATACTAAATAATCGTGGCACAACAGATGAATGAAGTCATTCATACGAGGAAAAGACACTTGCATACTGCTTTGGCGGGGGCTATGTCCGGATTAAGCTTGAGAATAAAATGGACAGGCTTAGGAAAAGTAATTTGAAAGGTCTCACGTTGCCTACAACTATAAAACGGGAGAATGGCTCCAGGCTCCACTGAGACTCCATTTGTTCACGGCCTAGACTTAATGGACGTCTTTCCAAGAGCGCGCCGTCGCTGACGTATCGCTCAGACGCATGAGGATTCATGAACAGGGTCATGCCCTACTCTCGCATGTAGGTGGAGCAAATACTTATGTGCCCGACACCGTCTCCTTGGATCCTGTGGCGTGAAACACGTGCGACAGCAGAGAAAACAGTAGTTTTCTAACCCCTATGGATGTGGCCTTCAAGCAACGTGGATTCGTCCTTATGCATTGACCGTTACCTCCACACAAAATATGATCACTTTTTCAAACTAGGTTCTTACTGAGTGCTTTAGTCAGAAAACCATCCGTACATCTACGGAATCAAACTAGAGTAGTATGCATGCAGTCTTGACAGTAGTTTGCTTCGCGATTTAAGCGGTTAAGCGTGTGCTGGTGTATGTGGTGTACTATAAGCAAGCAAAGATTGAGTCTAGTCTTTGAATTTTCACATAATTAAGTTAGGTGATGCGTGCAGTATTGTGCGCCAACTCAGTTGGTGAAGGAGATGTAGTGACAGGTGGCGCATACTCCCACCCGAACCGTGCGAGGAACAAATACCGCATCAGGTCGATCCATATCAACAATACCTTTTATCACTCTCGGATACATGGATTAGTGTCAGACTCGTCTGGGAGGATAAAAGCGCTAAGCGCGTACACCGGCTGGCACCCACGAGTAATTTTTGGGCCAGGTCGCATTCACCTGTGATATATTGTGAAATATAAATTGACTAACCTTGGCACGTACAAAACGATGTGTCGATCCATTGTAAATAAAATTTGGAACGAAATCGTAATTCAGTTCCCAAAACACATGCAAAGTGATGCGCCCATGCGGTGCCGACACGTTGTGGTTTGCCTTAACATCAGTTAGGATGACAGATAACAAGGATCATAGGTTTGACAACGAATGGAAAATCGTAACGAAAGAATCACCTCGAGTAGAAGATCGTTGAAATCTGGGACAGAAAAAAGCCTTTCTCTCAAAAGTGAGTGACAGAGCCGGTTGGTTTCTATCAGGAAGTCCAATTCCTGAAAACCCTCCATTCAGACCTGGTCTCCGGGAGTACTAAATATCGAAATTTGCACATAAACGCACCACAATGCTGGAAAGCTCGGCACTCTCGAACAACCATATGGCTGTATCAAGGGCTTTCAGGAGCGCGATGCTTATTCGCTGTGAAACCAAACGATTTAGATCGATAGAACGGCCGAGCAACTGCAACAAACACAAAGTTAGCGATCACAACAAACATCCAAAATATAGTGGCAACTATTACCTGCACATGCCTTTGCCTGAGGATACTGTCAAAACGACCAGCAGGAGGTGTACGTATCGTCACTCCGGCCCTTTGACAATCAAGCTTGAAACGCTTATCGAGCATCATGCTAAAAATGAAGCTCTTGTATGAGTTCCAGAAATAGAGAGAATTGACCAACCATGATGCAAGTTGCTTGAAGTGGGTAAATACCATGTCGGACAATTTGTAAATAAATTGATCGAAGCAAAGATTCACCTCGGCTTCCACCTCAAAAAAGAATAAAATAGCAGACAAAGCGCCTCAAACTGAATTCAGTAGCATACCTCGTCAAAGAGGAAGCGCTTTCTGAAGTTGAAGAGACTGTAATTAGCCGCGTCATTATATAAATCCAGTTGATATAGCGCTCCTTCCACCAAAGACGAATCAGGATTCGTCAAGATATGGTCAGTGAGAATCCACGGAATAGACATCTCTATAGGGAACTGCAAAAATCACATAAATATATGTGACACAGCGAAAGGTCTTGTGCACGATGCTATCAAAAACCAAGCAACACAGAAACCTCATGCAAAGATCAAAGATTTAGAAAAAGCAGACACCTTAAGGAACTTTTAAAGAACTTCAACTTCAAAGAGTGAGGAGCAGAGATTAAGTTATAGCTCTCAAATGACGAATGCAGTCGAGAGTTAAGAACTGGGAAAGAGCGAGTAGAACAATATGAATGCGAAGCAAACATGATCAAACATGAAGATATACTGGAGAAAGCAAATAAATGGGAAAGGGGAATTGGAATAAGGGAGAAATATGACTATAGCAAAAAGGAGAAAACACGCCATAAGTATACTACTTTATACAATCGGCTCTTTGTATCTACTGGGTGTGGGCGTGTGTGTCTGTCTGTATTACCAGAAATGCATACAAAGAGAAGCAAGAGAAACTGACAGCGAGTGATCTGTAATGATATCTGATAGTGGCCGAAAAGAAACGTTGGAAGCAAGTGCCATCAAATTCGTTGCTTCTTTTGAAGTGTAGTAGAGCAGTGAGTTCTAGGGTTTTTATGTGGAGTGTGCAGTGGATATTCCGGTATCATGAGCTAATAAGGGCAGATAAGAAGCTTACAGAGGCAGCGCCACCAAATTCTCGAATACTCACGAAATGACAGTGTAGTGCTGGCAAGTTTAAGTTTAAGTGGTATAGACATCGACAGCGGATGACCGAATCTAGAACCGATAAAAGCCGAAGAAGGCTGATAAGAAGTGATACCAAGTGTCTCTGACGGAATTCGATGCACTGCTCAATACTATCATAGACAAAGTTTAATTTGTTCCTGATCCGATGTCACTGTAATAAGAGGTACTGACCGCTAAATTTTTTGGAACCCAAAAATGTGGTGGCCCTCTTTAGGTTAGCTGTGCAGATATGCAGTGGTAAATAGCTCCAATGTAATGCTCAGCAAGTGAACATCTTCCGTAATCCGACATCAGTAGCAACAAAATGTTTCGCCACCAAATGTGTGAAATCCAGAGTAGTAGTGTTTGCAAAGATACCAGTTGAGCTAGCTCTCAGTATTGCTCGATGATACACTGCGAAATCATGCGATATCGACTTCATCGATACATACAGGTGTGATATCGACTTCATCGATACATACAGGGTTGCCAAAAAAAGGAATTTTGCTCACGGCTCACATCCGCCGTGTATACAAAATATAGGAAAACGAAAGAGATAAAAGTATTGGGGCAAAAATTCCCGAAATGTTTTTTTGGATGAGACTCACTCCTTTCACCTTCATCAAAATACGAAGCCTTCAGTCGGCGCAGTCGGGCTTCAGAGCGCCTGCGATCAAGGTCAGCTTAAAGCAGTGGAGCCAGGTTCCGTGACAGGTCTTTTGTGGGAAGATTTCTGAGGATTGGCCCTTCGGTTCGTGGGAGTCACAGAGCTCTTGCTGCTCGGACAACGCTGCTATCATCCGAAGAAGATAATTTTTCATGCCTCAAACCTGCCTCCGGAGGGGTTTCAGTGGTAATGGCACGTTGGTTCTTGGAAACGAAGGGCACTGGGAGCCCAGGAAAAACGGAATGTTCAAGAACACCACCCAGTATGAATCTCCTTAGGTACACAGAGTGAACGGACCTTAGCAGGTTCTGAACGAGGGTGACGAAATCTCGGATTTAGCCGTGTTGAGGTGACACATCATGTTCACTCGGAATAATTCCCGCGCTTGTGCAGAAGGCTGTTTCAGAATGTGGTGATAGTATGAGGTGTGCTCTTGGATTTTGGGATGGGAAAACCTCGTCAGAATTTGCTGAAGTTCGATTAAAGTAGGGTTGAAAGTGGAGGAGAATAATCACATTTTTTGGCCTCTCCGTGTAGTTCTATCGTGTGATTTGGAGAAAACTGTGCCATGGCCATCTAATGACTTAATATCTATCGGCGTCAGGTACAGAGGGCTACTGGATCAGAAAATGCAAAACTGGATGGAGGAACACATAAAAAGGTGAAGATGCTAAACAGAAGAGACTTAAGGTTATGCGATTCACATTTGAAGCTAGGTACTTAGAAGTGAAAAAAGAACTACTTGATGTACACTCGTAGTTCAGCACTGCCACTCATAGGAAGACAAAAAGTATTCAGTAAAAAGGAAATAATTCACCTGAATACGTTGTCCCATCGTCATTTCTAAATAGAATTCTCGGAACCAGAGTTGACTCAGCTCAGCGGCTTCCGTTAACGAATCGGAAAGTCGAAACAGTGCAGGCCAGTGGGTTGACTTACTGCAGTGAATAAATATATGATTAAGTCTACTATACCTACATTGAATTGCTCTTGCTTAAGAACAGTCGGGTAGAAGCGCCATACCGCAGGAATACCGAGATTCTCTCTATAGTCTTTGCATCGAGTTCTTTTCTAAGAACGCGTTTTCCACCGCTGGTTCGTTCAGAAATCAATGACTCCAACTGTGTTCTGGCCATGTAAAGCTGCAATGAGAGGATGATGGTAAAAAAAAGCACTACGTTCTAAGAAACATATTTCCATCAAGAATAGTAGCCGGTAAACGTGAAAAAAAACTTCTAGGAAGAAAGCAAGCTGGCTTTTGAAAAATAAACCTGTGTGCTGCTTGGGGTTGGTGGTGAAGCTCTACGAGCTATACGCAGATCGCTACTTGAACTGTTCGCCGAATCTTTTCCTTGACGCTTCTTCTGTTTTTCGATTGAAGGACGAGATTCCGATGCAGTAGAGTACGTATCCATACAAGTGTCACGGACTGATTGCAGAATACTTGAAATAAATTCTGTTTTTGCAGTGAACAGCTCCACGCGATTTTCACTCATTTCTTATGTCGTACACAAAACTGATTCTTCCTAAAACGATAACATACCTCGCCAACAAATCCTTTTTGCCTTTGATAGCCTTTTGTATTGGTTCATTGAAAGCATGTTGTACGAACGCTTGCAACTCGGCATAGATGTGACGCCTGAACTGGGAGAATGTGGTGTACTGTAGCAACAATGAAAATTGTTCTTAAGCGGAGAAATGATCGATGAAGATAGATGAGAATGCGAGTTCCAATGATATGCCATAAAAACAACAACCAAGTCTTTTCGTAAAGGTGTAGCTCTCACTAGGAACACAAAGGAGGGAAAGGTGCTACCTGATAGCGTTCGACAAAGATGATTCGATTCGTCCCAGCAACGACTGCAAGCCTTTGATCATGGCGATTGTTTGAATGAGTGCTGTTTTCTCAGCTGCTGAATAGTTGTACCTGAAACAAAGCCAAGAGTGGAAATGGTAACGAGGAAAGTACCCAAGTGTTGCAATACTTGCACACGGTGTGGAAATGATATAAACTTTGAAGCGGTTAAGAAAATAATAATCTAAATATGCAAAATCCACCTTGTTGCCCGTTCATACTCCTCCGCATTTTCTGGACAGTCTTTGTTATCTCTGCTATTTGTTGGATGGAGCAGCTTCCAGCTGATAGTTTCAACAACGTCAGCCGTCCACTGACACAGGAGCTGCACACCGCTTAGAGCCAGCGAAGTCATTTCACGGTTTTCGGCATCAGAATTCAACGAAACTCGATCGCTTATTGCCATCTTAAATTGAAGAGCAAATTAAAACCCAGTGGGCGTTAAAGAAAGTGAGCGACGCATATAAAAACATGGAGTAAATTAAAAGGAACACAAAATCAAATGAAAATAAGAAAAAGCTGAACTACAAAGCAGAGAAAAGGTGTGATCACTAACGCTGTTGTTTAGCTTGGCCAGTTGAGTGACGTAAGACTCATGATCCGCTCTCGTTGTTTTCACTTTTTCGACAATGTTTACATGACATTTTTCACCTTAAAAAACCACATGCTTACTTGGTGCGTAGCCCTTGTCCTCATACAATTTCTTCCGAATCACAACAGTTGATGAAATGTGGGCGCTATGCAGATTGTAAAGTTGACAGTCGATCAAAGAGAGGAGGAGGAAGGCATGTGATGGGTCAACCACTGTCAAGGAAAATCTTGCTTTTCCACAAATAATTGTACACCGCCTATCCTTCACCCCAAGATTTGGACAACATCCACGCAGCTAGCTTTCCAACCTTTGCCTCCCAACCCTCCTCCCTATCCGATGCGCACCGCGCCAATGCTTATGATTCGATAGAGGGAAGCCCTTCTTCAGATGAGGAACCCATAATGGATCAGAGTGCACGATGAGGATACTTTGGTATACTGTTATGATTTCCTATTGGCTTGATACGTTTTACCTAAAAGTTATAAGAAAGATCTCAAAACCTCTCTTTACATCCTACCATTAATTTCAAGTCTGACTCATGATTCTTCCTTCTTATATAAAAAAGAGGGGTAAAGAAACAAGTTCTACAAAGACAACAAAACAGCTTACCCTCCTTGTCACTCAAAGGCCACTTGCTGGGATCATAAAACTGTGATCTTCTAACAAAGGAAAACGGTTGAATTTGCATGTCTCCATAGAGGGGAACAACCTCAAGCGACTGAAAAGTTGATAAAATTCAACAGTAACAGAATGAAAAATGCTACAGGAGTGGATTATTCCTTCAAGCGACAAAACTATACCTTAAAGATCTTATCCAGCCGACTAATACTTAGCCGTTTCTTCTGATCCATCTTTGCAACATTGGCTGCATCGCCGTCCATTAGAAAAAGGGAGAACGCAATCACCTAAATGATTCCAACTCTGCACCAAAGTTGACCGAAAAATTATAAACGGGTAGCATTCCGTCCCGTTGCTGAAGATTATCAAGACGGCGAAACTTTTATGTACAAACCTTCACGAACATATGCCGCTCTGATGGTGCAAGGTAAAGATGAGCTTCAAACATATGCGCACAGATGTTTATAACATCGGCAAGCAACTCCTCATATGCTTCAATCTAGGCAGAATGTATTCATGTAGAAGGAAAACAATTAGGAAAAAAGAAAGCGTACTTTTATCATCTTTGCTCTGATATCATCCTTTATCTTATTCTGGGTAGCAAGAAACATGCTTAAATTTTGCATGTCGTGGATTGTTTGAGTGTCTGACATCACTTGAAGGAATTGAGCGGCTCTGGAGCACTAGATACCATAAAAAGAGGAGTGCGATGAAAGCAGAAAAATGAACTGTTTACCTTCGGAAAGCAGAGAAATCATTTTTTATAGAAGCTTTCATATTCTTCAACTCGTCCAATACAGCGAACATATTCAGAAATCGACCCAGAGTCAGCAGATACGCTTCGGAGACAAAATCCTCAACATGCATGCGTGCAGTACCAACTATGGAACCTCAGCACAATCTTGACACTCACTTTCCGTTTCTCTGTGTGACAAAGGCGACGTACTTCTTCGCAGAAACGTGAGATAGCGTCATTCTAAAATACATTTTAGCCGTTTAACACATAGCATACTGTAATGAGCAACGTAAACAGAAATTCATGTCGAATTGATCGAATAATTATTGCGCTCGACCAATAATTACGAACCAAATTTGTGAGGTGTTTCTCAGTTTGGAAAAAGGGCCTTGTAACGTCTCTGGACATCTCAATACAACAAGAAAAAGACCTCACCGTGAACAGCATAAATTGCTGCAGCTTGTCAACTTCAGGTCTCAGTACTTCCACTACTTTCATATTGATTTCAACGCGATTCGGCTGATCATTTGACTTCACCTCAAGAGCAATGTTTGATACTTCCCTTATTCAGACAAAATTTCACCATGTCCCAAAGAATAGGTGGACGAACCGTTGGAGCAGCTCGTGAGCAACACCTCCATGTATAAAGATTAGCAGCATGTTGTAGTCCTTCAGCTAGCAAGTCATTCTGGAGAGACACTTGAACTGATGCACGTGCAGCTTCGACAATAAATAAAGGATACACATGCAGGCAAAAAGGAAACGTACAAAGAGGGCGTGACGCGTAGCCTCCTCAATGTATTTGGACACTCCCGTGACATATGCGTTTCTGTCTTCGAAATTTGTATCGAAATTTGTCCTAGAATGGAAATCATGGAAACCTGCTGAGCTTCAGATTGAGCTGAGAACTCCTTTTATAGGTTTAGCAAATGAATTTATTAAATTGAGCACGAGGCTGGCACTCATACTTGGCGGTCGCAGTGGGAACTATATAGCCTTCATCCCGGGCACTTGCACAATGAACTTTGGATGATGTTCCACAGATGGCTTGATAGTCAAATCCCGCGCAACTTCTTAGTTCTACCCATGTGCAGCAACCGTGACCTATGCCAGTTCAAGTTTGAATAACGTTGGTCCATTCCGCTGCAAAAGCCGCCCCGCAACTCTTGAACAATAGTCACTAGCAACAAGATAGGTGAAATGCCTTTTTAATTCCACTGCTAGCTAGTTCCCCGAAAGCAGCTTTCCTTTCGGTAAAATCGAATGGCTGCGGCTCAAAAATATGATAGATGAGTAAATTCGTCGGTTGCATTACAAAAAACCACAACGATCTGGATAGTGGGCAGAGTAAAACGACAAACCTGCACAGCAGTGGAAGTGGACGCGCTTCTATAGCTGGTTGATCATCAGGTAGAATGAGGTCTTCCAGCAACTGAAAGAAAAGCTTGTCAAAAGGCGAAAAAGAAATGAAAGGAAGTTTACCTCAACATTTCCCAGGGCGTCTTTCAACGAGACCGGTTCCGCCATTGAAAGGAACGCCTTGCGGCGAATAGGTCAAGTGAACGTCAATATGAATAAGCCAAGAGCAAATCAACAACGGCGCGCTCCAATCCACACGAGTGCGCTATCCATATACTGTTGGTACCACATACATAGTATCTACATACTATGTATTCGCTTTTGATTCAAATGCTAGTGTTCTTCTTTCAGTGATTTATTTGTTTTATAAGCATTCTGTGAACGCTACTACAAACACTGGATTTTATGCCTTCTAGGGTAGGTAGATGCTGGTCTGGTACTAAATTAGTAGCCAACTGTTTTCCTCTGCGGGTCTCTCGAAGAAAAGTTTTATGACTATGCTTTAGAAGAAAAGTGGGGAAAGCTCTTTTTATCAATTTAAAAATGTGGCAAAGGCCTTACAACCATCCGCTTTACGACTAAAAATTTGTGACATTTTTCTTAGGTTTCCTACGTTTACTCACAGTTCAGTTCAGCTAGTCTAAGCTCAGAGCGACACTCGTCGAAGCCATTTGGACTCCATCCTTCTGCGTGAAATTCGGTGAAAACTCATTTGTAATGCTTGTCTGATTCACCATGGCCGGTCTCATAATACACGGTTGCGACTTGGCACTTCTAGATGGGAAAGAGTTGCTCAGGTTGAGGCTATACCCTGCGAATCTGCAGATCACAAGATCCATAGAATCGCAAGCGCCTTCTTGCACACTAGCTCTTGAGAGTGTTCTTTTGCCTCAACACGTTGGTCTCTTACCATTCACAGTCTTAGAGTGGTAAAGAACCCTGGAAAGTAGTACATTCAAGTGAGGGTGCGCATGACAACACATGCGATTCGGTAGTTACGCCTGCATGCGATCCTGCGGGTCGTGCGATCCCCACGAACGCAGAATCGCAGATCAATACGCACCTATTCTTCAGTCGAATTACAAACGGACTGCATACCGATCGCATAGTGCAACTTCAGGAGTGGATTCGAAAGCCAGAAACTCTGGGTATGGATAGAACACCTCTCCTCCTCAAAACAATTAGAATGTCACTTCGGCCCGGGCCCAGATTCAGGGTATGTCACAAGGAAATTCATGTTGCGACGACTATGGTAGATAGGCTATGTGTAAGTTAGGTTCCAATGTGATTACCTTATGTTACGACTCATGGTCGCGTCCCTACTTTGCGGTGCAGGCGGAAGGGAATGGCTGCGTCTCCGCCTGCGCCGCCCTCTCCAGTTGCCATGTCGTCTCTGCACTTCCACAGTGCCCATTCTGCCTCGCTGCCTGTCGATACAGCCTCGCCCTGCCGGCGCAAAGTATGAACGCGACATATTTTATATTTTAGACGTGGTACACTGTACTTCAAGACCAATCAAATATGGTGGTGGTAGCACGCACTCGTGGCAGCCACACGTTGGCACCGAAATCTCTTTCCGAACGGTACACGTTCATTCACTCATTGGCGCTCTTCCCACTTCACCTGCACTCCATGGCCTATCGTTCTTTAGTGTCCAACGAAAAACATGGTACCTCGACGAAGCTGTACCTGCTAAAAAACAACTACAGGTCTCCGAAAGTGTAAAATGAGACAAGTCTTCACACAGACACAGACAGAGAAAGGGTTAGGCCGCTTCCATACTTTGCGCACCGACGCCGTCACGCGCGTGCCTGCGTCACGCGCGTGCCTGCGTCACGCGCGTGACGGCGTCGGTGCGCAAAGTATGGAAGCGGCCTTAGGGAAGAGGTTATCAATCAGATCATGGGAAGAGCATGACCGCCCAGTGAGGGGTGATCTACCCCTTATTGAGCGGTGATGCTCTTCCGTTGATGGAGCTCCGCTTCATCAAGTCTTTTATCGGGTTTGGAGAGTGAAGACATGCGAGCGGATGATATTTTTCGATTCTTTTGGGAAAGCAGGCCTAGCTATCTTTCAGAGGGCGGAGCTTACTCTCACCACCCAATGGTAGTGCATATAGGAGTGGAGGGCGTTGACTTAAAAAGGGAAAGTAGCTGATGGCGGGTGGAATAGCATGAAACCGTAGACCCTTCGTCTCTTTTGCTTGCACGCTTTTCCCATTCGCAAACTTTGAACGTAATTTGAGTTTCAAATAGCCCCTCGGCTTTCCGTTAACATGTTTAAAGATGAATGTAAAGCAGAAGCCTAGCTCTCAGCATGAGTTTTTACGCGCGATGGGCCAAAATTCCGAAAATTGAAGAAAGCTTCAAGTTTAATAAGCTCAACTCGGACTTTGTCAGAATCGATTCATTTGTGTTACCGTGGTTTAGCGCTTAGATCGTGGTAAACTCGTTGCCGCATTATCACCAACAAATCATTAAGCTGAATTCATTTATAGGTGATTATGCCTTTTCTACTGGTGACTGGACATCCCGCGTCTGGAAAATCTACAATTGTTGAGAGAATCCAAGAGTATTTCTTGAGTAAAGGCAAAGAGGTGGTAATCGTTCGAGACGATGACTACCCCAGTTTTAGCAGAGATGATTACGGTAACCCTATGAAGGTACGTTGCACTGCCTCCGTTGCGGTTTGTGTTAGGTAGAACTGGTAGCGTGTGTTTAGGTTTACCTTAGCATTGACTGATTTCTCTATTTTCTACAATGCGTAAGAGCTCGAAAATTGGAAAAATCAGTTATATCGCGAGATCGGTATATCCACATGCCTTTGGCTTGTACTTATCTCAATCGGTGCTAATAGGTTGGTGGGCAATCTGCCGTGCTCGGCGTCCGGCGCTATTTCTCCTGGGTTTTCACCTAAGCATAGTTTAGGGAGATCTTAGAACCCCAATGTTAGGCCAAGGTAGAAATATACACTTGAATTTACAAACTGATGCTTGTAGATCGGTTTCGAATAAGGTACGCTAGTACGGCAAGGAGCGCCCCCCCCCCTCCCCTCCCCCAACTAGCACCTCTCAGTGTGCTTTTTGCTTGAGTGCAGCGTTTCTCGTACACATTGTGAAATAGGATTTTAGTATTCGAATGCATTCTTTGGAATACATTCAGTTTTCTCATGGGAGAATGTTTTAGGAAAAAGAGCAGCGATCATTCTTGCGATCATGTGTACATAAAAGTCTAACTCAGAATAATGTAGTTATATGTGATGGATTAAACTATATAAAAGGTAGTATCTTCTAATATAGTTTTTTAGCTGTTTTTGCATCTTTGTTGTAGATTTGAATAGGAAATTCTGTCTGACTGTTCTGCTTTGAATGAATATCTCTGTGTTCTAGGTTATAGATATGAACTTTTTCTGATTGGGAAGCTATGTAAGACTACGTTCGCTGTGATCCACTGTCATGCTGAGGAGTCTGTCTGCAAGTGGTTGAATGAGCAGAAGAATGGGGATACTAGGTAAAAAAATCTAGAATCGCAGTCAGACCTTGCGATTTTGCGATTTCTGTGAACGATTCGGCAGATTAATGGTGAGAACTCGAAATTTTACTGCATGGTAGTGGATACGAACCTTCGGGACCTGTACACGAATAGACCCCCGTCTCTCCAGATATATTGAAAATCGCGTTCCAGCCCCGGTTCGAGAAAACTGAATTCGACTAGTAAACGTCTCCTCTCTTTCCAAAAACCTGATCTCTGCAATTGTCCATGATATGTTCAAGTGGGCCTGAAAGTGTCCAGAAGGAAGCTAAGATACCTTGGAACTAGCAAAGCCCGCTTTCGCGACGGCTTTCGAACGGAGCCTCGCCCCCATGTCCAATTTGTCCTTCTCTACGGAAGATATCCCATATTTTGATCATGCATTTCGATGGGCCCGTAATTTCGTTGGAGTTATCGGAAGAGTTTTAAGGCATTTCCATACCACGTTCTCAAGGAGTGGGTGGAGCGATCTCCGGCAGGCGGAACTTCCTTGGGGCCCATTGGTGTGCATAGTCACAAAACCGGATATTTCTGGTGGAGGACAAACTGGACATAGGAGCAGGGCCTCGTTCAGGAGACACCGCGAGGGCGGTGTTTGCTATCTCCAAGATCCCGTATAAGTGAGCTCTTCTGAACGATTTTAGACATACTTGGACACATCGCGAACAGTAGGTGCGCTAAAGGAAAACCCTTATAAGTCGAATTTGATTTCGCACTGGGACTGGAACGGTATTTTTACTGTTTCTGGAGCGAAACAGGGGTCTTATTCGTGCACAGGTTCCTCGGGACTCAGAGGTTTGAAGTGACTAATCAGTTCCTCCCTCCTCAAATCGTTTCCAGAATTACAAAATAGCCAGGTCTGACGGCGGTCTTGCTTTTACCTTGACTACCCAAGGTGAGTAGCTTACTTCAGGTATAATGATACTATTCTCACGGAACTCATTGCGCGGTATGAGAAACCAGATCCCCGCAATCGATGGGACTCTCCACTTTTCGATATTAAAATTGGAAGAAGTGAAAAGTTCGTTTTGCCTTTTTTTTATGAAATTTGAAAACTTTCGATCTCACTTTTTTTTTTGAGAAACGTCTCGCTTAAATTGTGTTAAGGACCTTCGCGATTCCAACCGTAGGTTCTATTTTTCGTGCAGCAATAACAATGAACACGAGCGGCGTAACCACTGGCCATATCTTCTCGATTACCGCAGTTCGGTTTGACTACTAGCAGCTATAATGCAGCTGTACATATAGTGGAGCCAGACGCCTAGTAAACACTCAGGAAGCTCTCAAAATCCTCTGCATATTACCGAGAGTGGAATTTAGAAGCACCACCTGGGATAATGAACTGGGAAAATGTATCTCCTGAGAGTTAATTGGTGAGTTCTAAAGAGATGATCTGAGGGGAAACTTGCATTGGAAAATGAACTTCGGGGTTTTCATCGCTGCCTACTTTCACTGCGCTTCCGTCGTACGGTTTCCGATGACCGAGTATCTGTGGAGGCTGGAGTAACTTTCACGTCTGACCCTCACCGATTGCATCACTCATCTCAACAAACGGCTAGTACTGCAGAAGGGGAAGGCACGTTCTACTGTGGAAGGGAGCTCCTTATCCTCGTGCTCTAGGTCGTTTCATTCCATTCTTTATCTAGTCTTATCGTACTATTGCAACGAGGGGAGATTTGATAAATGCACACTTAAGCGTCTATTAGGGGTCAGTCTGCATATTCAAGCGGATAATTTTGCCTGAAGCTCAATGGGGAAGGAAGGAGAGCTCCCCCCCCCCCTCCCCCCCCCACCCCCCCCCCTCCCTCCCTCCCTCCCTCCCTCTCTCCCTCCTTACTGCGATGATGCTTCCTAATCCCTCCTCAACTACTCACTTCAGCATGATCTTCCAAGTAGTTCGACCTTGACCGCACTAACCCCTTGACAATTTCTCGTTCCTGAGCTGAAGGCTTATCATGCTCAATAAGTCATAGAGGTAGCATCAATGAGGGGAGTGGACGATCCACGATGAAGTAATGAGGTTTTCCTGACTCTTCGCCATCGTCAGCAATGCGACGAGTGTACCTCGCCTAAAATGGAGGATTGTCCATCCACAGATCGAATAACATGCTTGTCTCTTACAAACCACTTCATTTGTGTCGATTTGCCTGTCAATCTTTTGGTGTGTCAGCATGTGTGCTGTCGTTCAGTCATGCTTGCATGTCTTGCCATCTATAGGCCCTTCGAGCGGTATTATCAGATTGTGGATGCTATCTTTCGGAGTGGGAATTGAATACTCGTTAGAGCTGACTTCCACCGATTGTGGGATATGAAGGTAGAGATGCTCAGTAGTTAAGAAAGAAAGGAATCAAGTGGTCCAGAATCAAAAAAAATCTAAGAAATAGTGCACCCTTCTCTTCCATCTGACAACAACGAGCCTAGAGTGAGCTTTTCAACGCTTGTCACTGTTTCCACAGTGTTATCTGTTTTCAATTGCAGATGTCCGGAAGAAGCACCTGACGACATGCATCTTGACTTAGAGCATCCATCCCCAAAATTCGTTGATATTCCTTTATCAGAGATATTCAGCTGGATGTGTGAGGTCAGCATAAAGTCGTACTGCTCTTCTTCAGTTTTAAATACATACTGTTTGCGAACAGCATACGCTCTACTTCAGAAGTTGTTTAGGGAAAAGCACTTACTCAAAACCAAAGCACCCAAGTGGTTCCTACAGCGCCAATCAACTTCCTTCACGAACTTGATCGTGTTACCCAGGAGGTGACCGCAGAAATCATTCAAGGGCAAAGAAATGCAGTTGTTGGGCATCATATTGTTGTCACCGCGTTTGATCCGGATCCCAACAAGGTAATCTAGTTTTTTAAAAACTTTCAAATTTTGATATTAACAATTTCAGGTGATTGTCAAAAGACCTCGCACATTAGCCGAACTAACGCGGCTTAGACGGCAGTTTATCAGTATGTCTAAATCCAGTCCAATTGATAGCAAATCCAAGATAGCTTCTTTGTTCATACATTACCTCAATACCAATGGGTAATTACATACATGGGTGAAGAACATGATATGGCTGTGACTCGCTCTTCTCACCGGTGTCCATTATCGCAGTGCAACAGCTTGACGCCCATTGTCCGTATGTCTCCAGTACAGTCCATTATAGACAAGAGAAGTTGAAATGTTGTGAATTATTCAGTCACGGGTGACTATCAATTTCCATAGTTGTTGAGGTATTGACTGCATTTGTAGTCACCGGCATAATTATGAAGACCTCTGAATTCTTGTTAGCCTCCGAAGGTGACCACAAGTGGCATTCATTTTCCAATGAAAAACCGCTATCAGTCGAACAGTGAGAAATGATTGGAAGGATCATTTATGAGCGAATAAGCAAAGAGAAAACAGTTCTCATCGGGTCTTGAGGACGTCTATTTCTCCAGGAATAATTTGTGAGATAGCTATGCCATTGAATTTGCCTTTTCCGTGGCTGTCTTTACAGCTTCAATGATGGCTGATCGAAAACCTGCAAAATACTTAGAAGATGCTCAAGGAAACAGCAAGTAGCGATCAGCAATCTTCACACATTCCCTTGAACCAGCATTCAAAGGATATCCACGAATCATATCCTGCATAAAAACAAGAGATAAGAACAGCTATTTTATGGTTGATGCAGTGCAAGGATTTCTGTTATTATAAGCAGCAGAGCAGTAAAGTAGGGCAAAAATGGTGCAGTTCGAGAACTACGAACCTGACTTTTCCAATTCTCGAATACCTGATATCGTAGTTCCACCTGGTGAACATACTTCATCCTTCAGAGCGGCTGGATGTCCTCCCTTTTCTAAAATCATTTGAGCTGCACCCTAAAATGAATATTAGATGAGCAGTGATGCGGATCGGTTGTCAATATATAGACGGCCAGCAGTTGTGTTACGCAGTTCATTTAGCAGCATGCGGTTTGAAAATGTTTGCACTGGCTTCTAATGCCACTGAAATGGATACTCAGTTTAGCGCATTTTTTTTTTCGGATAATCCCAACTACAGGGAACGATAACGTTGAAGTTTATCATCGAAACGACGAAAATCCGCTCCTAAATAACTCAAGTAACTACACTGTTAATGCACTCAATCAAATAGGCTTATGGTGTTTTTTTTTCAAAAAGGAATCACACATAAATGCGCTGGATCTTATGAGTTATACGCACCAGATGGAATCATGTGGTATCAGCCACAACTCACCAGAAGGCTCTGTGCAGCAAGCTTTAATGCAGTTTCCCGAGAGCATCCTGCATACACTGCTCCATCAGCCAGTGACTCCATAAATACATACGCCTAAAAAGGAGCTAATGTTTTCATTGCTTCACGGATTAAGTAATCCGAGTGAACTGCTAGTTCTAATTTTATGCACATCGCCTTGCTCCAAACCATACATTGAGATGCTGCATATAGCGAGCGGTACGAGAGTCACTGCACTAAGAAAATAACTGTAAATTATAGCTGGCCTGTCAGGCAACTGAAGAAAGGAAAGTGCCTCGGGAAGGATAAGCCCAGAGTAGCGTTTAAGAAAAGCAATCAGGATCGAGAATAACTTCTTAAAACTAGAGTACAAAAGACAAGTAATACGTTGCGCAAAGCAACAAGAGATGCCGCCAAAGAGTTAAATCAGTGGGAATCGCAAGGTAGCTTAGCACTAGTATAGTAATCACTGTGGGACAGGGTGGCGCAACCAATATGTAATGTGATTCGAGGGGTGAATAGTTTTCTCCTCGCACATATGTAACAGTAAGCTTCAGGATTAAGTTCTTCAAACATTCCTTAGTATCAGAAGGTAAGTCGTTCATACTTTGCGCACCGGTGGCGACTGTGGCGAAATCATGTGCCCGTCGTCGACCACGGAGGCACTCCGTTTGTAAAACGTCCAACCTACCACTCTACAATGATGATCGGCACAAATTCATGTTTAACCCTTGGCATAGTATCAAACTACGCCACGAACATCATACTATAGTGTGGTTGGGTCCACCGTTTTAAGAACGGAATGCGTTACCAGAGTCGTGAGACAATGTCGCCGGAGTGAAACTGCAGGTGCCGGTGTGCAAAATGTGAAGGCGGCCTAAGGGCGAAGTTATAAGTGATGATGGAGGCTATGCTACGCGCAAGCAAATTAGATGTTTACATGTGAAGCTGAGTTGATCGGGAACTGAATCGAATCGAGAATATATTCATAGGAAAATCTGAAAACATACCCATGCAGGAGCTGACCCGGAAAGTACGCCATAGGCGTTGAAGGTATTTGTATCTACTTCCACGCACAAACCAACTTTGGAGGCGAAGGTCTTGACAATATCTATCTGAAAATGCATTGGAACCACCGAAGCAAGGAATTCACAGTCTTTGTTCAAAACCTTCTCTTTAGTGGTGCCTTGCTCTGCGCACAAAATGGAAGCACTACTACCAACAGAGGCGGCTGTGTTTGGCATGATTCGAATAACCGGGCCATCATAATGAACAGAGCTTAACTGAAACGACGGTATCTTTTGTGGAAGCAGGTAGCATAAAAAGACTAGTCAAGGAAGGAAAACAGTTTGCCTCTTTCTTCAAAGTAGGAATGTCAACTCCAGCTAGAATGGAGACAATCAATGGGCACTTCTCAAAAGTTGTATGAGTTGAGGTCAGCGAATCATACACAGCTTGCCTAGACTGCGGTTTGACGGCTAGGACAATAATGCCTAAATGACTACAGTGCTGGGCAATTGCATGCTTTACCATTTACATAAAAATCGTAGATATCAAATAAACCACACCTTCCGGGAATCGTTTGACCATTGATGCGGTGGATGTGAATACATCATCGAAACCTTGGCACTGAAATAAGGTGGGGTGGAGTGGCAAAAATGACAAATCGCCAATGAAAACGAATGATGAGCGACAGTAATACCTTCCATCTATGCAGGGTAGCCTCAGACTGGCAGCTAATTGCTATCTCTTTTGCAGATGCGAAACCTTAAGGAACCTAACTTTTGGGAATCATCGACCTGAGACTTGTAGTAAATGAGGACACATGGCGTTGACGGAGTAGAAGCTCAGTGCGCTGCGTATACAGGACATTTTCCTGAACAGATTCAAAAAAAAAGAAACCACTGAAATCGTAGCAGCGGAGCATCCGTAGACGTTGACGTGACTCGTACTCAAGCTGACTTAGCATGCTTCTCTAACCCAGAACTTTCAACTCATTTGTGATTCGACTGATCTGAGCATAAGTGTCTAACATTTTAGTGTCAATCAATGGTGCTAATCCGATTATCTTAATGAGAGCTATTAAAGCAAGGGGGGGGGCAAAATCTCCATCGACGTCAAAGCTCATTTCCCTACCCACGGTTATACTAAAGCAGAAAAGACAGAACTTTCGACAGATGCTTTCTCATGAATTTTAGCCTGAGCCTAGAGAGTGAAAAAGCTTCGACGTCGGTGAAAAGTTTCGCCTCCCCCCCCCCCCCCCCGATGTTCGGCAAATAGTAAAATTTCAAAGACTACAAAACAGTAGTAATATAGATTCCTTAGCAAAGTGCTCAAGGCCGTTCCAGACAAATAACAATAATATGACATGAGAATCAGTACTGTTTCTCAAGTCATGCATTTGGTCCCTCTCTTATTTGTAATCTGACCTTAACCCAGCCATTTAAGCCCCGATTCAACAGGACCGATCACAGAAGCGTTGAATATAATTGACCATCCTTGAGGTATGTCTTCATTTTTGAGCCTACCGTTAAAAACCTGCATCAGTATGAGTCCGAGGAAACGCGACTTCACGTTTCATGTCGCCATATAAACATGCAAAGGACGCTTCCCACGTTACTACACATGATGGCAGATGCTATTTTATGTAAACTGGGGTTTTGAGGAAGGGAAGGAACTTCGACGCTGGTGGAAAAGGTTCCATGTCAGGAAAAGTCCAGTCACTCCGAGCTTCTCTTTCTTCTCCGAGCTTGGACTAAAACTTACATCTTCCTAGCAATGTTTGTCATGTCTTTACATATTTGGGAGCAATGGTGTGCGATACGCTCTAGTCACGGAACATGAAGTAGCGTTCCCCCCCCCCCTCCCCCGACCCACATTGACCCAAAGGCCTACATCGGGGAAAAATTTTAGGCATATTAGAGATATCTGGCTTATCACTGTGAAAACTATGCGTGCTGTGGCAATGAGGGGAGGCATCCTACTATGGAGCCTATCTTTACCTCAGCCAACACAGGGAAAAGAGCTTCTTCCTCACTTCTTCGAGGCTTGTGCAAAAATATACACCTGAATGCAGAGTGACCCCACAAAAATCCTTCAGAGGCACTCACAAATGGAACTTTTTGTGAGAGGCACCCCTCACCCCTCAATGCGATGGCACCTCTCTATATTCACCAATACGTAGATTCCGGATTAACAACCAAAACTTTGACAATAGTAAGCCACATATATCAGGCCCTGTCAGCAAGAACTTGCCTGATTCTACACATCCGTGTATCAGTGCTGAGGCCATGTTGCCACCGCCAACAAACAGTAACATCGGTTCGGTTATTCCCGCGGCGTGGCATAATCGAGAGAACTCAGACATCCTACAAATGAATTCATGAATAATTTTAGTTGGATCTTGTAAATGGTAGAATAACGAAGCAGATTTCCCGCAGGTGGCCATATAGGGATTTCGCGGTGGAGCATGTTAAAGGCTGTGTCTAGAAGGCGGACCGCATACTTCGACTACACATTTTCGCCAAGGAACAGATAATAATCCTAAGCCTTCACTTAAAAACTACTATAACGACTCGGAAAAGTGATGGTCTGTGGGGGAAAGGTCGGAAGAATACGCTGAGTGAGGGAGAACCTCTATACCGAAGTGAGTCAATTTTCGCCGAGAGATTTATGAGGAATGTGGCCTTGCGTTGTCCTGGAAAAGGGTAGGCCCTCCTCTATTCCACCACCGGCCTCAATTTTTGCAACTTCCTATACATTTGCTGTGATCACAACAGTAAGACTCTGCTGTGACTGGCTGACCAGGTTGCAAGAAACCGTAATGGATTACACCTTTACAACACCACACACAGTAATCATAACCTGACTTTCGATGAATCTTGGCATAATCTCTCAGTGATGGTTACCGAATGTCAACGCATGTATACAGGTGGCCATCACAATACCACCACGTGAACACGCGCGGCCCTATGCGGGTTTTGGTCTATTAGATCAATCCCCGTGGTTTTCCTTCCTACGGGGTCAGGGGTTTGAACAACAATCAGTAAGGGGTTTTATACAACTGCAAGAAGGTACTTGAGTTTTTTGCCTCTGGAAAGTTCAAGTTGGGGCAAACTCCGGTTAGTGGTCTGAGGGTATTTACCTATTTAAACCCCTCTTTTACCAATACGGGGTGGCAGGTGGGCCTCTACGGTCGCCAATCTCAAAGTCAGTCACTATTTCTCTAGGACATGGTCTCCCCTTTTTACGAGCTGTCAGTTTTTTCTGTGAAATTAAATGGCAAGACTGAAGAAGGCGACGACGCCGAAACGTCAGTCAGAAACAATGTGATAAACAACCTTGACTGAAGCTAAAACATTCGAACAACCCATTTTCCATCTACAGTTATAATACGGTCAACAAATGGCTCATTTTTATAGCGAACCAGGAAGTTGGAGAGGTGTGGAAACGTGCCAGACGCTGCTCATCGGTCAGCTCATGAGGCACCCACTTTGACATCTTCTTCACCTTGCCGCTCCAACGCGCTTTTGAATCCGGTTTTTTTCGCCGGCTATCGCTCCAGGCAGGTCCTGGTCAAGAACAGCCTTGGTATTCGGATCTTGGTCAAAGTATATTATACTTATGCTTTTTGCAATAATTTTCGATTTTGACACCGTTTCATAAGTATAAGGTCACCCTGAGAAAAACGAAAATTTATGTGCCGCAGATCCTGTGAAGGTGAGTATATTTTCCCTACTATCTCCAAGCTATATTTTCGACCTGCCTGGTCTTCTGCTATTTGAGGACGAAGCTCAGGTTCGAGCTCTTCATGATGCCGGGCCCAGTGTGGGAGTCATCGTGGGACAAACTGCAAGATCCTTGTTCTCAGTTCAAGGCTACTTAAAGGGGCAGTTTACGATAATATGAGTGTCTTGTTTCCATAATATGAGTGTTTTTTTCAAGGCTACTTAAAGGGGCAGTTTACGATAATATGAGTGTCTTGTTTCCATCCGCGAGTAGATAGGCCCTACCACAACAGCAAAGCGTGTGCCATTCCCGCGGCGTGAGGATGAGCGCCAAACGCGTAAGGCCACGGTCATACACACCGCCGGCAGGGCGTGGCTGCGTTCACAGGCAGCGAGGCAGAGTAGCACGGGGGAGGTGCAGAGATGACGCGGGCAACGAGGAAGGGTGGCATAGGCGGAGACGCAGATACACGCAGCCACGCCCTGCCGTCGGCACCGCAAAGTACCGCGGCCTAGAGAACCCGTAAGTCAGCAGGCGGCCACCGTCTCAAGATGGCCCACACCCGTTCTACGACTTAGCCAGCGGAGCAGCGGTGGCATCTACGTGGATAAGAGGCATGATATGGACTGCGACAAGATAGGATAGGGAGGATTCCCATAGTAATAGTAACCTTATCGAATGATATTAACACGCGAAGCTTGTTCAAATGCTTGCTTCTAAGTTGAAAACTCGGCGAAGCAAAAGGTCGGAAACACCTTATTTTGCGCATTTTCGGAAATTTCTTTGGCTGCTTCTTTGCTTATGTGCTCTTCAGTACCCTCAGAGTCTTTACGGAACGCGAAGACGCATGAAAATTATCGTGAACTGTGCCTTCAAAGGAGAGCGGTGTTACCAGATGCTCTTCGAAATCTAGACGCCCTCGAAGATCACTGCCAATGACGAAAGAAGAATACTGTGGGGTAATTCCAGTGGCACCTCATACCAGATTCGCTCGGAGTTGAACCTGTCCATGTTCAAGTTCACAGTCTGGAGAGGGGCAAGAAGCTGTCACTCAGCATTCAAGCCATAAGGCGGCCCGACTTCAGTCCACAAAGTTGAACATAGGAAGGGATTGGGTGAAGGTAACGTAATCATGCGGCACATTTGATCAATCACACCTCATTTTTGAATACACCCTTTAAGGTGTTTTTCTAGGGTGAGAACAATCTCATCTTGAATGGCCTTGACGCTTACAGGTACTACTGGCGAGATCAGCAGAGGCAACTGATATTTTAGTAGTCGCAATTTTGGAGGAGGAAGTGTGATGGGGGGGGGGGGCATTCTACAGTGATGCCGCGCTGTAGCTTGCAATGTGATGCCGCGCTGTAGCTTGCATTTTGAGACCTGTAGAATGGATTCCTAGGATTACCAAATCTTACGAGATGATCTGGTACCTTTTTTGAGCCGACGACGTGGTCAATTACGTGTTCCAACAGGTCATTCACGCAAGTCTCTCGACGAAAACGTGTCTGCAGTCCCAGAACATTCAAGTCCTACATGGCCAGCACGCAGTCCTGACTTGAATCCTGGGAAAGTCTCTGGGGCATCATCGCGCGGATTCCTGACCACAGAAAAACGAAATAGATTGAGGAGGAGTCAACGGGATTTTAAAGACCCAGTACTTCTAGGTCTATCATGTATGAGAAGCAAGGATGGAATTCCTACACCCTTCCGATGCAATACGAAGGAAATAGCAAGAGGTTTCATACCAACCGGTACCGATGACGACGCACGTGCCAAAGCCATGGATCTCCACTAGAGAGTCAGCGCCAAGAATTCTTTCTTCAAAAGTCCGAGCTGCATTTGCTATCATGAAAGGTGCTACAGCTCCAGGGCCGGAAAAGATCTCGGCTGAAATTTTTGAGTTAGTAGGCCCGAACATCATGCCTTGCTCGCGAACCACATGACTTTTTACCTTCCAAAGGAGAGAATCCCAGATCAATGGAGGAAATCGACATGATCATTTTTCACAAAAAAGGCGAATGTGACGACTTCTGCAGCTACTACCGGCCAATTATTTTGCTGAGTGTTCTCTACGAGGTGTTCACGAGAATCATCCCCTCGCTCATCTGACGAACGCAAGATAGACACAACCTATAGAGCAAGATGGATTCATGCCGTTCCGGCTGTTCCACATCTAGGCAGTCGCTATGGTCACAGAAGTGTGTCGGGAGTCCCCACTGCCTCTTGACCTTACCTTTGTTGATTATGAGAAGGCTTTCGACAGTGTCGAAACGAACGCAATGCTGTCAGCTCTAGTCGACCAGGGTGTGGAGCCCTCTTACATAAGAACACTGGCCGATTGTATCCGTCGATGCAGTGGCACATAACACTATTTAAACAACCCCTCACAATCCCTGTGGGAAAGGAAGACTGGCAATTCCGCCGAAGCTTTTTACATCGCTCTGCAATGGGCAATGAAGTCACTAGATTGGGACGAAAAAGCCATTCATGTAAACGGACGCTTCCTTTAGTCCTTCGTTACAGGACGAGATCGTCCTAATTTCCAGCAATGTCGAGGAAGCTGAGGCTCGCCGAGCTGGACGAGGTAGAAAAAAGCTACGAATTACATAATTGATCAAAGACGCAGTTCATGAGGATTGCTCGGTCAAAGTAAAGTCAAATCAAAATTGACGATCGAACTTTCAAGGAAACTTGTCTCCACGTGTGTCTTGGACCATGGATCTGCCATGATCATGGACAGGACATGAAAGAGGAACTGTGAAGACGACATAAGGCGTCCTGGGCAGTCTTTGGAGCTTTGAAAGAGGTCACTGATCGACTGTCCATACAGCACTTCGAGCTCATCCATTGACTCCCCCGTTTCCTGCTCTCTGCTACGCGGCCGACACATGGGTGAATGTGCGTTGACGCCAAAGGTACTGTTTTCTGAGGTTAAACCAATATAACAATACCGAGCCGTTCGCAGCTCAGATTTGCGCAGGAAGTCCCTCCTCGAAGGTCCAACGGAGTACATTATGACAGGTAAATGGCGATGGGCCGGCCCATATCATGAGGGGAAACCGACGACAGATGAACGAAAAGGACGGTCGAGTGAGCTCCCATAGGACTTACACGGCCCAAAGGGAGAACTGTCGCGAAACGAGTTTGTGTGCGCTGCAGAATAGCAAGCAGCTGAGAACACAGCTGAACGCAAAGAAACAGAATAGTCGATTGCTGGCGCTCGCACTTAGATGAAGTGGAGCGGTATAAGTAAGCGAGCACAATAACTTAAATTGTTGATCGATCGGACCATGGCTGCAGACAATGAATAGTGTGTAGGCGTAGTCAACTTTGCTTCGATCGAGGCTTCTGGCAAAATATGGCTCTTATACTATGGATGTCTCAGAAACTTCAATGGTCAAGAAGTCAAAGACTTGAGATTTCTTTATGACTCCAAACTTGAATTCCCCTCACCCTCCCCCCCCCCCCAAAATTCATGGAATGCGGCTAATCGGACTTATCATATTTTAAAGCTTTGGCGACAAAGCACACTAAGATTATTATACAAATCTATGAAATTTATGTGCGTGCAATGTCAGCAAATGGGACAGCTATATACATCAACATCAAAAAAAGGCATCGCCTTGATTGACAGGGTGCGAAGCAATTTCACAGGAAAGACTTTAGTTGTTGCGAGGATTCCTATACTTCAGAATTCCTGGGAGAGTCATGGAAAACAAGTACTCGATCAATCTAGGCGCAACTTTTTGACTTATGCATTTTACATAACATTTTGTGTAGGCGTGCCGTTAATGTTTCTGATTTTTACAATCTATTGTCATCAGTGACAAGAGGTGGTCAGCAGAAAATCTCCGTTACTAGAACGAAACAGCTCTTATTGTTAGACGAAATTTTCCACAGCCGCTGGTATCGCGTTTTGCGAGTCACTAAAGGCTCCGTCAACAATTACTCGCCAGCGTCTCTCAGATGTATGACTGAAAAATAAATTTTCTAGTTCCTGCATAGTTGTCACGGTAATTTACCTCACCTACTCTTCATACTTGCCTACTTTTTAATGTTGTGTTTTTTATTCTCCTCTTTGTTTTATTGACTCTCTTTTCTTTATCTCGAACCTTGTCTTACCCAAGGTATTCGATAAAGATAAGGGTAAATGTCGGCACCCGCCCAGGCAGACCAGCCCTCTCATCCCTCTGTGATAGACGAATTGGCATCACACTCGTTTGGGAGGATAAAAGCGCTGCTGCACATCGGGTGGGCGCCGCAGCTCATTGTATAAGCCAAATCATATTCACCTGCCACCGCGATTGTGAATGGAATCAGAATACGCGGTGCATCTCACAGGACGGCTTCATTAACGCCTGACACTTGATCCTTTTATCCTTCTTATGAGTGATCTAAAAGCATTTGAGGTAACAAACTCATCCCATCCGTCACACTTTGTCTTTAATCCATTTGCTGTATTTATGGTATGCCGGGAGATGTCATTAAATTCAAATAAATCCCATTGAATATTCTTTTCACTTCTTTTAATTCCATCCTATGCACTGTTCGAGACTGTTTATTTGTTACTGATAAAAAAACAATGCAAATCCTGTCTCATGGAATAATCGTGGTCACTGCTAGCCTGCGCTACGAGAAGTATGTGCTTCGTTCCGAGCGACGGCAATGTGTTAACAAATCAGTCAACCCAGTCATCAGATTGTGTGCTAACGGTGGGAAACGGATGATGGGCCACATCCTGAAAAATACAATCACGGAAGTTTAAATTTCATCGTCCTGCACAAGTCGAAATTTGCGTAGCAGAAACTGGTTTATGCACATACCAGTTGGGCTGGCGCACACTACTGCGCGCATCAAACAGGGGAGCCCGCAAAATTGCTTGATCGATATCGATTGATATGGAGGTAGGATGGAACTCACGGGATTTTGTCTCCCTTCTCCGTTTTCTGCATGGGTCTCTATTAGCAAACCGTTTGAATGATGATACCCAACAATCGATATCGATCAAGCTCATTTTGCGTGCTCCCCTGTTCGATGCGCGCGGTAGTGTGCGCCAGTCCAACTGGTTTCCCATAAGCCGTTTCCAGCCTTCTGCACAAAAACCGATATTTTCAATCAATACCGATGGGTCTTGCATGATGTTGTACAATTTCAACTTTTATGAGGGCACTTAAGCTATAGTATGGTCCATAAGCCGTTTCCAGGCTTCTGCACAAAAACCGATATTTTCAATCAATATCGATCGGTCATGCATGATGTTGTAGAATTTCAACTTTTATAAGGGCACTTAAGCTATAGTATGGCCCATAAGCCGTTTTCACCTTCTGCACAAAAACCGATATTTTCAATCAATATCGATCGGTCATGCATGATGTTGTAGAATTTCAGCTTTTATGAGGGCACTCAAGCTATAGTATGGTCCATAAGCCGTTTTCACCTTCTGCACAAAAACCGATACTTTCAATCAATATCGATCGGTCATGCATGATGTTGTAGAATTACAACTTTTATGAGGGCACTCAAGCTATAGTATGGTCCATAAGCCGTTTTCACCTTCTGCACAAAAACCGATATTTTCAATCAATATCGATCGGTCATGCATGATGTTGTAGAATTTCAACTTTTATGAGGGCACTCAAGCTATAGTATGGTCCATAAGCCGTTTCCAGCCGTCTGCACAAAAACCGATATTCTTAATCAATACAGATCGATTAAATCAATATTGACAATGTCGATGTGCGCTCTGTACATCCCCTGCCATTCCCCACCCAACCCACACTTTAACCGACCTTGCCCGCTGTTTTCTGAGGGTATGTCGAGTACCTCAAACTTGGGTAATTAAACCGCAGGGTGGACAGACAGACCGACAGACATCATTACAAACACACCAAACTCCTGGTTTATATATAGGGTATGATTTGGTATCATACCCTATATATAAACCAGGAATTTGGCATGTCTGTGTGTCTGTCTGTCCACCCTGTGGTTTAATTACCCAAGTTTGGGGTAGTCCACTAGGCAACGCCTGACAGGGCGTGGGCTACGGACATGGGTGAGTGGCGAGAGTTAGAGTACGTGGCGAGAGTGAGAGTGTGTGGCGGGGTGAGAGAATTCGATCGCGCTCATTTTGCATGCTTCCATGTGTGACGCGGAGTAGTGTGCGCCAGCTCAACTGGTGTATAAAAATATTGAGATGATGGCAGTCTGTCAGATCGCGAAGACATCAGTTGTTTGCAGGAATTTAAGATGGGTCAGTCATTTACAAGTTTTGTGGCTATGGCTCCACTGACTGCTGCTATTGAAACAGGAGGTATGTGTGGTTATTCAGTGAGCGTCTGGCATTTACAATATGCTGGCAGGCAGCATGCCTGATTTTAACTTATTCAACCACTGTTGGCTTTTAGGACACTTATCAGATGCTACCCACGTTTTATCACTCACCATAGATGGGCCATTGCTACTTCGACTTGAATGCATACCGCAGGATAATCAGATTAGTGACTCACTTTTTTGGGGCGAGTAGGACACTAGATAGCTGCTCATGCTGCACCGTTGCTGCGGCTGCACGGTGCACCCTTACGGTGTTGTACTCCTTGAGCACAAGCTAAGCCCACTCAACCAAATCATCCTTAGGCGAACGATCTTCCAAGTGGAAGCTGCCATCATCATCGAAATGGTCGTTTCATCGCATCACCTTCTCTTACCGCTGGTTTCCTTCCTCAAGTGAGCGCTGTATTGGAAATTCGTTCGTCTAAGGCCGGATATGGTTTGATTGGGGTAGGAAGGCTCTGTTGTGTTCAAGCGGGCCCAATACCGCGATGGTGCAACCTGAGCATTTATCTAAAGACCTACTTGCCCCAAGAATGTAAGATACTGATCTGATTATCGCGTGGTGTGCCTTTAATGGTACAATCCAGGCTTACTGTTTATTAGCCTGCTGTGGTCAGATAGTTCGACCCACAGCCACGTGTACTTCATCTTTTCAGAGCCATAAGCGTGAGTTCCTGGAGCGTGCAGAGATAATGGACACGACTTCATCGTGAAGCGTTGAATTGCTCAGATATGACCGATGGCCACGGCGTGGCTACGGTGGCAAGAACGTGTTGAAGGCACCGGAAGAAGTAAGGAGAAAGTGGGAGCTAGTAAATCATGTCCTCTGAAAACAAATCTTTCACTTCAGTAGAAGTGGTATGTAACGAAGCTCGCTTTGAAAAAGAATGAGTCGCTTGCTGACGGTGGGCACAGAGCGGAAATGATTCCATTCATGATGATCTTCAACTTATGAAACAACAATTAGAAACAAACAAGTAGAACTGTGAAGGAGAGAATAAGCGAAGAAAAACATGCAATGAATTTGCACTCGAAGTTCTTCATGAAGCAAGGCAGCGGAAAAGATTTAAATGCTCCTTTGAAAGTCCTTTTTGGTTTGAATTGCACGAAGGTTGTTAAGAAATTTTATTGGGTGACGTCTCGGTGGGTCCACATTCGTCGGAACCCAAAAGGAGAAAGGCAAATTATGGCTTATCCGAACAAATGTCCACGGCACAACTTACTAGAGTTTCGACGTCAGTCTAGGAGATCACGTAAACACTAGGAAAAACATCGTACCTTCATCAGATCCATGGAATAGGCCACCACAGTGTGGAGAATTCGGAGTGATTGGCTCTAGAGCTTCGATTAAAAGCTAATCTTATATAGAGCGCAAGTTCCCGCGTGATGGACAGGCATTTTCCCTTGCGGTTGATTTCCAAATCTCTGACTTGGATACAGAGTGCGCCGTTATTCGAGTCTCGGCTTCAGTATCTCGATCGTGACGTCGAAGTTGTCCCCGTTGTGGGTTTTGACCTTATGGCAACCTAAGAGGGTCGACGCATGACCTCGCCTCACCGTCCCAATATTTGTTGAAGGCAGTGATAGGGGGCGAGCGAGATGATCAATAACACGACGGTGAAGAAAAAAGGATGTAAATGACCAGTAACCCGAAGAAAAGAACCCCTTCCACACCATTGATTCTCGACGTGGACGACCATTCCGTCAAGAGGCGTGTAGCCCACACGACTCTGCCACTAGTGTGTTGCTAAGTAATTATTGCGAAAAAAGGGCGATGAAACAATACAAAAACTTAAAAGGAATCCCATCGTTAGCTGCGGATGAGCGAAGGCAACAAGTGAGAATTAATGAAAAAGATAAAGAATAGTAAAGAATCTTGCAAATTTTACGGGTAAGCAGCAAAAATCAAAAACACTGAAAAAGATAATTAGCTGATTAGGAAAGGTTATGCGACGTTCTGTTTACCGCCCCCATCGCTCCATCCAGCCATGCCGCATCGTCTTGGCCCCTCACACTCCAGCCTGTCAGGGAGCTCCTCGCTACGAGGCGGGCTGCCATGATAAAGGCGGCTTGTCCTGATGAGGCTGCCTCCGCCACAGCTCGAGGGGGGGGGGGGAGGGGAGGCGCCTCCCGCGAGGGATTTGGCCATACAAAGGCCTTTCAGACCCGTAATTTTTCAGTGAATGACTCCTTTTGGATTCACCCACGTTACCCCTATCACTGTCTTTAAAGGCACCATTAGGGGTAAGGGAAAACTAAGATCTGGAAGTACATGTTCTCTGAAACGAACCTTCTACTTATCTCTGGGGTCATATCTGGTGAAAATCGCATAAAAAACGCGACTTGGGGTCTTATGGCGGCCCCGCAGCTCGTCATGCCGTTATGCCGTTATGCGCCCGCGGAGTCGACGTGGAGGGGCGCGACAACAATCGCGGCCGTCTGGTTGAGACTCTGGCCTGTCTTCAGGCCACTCCGACCAGAGACGCAGAGGACGAGAGAGAGAAGGAGGAATTTCGGGTTCCTATCTCTTGGTTTTTTTTCGCCGTTTAATGTCGTTCTTTTTCTACTGTTATATTACTGAGCACCTCTACTTTCGTAATTGGGGGTTCGTAATCCCCCAGTTTGCCGAGATTGCCCCTAACGGTGTCTTTAATGCGTACATTCAAAGGTCCACCCGTCCCTCCCATGTAATCGTCTCCATACTTCCGACAGTAGATACTGTAAACAACCCCTGTGACAGTACGGTCTCCTTCTTTGCCAGCAGCACATATTCGACAATTGGGTGAGACGCAAAAGCGATCATACAGACGGATTCGAAACAGGCGTTTGTTTCCAGGCCCGATCTCTTCTGACACTTCCTTATTGGGGTGTGAACTCCATCAGAGATAAAGGTTCTACAAATATGATCTTCCCAACTGATGGCCTACCAGCGATACTTACATCAATGCCGAAGTTCATAGAGAGTTGAACATGGCGGCTCTTTCGGTAGTCTGGTACAAGGATGGATGCTAGGACAAATTTTTCCCATTCTCAGAGAGTTATTTCTGTATTGGCGTTTTCGTCAGCACTTTTTATTTCATAGTGTGGCATTCCAGTCCGCACGAAATCATCGTGTTTTCAAACGGTAAGGATCAATGGACAAGATACAGTGGCCATCATTCGAAGTAGGATCTCGTTCTCAAATTCCATTTTTGGCGTCTTGTTGAGACCAAATGAATTATAAAATCGAAATCGTGGATAAGTATCTGGTGATCTATATCCAAAGTGTATAATTTTATCTTGAAACATGATTTTATGATGGCCAGAGTAAAATCTTGATCGAGCCTATAATTCTTTCAAAAATAAGGTCCCCCGTTCAGAGAGAAGGCGAATGTCGATTAGTGTAAGGACGGCACTGCACATAGTGATACAGCATAGATGTCACGTGGGAGCACAAGTCTCCTTCCATTGAGTAAGGCAATCGTTTTTGCCTTGTTTAGCATGCTCTTCAGTTGATGTTCCGTGACCTGAAAATGAGCGTTTTTCTTGCGTACACTTATATTGCCATGTACATTTACTCTGGTCTAACAAAGGAAGGTCAATAGGCGGGCTATTCTCAATGTTTCGCTCAGGGAAAATATTGCTATCATGTTCAGGAGGTGGAGACTCCTTGAAGACATGTTGCAAGTCCTTCAGCGATGTGGAGAAATTTAAGAAGGATACCTGGGAAAAGGAAAGGCAACAAATCGCGTTGAAAGTACAGATAGCCATCTTGGTCATTCCTGATTTAGGCAGCCTGTTATTGCCGTGAGATTGTAGCAGTCTCTCCCTAGTGGTCCTTCTCAGCCGTATCGGGGCCTCCCTCGGGTTCAGAGGAATAAGTCCCATCTTCTTTGTTGTGTTCGGCAAAATAAAAACCGACAAGTAGCCTGTTAGACTCTGTCGTGGAGACTTGGTATACTCCGGGTAGTTAGACAGGTCTGAAGAGGGTAATTTAACCGGGACCGCCTCTCATGTACCTCCCAGTGGAAAGAATGCATGCTTTCCGCTGTACGGAATGTAGAATACCAACTCTATCATACAGAATGCCCCTTCGCTTATATGAGAAACGTCTGCATGAATACAGAGAGTGTGGATCAGCAACGCACAGCAGAAGCAGGGAGTCCATCTCCTGAATCCATCTGCTCAGGGCAAGTACATGGTTGACTTTGGTTCGCGATGAGCCTTCTATCCGCCACTTTAGGTCCCGTCACGTAGTAGTGCCAGCTAACGGCTCAAGTTCCTTCAGCGAGGAAGGCCTCTGTACGAAAGACATGTAGCGTGAAGCGTCGAAAAATAGTAGCCGAAGGGGAGACATACTGAACAGGTGGCATTGACAAAGATGCGGGGGCCGTAAATTTCCCGCGAGACTACACGAACTGTTTGAATTAACGGTCATTCGGGAAAAGTTACGTGTTGATGTTGTGCAGCAATATCAGTGGACCACCCTACTGAAGCAGGATGTGCTATCACATCCTTAGCTCGGTGCTGAGAGACCATTTAGCTCTATAATTTCGCGTGGCATTTCTTTCAGTCGATCCTCTTAGTATGTGCAATGGCTCAGTTGCGAAAAGACAGGCGCACAGACATGCCGACAAAGAGAAACAAGAGACACACAATGGTGTTCACATAACAGAGGAATAGATGAGCTTACTCTGAAGCTAGTGTACTGTATGCATTGGGAACCATGACTGTGGCCCAAGTGTTGCAATCACGCTATTTTAGTGGATACGTTTCTGCTCTGTGTCTTTTAAGTGACATACATTCTGATCCAATCTTCTACTACTGAACATCCAAAGTAATTTTAATAAGTATTACCTTTTGTAAAGCGCTAAGAGCAGATTCACTCCACTTCATTGTTCTGGGTGGAGGTGTGTGCTTCTTGCCAATGCCTCGAATAAAATTCGAAAAGGTGGCCTGAATCGATTTCGGATTCAGAAGTAACGCACTAATAAGTCTATTTAGGCTAGGTAGATAAAACCACTTAATGATACACTGACTTTAGGAATAAGGCAACGATCTCCTTCACGACGTTGTGGTAGAGATGCGCATTTTTTCGAAGCTCTCACTCTTGGCGCTGTTTCTTTTACATGATCCACCTAGAGAAAAAGAAGGATTGCTCGATGTTGACATATTCAAAGCGTCTGAGTGTGATCGTAATTGTATGTATCATTATCTATGGAATTCGAAGAAGAAGGGGACAAAAAAGACGACAACCACCCTTTAGGGGAGGAGAAGTGTAGAAATTCCTCTACAGCCATACTCCATATGACTGGTGCATACAGTGAAGTTAGAGATCGTTGTTTACCATGCCCATATTATGAGCTTATCGTGTTCTGCATAAAAGGGAGGTGCAGTGTGTTGGTCACCTTTTCCTTCCTTTTTGCTGGCCTGTGAACAGCCCCACGATGAGGCTCCACGATGACCCGTGTGGCATACACTGGACACAAGGAGCCCTTAATGGTGCATCGGTCGATTGGATCTGGACAGAAGAAAAGTAAAGCAGGCCACAGTTTCTCCTCATTCGATCTAATTGCAAAAGGAGTTCGATGATTTCGACGAGACCAGGTATTCTAACACGAGCAGAAAATCATCTCGTTTTGAAAATATAGTCTGCTTTGATTGACTCGTCACGAGATGGACAAGACATCAGGGAGCTCCAGAAGCAGAAGAAGACAGAGGTAGCGATGTTAGACGTAATGGAATAGGTTGAAGGAGCGTTGGATAACGCCGCAGCAGTCGACTAATCGGGAAAAACACCATCGAAGCCGTAGCTGTTAAACGGAGAGGGGAACACATCAACACAGCGCAGGAGCTCTTGGACGACGCACACAGCTCCTTGGACAAACTCACGGAACTTTAATGAGAGATGACGGCATTGACATAGCAGAGAAATACAACTGCGACAGACCTGAGGCCACTCTGACTCCTATCCCAATATCCAAATTCGAACGAGACATATGGGAATGGGAACCTTTTTGGCGAAGTTGCGAACGGAGGGTGCACTCCCGCGACATCGACGACGTCTACTAACTAAGTTGTCATATTACAAGGGTCAGTCAAAGAATCAGTGAAAATTTCCACGTCCCTGGTGGTACATATCCTATAGTCATTGCCCATCTGAAGAGAAAGTTAGGGACAAGAGAGTTAGGGCTAAAGTGACCTACAATCAACCGGAGCCAGCTGTGATAATCTTGAAGGCAAAGAAACATTAAGCGAACATTTTACTTCTATCACGTCACTACTGAATATCCACTAGAAACACAATGACAACACATTCCGACGTGAACAGCTTCTGGGATAGTTCTTCGTGGACGTTCAAAGAGAGGTACTTTGCCAGAAATAGAAGCTGCAGTTGGAAAGGGCTTGTAATACAGTGACCCTATCTAGAATGCAAAAGAAATTGTCAAAGCGCTGAGAATCACAGGCCAAATGGAACGGAACATCGTTAACAGCGCAAGAAAAGACTAAGATCCAAGGGACGGGTAAAAAAACCAGTGAATCTGCTCAACCATCGCCCTGTCTCTACTGTACGAAAACAGGACATCCTGGAGTCACTGCAACAATCATGAAGTCACCGCAACGGAACCGCCTTAGTCTCGAGGATGCGCGCTTCATCTGTGACAACGACCTGCAACTCTCCATAAGCCCAAACTTGTCGAGCATTGAACCACAAATACTTCTGAGCTGCACCAATTTCTTTTCACTCCTAGATCATAGTTTGGTGCCACAACCACTACTTCCGTCGGGACTACGACTTATTTCTAACTCGGTTATTTGGTAGCAGAAACCATAGTAACTCTACGTCAATAAACGGGAGTGAGAAGGAAAGAACATTGCACCCTGGAAGTATAGCGGAACACAAAGAAACTACACAGTCGTGGGAAGAATTCTGCACGTTCGAGTCATCACGGGTAGATGAATTCACAAGTCCGAAGACAGAGGAACGTCGGAGAATAGACTATGCCATATGGAACGCATTTGAACAAACAGTTGAAAGAAGGGTGAATGGTCACAACGTACACATCCTCTGGACAACACGGAACAACTGCAGACAACAAGAATCTGACTCTGCGTGGCCTACAAGCACCTATTGCCAAACTGCAGCAGTATCAGAAAACAATAGCAAATCCAGCCAAACAACGATATCATTGAAGAGGATGAATGCCAAAGTCTTGATGGAGACATGTTCACTACTAGCCTCATGGTGCAGTGAACACTCCACACAAGAACACAACCGAGTTAAAAATCGTATATGATGCATCTGCTCAGAGTGCTCCACCTCTCAACGACGTCCTTCATTAAGGACCTGCCATGCCGCCTAAGTTTTAGAACATTCTTTTTTATTTCAGGATAGGAAATATCACCATTGTTAGATATGTTAAGAGAGCCTTTCTACACGTACGGCTCCAACTGAGAGACAGAAGTGCAACTCGTTTTCTGTGGCTGAGAGACATAAACCAAGCATAGTGCAAGACAACATCACCACGTGCTGCTCCAGTCGCGTCACCTTTGTACTGATATGCTCACCATTTTTCCTTGCTCGAATAATCAATTATCATTTACAATATTATACGTTAAACGAAGAACTCTGAACTTGCTCATGAAATCCAGGATAACATCTAGGTGGACAACAATCCACCTCTACAAAGAATCTTAAACCACATCCGAAGACATGAAAATGAATCTTCGAGAATTCGTCTCGAACGATGGCGACGTCAAACAACAATTAAGCAAGAAAGGCCAGTGAAGCAACCACTCGAAAAATCTTGGGAACACTGTGAAATTCAAAGGAAGAAGAGCTAATGCTGACCTACAAGTATCCTTCGAAAGAAAAACCACAAAACGATCATTTTCTGAACAGCTAGCTTCCATCTATTAGGTTGTCCGGGAAGTTTTCGGACTGAAGTCGGAAAACATTGAGTAGTTAGCAACTTTATTGAAATCGTGTGCCGTGGATTTTGAAGTATTTGTAAGGTCTGAAGTTGGCGTACAGATAGGCCAGGTCGAGCCCAACAGGTAGCGTGCACGAGTCGTTTATTCTATGTTTGTGGTCGAGATTTCCTGAGCGATTCGTCACCGTTGTCCAACCTGCGGTACCAGTAGAAGCACGTCGAGCGACAGGGAACTTGTCCCTTTATCGTTTCCTGCAGAAAGCGATGGGCTTCGTTCGCGCAGGCGAGACGTGTTATAGAAGCAGAACTGGTCGGTAGAGCATCTTCTTGTCATCCATTGCGAAGGCACTACTGGGAGCAGGAGACTTTATGTCGCACATGCTGCTGACAGGTACAAATACCGGACATAAAACACAAATCCCTACAGTGAGGTCCGCTAACAAAGATATGTTGTTTTGAATCCTACCATGCATTTGGTCCGAAAACTTTCCGGACAACCTAATATAATACACATGTGTAAATGACTCCGATTACGCTTCATGGAGAACGATGTCTACAGCATTTGTGGAGAAGTGAATACAGTTGGAACAAGTTCTCCCTCAAGAACACCAACAACAATGGATTGAAATTGCACAAGAAGTAAATGGCTTTCAACCTAAACTCAGCAGAAGGTTACGCAAATCAAAGAAGAAGTGAAACTATAGTTTTCTCGGATGCCGGCATTATTGGTATAGCTTCATGTGCATCCATTTCATCGAATAATGGGGATCATTAACCAGAGTGTTAGTGAGAAATCGAGTTCACGAGGTACAAAGGATGCGTCTCGAGTTCATCCTCTTGTAATGTTTGGGTAATCCAGCCTGGTGTGCGACAAGAAAACCAATTAAAACCTATCTCGAGAACCAATTGTGGTGGACTAGACTATCCTGCATCTCGCACGCAGTATAACAATGACCTCAGAATTGCAAGATTTTCAGTCTATCATCGAACAACGAGAATGTTCACATCTTAGCTGCCGGAGCAACCGACAAGTCTCTGAGCTGCTGAACTGGTAGCGACACAACAATCTTCAAAAACGTCAAAAAGTAGTAGCTTAAGTGTCGTTCTGTCAATACATTATTTATCCATGTGAAGGACGTTCTCAAAAGCAAAGTAGAAGACGATCCCGAAATACGACATGCAGAATCACTTGGGTACATAATTGTTAAAGAGAAGAAATGGAAACGGCTTTGTGAACACCAAACACCGAATCACCAGAGATTTCATCCTACCGCAGAAAGACAGTTTTGAGACAACTGAAGCTGAAAGAAGACGAACATGAAATCCTACTATGGAAGGGAAGGCCATGAAATTCTAACTAATCTTAGGATACAAAACATCCATATCTCATTGCTAGTAAAACTGAACTCGCTCGGTTGGTGGTGGAAAAGGCACACGCACCGTAGCGAAGCGAGACAACCATTTCGGATATCAAAACTGCAACAGATAATTCCATCAGTAATCACACGATGTATACCATGTCAGGACGATACGTTGGACATCTACCGAAAGAAGGAAATGACGATCAGGCGGGAGCATACGCTATGATCCTGATATGTGCAGCGACACGACTCATTCACTTGGAAGAAGTACCAGAGATGAGCACAAACCACTTACTGATATCAGCGCGCTGATTCTCCGCTCGACGCGGAATTCCATCTATGTGACATCTGACAACGAATCCAGTTTCCTACTAGCAGAACTTATTCTCCGTGACCTGACCCTACCCACGATGAATGATGTTCCATTCATCCAGTCAATGGAACAAAAGGAATTGTATGGAAAACAACCACGCCATAGCTCCGTGACAGGGAGGTCTTTATAAGTCTATGATTAAGTCCATCAGGCACGGTCTCTACAAAGTCATGCAAGAGTCATGCAGTCATATACAGTTCCACATTTACTGATAGCGATCAGAAGTAGCATTAGCAGTAGACCCCTCACCTATCAAGGAGAGAAATGGGATGTGGAATGGTCATCACTTATTCACAGTGGAGTCATGATGCAACCACAACAGGCCGAGGAAGCGCTAAAGACGAGTCATCAGTTGATAGAACAATTCTGGAAAATTCGGAGTCAACGGTATATGACCACCTTACGAGAAACACAGGAACCTATCATCAACGATGAGCGAAAACTTCGAAAATACCGTCATTGAGAGAAGTAGTTTTGATTATCGAGCCACTGTTGCCAAGAAATACGTGGAAAATAGGTAGAATCGCAAATATTCACTACTCACGCAAAGCTGTCATCAGGGACTTGAAGCTTCGAAATGAACTAACTCACCGAGACAAGAAGATACGAGTACACCTGAAGCCCAAAATGAATTTCGGTACAATTTACGTTTCCATCAATTCGAAAAAGTCACCTGTACCACAAGCGTCAACTGTACAGAGACTTTTACCGTTGTGACATTCTTCAAGCTCTCACCCTCAGACCCCCATCCATTCACCCACCGAACAGCAACCACCTATTGCCATCCACTAAAACCATTCGCCCATAAAACGTCTCCTGAAACCTCAACACTGCAGATGATTCCGCAAATCACCAACAAAGCAACCACGAAAATCTCCAAATAAAGCCCTGCATTCACGAATTTAACACCGCAACCACAACATCAATTACAGTATCGAAGAAGAAGAAAAAGCCGCCCACCGGCCGGCGACGACAACAACGACAAGCGAAGACATCCATGGAATTCTAAGAAGACGGGGACAAAAAAGACGACGACCACCCCGCAGGGGAGGGGAGGTGTAGGGATTCTCTATAACCATATCCCATATGACTGGTACAATAAAGTTAGAGATCGTTGTTTACCATATTAATGTTATGAGCTTATCTTGCTCTATACAAAGGTGCAGGGAGGTGCAGTGTGGTGGTCACTTCATTCTTCCTGTCGTGGACTGTGAGTACTCTTCGATAAACCTTCACGAAGACCCACGTGGCATACACTGGACACAACGAGCCATTACAGTGATTATATTTTGCTGCGTTTCATTTGAAGACTGTGGATCACCTAATGAGAAATGATAGTAGCGAGAGCATGATTACTTCTAAGGATGAGACTTGTTCAGCATGCTGAAAAGTGGACGAATAATCGATCAAGATAAACAAAAACCTTTTCTGGAACTACATCAGCACTTCCTGTCCTTGGCCGAGGATGGGGTTTCACGGAAGAACGTCTGTTGGATCTGAGAAAACTTGATTCGAGGTACGTATACTAATGCAGTTGTGAGAAATATATGCAGTTTTGGATGCTGACCATAACTTTGGTTGACCATAACTTGTTTACTTTTTTTGCGTTTTTGAGGCAAATGTAACTCAGTAAGGCAAAGTATTTCACCTGATGCTGAATGGAGCTTGAAAATTTTATTTCACTGAAAACTCCCAAAATGCAAACGCCGTGTCAGTGCTGTGAAGTGCTGTCGCTATTTCGAGTAGAGTGAAAGGGAATCCCAGCCTTATCACCTGTCACTTCCTGCATAACGACTTGTTTCGTTAAGTTATATGTTTTTGCGGCTAATTGAATTTTTCGGGTTATATTTAGAGTTTCCAGATGAATAAAATTTTCAACCTCTACCCTGCATCCTACTCAACAGGGATACTTTCTTTCGTTAGGCGACCGATACCTCCAAATCAAGAAAAAGTAGGATATGCAGACGTAAACCAGCTTTATAATGAAAATTCAGAACCGTATAACCCTTTTGACCGGTACTGTGGGTGGCATAGTAAAGTGTTGACCAGGTTTACAATGTCAGAAGGTCAGGAGTGGTATACCGTAGTTAATATCAGTCGAGTCAAAAGATGAAGATTATGCCAAATGTTGTGCTCTTGTAAATGCATACAACGGCCTGAACAAATGCGAATTCCGCTGTGGCGAGCTGATCACTCTTTATCACTGAGAACTTTTGCAATTACTGTGACCCACTACTTCTACTACATATTACATAGCGTCATTATTTTATGGAGGTATTGAGCTTGATTTTTTTTGATCCTGTCTGTGAAGCTGAGTATGGCTGACCGCTACCCCTTACACCCTGGATCTGTGAACGTTGAGATTTGATACGATATCCAGCTACCTCACTACGGATCGGGAGTATATGTGTATCTACAAGCACCTTTCAAATATTAGTTTAAATGTCTATTACCTGCGTTTGACATTTACTTTCGGATGACTTCGTAAATTATACCTTTGAGAAAGCATTCAGTGCACCTTAATATTTATATAGTAGATAAAACCGTGAAAAAACTGAGTCGATGTGTCGCACAGAAGGCAAGGAGCAAGCACCCTCCAATCATCGATTTGTATCGTGCGTTCCAAATTATGGCCGGTACTTGCTACAGTGGTGCGCCCTATTACGTGACAGTTTCCTCCCGGCTCGTTAGACATAACTCGGTGTGCTAGCGCATTCACACGTGTGTTTTCACATGAATGAAACGCTCACGTTAGGGAAAAGCTTTAGAAATTCCATGGTTCGGAACGCCTAGTCTGCCATGCTAATCAAAGAGAAATAGTAACCTGATCAATGTTGTGTAGTCACATGTTTCCACACCGAATATCCACAGTTATTCTGTCACATATCCTACTACATATATGGAGGGTGAGGCAAAAGTATTGACCGCCTGACAAAGCTTTTTAACATACTAGGAGGAAATGAGGTATCAGCTTAAGTTCCACTGGTTTGTGTAATCAATAAACAGTTCTCAGTAACATATCATAATATGCCACCACGATTCGACAGCATCGCTTTTGCCTTGTGCAGGTGACGAAAAGGGTGAGAAAAAGCATTTTTCGTGAACCTCAAGAGATCGCCATACAAACCATCCCATAAGAGTGGTTCCCGAATCAGTGAGTGAACTGCGAGGTGTGGCCCTTTCTTTTTTGCCACAAGATGACGAAACGCAGCAATCGAATAGCACAATACTCAAGAAATCTGGAGAGGTGCTGTTGATGCGGCGTAGTACCGAAATTCCACAAATCTGGCGATATTTGAGTCAATACCAGTCAGCACAATTGAATCAACAATGTAGTCAAGTGACACGTACATTCCTAGATAACATCTGAGCCAGGACCCGATTCGGATGACTTTCAGTGGGAAACAGTCTCGATCCACAAGGCCATGACAGCGGCAACAGTGGTCTCAGCGCAGCCTCTAGGACTTCTCCACCTGGCAGCAATGGCCATGGAAAGCATGAATTTCAACTCGCTCAATATTCCTTTGCAGTATCTCAGAGGGTGAAGACTGCACTACCTCGTCCAATTTAATTTGTTCTCTGAAATCTGTCTTGACAAAAGTTTTAGAGGATTTGCTTCAGGCTCACCTGCGTCCGACGGCAAACGCTCTTCCTCGCAGTCCTCGCAAAGGTATGGACCACAGGCGATTTTATTAGCTCCAGGGTTACATGGTGAAACTTTTATTCTACTGCTCAAGTTCCAGCAGATCGATAGGATAGGATTGGGCAGCTATGAGTCAGTCGGATACATATCTGCTGACTCCGTTCACAAAGTGCCAATATATATAAAATAGCTAGCTTCATTTCAGACTTGAAAAAGGTGCTAGGCGCCGAAAGCTTGCCAATAGGCTCAAATTATCTCGAAATACTTTGAAATAAATTTTTAGAGCATCACTTTTTTCCACACATTCAGAAATGTCTATTGATCATCTATACGTTGAACAAAATTCATATAAATCTTCCTAGTTGAAATGGTAAGACTTTGTCGAGCGGTCAATACTTTTGCCGCACCTAATCTGTATGTGGGGCCATCTGCTTATCACGACATTCGTATATCGTGCAGCAGTGATGGTTGGTCGCTGATTTTCATAAGTGATCCAAAAAAAGGCACAGAGGCAAAGTCATCAAACTCATTACGCTAAGCGGAATGACCACCAAACTTTGACATTTACAGGTGATATATGGTGTGACCTCGCACATGGGTTCTACCTTGCCGTGGTGTGCGAGCTTGTAGCGGAGGCCGGAATACCCTACTGGGTAGGATTAGGCCGGAACCCCATACTGGCCTCCGCGACCAAGAAACCCAAATTGCCCAAGCTCATGGTAGTACGGCCGCTTCCTTGAGCGACAGGAACGCCCCGGCGAGGCTATCCTGTGGGACACAAGTTGCTCAAACCACTTCTAACCATCGCCTTAGTCCACTGCAGGCTGTCCCTGCCCAGTCCGGTAGCGCTGGATATGCAAACAGCCAAAGGCGAAGGAATCTCAGGGCCGAAGGCTACCACAGGAAACGGACTAGAGCGAGCCATCTTATTGTTTGCACATACAATTGTCGCAGCATCAGTTCGGTTGCTCAGCTTTCGGCACTCATTGATGAAGCTAAACGGATCAACTACGATATTATCGGACTCTGTGAAACGAAGAGGAAGGAATCTATGTCTTCCACTTGGACGGACGGAACAGCTGTTTATCTTGGTGCACGGAAACCCGGTACAACATCTGGAGGAGTCGGCTTCATCGTGGCACCGCGGTTCGCCAAATATGTCACTAACGTCACGTTCTACGGACATCGACTAGCGGTGCTGACCGCCTCTCTCTCGAAGGATACTAACATAACATAGCCGTAATACAAGTGTATGCACCGACCGTCGATAAGGAAGATGTGGAGCACGAGGAATTCTACGAAGAACTTGCCGACCTTACAAGGTCGAGAAACTGTTCATACGTTATCATCAGTGGAGACTTCAATGCAAGAGTAGGCTCACGGAATGCTAGCGAGATCTTTGTTGGACCCCACTCAGATGAAGAAAGAAACGAAGCTGGACAGAGGCTGGTAAACTTCTGCGAAACCTTCCACTTCTACCACGGAAACAGCCAATTCTACAAAACACGACATAGGAGGTGGACGCACATCGCTCCGAACGGACAGCACCTCCACGAGCTGGACCACTTCCTCTGCAATCGCAAAGCAATGACAGACGTGGCCGCTGTTCCTTCGTTCAACACTGGCAGCGATCATCGCCTGTTGAGAGCTCGATTTCACTTCGATCGTGAACGTACACACCTTGCTCGCGTCTTGTCCAGAAGACCACCTACAACTATTCTCGACACAGCTGCCGCAGGCACGATGGCAATGGAGGAAAATTTCGCGATGCGAGAGGATCTCGACAACGACTACGAATCGCTTGTGAACACAATAAGTGGAATAAGGAATCGCTGTCGCCACAACGCCCCCACTCACCACGGGTGCCGCATCTCCTCGCCTACACGGGCTCTGCTAGAGAAGCGGAGGCAAATGGATCGCAGCGCCACTCATGTGGAGTACACGATTCTCAGCAGGTTGTGCAGGAAGAAAGTCATCGAAGACCATACCAACTACACCCGTATCAGGTTACTGAGGGCAGCCGAGAAGAAAAGCAGTCTAAGGAGGGCTAGAAGAAGCTTGGCCGAGTACCACCTGACGATTCCGTGCTTGAAGGACCCCGATGGCACCCACACTTCGTCGAGGCCGGAAATGGAAAGATTGCTTGTCGGATTCTACTCCGATCTTTACAAATCATGTCACGTACCCACCTCGGAAAGTTCGGATACTGGAGAGGACGTTTTACCTATCCTATCTTAAGAGGTGCGCCATGCCATCGATAGCATGCCTTTGGGAAGTCGCCTGGCAGTGATGGAATCACAGTAGAACTCTTACGAGCTTGCGGTACGCCACTATTTTCAGCATTAGCAGCGAGATACACGCGCTATCTAATGGAGTGTGAAGTACCAACTGCTTGGAAGCGATCAAAAGCAGTTCTACTGTTCAAGAAGGGAGACAAAGAAGACTTGTCAAATTACCGCCCTATCACTCTACTGCCAGTGCTATATAAAGTCTTCACCCGCTGTATCCTAAACCGTATACGAAGAACTTTAGACGAAGCACAGCCGGTCGAGCAGGCAGGATTTCGCCGAACATTCAGCACCCTGAACCATATCACTACGTGTTGCCGCTTGATAGAGGTCGCTCGTGAACATCAAATGCCTCTCGTCTTCACATTCATGGACTATAAGAAGGCATTTGATTCTGTAGAACCAACTATGTATGGAATTCGCTGGAGGAGCAGGGAGTGGAAAGACGGTATATATTGCTCCACAACGGTGCTGTACTGGCTGTACAACAAGCATACGACCTTTTGTAAATGACCTCGAGGTGAAAATCGAAAAGGGGGTTTGGTAAGGAGATCCGATCTCGCCAAACCTGTTCTCAGCATGTTTGGAGTCCGCGATACGTCGGTGTGATTGGACCGATTTTGGTATCAATATAGATGGCAAGAAGTTAAATCATCTCCGGTTCGCGGACGACCTGGTATTAATCACGCATACGACAAGCGACGCTTCGGAAATGCTTAGCAGCCTCAACCGTGAGGGAGCCAAGGCGGGGCTCGCTATCAACGTCGCAAAGACGAAGGTTATGCGGAACACGTTCGCTCCACCAGGCGTAGTGCACCTCAGCGGGAATGCACTCGAGGAAGTAGCGGAATATGTATATCTAGGCCGGTCTCTCAATATGAGAAACGATCTCAAACTGGAGATCCACAGACGTCGAAAGGCAGGTTGATCTGCATTCAGTTGCATCAAGAGTGTGATCGACGACACCAAGGACATCAAACTTCGAGCCGAGCTGTTCAATTCAACTGTGCTACCGGGGCTGTGCTACGGATGCGAGACCTGGACGCTGACGGCGTCGATGGAAAAACAGTTGAAAACGATACAGGCTTTACTCGAACGGCGGTGCTGGGGTTCACGCTTAGACGGCAACGGGAACTTTGCCTGCACGACTCCGACACCAGAGCAATGTCTAGAGTAAAGGATGCGCTCGCACACGCTGACGAATCAAGACATCGCTACGCAGGGCACCTGATGCGGCGCACTGATGGCCGATGGAGTGCAGCCACTATCCGTTGGTACCCAAGAGAGCTCACGCACCCAGGCGGCCGACCTCCTATGCGATGGTTCGACTCGATCGCACTCAGAAACAATTTCGTTGATCCAGCCTCATTACAGCTGATCGCCCATTGGACGACTGTGGCGCAAGATCGTTACAAATGGAATAGAAGTTGGGACCCGCGCAAAGCCAATCGCTTGCTGAGGAACGGGTCGCCTAAGTAACCTAAGTAAAGTAATATGGTGTGACACATGGACACTAATAGCCGGTGCGATAAATGATAACCTTAATAAATTGTTATAAGAACCAATAAGAAGAAGATTTGACGGTATTTGATGTACCACTCACCACCGAGTACGACAATAGCCCAATTCATAGACGACTAACAGGCCAACACATTTCATTGTTATACCATTAATAGTTAAAGCAGCACTTGTCTATAGCTAACAATTTAGATTTCAAAGGGTGAACAGTCTAGGAACATATCTCCTTTTCCATGTCCTTGCGGCCTCGGGCAACAGAGCCATTTGTTCTTGTCAAATACCCAGGAGAGATAGTCTTGAAGCGAGTGCTGATGAAAGTATTTTGATGCTGATCGTTTTTTGCGCCGCTTCCCGTGCTCTCCGTACAGCGTATTCACGATATTTGCTCTCCAGTCCGGAGATAATGACTTGTTCAGGACCGTGCGAGTCACTGGGTCCAGAGAACTTATCAGCTTCTTTCGAGTAGTCGCATTCGTAAGGTCTCAACCCTCAACTGCAGGTGTGGTTCGCTTAATGCGCTCTGAAGCAGCCTCAACAACGGTTCGGATGGCAGAGATCATCCTCCCATGCCTGGCATGAATGCTTCCGTCACCAACGGAGAAGCTTGTCATGGAGGCGAGCGTCCCTAAGGTATTCTCACACAGCGTAAATCGAGCTCTTCGTGAGTGACTCGCAGCTAGCCGTCTCCTTTCTTCCTTGAGATTCAACGAAGTGGTCGTTCGGACTAGACGATGATCGTAAGCGATGTTAAAATGCGAGTCTCCGATGACTGTGGCGTTGTGGCACAGGCGCAGACAGTTTGTCATAATAAAATCGATCTCGTGAAACGTCTGTCAGCTGGAAGTATGTCACGTCCATTGGCGTCCCTGACCTTTCCCGAAAAATGAGTTCACCACCCATAATCGATCCCATATTTCGCTAGGCAAATAAAGGCAGGGCTTAACCTCGAGAATTTTGTCCAGAACTCCCATAGGGACCCGCAAAGCTTTCCCCCCCAGGCTCGCCGACGCCCAGATAGGCATTAAAATCGCCAGCACAAGTAACCAAGTTTCCTCCTGGGCAGGTGCTGATAGCTCGCTCAGGCACGTCGTGAACTGCTTAACAGCGTCACTGTATAAGCGCACGTGAGCACATATACAGACAGAGCCTTCAGCGCTGCCGTTTTGCCGATTTCGAGCACAAGCATTGCGATTTTCTCTGAAAGGACTTCACAATATGCAACACAGTTGCGGCGATACGATGAAACCGACGTCACCAACTCGGTCTTCACTTGCCTGAATCAGCTTCTAGTACGACTTCGTGATCTGTAGCCATTTCCATCTACACGCTCCTCGCCTTCGAGTCTCCTGGATGCATGCCACGTTTATCGCACATCAGTCCAACTCAGAAATTTGCTGATCATCTGGTATCGCTGTTGAGGCCTTGAGGGTTACAAGTGCTGATATTCAAAAAACAGTTTGGCAAATCGCTTGCCGTGGATTTCTCCCACTCTGCTGCTGCCCTCTCTGCCAGAAGGGGTGTTGGCCGCACGGGACTGAGGGTACTGCTTTTTGGGCTATATACATGGGTGTTAATGGCTTGACATACCCCTCACCGCCTAGCGAAATCATGCGGTAGCTTCACTGCCGAAAGTAGACTCGTCCAGAGGGGCCATTTAGCCTCACTCAACACGCCATTGTTCCGGCAACAACAGGAAGAGACTACGACTGAATCGCACCATCCTGTAGTACCAAACCACCACACTATCCCTACACAACCTCTACATCACTTGTAAAATTCAGGATATCGTCATTGCTGTATCGTGAGATGTGAATTTCGTGACAGACAGACGGACACACGGACAGATGCACACAGACATATCAAGCGTGTCAGGCAGGAGCGAAGAGCCAGCTCTTGAAAGGCGACCAATGAAGGGAAGGGCGTTTCAACTGACCCAGATCACAAAAGATGATCGCGCGGGATCGATGGTATTAACTGAGAGCAAGGGGTCTGCGGGGGTTCAACTGCTCGTTGGCTCCGGAGAAGATGATTGTGTTGCCCCCTTCGAATTCGTCTAACCTTAGTGGTTCGTGTTTACCGAGAGGCCTTAGTGGCCTGCCAACTGCTTGAGCCTTCGTGGCCAAATATCTGCCTTCGCCTTAGTGGCCGGTCCCTGTGGGACTTCGTGGCCGATTCCTGGTGGGGCCGTGGTGGCCGTTCCGTTGTGTGGTCTTAGTGACCAATGGAGCTCGATGAGAAGGGTTCAAGGTAGCTAGTGTAGGACGTACCACTAACATTTGTTTGTCGTGTTTTGTTGAGATCTATTGTTCGTTATAAATCGTTCGCTAAATCGCTTTCACGGTTGCCTTGTAGCGGTCGTCTCCGCGCTGTATCGATCACGAGTCTATCTGGGCCTTACAAGCGACTTATATAGAGCAGGGTGCCCCCGGATCCACATTGACCCAACCGCGTAATAGCCATTTGTTTGGATGATTATGAGATATCTTCGCTCGATAATTTCAACAATAGACAAACAAAAAGTGGCACTATACTACATCGTTTCAGCTATCCGAAACTTGTTTCCACCATAAGCTCAGGTGAAAACCCAAGTACCCTACGCATTAACATTTTTTTCGTACCGTTCTGAACTAGTTTTCATTCATGTTCGGAAAAAGGTAAGAGTGTGTCCTAGGGAGCCTACATGATAACAATGTAATTTAGAAGTTATCCGTACTGGGGTGGAGGGGGGGGGGCAATAACAAGTTATAGTTTTATTCGGAATACTCACGAATAAGGCCATCGTACAGCTTCACTCAAATATTTTTTTCCGACTGATGTCTCTTTTGAGCCTCGAATTAATCGAGGAGAACGGAGCTCCAAAAAGAATAAAGAAACTTCTTGACATGAAAGGCCATTGTTGCTTCTTTCTCAGTGCTGCACACTACTCCGAGCCTCTTTAGACTCCCCAGGAATAGGCAAAAAGGCTCCTATTTTTGCGGTCGTTTTTGAGTGATACCCTATAGCATATGAGCTCCCACACGTGTGGGGTGAGATAAATGTTACATTTTGTTTGACAGATTCATGTCATTAGGCGATGTTACTGTTCAACATCGCCTAATGACACGAATCTGTCAAACATCCAACATATCCCCCGTTCTCCCCTCGCAGCAGTATGGTACCCTTGCAAGTCACCCTTCGAGTGGAACCTACTAAGTAGCGTTTATTCAAGGAACCTATAAATAACAGCGAGTACTGCCGTAAAAAGTAAATTTTTCAAAGAGAGTATTATTTTGGAGCTGTCAGTATGTAGTACTGGAAAAAGCAGTAAAAACACCACCTCACTCGTTTGAAGTGCAGAAATAAATGGGCATTGACAACATGCTTTGTTTGCAAACCGCTCTGATATCTGCTCCAATACTTCTCTTCTTCTTCTTCTTCTTCTTCTTCAGCGTCGATCCCGCTCTGTTGCAGGGTCCGCATATCTGGACTTCCGTCTCCATTCCTCTCGATTTGTTGCGTCACCTGGATGAAGGCCGCGTTTCTTCATATCTTGATGAAGGGTATCGGCCCATCGCTGTGTCGGTCTTCCTCTCGGCCTCTTGCCTATCACCTCCGTTTCGTATCCAATACGGGCGACGCTCTCAACATTAGCTCTAAGTACGTGGCCGAACCATCGAAGTCTTCTCTCCCGCATCTTCTCGTCGATGGGAGCGATGCCATATCGCCTTCGGATGTCCACGTTGGTCACTTTGTCAAGTCTCGTGAGACCGGAGATCCAGCGCAGCATTTTCGTTTCCATAGTTCCGAGCTTTCGCTCCGTCTCTTTCGTTGCCGGCCAGGTTTCCGAGGCGTAGAGGGCGACAGGTCTTACGATTGTGCGATACACTTTTGACTTAAGCCTGTCGCCCATCTTACGGTCGCATAGGACTCCCGTTGTCGTTTTCCACATTTTCCAAGCGGCGCTGATGCGTGAAGTGGCCTCGTGCCGAAGGTTTCCGTCTTCGCTCACTGTTGAGCCCAGGTATTTGAAGTGGCTGGCGCGAGGCATCATCTCGCCACTGATTTGGATGGAGCCAGCTTCTGCAGTATCCGTCGTCAGGTACTCCGTCTTCTTGATGTTAAGTCGGAGACCGTATCGTGCCGAGCGGTCTTTCCATCTCTGAACTTGCCGCTGCAGCTCCATCTTCGTCTCCACAACACCACATCGTCTGCGTAAAGCAGCGTCCACAGGATGGGTTGCTGCAGGTCACGGGTGATCGCGTCCATCACGATTATGAAGAGAAGAGGGGACAGGGCGGAGCCTTGGTGAACACCAACGCTGATGCAGAAATCTTTCGATGTCCCGGCAGCTGTACGAACTCTACTTTTCGTGTTGACGTAGAGGAGCTGAACCCATCGGACGATATGCTCCGGAACTCCATGTATTCTCAGTGAAAACCAGATGAGTTCGTGGGGGACTCGATCGAACGCTTTCTCGAGATCGAGGAAAGCCAAGTGAAGAGGTTTCCCTTTCTCACGATGCTTTTCCATGAGGAGCCGCACTGCATGGATGGCATCAACTGTGCCGCAGTTCTTGACGAAACCGCACTGGTTGATGCTGATGTTGATTATACCTCGAATCCGTGCGTCTAGAATTCGCTCGAAAATTTTCATCGTGTGGGCGAGTAGTCGGATTGGGCGGTAGTTACTGCAGTCGGCCGGACTTCCTTTCTTCTTCCATATCGGTATCGTGACGCTGTTGCTCCACTCGGCCGGCGCACGGTTCTGCTCCACGATTTTGTTGAAGAAGTCCGCGAGCCACGGTGCAGGGTTCCAGCTGCTCTCCTTCCACACCTCCGCGGCAATGTCGTCGGGGCCCCTCGCCTTCCCAGCTTTCATAGCCTTCAGTGCTGTCGCCACCTCTGATGATGTGATCCTCTGCACGGGCCCGTGGGTAGGTTCAATGGTCGGTAGCGTAGGATGCGGGAACTCTTGCGTTGAGATGCCCTCGAAATATGCTCGCCATCTCTCAAGGACACTTCTTTTGTCCGTAAGCAGAGTGCCGTTCGTGTCATTGATACCGAAAAACTTTTCAATGTCCTCCGTTTTCTGGTGTCTTGCGCGGATGAGACGGTAGACGTCTCTCCCCTGCCATGTGTTCAATTTGTCGTAAAGCTCTTTCTCCTTGTCGGCCTTCGCTGCTGCCACTGTTTTCTTCGCGACTCTCCTTGCCTCGTGGTACTTTGCGAGATCAGCCGGATTTCGTGTGACAAGGTAAGCATGGTACAGCATCTTCTTCTCTCGTACCGCCTTCTTTACGTCGTCGGTCCATATCCACGTTTTCTTGTCTATGAAGCGTCTACCCGGCTTTGTTGTCCCAAGTTCACCACATATAACGTTGCTGATTGCCGCGGTGGCCAGCTTCCACGTCTCGTCGATATCGTTTGTGACTGGTGGGAGGTGGATAAGAGGGATGACATAATCCTTCTTCTCTGTCCACTTCCACCACTTCACTCTTGCAGCTCCTGTCCTCTCCACGCGTCCTGCCCTTGGAGGGGCAACGGCCATGTCGACGACGAGTGGTCTATGCTGAGTCGCAACAGTTTCATGGGGTAGGACCTTCGCGTCGTGGGCCAAACGAGCGTGTCGGCGACGGATAAGGACGAAATCGATCTGCGTCGAACAGCCTCCACTATAGTACGTTGCGAGGTGGGTTGACCGTTTCATGAAAAACGTGTTGACGATAATGAATTCGTTTGCTTCCGCGTATTCAAGAATGCGGTCGCCATCCTCGTTTCGTATTCCGTATCCGTATCCTCCGTGTGCTCGATGGCCATCACTGGTAGAACCGACGTGTCCATTCAGGTCCCCCAACACAATGAGCGTCTCCTCCTCCGGAACTTCGTTCGACTTCGCATCGAGCAGCTCCCAGAAGGCGTCTTTAATGACGTCGCTACATCCAGACTGTGGGGCATAGGCAGAGAAGATGTGCAGACGAGTGTTATTGACGATAACAACGATCTTCATAAGGCGGTCATCGAATCGGCAGACTTCAGCGACGGCATCTCGGTACCTCTCGGAGACGATAACACCAACGCCATTGCGCGTGCGTGTGCTTCCGAAGTAGATGATCTTGAAGCCTTCGCCGATGTCACGCGACTTGCATCCGCTCCATCTTGTCTCCTGCACTGCACACACATCAATTCTTCGCCGCTTGAGAGCATCCGCAACCTCAGCGCCTCTTCCCGTCATGCTGCCGATGTTGAGCGTCGCGAAGCGGGTGTGGTGGGCTTGCTTGTTTAATCGACGCCGCCCTTGCGTCGACACCCCTAACTGATTTGACACGACAGCCGGGTCCCGCTGTCGAGCGTCGCTTCCCGGGAACGCCGTAGCTCTTCTCGAAACTCTTGGAGACATCGTCCATGTTGATGCAACATTTTGTCCTTCAGCCGGCCTGTCGCCTGGGCCTGTCGCCGGAAATCGTGTGTTGTCCGTGTTCAGCTCGGCTCTTCCGGTGGGAAGAGCAGTTTCCAGTGGCACCACGGGGAGGAACGGACATCGCCACCATCTGCTCCAATACTTCTGTCAAATATAAAACGAGTGCCCTATTGGTTTTCATGAGATAGTCCGTGTCCAACTCACCGTCCTACTATTAGGTTGGTGCATAAGTTCTGCTTTATGAATTCTGTCCTACATTCCTTTTTACAATTTCCTTCCGACATTCTCCCTTCCCTTAGGCCGCGTTCAGACTTCGCGATTTTGCGATTTTGCGATTTTGCGATTCTGCGATTTTGCGATTTTGCGATTTTGGCTTCCTTCCAAGATTTGCTTCAGTGTTTTTTATTATGAACTGCTGATCATTAAGGTTTGTGTTTTAACGTACATGTTGTCTATTGCAATTGATTGATTGGGTTATCCTCGTCTCGTTTCCTTTTTCACCCGTAATGCACTTGCCTTTTTCTTGTGTCTCTTTGATTTGTTGTTTTAGTTGTTTGTTTCGTTGTTTTAGTAATGTATCGTTGTTTTAGTAATGTACCATTGTTTTAGTTATGTATCGAGAACATTGTCCTTTGACTGCATATGATCTTCTCAACGAAGGTACATGTTCCACCTACTCTTTCATTGTGAAGTGCAATAACAACTCTATCATCCTTTCTCTTACTTTATTGCTTCGCTTTATTTTCATAATTCCCAGTAAGTGTCTTCTTATTGCAGGAGGACACGCTTTCTATATTAATACGAGTGCAGAAACTGTGATACTAACATTTCGTGCCAACAGAACCGTACCGGCAGTGCAGTTTTCTCCAGATGGCAAGTATGTACAGACGTAACCTTGCTTTTGGTTCACGATTTCACATTAATATTCTTATGAAATCGTATCTGCTGGCGACACTGCAGGTCTCAAGAAGTTGGAAAGCAGTCAATTCCGATGTATTATCCTTTTTATTTTCGAAGACGTACAAGCTCTTTTTGAAAACGTTAAACTGTTTTGGTTTGTCGAGCGACGGGTGGTAAGCTTTTGTTTGTATTACTATTACATCACTCATTTAAAGGCACAGTTCACGATAATATGAGCACTTTGGTTCCATCAGCGAGTAGATAGCCCCTTCCACAAGGGCAAAGCGTGTGCCATCATCACAGCGCGAGAATGGGTGCTCAACGCGTAAGAAACATGTAGATAAGATGACGGCCACCGTCTCGAGATGGCCCACACCCATCTTCGATTTAACCAGCTGGTAAGCGGTGGCTTTTACGTGTATGAGAGGCATGATATCGGCTGCGATAAGAAGTGATAGGAAACACTCCCATCGTAAAAACAACCCTATCGGATGTTATCATGTAAAAGCTTATCCAAATATTACTTGCTTTTGAGCTGCAAACTCGTCTAATCCAAAGGTCGGAAGCCCTTCATTTTTAAGGTTTTCGAAGAGTTTCGCCGTTTCTTCTTCACACTTGTATTCTTTAGCACTCCCAGAGCCTTTATGGAGCGCGACGAGGCATGAAAATTATCGTGAATTGTGCCTTTAAGTTAGAATGAAGAAATGAATGGTATCTCGTAAAAATTGAAACCGCTGGATTTTCAATATTACAGAAGATAAAAACTTGTTTCAGCTTATCGTGGCTGGCGGAGAAGATCATATTGTTCCTGTAGTGGGTTCCAAGAACTACCGCAGCCTTTACATTCATCCCTTAGCGTCTCATCAAGGTGCTATAGTAACATGTAAATTTATAAACAATAATTATGATGTAAGTTATTTTGTTTGATCAGAAATTGCTATCTCTGTGATCTCGCGTAGCACCTGAAGTTTTTGTTCAGTTACTATCTGTGTGCAAACGAGGTATTGCTAATGTTTGGACAGCATCCATTCAGCCAGGGGATCTAGTTGAAGGTTGGTGGTCATAGCTACGATAGAACTTGTGCTAACGATGTTTCCACTTCAGGAGCGATAAATAATGTTCGATGCCGACATATTCCTTATTGGTGTCGACTGGAACTCCTTTATGCAAGACGAATCTACGTGCTTTAAAATAATGATTGGAAATTAACTTGAACTTTCGTTTCATCGCTACTGCTATGTCGATGATGCGGTTGATGTGGCACACTGAGAATCGCAATTGTGAAGCCTGTAGAACATGTGTCAGGATTTTTACTTTTTTGACTTGGTGTATTGATGTTGAGTCTTTTCAGTTTATACCACTCGTTATCATCAATGACACTGGGATTGACACCGTTTACATATTTAGATATTGTTCCTTTGCTTCACATAATTTAACCATTTGCTATTCACTATTCCAACTCGCTTCGAAAATTGCGGGTTTTTATCAGTGACCTTCTTCACGTTTTATATGTAAACATTTTTCACCAGTGGTTGTTTTAGAGATTTGTCTAAGTTTTATTCGAAGAGAGCTTGTACGTCTTCGAAAATAAAAAGGATAATACATCGGAATTGACTGCTTTCCAACTTCTTGAATTTGTAAATCCATATCACGACATATTGCGGCTGACCTGCAATGTCGTCAGCAGATACGATTTCATAGGAATGTTAATGTGAAATCGTGAACCAAGAGCAAGGTCACGTTTGTACATACTTGCCATCTGGAGAAAACTACACTGCCGGTACGGTTCCGTTGGCACGAAATTTTAGTATCACAGTTTCTGCACTCGTATTAATATAGAAAACGTGTCCTCCTGCAATAAAAAGACACTCACTGGGAATTATGAAAACAAAGCGAAGCAAAGAACTAAGAGTACGGATGTTAGTGTTATTATTGCACTTCACAATGAAAGAGTAGGTGGAACACGTACCTTCGTTGAGAAGAATCATATGCAGTCAAAGGACAATGTTCTCATACGTAACTAAAACATTGGTACATTACTAAAACAACGATACATTATAAAACAACGAAACAAACAACTAAAACAACAAATTAAAGAGACACAAGAAAAAGGCAAGTGCATTATGGGTGAAAAAGGAAACGATGACGAGGAGAACCCAATCAATCAATTGCAATAGACAACATATACGTTAAAACACAAACCTTAATGATCAGCAGTTCATAATAAAAAACCCACCTGGATGATGTGCGACACTTCGCTTCAACCTGTAGAGAAATTAATGAGGAGTTCAAAATTCCATACCTCGCCATATCCTACTTTATAAAATTCTTCCAGCGATATCCCAACTCAAGGATAAATTCGGAACACAACAGCACCAGAGTTACCTCAAACTTGAGTAATCAAACAACGGAAAAGGGATGACTAATGAAACAGCAAAAGCTAGATGATAAATGGCAACCATGTCAGGACCTCCCTCGGTCCTTGAACACCACCAAGGGTTCAGAAACAAAGTTCAGTCGGGGCGGTGGGGTATTGCTCGCCTCTTTTCTGGAGGTTCTCACGTTTTTCTCGCCTTACGTTACGATCGCCCACCACGCCTCCCAGGTCGCATCGATCGTTGCGACATTTCATACGAGTACCGTCTTAAGAACTTCGTAAGGGATGCCTAATATCTGTTGTGGTTCTTGTAGGACATCATCCATCATGTAACAGTACCTCGTTGGTTGCACCGTTTCGATTCTGGAGATAGGAGTTTTTTGATCGAATCGATCGAATCCAAAAGCGAGTGCACGAGGAATAACTAGTACGCTAGAAGCTATCTCACAGTATACCGCGTCGGTGATCTTGGCTTCATGAAACTCCTCACGGTATGGCTATCTCAACAATGCTCTGAGTCGGATAAGCTCAACCGTGCCAGTGTGCGTCAGTCTTTGCTGTGTCGGCTTCATCTGACTACACCTCTTCGAAAGATTATCACCAAAGATGAATGCTGGGTCCTTTATATAGACCATGCAAGAGAGCGTAAATAGCTGCCCGCCGGAGAATTGCTACCGCTTTTGGAAATCAAACCACAGTTTCATGAGAAAGTTGTTGCTCTGTTTTTGGTGGAATTCTTCAGGCATGCACTACTTTGAGCTGCTACCCAGTGATTCTTCAATGGCAGCAAGTGTCTATGCTGACCATCTGCAGAAGATAGCCGACATTCTCTGCCAGCGTTATTCATTGAAAAAGCGATCTGTTGTGTAGCATGACAAAGCAAGACCACATGTTGCAAAGATGACGCAGGATAAAATCAAGGAAAGTTATGCCCCATCCCACGTATTCTCCCAAGCTAGAACCTTCTAACTACTGCCTACTCAGAGCTCTCAAACATCTTTTGAAGGAGAGGAAGTTCGACGAGCTAGCAGTGGTGAAATCCCTTTTGTGAGCGTTTTTCGATTCGCAGACTCCAGAGTCCTGAACAAAGGGCAATCAGGAGCAACCGACCCATTGGGAACGTGCCATAGAAAATTATGGCAGTTACACTGCAGATTGATACTTGTCACCTATGATGTGTCCATTCGTTTGTCACGAAATTCATATCACGCATCGCAGCAAGGCTGCTTCTTGAATTTTGCAAATGATGTAGGGGTGGTAATGGAATCCTAGCGGTGACGGACCGAAAGTGATAACAGCTGATAAGGGTTGATAAGGAGCTTCGACCGCATAATGTGGCCAAATCTGTTCCGCCTTTCGCATCGATCTTAGAGCGCGCGCACTCATAAGTGTGTCGAGTGGTGGCACAGGCACATCAATGGTGGATGATCCAAATATTACGCTTGAAAAGATTCGATAAGGAGCTTGAAAAGGCTAATGTCGTTAAACCCTTTTCCCAATTCGGGTTAATTCTGGAGCGTCGACATTCATAGGTGTTTTGAGTGATGGGACGGGCACATCAATGTTGGATGATCCAAACTGATAACGGTTGGTAAGATTTGATAAGGAGTGTCAGAAGGCTAAAGTCGCCGAATCCGTTTCGCTCTACTGATTAACAGTGGAATATTCACACTCACAGGTATTCAGGGTACGGCGACCTTAGTTTTGGCTTTTCGAAACAATGGTGGCCTACAGGGGCTGATAAGAGTCATTAGGAGATGGGGAATGGACAAAATTCGGTACACCACTTACTATTACTGTACGACTGCTGTAGTAAGTGCGTCTGATGCTAAATACCACTGGGTGAACGTATTTTAAATAGGTTCTGATACCTGCTGCCGATGAATCGACCGCTAAATTGCCTAGCATTCCGAATAATGGTGCACGTCTTTTCATACTGCTGTCTACGTGGATGATCAAGACATGATCTAGATATGTGATAGCAAAGCATCCTACTATATATAACTAGTTGGCGGGCGCACACTACTGCGCGCGATGCATGGCGATGCTGTGCAAAATAGGTTTGATCGACACGACCACAGTTGTGTATGGAGAAGAGTGGAAATTTCTTTCCCTCTGCTTTCAGCTGAGCTATTTATTCGAATAAAAGCAGAGAAGATGGCGTGATAAAAAAGCACTACGGTATTGATGTACTTCAGTCGCTTTGCATCGAACATTTCGCACATCATCGACATGAATCGCGCGCAGTAGTGTGCGCCAGCCAACTGATTTAGGTCATCATTGGAAGTATGGATAGTTTGGAGATCGGTAGTTTTGTATACGATTGCATCGAATGGTAGCAAATTGTTCGCTTGCTGAGCATCTAATTCCTACACATTAATGGCAGATCCATACCGCGATTATCGACGTTTATCGTTTTCGTAAACATGCTTCACTATTCGGAATTTTGCATAGGCTAGCGGTCGATACGCACTGTTGCTGCGAGTACAGCATTAGAAAATGCTTCCGAGTGAATCGCTTGCTTTGCTATCACAAATATAGGTTGTATCATTATTATCAATGTAGATCGCAGTATCAAGAGAAATGCACCATTTTTTGGAACGCTAGGCAAATCAGCGGCCGATACATCGGCCAGTGATATCAGAACAATTGAAATACGTTCACACAACAGCATTGAGCATCAGACGCTCTGGTTAAAGCGGTCGTATAGTAGTAGCAAGCGATGTAAAGGATTTCATCCCATCCAATTCCTAACGGTTCTCATCAGCCACTGCGCGCCATTATCAGTTTCACTGATCCCCTGTACCCAACCATACCGTTGAGGTCCCCGTACCCTACAATACCTGCGCATGTGAACATTCCACTGTTAGGCGGAAAAACGAACCGGCCTTGGCGACATTTCCCTTATCACGCTCCTTTATCGAATCTCAACAAACGTTATCAATGTGGGTCACCCACCATTGATGTCCCCGTCCCACCCCGCACAACACCTATGAATGTTGGCGCCCTTGGATCAACTTGAAAGGTGAAACGGATTTGGCGATTCTAGCCTTCTTACGCTCCTTATCGAATCTTGTCAACCGTTATCGAGCTGAACCACCCACCATCAATGTACTCTTCCCACTACGCAAAACACCGGTGAGTATGAACGCTCCGCGACCAATGCGAAAAGCGGAACGGATTCGACGACTCTAGCCTTTTTCGCTCCTTATCGAATCTTATCAACCGTTATCGATGCGAGTCATCCACCATTAATGTCCCCGTCCCACCCCGAAAAACACTTGTGAGTGTGAACGTCCCGGGACCAATGCGAAAAGCGGAACGGATTTCACGGCTCTAGCCTTTTTACGCTTCTTATTGAATCTTATCAACCGCTGTCAGTGCGGGCCACCCACCATTAATGTCCCCATTCCACCCTGCTAAACACCCATGAGTGTCAGCGCTCTTGGATCAGCGCGAAAGGCGAAACTGATTTGGTGACATTTATCTTCCGAGGCTCCTTATCAACCCTTATCAATTGCTATCACTTTCGGTCCACCACCGATGGGGTTTCCTTGGCTCCCCCTATAACACTTGTAAAATTCAGCGTCCCAGCTTTGCTGCGAAGCGAGATTTGAATTTCGTGACAGGCGGACAAACAAACACACACAGACATACTAAGCGAATTATATATAGTAGGATCCGCTATGTATGTCTGTCTGTCCGTGTGTGTGTCTGTGTGTGTGTCTGTCTGTCACGAAATTCATATCTCGCCTCGCAGCAAAGCTGGGACCTTGATTTTTGCAAGTGATATGGGGGGTGCCAAGGGAACCCCAGCGGTGATGCGAAAGTGATAGCAGTGGACATGGGCTGATGAGGAGCCTCGGAAGGCAAATGTCGCCAAATCCGTTCCGCCTTTCGCGTTGATCCAAGAGCGCTAACACTCATAGGTTTTGTGCAGGTTAGAACGGGGACATTAATGGTGGGTGGCCCGCATTGATAACGGTTGATAAGATTTGATAAGGAGCGTAAAAAGACTAGAGTCGTCGAATCCGTTTCGTTTTTCGCATTGGTCCCGGAGCGTTCATTCTCACAGGTGTTTTGCGCAGTGGGGCGGGGACATTGATGGTGGGTGATCCAAATTGATAATGGTTGATAAGATTCGATAAGGAGCATGAGTAGGCAAATGTCGTCAAATCAGTTTCGCCTTTCGCGTTGATCTTAGAGCGCTGACACTCATGGGTGTTAAGCAGGGTAGGTCAGAGACGTTAATGGTGGGTGATCCAAATTGGTGATGGTTGATAAGATTCAATAAGGAGCATGAGAAGGCAAATGTCGTCAAATCCGTTTCGCCTTTCGGGGTTGATGCAAGAGCGCTGACACTCATGAGTGTTAAGCAGGGTGGGCCAGGGACATTGATGGTGGGTGATCCAAACTGATAATGGTTGATAAGATTCGATAAGGAGCATGAGAAGGCAAATGTCGTCAAATCCGTTTCGCCTTTCGGGGTTGATGCAAGAGCGCTGACACTCATGCGTGTTAAAGACATCATTAGGAGTAAGGCGGTAATGAAGAAATCCTTACAAGAAGTCACTCACATGGTAGTCCTGGGCCTAGGAAGGCTATCTGTGGCGAAATCCCGGTGAAAAAGCGCCCGTCCGAGGTGTAGAACGCCGCGAAAAGGCGCAACCATGCAACGGTTCCGCCTCTTGGACACAGCGGTTACGCCTCCCGATGACGTAATGCCCGATTGACTGGGGTGAGTGCGGTCAGGGAGATGAGGCAAGATCGAAGGTTTTGCGGCGCGCTTTCGCAGTTTTAGCTTGAAGCTCACTCCAAACAATAGATGCTGTCATAATTCCAAACATTCCCTTGTGTTTACTTGGCAACATGCCAATGAAAAACTAGATCAGATTACCCGCGTATTGACGGGAAGGTCGTCCACGCCTAAAACCAACGGTGGGAAGGGGGTCCCATTTCTCGGGTTTTTGGCCATTTCCATCCGTTTTTTCTCCACTGTTCCGTTACTAGACATCTCGACTTCCATATGCACTACTTCTTTTACTTTTCGTCCGACTTTCCCCTAATGATGCCTTTAAGCAGGGTGGGCCAGGGACATTGATGGTGAGTGATCCAAAGTATAATGGTTGATAAGATTCGATAAGGAGCATGAGAAGGCAAATGTCGTCAGATTCGTTTTGCCTTTCGCGTTGATCTTAGAGCGCTGACACTCATGGGTGTTAAGCAGGGTAGGTCAGAGACGTTAATGGTGGGTGATCCAAATTGGTGATGGTTGATAAGATTCGATAAGGAGCATGAGAAGGCAAATGTCGTCAAATCCGTTTCGCCTTTCGGGGTTGATGCAAGAGCGCTGACACTCATGAGTGTTAAGCAGGGTGGTCCAGGGACATTGATGGTGGGTGATCCAAACTCATAATGGTTGATAAGATTCGATAAGGAGCATGAGAAGGCAAATGTCGTCAAATCCGTTTCGCCTTTCGGGGTTGATGCAAGAGCGCTGACACTCATGAGTGTTAAAGAGATCATTAGGGGTAAGGCGGTAATGAAGAAATCCTTACAAGAAGTCACTCACATGGTAGTCCTGGGCCTAGGAAGGCTATCTGTGGCGAAATCCCGGTGAAAAAGCGCCCGTCCGAGGTGTAGAACGCCGCGAAAAGGCGCAACCATGCAACGGTTCCGCCTCTTGAACACAGCGGTTACGCCTCCCGATGACGTAATGCCCGATTGACTGGGGTGAGTGCGGTCAGGGAGATGAGGCAAGATCGAAGGTTTTGCGGCGCGCTTTCGCAGTTTTAGCTTGAAGCTCACTCCAAACAATAGAAGCTGTCATAATTCCAAACATTCCCTTGTGTTTACTTGGCAACATGCCAATGAAAAACTAGATCAGATTACCCGCGTATTGACGGGAAGGTCGTCCACGCCTAAAACCAACGGTGGGAAGGAGTCCCACTTCTCGGGTTTTTGGCCATTGCCATCCGTTTTTTCTCCACTGTTCTGTTACTAGACATCTCGACTTCCATATGCACTACTTCTTTTACTTTTCGTCCGACTTTCCCCTAATGATGCCTTTAAGCAGGGTGGGCCAGGGACATTGATGGTGAGTGATCCAAAGTATAATGGTTGATAAGATTCGATAAGGAGCATGAGAAGGCAAATGTCGTCAGATTCGTTTTGCCTTTCGCGTTGATCTTAGAGCGCTGACACTCATGGGTGTTAAGCGGAGTGGGACGGGGACATATCAGGAAATGTCACCAAGGCCAGTTCGCTTTTGCAGCTAATTGTGGAATGTTCACATTCGCGGTATTGTAGGGTAGGGTACCTCAATGGTATTGTTGGGTACAGAGACCTCACTGAAACTGATAACGGCTTTGGGTGGCTGATAAGAACCGTTAGGAATTGGATGGGATGAAATCCTTCACATCGCTTGCTACTACTATACGACCGCTTTAGCGAAAGCGACTGATGCTTAGTGCCATCGGGTGAACATATTTTGTTTATGTTCTAATATCACTGGCCGATGTATCAACCGCTGAATCGCTTAGCGTTCCAAAAAAAAAAATGGTGCATTTCTCTTGATACTGCGATCTACATTGATAATCATGGTACAACCTATATTTGTGATAGCAATGCAAGCGGTTCACTCGGAATCATATTCTAATGCGGTACTGGCAGCAACACTGGGTATCGACCGCTAGACTATGTGAAATTCCAAGTAATGAAGCATGTTTACAAAATTGAGAAACATCGATAAGCGGGATATGGATCTACCATCAATGTGTAGGAATTAGATGCTCAGCAAGCGAACAATTTGCTACCATTCGATGCAATCGTATACAAAACTACCGATCTCCAAACTATCCAAACTTCCAATGATGACCTAAACCAGTTGGCTGGCACACACTACTGCGCGCGATTCATGTCGATGACATGCAAAATGGGTTCGATGCAAAGCGACTGAAGTACATCAATACCGTAGTGCTTTTTTATCACGCCATCTTCTCTGCTTTTATCCGAATAAATAGCTCAGCTGAAAGCAGAGGAAAGGAAATTCCCACTGAACTCTATGCACAACTGTGGTCGGGCCGATCTAACCCATTTTGCACAACATAGCCAAGAATCGCGCGCAGTAGTGTGCGCCCGCCAACTGGTGAGAGAATGAATCGCTTATTCATTCTCTCATGCGGTATAGCAACAATGCTAGGTATCGACCGCTAGTCTATGTAAAATTCCACATAGTGGGGCATGTTTACAAAAACGATAAGCATCGATAATTGGCATACGGATCTACCACCAATATATAGGAAATATACAGGGTGGCTCCTAATTATTTGCGCGTAGTATAGCGTAGTCTATTACTAATAACTCCAACAAAAAACAACGATTATACAATCTGATACGACTTCTATGTAGAGCAATACCTAACAATCATTCACTCAAGGGGATGTTCCAAATGAGCTCCTTTTGCAGCAATACAGGTCTTCAATCTCTTCATCACGCCCACCGTGCGACATCACTGTGGGTCGCAGGAAGGTGACGTAGATATTGTCCTACGCCTTCCGCCATATAAATCATCAGCCCTTCATCAAAATGTGATATGCAAATATCCATGATATTGCCAGAAGTGTAGCGAATCGAATGGTGCTTATTCTGTGCGAAAAGATGCAGTCTGAGTCAAGTTATGATCTTTCGAATTTGAAATTGCGAAAACCGGCTCCTTACAACCTAATAAAATCTTGTTCTTTGGAGAGATAGCACTCAAAAGCTCCTCTGAGTTGCTGAAAATTTTGTCAGTGGTCAATACAGATCAATGCATGCTCCAACAGGACTGGCCATCTGCTCGCTCTGTAAGATCCACACTGGCATTCTGCGAGGGTCACTTCCCTGGCTACTGGACGAAGAGCTTCTGGCCACCTAACTCGCTTGATTTGAATCCGATGGATTTCATCATGTGGGGCTACTTGAGCAAAAGGTCTCCTCGAAAAGGTACCAAAGTTTGAACGCTCTCAAAGCTTCACTTCAGAAGGCGTGGGACGATATCGACGTCACCTTCCTGCGGCCCACGGTGATGTCGGTGGAGAAAAGACTGGAGCCTGTATTGCTGAAAGGAGCTCATTTCGAACACCTTTTCGAGTGAATGATTGTTAGGCATTGCTCTACATAGAAGTTGTATCAGATTGTATAACCGATGTTCTTTGTTGGAGTTATTAGTAATGAACTACGCGCAAATAATTAGGAGCCACCCTGTACGTTCAGCAAATGTACAAATTGTTACCAATTGATGCAGCTGAATCCCGAACTGTCGATCACTATGTAACTCCTCACAGTGACCACTTCGGCCGAAGGATTAGCTGATTAGTGGATTTATCCATGTCAATCCTGAACATTGATCATCGATATCATTGTAACAAAAGGTATCGACCGCTGAATCATCTGGGCCATAAAAATTGGGTGATCTTCCCCAGCGGTGATATCTTCGATATCGGTTAATATCTATCACCTATATGTAGAAAGTAGATTCTCAGCAAAAGGTCAACATCGACCAATTCTCCATTACATTATTCTATTGAGTTGAATAAGTTATGAGTAATTACTGCACAGTACAGTGCGATAGCTCAGCTACTAACATAATAATCAGTTACATCACCGCATCGTGTAGCCGTTTATAGGTGATCTGTCAGAAAATGAGAGAACTGCGGATCAGGAACAGGAAAGGTGGTAAGTACAAGCTATAATTTACTACAAGTTTCCTCCCAACCGGCAAGTCGCTGAAATTGATCAGGTTTTTGGTGCTAGATCTCAGAGCGAAATAGTGAGGATTCCAGGATTTTTCAATTCTCCGCGAAGGTTGGCTGCGAAAGAGGCCCTGTAAGAGCGCTGCAGTAGTACACGTTGCGGCGGTGTTCCAGCCGACCACTCAATGCTGTTCCCACGACGGCCAAATACATCGCTAAGAGCGTCAGTTGAAAAATGCGCACCGATTGATATGTACCGCACCCACGTTAGGAGTACTAGCGTGCTCACTTTAGACTTCCTTTTCCCAACTTCTTGACTTCCTTTTTCTGGTCTTAGCCCCGTTCTTGCCTGGTTCCTCGTGCGTGAGCATACTTTTTTTTAAAAGTGAGCTCATACAGTGTCCAGGACAATCCGCAAGAGGAAGGGATACCTCGGTCCCAGTCGAATGTCCTCGAATTCCTTCATAGAGATGCCTCAGCGTAGCATCTATAAGCATTACCACCCACACATATGTATTAGCGAAGGGTGTGCCATTGCGTTTTACCAACAGAAGCTAGCGGAGGATGCGTAGAGGTCATCCCTATCTCCTTTACACGACTTATTTACTGCTATTTCCACTTCTACGTTGCCTCCACAGCTTTGAAGTGACATGAAGAGACTACTCTGCTATAAAAAAGGAGTAATACTCACCCTCACTTTTTGCTCGTTTCCGGTGCATGGGCGCCATCAGGTTACCATGGGCAACAGAGTCTCTCTATTGCGGAATATTCTTGGTTTCGCAATTTCAACAGTTATCTCCACTTTCCTTTTGAATTCCCCATTCACAACATGGACGTGCTCATAGAGTGTTAAGAACTCCTTGCTTATTACATTCTTTGTTCAGGTGCCTCGATAAATTGATTCTCACCCAGTCTTTCTTGAACTCAAAAAAGGACTCCCCACGACATCATGTTTTCTGCTTTTTAATGAGTGTATGCAAGAGCTTTTCGAATTTCATCGTTAGTTTACGCATAGCGATGATAAAGAGGTGAAACATGAGTTTAATGAGCTCTTTGTGCATATCGATTTACAGAGCGACCCGTAATTATACAACAAAGCAGAACAGCAAAATGATCAATTTTAGCCAAACCTAAATTTTTGCCATCCACTTTACCATACTTCTACTCGCATTTGTCATACAATTAATAAAGGCAAGGGAAAACAGCTGATCGGCCCGCTTTTCTTTACAAATGGATAGAAAAAAACCATTCGCACTCTAGGGGAATGAGGTTCTTTTTTCTATAATACACTTGTTTTGTCCCTTTTACAACTGTGATTTAGATTCCTAATATCGCTCTTCTGTTTTCTCTGAAATATTCTGGAACGTTTTCCGAATGAGGTGATGTCTCATCAAAATCGCCATTGTCATTCTGCACCCTTGTCAAGCGCATCTCGAAGATATCAAGGAACAGCGTGAGTTTTCCTCTAGAATTTTTACTATTATATTAGGCAACCAAAAAAGTTCGTGCGGTTTCTTCTATTGATATTTCTATGCAATGTATTAAAAAACTGATTGTGGTAGGAGAGTAACATTGCATATGCTCTGAAGCTCGTTCTATGCAGAATCATCCAGTGTGTCTTATTGTTTAAGTATCGCCTTTTAAGTATAAAATTTGGCACTATTCAAATATTATATCACTACCCCACCTAGCGCGAGTTGACCAAAAAAAATTTTCGCTGAAACTTTGCCTGGGGTGGGAGTTATTTGGGGTGCTTATCACGAATATAACATCTGTTTTTGGCGTTTGCGCCAAATCGGTGCAATTGCACCATATTGGTGCAACAGCACGTTTTCACCAAAATCGCTGAAACTTTGCCCAAAACGGCGCTCGCGCCCGCACAACCACTTCTGGGCAAATTTTCAGCGAAAACTATTTTTTGACGGCTTCGCGGTATCTGGGGTAGTGACAGTTGAATAAAGCCAAAATTTCAAACTTAAAATGCGCTACTTAAGGTTCGTATGAGGTCGAGGCGAAACGAACCATTTATCTAGCACTAATTTTTCCCACATATCTAACCTTTAATTTCTTTCATTAAACTTATGAGGCACACTAAATGTTCTGCATGAAACAAGCTTCGAAGCATATGCAATGTTACCCTCCTACCACAATCAGTTTTTTAATACATTGCATAGAAATAGTCAGTTAGAAAAAACCGCACGAACTTTTTTTGGTTGCCTAATCGGTAGCTAAACAACAAAAATAGGCAGTACTACCTTTCCTACTGGTGAAACTGCTTTTCTCAGCTACTTTTTATCTTTTTTCTTTAACATTTGTTGTATAAATCTGAACGCTACGGATAGCGACTTGTATATTCAATGAGCACCCAGTCCCTATATATTGGTATAAGGTCCACTTCCGAGTAATCCATAATTATCATTTCTGTATACGTGCACCACTACTCGGAGTTCCACATAATCCAGCACCTCTATGCTCCTGGTACCGCATCAGAAAATGGTTCACCTGCTTTGCCTTTACAATCTGAATGACATCTTGCAGACACCATTATTTGAAGGCTAGACAGTTCAGTGGTCAGTACATTGTCATAACTGATATCAGAACGTGCACTAAATATACCCAGTGACATCTAGCATCATACACTTCTATTATAGTGACCGTATTGTGGTAGTTGGAGGTGCATGTACAGGAATTCCCATACTTGTTAGTGACTATTATCGGCCTTCAACAGTCATCATCGGATTCGATCCTTAACATCGAAATCCCCGTACCACTCCCTACATCAACTATGAGTCCAAACACTCTACCGCAAGTTGGGAAAGCAACACGGATTTGCCGGCATTCGCCTTTTGGCGCTCTTTATCGAATCTTATGAGTCGTTATCAAATTGGATCCTCTATCATAAGTGGCTTGGTCCCACCGCACAAAAAACCAGTGAGTGGCGACACTTCAGGATCAACGCAAAGTGGTAAACGGATATGGCGACTTTCGCCCTCTGACGCACCTTATCAGTCATTATCAGCTGATATTACTTCCGGTCAATCACCATTGATGTCCCCTTACTACCCCCATCCCTCTGTATCACTTCTAGAATTTAGGATACATCACTGCTGTGGCGCATGATATCTATTTCGTGACAGGCAGACACACGCACATCCACAGACAGACATACTTGGTGGATTATTTATAGCAGGATATCGTCTTCATGCATTTAGTCGGTGCAGTTCCGGATCACTGTAAATCCGATGCTGTGGGATTTTTTGAAAGAATCCCGATGCTCCGCTACTTGGCTGATAATAGGGTACCTATCTTTACCATTCCGATTAGCTGATCGGCTCATTTGCTCGCTGTTTGCCTTAGCTATGGAACTAATTTTGCGAACTGCCCTCCCAGGCCTAATTTTTCGGGAACACTGTTTGGGTTTTTTCGCGGAAGAGGTTGTAGGCATGATCGGTCACGCAACAGAGCAGGGCAGGGTCTCTCAACTGATGGTGCAACGCTTGCGTCATCCATTCAAAAATGTTTTTTCTTTCAAAGGTATAAGCACATTGAAAACCCTATTCAATACTGGTGCAGTGGTGTTCGGCAAGGATTTCTGGTAGTTCAGTCTTCATGTGACAAGGCACTCCCAAGTGCTGCATTACGGTACACTGCGACATGTTCATCATGACGAGTATTGAAAATATGGAGTTTGTTTCCCTTCTGTGCTGAGCACGCAATAGCTCAACCTGCGACTCGTCCCCGCGATACTCCTCCCGACTTTTCAACGGACCTTCACGTGGCTATCCAATATAGTAACTGGCAGTGAAGAGTGGAGAATTTGTGTTGGTCAGTCCGCAGGTGGTAGAGGCACTGCTCAATTGTGACCGCCAAAGTCCGGGAATTGTGACAGCCAAAGTTCAGCCCATTGAAAGACACACATTCGACTTGTTGGTGGAACATGAGAAAAGCTGCGCACCGACAGCTCTACTTTCTGATATTACCTCTGCGTAATCCTCCTGTGAACAGCTTGCTCATGTTACTACTCAAGTGAAGGAAACAAGCTTCATTCTGCGCGCGCTAGTGCTCGACTACTGCGAAGAAATTTCTCGAAAAATACAGAATTTCGCTCGGTTATTCTTCCTTGTTCGTCGCACACCCCTGAGGCCACGCTAATGGACTTCCACCGAGACTGGATCACTTCCTGTAGGTGAATAACAAGCAAACCCGACATGCAGTTTTCCTTTGACCAGGGTTCGATTAGAGCTCGATGCGTTGACAAGACGTTGTAGTTAGTTGTAGTGTATATTACATTGGATGAATGTAACAGTGAAATAAAAAGAAAAGGAAACAAGGTGGTCCGAAGCCTATGGACCAACCCAATGTGTCTGAGTGCTTTGAAAGGCCCACTCCACGATGACCAGATAGGCCTACTTGCTTTCTTAAGGCAGTAGTTCCTGAGTGAACTACCTAAGCTGCACCTTCTTCGCGCTGCGTTATCACGGTGCTACACCTGTCAAACCCTTTCCGACCCACCCATTTTGATCAATTGACCGATAAGGGAGCTCAGGAGGGTAGCGTCGCAGTGGATTCGAGTAGGTGTAGCGCCGTTACAGCGCATCGTGGCGGCGTGAAAAAATACAGCCTTGTTAGCTGTCAAAGGAACTATTGCTCCAAGAAGGTAATTCGACCTTTCTGGTTATCGTGGAGTGTGCCTTTGAAGTAACAACGTTCCGGCAAATGTCGAATGTGTTGCAAGGCTTATGCAACAGCCTAACAACCATTTTGCGATACACGAGATTAACAAGTTCACGACAGAAAACGCAAGTCAAACCCATTTTGAATCGGGCGGAGAATAGATAATGGTTAGCCTCCCCTTCTATCACTGATATGTACATACATCAACGAATATGTTTAAGGTGTTCAAGAAAGAGCCAGGATAAACGCAATAACGACACTACGCCATCATCTACAGGTCGGAATCTAATCCTGTTTGGTGGAACTAGACTGTTAATGTATGGGAAAAACATTTTTCCTATTTCTAGTGGAACTTGTTCATTCGAATATGAAATCAGAGCGATATGTCGATGCAAGTTTGTCAAGTCCATCAACATCTGGTTTCATCTCAAGCGACGGGAAACAAGGCAAGTGTGCCTCAGTAACTGCTATGAAGATAACTACTTGAGATCCACGAAACTGCGTTTGAAATGTTCCATTTCCATAACTGCGAGCCACAACGTAAGTTCCGCAACATAACAGCATAAGAATAATGGCACATACAAAACAAAATTATATGTTATTTTGGTCCTCTGTGGTACGTGGTGACGGTACGCATTTTATGAACCTTCATTTGAAGGATGAGCAAATCGCAAAGTCCGAGGGCGAGATGGCGCATTCGTATCCTGTATTAAAAACACGGGAATGCGTAAATTTGGCAGATTGTGGACTATTTGTAGAATATGAAAGATGGGACGGTCAGCGGCGTAATAGTAGAAAAAGAACGAAAAATATGGCAGGAACCTCGAGAAAGAAGAAACCGAAAACCTCAATTCTCATCCTTTCCCTTTCACATCCCTGTGCATCAGTAGCCGGTGGAGTAGATTACGACGGCGAGGGGCTAAGTTAGCCGATCGCAAACGTTTTTCGGTCCTCGCGGCAACTCCCGCGCGGTCGGGTAAGGCCGCCGTCATACTCACCGCCGGCGGGGCGTGGATGCACTAGCAGGTAGCGGGGGAGAGTGGAAAGGGGAGGTGCAGAGGTGACGCAGGTAACGAGGCAGGGTGGAATAGGCGGAAACGCAGAGGTACGCAGCCACACCCTGCTGATGGCACCGCAAGGTATGACCGCGGCCGACTCGCCGTGCTACGGGTTAGTGAAAAGGCTCCAAGCTGCGCTTTTTCATTGCGTTTCGCCTCACATCACATTATCTGTCTGAAACTTTTTCGGACGAACATGTCATTCCGATTTTCATTTTCTCCTTACCCCAGGCGGTGCCTTTGAGACTGGATGCGCGATGCGTGTGCGAAGTGCGAGGCGTGCGTTCTAGGAGTGGAGTATGTAATCGAATTTTATGATGATTGCAATGTTCAATGCCTAAAACGAAACGTGGAATATCGCCCTAGAAACCAACTGCATACGGCGCTCGTAGCTTACACACCGCCCAGTGCATAATTCTGTCCTATCGATACATACTCGCAAAATGGGTCTAGTTCTCATAAAGGACAACAGGAACGTAAATTTGATTGCGCCTTGGAAATGGAGGTGAAGGTACCTTGTGGTGTGACAGTAGAAAAAGTGATCAAAAGGCTGAAAACCACACAAAAGGAACCTCTAGACTCCGATCTGAAGCCACAGATCTTCCGCACGTTGTACTGAAGTAGAAACCACATGCATCGATGAGGTGTGGTGGTAATGAGTAGCGCATAACGCTCTCGTGAACGCTCTATCTTACGGGAATCTGCCAACTAACTTAGGACCTTGTAAAGAGCTTCGAGCCCACCTCGAACCATGCATTGCACCAGCGCCGTCTTCAGAGACTTTTGGCTCTCTCTTGCGGCTACCACATTCAGCCCCTCGGAGCCTTTCAGTCTACTACTTTCTAGTCCGCATTTTCGTGCGCTTTTCACCGTGAACGCTCCACACAGTTTCTGCTTGTGCACTCACTTTTTCTTCACAGTAATCATACTTCCTCTTACTAAACAACCGACATATTCTCACGTCGATGCAAAGCTGGAACCTCGATTTTTGCAGATAACGTTGGGGGTGGCACGTGCACACTGTTAATGGGTCACCAATACTGATAAAGGGTATAAAGGGAAAGGGTAGTAAAGAGCGCGAAAAGGCAAGGGTCAACTATTTATCTAGCCGCGCTCTCTGTGTTGACGATGGAGCTATGATACTTTTAGATGTTGGCCGGGGACACTAGTGGCAATGGAGGGCAACCGTCTCCAAATCTGTTGAGCGTTTCATGTATTCCCTTAGACGCCAACTCATAGGTGATATGGGGGGGGGGGAAAGGGGCATTGCTGGATTGCTAGTGGGAGACTGAAAGAGATAGCAATTGATAAAGGCTGATAAAAGGCTCCAAATAGTTCTACTAGATTTGCTGCGTTTTTAGCGTTGGCCTTAGAGCGTTTACATTCACAGAAACCATAAAAGGCGATAAGGGGACATCAGTAGTGAAGGATCCAGTGAGATAAGGGAGTATAATAGTGAAGGATCCAATGAGATAAACTGATAAAGGCAAAACCACTGATAGTGACCGTAGGTGGCGCTGAAAAGCAAGTGCAGTATTTCATGCCTTCCAGGCTGACAGTAGTGTTGAATTTCACCCATTATAGGGTCTCGTAGAGAAGCACCAGTGGACCCATTGACATAATGTGATAAGGCTCATAATGTGTGTCGGCAGCCGTATGGCACCAGAGCTTCGCTTCGCTTTTCGCTGATCCGAGCGTTGCTTCAGTTATCAGCGTTGGTGAGATGGGACCACGACTCTGAAGATAGCAAGCGATGGCTTTTGATAAAGTCTGTTGAGAGCCAGTACGAGCAAGTTGCGTCTTTGAGTGTTGGATGATCAGTGGACGACCAGATTTCGTTCCTGTACCTACCATGGATAGCAGTAGATCTCCTGAACGTAGATCCACCGCCAAGCTGTCTTCCGATTGGTAGTGACTATGCGTAGAGATATGACAGGCAGTAACAAATAATCGAATTATCAACGCGAACACAGCGCGTACTCGCGCTTTAGAACGCGCTCTAGAATCGCGCTTCAGAACCTCCATCGATATCGACTAGACAATATCGGCTTTTGAATACATAACTTTACCAAGTGATGCGCTCGGTAATGTGCGGTAACAAAACTGGTGAGGGATTACAAAGCAATAGGGCAAACAAGGAAATGGGAGGTGAAAGTATTAGGTTGTGTACAAATTAGTTGCGTCCTTGACGCGCAACTTCAAACGTTCATAACTCAACACAAACAAAACTATATTAAACAAAATAGTCACCATTCGAATCGATACATTTCTGCCAACGGTTCGTAAAATCATAAATGCCCTTGCGGTAGAAATCCGAATTTTTAGAAGCAATGAAGTCGTTGAAGGCAGTTTCAGCATCTGTCTGACTCTTGAACACCCTGCCCTTGATGAAGTTGTTGAGGTGCCTGAAAGTATGGTAATCAGTTGGCGACAGGTCTAGTGAGTATGCTGGATGAGGCAATGTTTCATCGCCGAGCTCGTTCAACTTCTGGAACGTTTTCCGTGAAACGTGAGGTCTGGCTTCCACTGAACCAATTCATGGGGTACCCACTTATCCAACTTTTTCACCTTTCCAAGTTCGAGAAACGGTACAAAATGACACTTGGAGCTCTTCCGCTAACTCACTAATAGTTTTCCGTGGATCCGACCCCACCAGTGTCTCAGGCAGTCGTCATCAACTTCAGAGATCCGACCTCGACCTCGCTCATCTTGGAGGTTTGCATCTCCGGATCAAAACTTTTGGAACCAGAGTTGAGTACTGCGAATTGAAAAGACGTCTGGTCCCCACGCTTTGACAATATTTTCATGAGCCTCCACAGCTTTCCGTCCATGTGGAACTCATGAAGCAAAGTGACCTTAGAGAGCATCTTAGACATTCGGCCTGAAATTCGCGAAGTCAAATTTGAGACAAATGAAAATAAAAAAACGATCAACCCTTAGATAAGCTTCAAAATGGTGTACAACTATATAAACCTTGAATGAATAATACACAAAAAACAATAAGTTGAAAATTGATGTGCAAGGAAACGCAATTAATTTGTACAAACCTAATAGATAGAATGATGATAAAGAGTCCACCATTCTCAGTACTGAGCGGATTTTCGCTTAGACTACTCTGTGTGTAGTCAAACTGAGTGCTGCAGACCGGAGTAGTATATCCGGAGAATGTTCATGTACCAAAAGTAGACCCGGTGACATGTATAAAAAAATTACCTTCATGGAGTCAGGTCACAGTTACCAGATATCGTCTACACACAACAGGCAGTTCCGTCAATCTATTCGACCATTTTCTACTTTGTTGTATCCATAAAGAACATCAAAGATGGAAATGGCCGATCAGATCGGCGGTACAATCCTTGAGCAGAAAGAAAGATCGAAGCTCGGTTCCAGCGATATTTTTCTTGTAAAGCACAAATGTGCAGTTGATGTGAAGTATCCATAGGTAGGAAACGTTTTGTGTAAATTCAGCAGAGCAGCGACAGTAACACAGAATTTTGTGGCGGAAGGTAGGCGCGGCAAAAAGATCGTCTTTTATGTGAACAATGTTGAATGATTAGGAACAGTGAATCATTCAGCATGTCCGCATACCCATTCCCATTGAGGAATGCCACCGCCTTTGTTGCATCAGACTAGAAACGAATTCAAACAAAAACAACTGCACACAATCAATGATTTCATAAGATCGGCCTTTTAGCCATAGTGGTCGCATCTTACCAACTGCCGGTTTTCATTCATGGGAAACTATATTAATTCGAGCTAGGTTCACAATTAACAGAATCGCAGTTGTGGTACGATAAAATGCTTTATGTCGTCATGGCAAACTGAGCTGCACAGTTCGTCGGGTTGGCAATCTCCCAAACCAATATCACGATTTTGACCGCTTTATACCATCCCGACACCTTTTTAGCGATACTGTGAATCAAAATATGCGATGAGTGATACATCCAAATGTTATTACGTTGTTAACCTCGAAGCAATGCTAGCTGCAGGAATCACGTACGAAGCGCGCAAAGCGCTAAATTTCACTATGTCGCTCGTTGAGCTTTCTTCTTAGCTTCGAGGACGTGTTTGCTTCTCCCATTTTTATGGTTTTTGGACGTTCAACCAGAATGTTCGAAAGACATCCGAACAGAATATCTTGTGGCGTTCTCAATCGGTACTGCTAATATGGCCACACATACATGTATCAAGCCACTCTGAAGCTCGTAGTTGCTTCAGATAACTACAATGAGCTCCCTGAGTGCTGTCTGAACCTGTGTAGGGCTGCGCCTATGTGGCGCTGCACATTACCGCGAAATCCTCGCGGCTACGATAGATACAGTAGTCTTCGGCGAAATTGTCTTTCACTTGGGTTTTTCATTTGTAACTTTTTTGCAACTGCACCGATCTAAGAGAAATTTTAGTATGTTGTACTTGGAGAACTGCATGCTTACCATACCATTTTATCGCTCGACGGTGTAGGTTACGTGGTTATATGCAATTTTTTTTTTGCTTTTGGAGTGCATCCCTATGCCGTCCCTCTGTGCCGCTGTTATCAAAAGTCGCGGTCTTTTTACAGTATATTAGTGTTCTCTGAGGCTTGCTCGTTTTGTTTTTGTAAAGAAAACCGTCTTTTTTGACGGAGCGGTCTTCTTTTTTTCGGTGGTTTTGTAGTAAATTCTTGTTAAATCATGAAAAGTGTAAAAAACCATGAAAAGTGACAAGCGGCCCTCAAGTAGAAGGAAATATGTTGGCAATAGGTTCAGGCACCACATATTAAAATTCTGTCGAATTTGGTCAAGCAGAAAAAAGTTATGACAAAAAAGTTTTGGCCGAGAACTTTTGAGCTCTACTGTATATCAGTGATGCGGCGCACCGCTAAAAAGGTCTGCTGCAAAAACTTTATTTCTCACATTCTTATGACTACTGGATGCCCGAACAGGAAGCTTGGACATCCGAAAAGAAAGCAGTTGAAGAGTAGGATAGGAACCCATTTTCTGCTTCTTATTCCCTGCTCTTTATACCCAACTGTCGAAAAATTATGTACACTGCCTTTGTATTATGCATGTGTAGCCTCGACCAGAATCAGTCTTCTCACGGTCAATCATTCATCAAGTGCCTCAGCAAATATGTACAATTTGCTGTTGCATGTGTGCTTCATTCCGAAGGATGTGAACATCGTTAAACAACTTGTCTTTCCTTTCATGTAATATATTATGTATTTATTCTTCCTGCCTTTTATTGTATCTTTCAGGGTCGCGTGTAATCATTACGAGCGATGACGAGCATGAACTGAGCATGTTAGAAAGTATGGCCTTGCGAAGGTGATTCGTTCGTTTCCATCAAAATTCAATTTCCTATTCGATTCGAGCTATTTCAGATTTATTGCGAACTAAGATCTGCTTTTACATAGTTTACGGTATTTGGCAGATCTATTCGTTCTCACTATTCACTGAGTCGTAATTTTTATCATTTTCGGTGAAAGGCAGCATTAGGGGAAATTCAGACGAAAAGTGAAAGAAGTAGTGAATCTGAAAGTCGAGTAGTAACAGGTCAGTGAAAAAAACGCATGGAAATGGCCAAAAACCCAAGAAATAGGACCCCTTTCTCCCGTTCATCCTCAACGCGGACGACCTTTCCGTCGAGGGGCGGATACTCCAAACGAAATTTCCATTGGCATGCTGCCAAATAAGCACAATGGAATATCTGGAAATACGACAGCATCTTTTTCCTGGAGTGAGCTTCAGGCTAAAACTGCGAAAGCACGCTGCAATACCTTCGATCTCACCGCATATCCTTGACCGCTTCCATCGTAGCCAACCAGGTATCACGTCACTTGGAGGCGGGGTCGATCATCCTGAGGCGGCAGCTCTTATTCGTTGCTCCGTTTCTACAGCTCTGAAGCGCACTTTTTCGCCGATTTCGCCACAGATAGTCTTCTTAGGCTCATAGTTTTCATGTAACTAAGTTCTTTAGGGATTTCTCAATAACCACATTACTCCTAATGCTGTCTTTAATTCAGAAAAATTTGCACAGTATGAGGCGACAGATATTCCGATCATCAGATTTCGGTTCGTTTCAAAAAAAAGTTTGCAACTGTATGAGATGGTTGACACTCCGGCCAACCATGACCCGAAATTGTGAGCGTTCCTTTTTGAAGAGGAAATTTTCAGCCCCACTCGGAGCAGCGTAGCTTCAAGGCAGCTTGCCCGCCTACATTTACACGAATTCGAGGACCATTCCGATTCCGAAGATCCTCTGCCTCATACCTTCGGAAAGAATTTCAGTGATCTGATAAAGGTGAGGTCGCCTCAAAATATCACTTGATGTTTACCATCTCCAATAATATTTCGGTCGTTGATTGGGCGCAATGACCATAATGCTGCCGCGACATAGGCGTCGCATACCACAGTACTTTGTTGATCGGCTCACCAAGACGTACCACTGGGAGAGTTTCTGTGACAACAACACATCTGACACCTTCATATCAAAAAAGAATGATCACTCTAAGAACTCCGAGTTACAAATTTTTCTTTTCCTACGTGGGGTACACAAATGCCAAGGTCAAGCATTGGGTTGATTTTTTTCGATAGGTATGACTCTCCTTCAGCACCTGCTACCTGGTACAAATTGTATGACGGTCGACTACTTTTTCATGAAGACTTTAAAAATAATCTTCTCAAATACGATACCCTCTTCCCAACCCAAAGTACGACTCCCTTCACTCCTTCAGACAAGTTACTTCAGGCAAGGAAACGATCTTCGTCTGCTGGCGCTCGAAGCAGTCTCGTGCGCGATATGTGAGTAGTTGAGTGAAAAGTCCTTCTTTCATTTGTTTGATTCTCCTCTTATTCATTTTTATTCACAGTCACTTCAATTCAGATGCGATAGACGCATTTTCTATGCACTGTATTACTCTCAAACGCTCGAATTCAATTGAAAAATTTTCCAGGGAGGCACGTTTGGCAGGACTTCGACATGAGAAGATGAAGTCGCAGATGTCTGGAGCCTCACGTGATGAACGCCTGAGCGGTCTGCTATACGATCCCGACTTCGACTGCTACTACAACCCAATAGACGACCAGTACTATAGGCTTCAGCCCTTCAGCAAAGATCTCTAACGATTATTTAATTAAGCATCAATCTGCATGAAAATGGGCCCATGTGATCGTAATGTAATGCGTCAGAGTCTTAATAGAGCTTTTCTTTTTCATTACCAGAAAATGCGGAATATCATTTGTCTGGAAAAATTTCTTTAATTGGAGTCCAAGAGAAGTAAGTGATGTGCCTCTTGAAATGGACTGATCTGAATAAGCAGAATCACATTATTGGTAAACAACTATGGAAATGCATTACAGACCTTCTGAAAGTGTTTGCAGTACCATGGAGGTAGTCTAGGATACCCAGTACACCAAAGCATTCATTGAACCTGCAATCAAATCGAAGCAGTACAATGATTCCTCTTGCAAGAACGATTTTCCCATTATCTCAGGTGAGTCTCACCCTGCTGCAGGACAAACAGTTTTTCAAAGGGAACACTTTAGAAGCGACTTAAAAAAATCTCGATGAGTACATCTACCGCGGCCTTAGTACACCCATCCTGAAGCTTGCTAACTGGTAAATTGTCGTGAGATGGTTGTTGTTGGTCAATTTCTAGTCGAATTTCGTGAACAACTCTGCTGAGAACATCAGGTTCGGTCACATACATGCTGTCAAGTATCGTGCAAAGCACACACGAAAAAGTAGTTTTGGCTCCATCATTACTTACATACTCCACGGAAAGTGTGAGGACAGCATCACATTCGCAAATATAACGTCGTCAAAAACTAGTAAAGAGTGGAGCATTAAGAGCTGTTGGAAATTCTCGTGTTTGCATCGTTAGAACAGGGCCTGGCTCAATGCATGCGAACTATTAGCGCCGTATGTATTAGGTTGTAAGGAAAATTTTGACCGGTTTTCGCAATTTCGAGTTCGGGAAATCATAACTCGGCTCAGACTGCATCCTTTCTCAGGGAGTAAACACCTTTCGATTCACTACACTCTTGGCAACATTATGCATACCTACATATCTCAATTTGATGTAGGGCTGATGATTTATGTTGCGCGAAATCGAAAACAGTTGACTCCAAATCGCCATCCTTTCTGAACACACTGCTACTGAAGCAGCTGTCCAGATAATAGGGATAGTGGGGCTTGATTAGCCCTAGATATGGTGGATATGATGCACGAGTAAGGGCTTCAGCTTGCTACTGCTTCAATCACTGAAAGAGGCTTTGAGGAAAACGCGCTCGCGCATGGTTGCTCCGGGGGGTCGCGCGGTACCCGTTTTTTGGGGTTTTTTTCAAATCGAGGCACTTGAGGTGGTCAACTAAATTTGTTTGTTGAGTGCCAATACTTGTGGATATCCCCTGCAAGAATGGGCGTTCATCACTTTGTGCAGTTTTAGTCAAAGCGATTTGATCACTTGAAAATTCATAGAACTCGTTCTCATTTCTGCACTTTTAAAACCAAGAACAAAGTGTTCCATCCAGTGCTTCACACCCTCCTTCTGCAGCATTCACATTTGTGGTCACCTTCGCTGGGACACGGCAACAAGGACTCGTGAAGTGAAGTCATCCAAAAAGTGCCATTTTCGCAGTACTTTGAAATTTCTCTAGAAAATCAATAACCTTGTTGTATTTCAAGGAAGGCATATATTCAGAAAGAGCAACCTTTTGTCTATCTAAGGGGCACAGTATGTAAGCTCATTCATGTTGACTCGCTCTGAGAATTGAATTTATCTTGTGAACGCAAAAAACCGGCCATAACTTTCCTTACGACCTAATAGTTGGGTCCCGAAGCGATCATCCTCGCTTTGGGTTAGGAATTCCTCCGCACATTGCCGATCCAGAAAGTGCGTAGTGTTCATTTTGTGACATTTCTAATATAAATGTTTAAGTGTAGCGTAGTTGCGATATAATCGTCGCAGTTTTTGCAGTACTTCATGTCAGGCAATGTTGAAAATATGGGTACCCGCAGAAGGTGACTAGTATCTATTTGCACGAACAGCTGTATAAAGAGAAATTGTAGGTCATTATGAACGTACACTCTGTGATGGTAGTCGTGCGCTTCCGGAGAGGGTTGAAATGGGAAATGGTAACCGGAATGAGAAAATGTCGTTGACATTATGGCTATACAGGCCCAAATCCAAAGCGTAGTGATATGAGAGCCACAGAGAGTGGGACCTGAAGGTAGACTCTGATTGTGTGTATAACGTATGTGTAAAGCCAAGCGGTAGCCGTACCGCGCATCCCTGTATTTATGGTACTCTATATTTATTTACTCATCAACCCCCTGTATTCAGTGACGCTTTTGACGAGACCGTCTGAATGTCTTCCCACTCCGGTTGAGTAATGTATGCGTAAATAATCGCTTTTTAGCGTTGATAACCCTTTTTTGGTTTGTGGTCACTGAGTTTCAAAGGTGGAACGCGACTCATTTTCTGATGAGGCAGAGATTACGGCACTATACGATTGTCACAGCCCCAGAAACTGCGAAGTAGGCGAAAAATCAATTTTTGTAATGCTTTGTCTTAGGAATTTACTCAGTACGCTACTTATCACTGAGAGATCCGTTCTTCACGTTAGGACCGATTTAGTGTATTTTTTACCAGTTTGGAGGACGACTCTTGTCTACCAAATCCGTTCGAAACTTCTATAGTGGGGTATTTCGCACATGGGTAGAGACAGAAAGACTGACGAACATGGCCAGGGGATTTGAATTTCAGCATAAACTCTGGGAGGGAGCAGGAACTTTGAATGAATCGGTTCTCACGAAAGACCTCTTTGCACATAGAAATTGTTGCATTCTCCTTTTCCACCCGGCTTGCGTGGGATAGTAGAAGGGAGCTATGACAATCATTCCTGTCACAAACTGATTGAAAAGTACTCGCTTTAGAGCTCCTATAAACCTTGAAAGATTTAGCTAAAACGATGGGGCTAACAGCCAACGCGCTTTGACTATGTGTTTCACGTTATTACGTCTTTACGCGCTTCTCTTCCTGTACTTGTAAAAACCTCAATTGGGCTACCTCAACTTTGGAAGCACCCGCTTTTTGTGAATCTACAGCACAGTATGATGGCCCAGTTAGAAAAATACATATAGCTATCCCGTGACATATTATCAACGGGTATGTATATTCATAATTAGGCTCCACAGTATGAATAGCGCTGGGTTATGGCTGATTAAATTTAAGTGTGAGGCTCTATGATCATGAACAGTATGTACGCAGCTATATACGGGCACTGCTTGGCTTCACCCCAGTTGTAAAGGGCAGGTTTATAACTGTCAAAGCTTACCAAGAAGTACCGGTAGTAGATTCGAAAATGCGTGCTCGATGGGATGACAGTAGATGCTTGTGATTGCTTAAACATTACCACTACATCAATAGCCACAGAAAAACAACACAAAATCAGTTGCAGACTTCAAAAAACTCACAAACAGGTGCAGTCCATTCATGGTGAACTTTGTGTATGTGCTTGTATATTTTAGGATGGTGAAAAAGCCTCAACAGAAAAAGTTCATATTCTCATTCAAAAATTGCCGTAAAGGCATTGCAATCACAGTTGTTCATCACAGTGGTGTTCATCACAGAGAAAAATTTCCAAAGCATATATTCTAATGTTGTGCAAAGGTTATCTAGATTAGGCTTGGCTTAATTCGATTTTGCTTTAGTGACACCTACTTTCTATTTCGAAAATCTGTCCAAAATCGTGGGATCACTATAACACCATTCAAAATGAAAAAGAGATAAAATATACAAAAACTGATTTGCCTCGATGCTAGCAGTACATGAATCAAATGTATCGATGAGGGGACTCGAGTTCCCTCCAGAACATATCCGAATGCCCCTCTATGACCTCTGAACTTTTCTAGAACTCGACGCCCTATTTTTTCAAGGGCCGTAATGGTACAATAACTTTCTGCTCTCCGATGAAGTCTAACGCTAAACGATAAAGGTTAGGATAAGGTGGCATAGCGATTGCATTACAATCGAGCAACAGCTTATCCAAACACAACTTTCTTCAAGGTCTTTGTAAGCTCGGGTTTATCGGATGAAGTTGTAAGTTCGCGGATGTATGCCACTAGGGCAAAAAATTCGGTTTGCGGCGTTTGGTGTGCGACCCGATGGTGCGAATAATGCGCGCTGTATTGAATGGGTTCTGAAGCGATGGCGGTGCTCTACCCCTCATTCCAGGTGTTATCGCTTTAGGACTCAACCACCACGGCCCCCATAGCTCGCCCATCATGTCGTCGCTAGACGCAGCTACGCAAACTTTCTGTCCCAGTGGCATACACCCGTGTGTTCGTTACCCGAGCTACTGAATGCCTTGCAATGAAACACTTGTCGAAAGCGTGAATCGTATGTATGTCATCTGTGGCGAGCGAATTGAAATAAAATCAAAAATATGAAGAGTACCAAAACGCATCTGTGGACTGTGCTCATCTCATCGCTGGATATAACAATGTAAATAGACCACGCAGATTCCTACTTTGTTATCATTCGTTACTCATGCGAGAGTCTATTTTAATTTCCAGAAGTTGCCTAATAGCTACCAGGAGCCCAATGTGTGACTGGAGACTCTAATTGGGTCAGTCACTTGTATAAGACGACGTTCTCGCTCCCTAGCGCGCATCCATTTCACTCGTGCACGCAGTGACGCACGCATGGTGCGTTGCCTATTGTGCCTTGTCACAAATCCATGAAGGGCACTTCACGAAGGAGCCGCTACCCTGTGGTCCAGTTTGGTGATTTCGCTCAAATTACCTAGTCAAAGCACAGAGTGCTTTCGCTGCCACCATTACGGACTTACACAAAATATCACTTTGAGCATATCATAACGATGTGAACTACATAATGTGGAGAGGAAACATGGCGAATGCAGTTCGTCGCAATGTGGGTGTATATCGTTAGGACAGAAACGTCGCGTGGCCGTGTTTGGCGCGCGACGAGATGGTGCGAGCTATGCGCGCCGTATCGGATGGGTCTTGAAGCGATGACGGTGCTCTACCCCTCATTCTAGGCGTAATCGCTTCAGGACTCAACTAATACGGCGCGCATAGCTCGCACCATCCCGTCGCGTGTCGAACACGGCCACGCGACGTTTCTGTCCTAACGATATACACCCGTCGCAATGTAAGGTGGATCACAGATATAGAATGAGTACAATGCAAGTGATGTGAAAGAGCTCAGGCCATGGAAAAAAGGATTCAAACACTTTGGACTTATCCAGGCAGCAGAAAGTTAAAAGGAGATCTGAGAATTCTGCGAGGATAATCGGTGACCTGTTATCCACAGGCCATTTGCAACATTTATCCTTTATTTATACATTCTAAAGTAGTTATGGATGTGCGGATCATTTGATTCATCACAAGCCCTTGATTTTCGTAACAACATAGCAGTGTTGTATATTTACCTGTGAGAATAATAGAAGCCTATTTCTTCAATGAAGATGCACACCACTATCTGTGCTAATACTGTGGTCACAGATGGGAGCTTCTTATTGAAGGATACCCCTGAAAAGATCTTCCTGCAGTTTGGTGCAACGATTATGTCAAAGATGTGATTCACCTGTGAATTTCATGGGATAGTGGAAGAGAGCTGTGACAATCACTCCAGTCACAAACTGATTGAAAAGTACTAACTTTAAAGCCTCACTGTACTTTGAAAGTGTTGGCTGAAAAAGATGGATATATGTATAATCCCTACGCGTTTTCAGTATGGAATAGCAAGGAAAAGACCTAAAACTCGAACGGCATGACATCATTGTCACACTTTAAGTGCAGTTTGAAAAAAGCAAGTCACGGAGAATACTAGACTCATTTTTTCACTTGTTTGAGATCTTCGCACTATACTCTGATTGCTAACAATGTGTGATTGATACTATCTGTTCACTAATCCTCTGTGGGGAAAAGAAGGTGAATACACCAACACTTTTCTCTTTCCAATTATTCACAGCTAATTCTGCTTGCCTCGAACGGCAAAAACGACGAAGGTCAGAAACTTCTGAAGGTGTGGGGAATGATATCTCGGATCCATGGGTGTGTGCAGGTATGACAGCGAATCGCTAGGCCGCCCGCGGCGGCGGCGCGGCGGGTACGAGTGCCAGTGGCAGGGCATGACAGCCCTCAAGCGAGGCAGTGTGGCATGAGTGGAAGCGCAGACGTGACGCAGTCACGCTCGGCCGACGCAGTTCGGGCAATCGATACGGCGAGTTGCACTGGTGGCGCCGCGAAGCGATTCGCTGTCATATCTGCATACACCCCACCCCGGATCCATCCCTATTTATCGTGATCATTCCGCGGGTATCATGGATGCAGCCGGAATCTTGAGTAAATCAAAGTCGCGCTTTAACCTTGATCCTCGTTGAAGCTCTGTTCTCTGTGCTTTTCCTCAGCTCAAACACATCAAAGTTTCTTCTCACTCATCTCAATAGTATGGCTTCTTGCAGCAGTCCGACACTATCAGAAACGGCACTATAAATGATGTCTCCAATAAAGGCAAATGAACGAGGCGCTTTATGGCGTATACTGCTTTGAAGGGATCAATAAAGTATATAGTAGGAAAAGATAGATACCTTTTTACTTTGCTGCACCTTGAACCTCATCGACCATGATGGCTCGAGGGTGTCTATCAAGACGAAAGCTGAGTTGAAAAGATAGAAGAAGATATTCACGATCCCAACGCCAGCGACGACACTAAAGTGAACTGGTAATTTTACCTTTTCACTGTTCATAGTTTCCACTAATGAACACCCCGTGTACAATAACAAGATTCGCCGAGGAGCTTGGTGTGAAGTTCGGCCTATAGTGGCTGGTATGGCCCAGTTTGTATGGTGCAAGCCCAGGGTCAAGCCTCCGTTGAGGAATCCTCAACGAGGGGGTCGTATTTGGTCCGCTAGGAAGGGGGGGGGGTCGTAATCGTTCGGGTAGGCATTGATCAACAGAATTTCTAAGGCTGAGAGTCTAAAGTGTAAGGAGAGAAATGATAAAACTGACTAACTGGGTTCGAACCCGAAGCTAATTTAACCTAATCGTCATGGAAACCTCATGCATGGCGCGATCCACAACGAAGCCAACCAATGCCAATAACCCTTTCATTGGTCCGCCGGCACCGAAACCACGTACAGAGACACCTCCGAAATTCACCGATTAACCATGGAAAGCGATATCAATCAACGGGTACCACCGTGGATGTACACTCCAAAAACAATGGGATGAAAACAAAAATTAGCTGATATGGATTTTTTCCATATCTTACTACGATCGCAAGTACGTAATCTAGTGTTGGCGGCCACTATGCGGACCGGAAAAACGTTTGTATTGATTGAGAATGTGGATGAAATCCTCATGCATGGCGCATCCCACAGAAAAGCTGACCGACGCTTCTCGCCTTTCCACTAGGCCTCCTAGAGCGAATGATGCATACTGGAAAAATTTCAGTAACAATGAATCGATTTTTGGGGAGATTCGTGGAAAGATCTCGCAAATTCGACGAAAAAAAGCTTTCCTCAACTGGCTTTTTTGAATTTTTCTTGCTTCGTTTTAGAGATATGACAAGGTTCAGGTAGTCATTCGAAAGCGACAACCTAGCAGACCCTGCTTCACCAAAACGAACTCATATGGTCAATTTTGAAGGAAGTTATGGCCATTTCCGTGAAACACTTCGAAATTTTCCTCATCAAATCCTCATCAACCTTCCCTCAAACTAACTTCCTTCGTTTTGAAGATATGGCATAGCTCAGGTAGTCATTCGAAAGCGACAACCTAGCAGACCCTGCTTCACCAAAACGAACTCATATGGTCAATTTCGAAGAAAGTTATGGCCATTTCCGTGAAACACTTCAAAATTTTCCTCATCAAATCCTCATCTTGAAACCCATATCAAGAACTAAGCAACCATTGGAGCAAGCAAGTGGCCAATAGATAGGTCTAATTGGATTATTAGGAAGACAGTTTACAGCTGTTTGAAAGATGGGCTCTAGGTAAAGTTTAGAGTATTTTTGAAATGTTGGAATTTAGTATGGGGAAGATAACGCGCTCCATTCAGATCGCGACGCAGCCGCACCTACTCTTTTCGCGCATAATTGTCGGCGATTCGTTCCTCTTTTTGTTTTCTTGTTGTTTTATAATGTCTTTCGGTGTTTAGGGACATAGGGTGGAAAAAGTAGTATGCTGCGCTCTATCCATAGCGTGAGACGGTCTCCAACGCTATGGTTAGAGAGCAGAGAGGCCGTAGCACTAGCCCAATTGGACTCGAATTTTGCAAAAAAATGATTTTGATGAGGCGAATTCGAGTTTTTTATTATTCCGGTGTTAGCCTAAGTCTGGGGGAAGGAGATTCCCTTTGCGTAGGCTTAGGCGAACACGCGTAAGTGATTGTTTAGTCCAGTTGAAGCAAATTTCTTGTAATATACCAATATTTCGCACATTATTTATTGCATTTATTTATTATTTATTACAAAATGAAAACTAACTACATCATATATGAAAGGGGAGGGTCGTATTGAGGCCCCTTTTGGGGGGGGGTCGTATTTTTTGAAAATTTTCCTCATCTCGACGCTTGACCCTGTGCAAGCCTGACGACAGCTTTCCATTACGCCACAGCAAAAACGGTAATCATAGGATAATCTTCGGTAGAGAACAAGGACACGCTTGTGATTAATGGCTCATTGTGGAAAATTCAAGTTCAAATTTTCTCCTTAGGCAGATGCATACTTTGGTTCGCAACTGTAAGCAAGCCATTATTATGCTATGGATTACAGTCCATTCTCAGGATTTCAAACTTTCATTCTTGAAGCTCTTCGGCCTGTGCTTCATCATCTCTCGTCCCTCTCTCTCACCTCTCACCGTCATTTCAGGAAATTTTCATCTAGATTCTTCATTTTTCCCAGAAGACCTTTTTCAAGTTCTTACTTACTCACAGCATTTCTTGCATCGTGGTTATTATGGATTAAAAACCCCTTAGACTGCGTAGCCGACGTGCCGTTCCACCGGCTGCTATTTGCCAAATCTTGACGTATTCGAAAAGATTTCCAAAATTTCGAAAAGAACTTCTAATGCACATGTCTCTTGTTTTACACTACCTTTCAAGCCTTGCCGTTTTTATCATCCCTAGATATTCTTATCAAGTGTCACCGCTCATGGACGAGGCAGTGATTTGATAAAACTCCGCATGTCTATGAAAAAAAAAACGCGTGGTCTGACTACGAGCAGACGCTGTCAGGGTGGTCTGAGTTCTTCATATCTGAACTTCCTCCTTCCCTCAAAGCCTCTTTATTCAAATATCATCGCGTCGATAATATCAGATGGCAATGGCGTGACAGATAGTTCTCTGGTAACTAATGGTCTGGTACATACGATCTCATTACCTGGCATGCAAATGCTATTACGTGAAAACCTCTACTCATTTTTTCTTCTGCCCACCATCATCACGCCTGTCTCCCGTCCCTTTGAGGCAGACAGCGAAAAGGATTATGCTGTAGGCGAGTGAATTGCTATTCAGAGAGTGCAAAGATCAGAAAGTCAAGAGCATGCTTGTTTACCACTCACAGAAATGGTGACATTATCACATAGTTGTGTAAACATGCTGATTTATGAAATTTTACTTGAGCCTGCAGTTCCTTACAGATATGATTTGAAGCAGAGTGAAAGCTTCGCAAAAATTCAACAATTCTAAGAGATCGAAAACTTACGAACAAATCCTTGATTGAAGAAAATCATATAGTCCACAAATAATAGGTCAAAGAAAACCTACTTCAGGAGGAATTCGTTGCCTCCGAAAAAGTCGTAAATCCAGCTATACGCTTTTTCCATTCGCGGGAACTGAGTGATTTCGTTACCGTTTCGTATATCGATAAGACGGCACTCCTCAGCGAAGTCTGGCACAGCTGAGTGGTAAGAGGAACAGCAATTGGGTGGTCAGAGTGTAGCAACGAAAGCAAAGCACAAATGTTTGCGTTCCATCATACTACACTGTGTGGCGTAGCAGAATGATCGCTCTTTGACCCCCACTGTCCCGTGTTACCAATAGAACTGACCGATAGAAGGTACAGGAGAAACGTTCAATTTGATACTGCTTTGATGACGCTAAATGAGATGAGAAACTTTGTAACGAATTTATTTATTTTTTCGAGGGTTGATGTTATTGGCAAGTCAAATTCTGCGAGGCTTGGGAATTTCGCAAAACCGTACAGCTCGACACTTCTACATGGGGTCCCTTTGAAAAGCCCGTGGAGAGCGAGCTGCCAGAGAAGACTTCATGTTAAAACTAGAGTAGGAAATAGCAGATTCGGAACCTGCTCGTAAGTGATGGAGTCGCAGTCGGTCGATTTTACAGACAAAATGAAATACTCTGCGTAGAATACATCCAAGTCTGCTAGTACTATCACTGCGTCGAAAAGCGTGCTTTAATGATGCTAAAGTGAGAGCTGAAGTACGCGTGACAAATTCAATTACTGATTGATTTATTTATTTATCTATTTATCAAGTCTCCCACCAAAAGGGAGCAAATGTGAGGTATCCTACTATATATAATTCGCTTAGTATGTCTGTGTGTGTGCGTGTGTTTGTCCGTCTGTCACGAAATTCATATCTCGCGTCGCAGTAAAGCTGGGACCATGAATTTTACAAGTGATGTAGGGGGTGGCAAGGGGACACTAATGGTGGTGGACCGAAAGTGGTAGCAACTGATAAGGGCTGATAAGGAGCCTCGGAAGACAAATGTCGCCAAATCCGTTTCGCCTTTCGTGTTGTTTCAAGAGCGCTAACTTTCACAGGTGTTCAGCAGGGTGGGCCAGGGACATCAATGGTGGGTGATCCACACTGATAACGGTTGATAAGATTCGATAATAAGCGTAAAAAGGCTCGAGTCGTCTTATCCATTTCGCCTTTCGGGCTGATCCCAGAGCGCCGATGTTCATGAGTGTTTTGAGTGTTGGGACAGGGACATTAATGATGGGTGACTCACATTGATGACGGCTGATAAGATTCGATAAGGAGTTTAAAAAGGCTCGAGTCGTCGATTCCGTTTCGCTTTTCGCATTGATCCTAGAGCGTTCATACTCACGATTGTTTTGGGGAGTGGGACGGGGACATTGATGGTGGGTGATCCAGCTTGATAACAGTTGATAAGATTTGATAAGGAGCATGAGAAGGCAAATGCTGTCAAATCCGTTTCGCCTCCGGGTTAATCCCATAACTCTGACACTCATTGCTGTTCAGCAGGGTGGGACGGGCACATCAATGGTGGGTGATTCAATTTGATAATGGTTGATAAGTTTCGATAAGGAGCGTGAGAATGGAAATGTCACCAACGCCGGGTCGCTTTTGCGGCTGAAAATGGAATGTTCACATTTGCAGGTATTGTAGGGTGCGGGGACCTCAGTGGTGTTGTTGGGTACAAGAGAATCAGTGAAACTGATAACGTGGCTGATAAGAACCGTTAGCAATTGGATGAAATCCTTTACATCGCTCGCTGCACCATACGACCGCTTTAGCAGAAGCGTCTGATGCTTAAGGGCATTGGGTGAACATATTTTGTTTGTGTTCTGATATCACTGGCCGATGTATCGACCGCTGAATTACCTAGCGTTCCAAAAAATGTTGCATTTCTCTTGACATTGATAATGATGAAACAACCTATATTTGTGATAGCAAAGCAAGCGATTCACTCAGAATCATTTTCTATTGCGGTATTGACAGCAACACTGGGTATGGACCGCTAGACTATGCAAAATTCCGAACAGTGAAAGTGAAGCATGTTTACGAAATTGATAAACATCGATAATCGGGATATGGATCCGCCATCAATGTGTAGGAATTAGATGTTTAGTAAGTGAACAAATTGTTACCAGTCGATGCAGTCGAATACAAAACTATCGATCTCTTACTGTCCAAACTCCCAACGATACCTAACCAGTTGGCTGGCGCACACTACTGCGCGTGATTCATGTCGATGACGTGCAAAAGGGTTCGATGCAAAGCGATTGAAGTATATTAATGCCGAAATGCTTTTTTATCATCCCATCTTTTCTTTTATTCCAAGTCAATAGCTCAGCTGAAGGCACAGGAAAGGAAATTTTCAGCTAATTCCATTCACAACTATGGTCGTGCCGATCAAACCCTTTTTGCACAACATCGCCATGAATCGCGCGCAGTAGTGTGCGCCCGCCAACTGGTAAATAATAAACCAACGAAGACGTAGGATACGTTTATTCGAGCTCGAGAAAAACAGCTTATCAAGGTTATCAAAGTATCCCATAGCAAGCATAGGCAATGTAATAGTGTTATGAAACATGAAGTATGTGTTATGAAATTGGTCTTTCCACCGGAATGGCAATACTGGTTTGATTTCTAGCGAAAATCTCTGAAATATTCTCCACGCTTTTTATCGGAAAAGGTCAAGGAATTCCACAGACCGCGAGCTTATCATTTGTTTGCCTTTACAGCTTAGTCTCGATGTGATCAATGAAACACACTCTCGATAACATGAGTAAGCTACCTGCGAACATGTTTCATTTGATCAATGAGATGCTTATAAGGGGCGCACAAGGAAACCGGTATTAGGGTCTGTATATTATAGGGAACAGTCTTAAACGGCACAGATTATCGTGAATGAACGGAACGGATCCTGTTAGATCTGGATGTAGCTCCAAACACTAACTCAGATGCAGGAAATTGAAAGGAACAGGGAAAATACATCTGGTAGCTTGATCACGAGTACGAGAAGCCTTGAGAGACCTTGAGTACATCAACAGTCGTGAATGACTGGCGTCTATTTCCCTGAAAAAATTTAATATTAGGTTGTTGCAAAATTAATTTCGATTTCAAGGTATGTGGAATAAAAAGGATTTTTTATTCTGAACATTCCATTTCAAGTGAAGTCAAGCATTCCGTTTGGTAGGTTGTTTTCTGCTCTTTCGAAAGCTTCTATGAAAGTCGCTCTAATCGTTCCGGCCGGCCTTTTGGCTGCGTATAATCATTAATCGACGCGACTATCGAGTCATCATGCTTTACGAGTTTAAATTGGGACACTCCGCAGCGGAGGCAGCTCGTAATCTCAGCAGTGTTTTTGGGAGGCATTGTCCCCTTGCGAACGTACAGTGGAGCTCTGGTTTAAAAAAATTTGCTTCTGGCGATTTTGATCTCGAAGGAAAGTCGAGTCGCGGCCGCGTCGTCGCTTAATGATGAAGATTTAAGAAGAGCCGTCGAAGCAAATCCGGAGACGAATACTCGTACGTTAGCAGAGGAACCAGGCGTACATTACTCCACAGTAGCCAGACACTTGCTGGAATTCGGCAACATGAAGAACTGCCTCATGAGCTGACCGATGAGCGTCTGGCACGTTTCGACACCTGCTCTAACCTCCCAGTTCGCTATAAAAATGAGCCATTTGCAGACCGTATTATAACTGTAGATGAAAATTGGGTTCCTCATGATAACAGGAAGCGGGGATTAGTTTGGGTAGATAAGGATGCTCCTCCGAAAACTTTTCCTAAACAGGACCTTCACCCTAAAATGGTTATGATTACTGTGTGGTGGTGTTGTGAAGGTGTAATCCATTATAAATCCTTGCAACTTGGTCAGCCAGTCACAGCAGAGTCTCACTGTTGTGATCTAAAGCAAATGTATAGGAAGTTGTAAAAATTGTGGCCGGCGGTTGTGAATAGAAGAGGGCTGATCCTGTTGCAGGACAACGCAAGGCCACACACCTCACAAATCACTCGGCAAAAATTGACCCACTTGGGTATAGAAGTTCTCCCTCACCCAGCGTATTCTCCCGACCTCTCCCCCACAGAAAATCACTTTTTTCGAGCCCTCAAATCTCATCTGCGTCAGAAAAAATTTACTAATTTAGACTATGTTGAATGTGCCTTCCTTGAGTTCGTTGATTCTCGTGATAGCAGTAATTACAGTTAAGGCTTGAAATTACTACCCTTTTGTTGGCAAAGATGTGTAGATTCTGACGGTTTTTACCTTGATTGATAAACTTGTGTTTAAGCTGAGTTATAGTAGTTTGAAGTATGCGGTCCGAATTCGAAATTATTTTTGCAACAACCTAATATAACGAAGTGATACTTTCTCTGTACCTAGGCTAACTTTAGGTTCTTCAGATTGGGTGGAATCGAAGGAATTTGAAAAACAACGAGGCATGCGCTGAGTATAAAGATATGAGTAGCTCTGTTAAAAAACATTCGAAAGCTGAATCATGACAAAGAAGGAAAATGAGAGTTCAGTGAGTTCACAATTTGCAGTTCCTTTTAAAGAGTTATTGTTTTTTCCCTTCAATGTTTCCTAGCTTTTCTATGCTTCCACTTCCTTTTGCTCTTACTTGGCATGCTGTATAGGACAGCGTAGAAAGCGATTCAAACAAAGCAGAAAGAGAACTTGCAAGGACAGTAGGCATCAAAAATCATTAGCGACATGGTATAGTGGGATAGCACGTCTGAAGGAGGTCAATGAGCTGTTGCTGGAAAAAGTCAAAGCCACACTATGTACGCAATGAAGGGATGCCGATAGCCCTTCTTGAGGCGGGCATTATTATTATAACACATCTTCGGGTAACCCTTCAAGTCCCACCCGATTTGTGTCACCATGGCTCGTCCCACGACTCGGCGCCCACTTGGACCTCCTCCGATATGCCCGCCCACTCGACCACTCCTGGCATTGAAGCATTTTCAACGCGTGCATTTCAGTGGCAAAAAAATTTGCGAGCTACGGCATGGATAAGATAAGATTTAATTGTTCTGAACACCATGTCGGCACGACAAACAGAATGATACCGTTGATCTGTGCATGCGAACATGAGACAAAGACTCATCTCTGGGTCGCAGTCCCTGTACCTTATATAGGGATAATTTTTTTGTGTTCCTACTGAACTTCTCATATAGTTTTTGTCTTTTCTGGAGAGGAACCATTTCTTCCAGTAATGGACGTGCACAGTTTATTGCGTCGCGAGGTGTGCCCTTTGGTAACCTGAAAAATACAACTCCAACTGTGACGGTATCGAATTTTGCTCACCAGCTCGTTTATACTCGGAAATCGAACAAAAAAGTATTTTAGTTCAGTTGAACGCTTCAGATCATTGACGACACTGGGCTGCAGGGCTCCTTGTTATGTTTCTTCTCAGCATTCACGGCAATGACGTCCGATGCTAATGGTGAGCTGTCGAGGAGTTTTGCATCCTGTCGGATGTCCAATCTGTCGAATCTTCGTGCTGAGCTCACTGAGTGTAGTTTGCGGATTACATTCCCACTTGCGTAGCGTCTGGGTGCGTGACTCGGCGTATTCCGGAGCAGCGAAGCCACAGTTCCTAACAAGGCACTTCATCTGTTCGGCGGTGATCGCGCTGAGCTCGGCCATCTCATGACGTCTGTTCACCAGTACCGTGTAGTCGCGCAGAGTTTCGCCGTTGCATTGGGTTCTCAGATAAGCGTAACGACGGGCGAAGACTGATGTGTTGTGACCGAACACCTCTTGCAGCGTCTTCACGGTGTCCGCAAGTGGAAATTCAGCACCTTGTTGGGTAAGATATGATTGGTGAAACGGGCATAGGCAGCTGCGTTAAACTTTGAGACGATGAGACGTGCTCTTGCGGCATAGTCGAGCATTGCCCCATCTTGCGTTATGATGTCCTCGTAGCGGCTATACCAGACGTCGAAGGTGCAGCCATTATCCGGATCGTGGGTGAATTCTGGCAGGCGGGCAGACCGCGAATCGGTGACGAACTCCGCACACCGCACACGTGGTGGGAGCTGTCGACGAACTGGACCCCGCCGTCGAGGACGTCCCTTTCATCCCCTCCATAATTGCTCGAAGCATCTTCTGCTGTGCTTGTGCTTGAGCATCCAGGATGACTTGCAGAGTTTTCGCATCCATAGCAACACGTCGAAAATCCGATAAGTTGTGAGATGCGGTGCGTGGTCGTCGTCGTTGAGTTCGTTGTAGGCAGTGAGTAGTGAGGTCTTGATGGCCACATGCTGTGGAGTGTCGAAGAGCGAGACGATGGAGAAGTCATTTATAAGTCGAACGAAGAAATGATCTGAGTAATAGGAAACTGGCGGGTTATACCCTGAAGGCCTGGTCAAATCCTTAGTCAAACAACCCATATGCACGATCAGATCATAGGGAGTAAAGATCGAACAATACCGAAGAGTGCACTGAAGATGATCATTCTAAATCACTGGGAAGTCCTACAACATACTCATATTCATCTTTACGGACTGAATGCCATTAACATTTATGAGCTGCTGCTTGAACATCATCAGGATCAAGCACAAATCTAATCGACATCGCGATATATCTTTTTCCGATTATAATTTTTCAGCACTTCGGTACGACGTTCCCATATTGTTTCCATCGAAAAAGATTACGCGCCAATTGTGAAAAAAAGCCCACACTAGAGGATAACCAGTTCGAATGTCTTTTTCATTGTATTCATTTTTTAAACAGTAGGTCTGCATAGGTCGCTGCGCACGTGCAAACAATCTGAGCAACGTCACGCCTTCTCACGGCTTACGATACAATCAATCTTTTAGTCCCTGATAAGAGCTACGCGCAAGGGTGTTCACCATGAGAAGGAAAGAGAAGCAGGAAAAGTATGACAGGGGTAGCAAGGGGACTCGCACAAAGCAAACCATTTAGAGTTTGCACATCGGTTGATCAAGCACATGGTGAAATTAATCAGTGCGACCAGAAAAAATGTCGGAGCAGCAAATATGTTTAGAAATACTGAAATATTAGCTTGAAAAACCAGGATTCGGGAGAAGGAGCGACTGAAGAAAGGCATTAGAAATAGTGAGAAGGATCCTGAGGATCAATAATGCGGGAAAGGCACAAATTGCACGCGATGGCTCAAGGGAAGCGCAGAGCACTGATACACGACATTGCAAGATATGACCCTGCAGTATTTATGTGAATTTTCACAGATAATACATTGTTTTTCCTCAATAGATGCTTCTTTTCAAGATGTTCAATCTTTTGCATTTCCATTAGTGCCTGATCGACATCTCTATGAAAGCTCCGTGATTTGTTAAGCTTCGGATCTTTTGAAGAGACTCTTTACTAAGCGAAAAATGAGGTAACTTTATATGTGGCCACAGGGTTCAATTCTTCTGAACTCGAAATTTGCTAATCACATCACTGAAATCAACGTAAATGAAAGCAACATGGATTGCATGCACCTCAAGAACTACCGTACTTCAAGATCGAGAAAAAGTGAAGTGGTTTAAAGCCATTATGTAAAGATTTAACTTGTCAAAGTATAAAAATGTTTGCATAGTTTTATTTTCCATAGAGAGATTTGAGCAAAGCCAGAACACTTCAAGCTGAGGGGCATTTGAGATCATGGATATGGACGTCTCGACGTCGAAGATGAGCGAAAGGTGCCGAGTCGTAGAGCGATGTTATGAAGACAGGCGTGTAATGCGGAAGATCCTGACGAGGAATCGTGTCGCACGGTACTGCGACGAGTGACATCGACAATCCTTGGTAATCGCATATTTGCGAAATCGAAAACAGAACAATGACACATATGCAGAGGTACTCGCTCACAGCGGCTGCGATCGATACTGCAATCAAGTTTGTTTAATAGGTGATAAATATTTACTTACATGCAACAGGGATACATATTTAAAACCCCTAAGCTTATGTGATATCGTTGCCAATTTTGAGTCCATTTCAAGAAAGCCAACGCCATCCAGCTGCTAATAAAAATCCACCATCTTTTAATGATGCAATACAATATGATAATATTGTATCGTATATGGTATCTATAGCATCACACTGACTGATAATATTGATGCCTTCGAACCCATTGTTACAGTAATAGTACAGTAACAGTAACACCATTAGAAAGTGTGGAAAGTAGCTGACGTACAATTCGAACATTCCCCAAGCTTGTAAGATATGTTTCCACTATTTCAGCAAAAGCAATGTATGGGGATCTTGATGACTCTTCACCTTGCAGTTTCAAAAGCTACCTCGCCTTCAATTGAGTAGTGTTAATGGGGTGTTCCCGACTCCTCTTCACCATTCTACCCTGATAGATTATGTGAGCGAAGCCTCTCAAAATATTTATGAGCTAAACCCAAGAAGCAGTCCAGTCTGGTTCAAGATCAGACACGGAGATAGTCATAGCCTCAAAGGTCGAACGCCCAAGGTATGCAGAATTTGCTGCCTGAGGCCTCTTTGGGCACCGCGTGCTGCTTAGCACCCTGTGAGTCTCAAAGGAATCATGTGAAATCGAATAAAGGACCTCGTACAAGCTGTATAATGGTTTGAGGGAGAGTGCGAACATCAGCAGATGTTCACTTTGAAGAGACCACTATTTTGAATGACTCAACATTATGTTCACATGAAAGAGGGGAATAGATGAAGATCGTACAACATGGCGCTGGTGCTTGAAGGCTAATAGGAGAAGAACCCAACTGCAGAGAACCAACTCTCAAAAAGGGATTTGGCCGCTTTTCGTCTGGGGATACCCAGCAGTTGCTGCATGATATCACCGTCATCAACACGATTCCCTTCCAAATTTGCACTTGATAGCACTTGCGATGAAACCATAAGTGAAGCTGAGGACAAAAATAACGAAAATTCCATCGAAGACGTTCTGAGCGAAGGAGGGCAGGGGTGCTGGAAGAAGCTGTGTATGCTCGGACGAGAAACCACATGCAAGAGGAGAAAAAGGATTCATCGCAATGCAATTCATGAACCATTGATGACGCATTCTTCTAATGGAGCCGCGTGAACAGTTCCCTTCTGGACCCTTTACCTCATCTAAGGCGATGTTTGATTCGACGTAATAGTGAAGCGTGTGTCTATTTTTGCTACAGAGTATCGATAAATAGAGCTCAGGGAGCCGGTCAGCATCTGATGTCATTATGAACTCAAGGTCATGCATCTGAGGAGGAGTCATTGGGCATGGTTGTGTGCTTCAAGTTCAGGATCGGTGCGGTAATGAAACCTATGGACTGATTGCCTCTCAAATTCATTATATTTGCAGAATATGTTTGCGTCATTACTCAGTTGTATGCTGCCTTCTCCGGGCTTTCAAACATTAGATACCATGATAGTGAAGCAGCTCCATCACTGTAGAAACACCTGTGTTGGTAAACAAGATCAAATCACTTAGAAGCTCAAGAGTTATCCTGATCTACACTCAGCTCAGTTTTTCTGACGAACAGTGGTGTTCGAGTAATGGGCTGTTGGCTACGTCACTAACGTTTAGTTGTTGTTATAACTCACCGTGAGTATGACAAGGTTTGAGAAGGAGATACGCAAGGTGAGATTCATAGACCGAAGGGGCTGCGATGGCAAAGGCCACAAGCGCAGCAACCCTAAGAATGAAGATGGTCACGTCCACCTTAACAGAATGAATTGGTATGTTTTGAGAGTGTTTGCAATTGGACAAGGCTTTTCGTCATTTGAATAACAAATGCCCATGTTTATCCAAGCGACCCGATGGGTATGCGTCGGGACTGTCCAACGAGGTCAGATTACGCAAGGAAGGAGCGTCCGTGGTTCTAGCGTGTGGCCTTCGGAATCAGCGAAGCATTCGATACGCGAGATTCGCGCAGCGCGATGACTGAGTTGGATAGCCGTGTCGCAAATATGTGCCCCAGTAGGGCTACGCATACTCATCCAATCCACTTTTATATGCTTTTATATATTGTAGTATTTGAAATATCTTATTTGCATATGTAGCTCCTATACCATTCAATACTTTGCTCAAAAACACCGTCAGGAGAAACAGGAGCAGGGAGAACGTTTACCTCGAGTGTTGGGCCGGCCCTCAGGAACCGCCTTATTGCAAATGCGAAAGACGGGCTTTCGCAACAGAATGATGTGTTGCAGAAGCCCTTCTTATGATGTTAATCGCCTTGATGCGTTTCGCTGTGGGTGCCGACAGATAGAATGGCGGGCAGCGGTGGCTTAGCTATCCTCCTGGTAACACCTCTCAGTTATGCAAAAGAGCAGAAACACTTCATTGAGAAAATCAGTGATAGGAGGAGAGTCCCAATGCTACTGCCCTACCCAGCATCTTTACATACCTTCCTGTTAGGTGACCGACCGAAAGTACCCCCAATTTGTCTTTTATTGCATTAGTTTGATCTATTTTTCAAACTGTCTTCATCTACTTATTTTTTATTTCGTGAACCAGTAGAACTCACATTTGTCCTCTGCCTGGCCACTTCCAAGAAGGAATACACACTTGCATGAGCGAGAAATAGTATAGCGAATAGAGGCACGTAAATTTGCATGATCCACATCACCGAAATTATGATTATGTTAGAAAATGAAAATGAGTTGAAAACATTTTCGGAGAATTAAGTTCGATTCCACTGCAAATGCCTTGATTAGTCATCAGGGTCTAACACCGTTTTGAATTTTCCATTCTACAAATAAAAGACATGAACGTTTTCCGATAAGGGAAGTATGATATCTTGAGCACACACCCATGGCTGCAATACATATTTTTCTTATAGCTGTATTAGGATCATCGCTTTACTCATCGCATCGAGTAGGATTTCGAAGACGTGAATCTATTTCAATTATTGTAAAAAAATATATGTGCAAATGGCACAAATGTAATCCGTCTTTCCTTGTTCGTACATCAGCTTTGGAAGAAAGGGCGAATGACACTCCTCAGAAGTTGCATACCGCGCTCACCAGAAGAAAGGAATTTTAAGGAATCGTCATTAATTGATGGGTGTTTTTGCCAAACCTTGAGGAATGCACTGGGGCGGGACGGCACTTCCCTGCGCTCTCTCACCAGTGACCCAGATAGTATTATACTTTTATCAGAAGTTGTATACCTATACAAGTTGTGAAAAGGTGCTCACTGCACACAAAGGTGCACTTCTAAATAAACGCTACATCTAAGTAAATATCCAGTTTTATGGAATTTACAAGAATTCGTAGAGTCGCGTGAGCGCAGAGTCTTTCAGATGAGCAGTTCAAACCCACTATCCTTGTCTTGATCTTGCTGAAGACACACAATAAACATTAGCACTGAAGTTGAGGTTAGTTGAAGGAGTGGTGACACGCGAGACAAAATCAGGAAAATAGTCCTCCGACTTGAAAGCATGTAGTCAACCTTAGCCTGTGCCATACAGAGCATGAACTGAAATTATTCGTTTGAATTTAAGAGTACTGTTCACAAACACCCAGGAAGGAAAGGGGTATAATAGGGCTCTACATATTTACACTTATGTTCTGCCAATTTTTTGAATGACTGAGGGCAGCTCATTTTTTCAGAATTGTGATTTGGTATTGAGAGGAGTATCAAGCCCATCACCTACTCCCATTCTTTTTTCGGTGATTTTTCAAGTAGGTTCTGATTTTTCCCGCTCGTGCTTTTCCAGTACACTTCGGCATACCCAAATAAGAGAATTTTTGATACCGTTTGCCGGTCAGGTTGAGTCAGAGTTATTGATCATATGTATCGGTGCATGAATCAGTTGTAGAAGAGCAACTCTTCCAATTAACCCGCATGAATCAAGAAGATACCTTCAGTAGCAAGCCGACTAACACAACTGCACGCAAGCAGGCTTGAGGCATAATTTTCATCTCCATCACACGTAGCAGAGATGGGAGCGAGTGATGAGGCTGCACTTTGAGCTGAAGTTCTTGCTTTAATTTACATTCTGGAGCACTCTGGTTTATCTGAGTTGCATTGCAAGTTTCTTCGAAGGTGACGAAAAGTCAAAAATAAATTTATTAAGAATTTGTAAAGGTTCCAAGTAATTTTGTAATGGGATGTGAAATGCGAAATCATGGCTACATGGTTAGCGAATTTTTATATCAGGTATTAGAAATCTTTCATCTCTAAAAGCACGCTTGTACACAGAGGTAGGTTCGAACCATTGCACAGAACTCACTGTGCTACCAGCAGTCGAAATTTTTGGTCAGCATCATACTGCATTCAGTTTCGCTGATGAAGCATCATATTCAGTTTCGCTGATGAAGCAATAGGCTATGTCCTGTTGTGATCGCGTAGAACGCATATTTGCTATTATCCCCTCTATTTCTACGTGTGCCTTTTGTTCTCGGATAGGATACCACGTGGCTCGTGACGGCATTGATTAGTTTGACAGTCATCGACAGGATTGTCTTGCATGGATAAGGACTAGCTATTCACCACTGACGGCAGTTCTTACAACCAGTGTAGTCAGAAAATGAGCCACATGCTCGTATTGCGAGTATTCACTCCATTCCACGATTATGGTTTATTTAAGATGACTCAGAGCGACTTCGATACAACATCGTCAGTATCATCTCCAGAAAAACTGGAGCACTGATCAAGTGTAGCAGACAGTGCTGAATATTAAGTAGGTCATAAATTATCCACCGTTTTGACTAGTCTAACTTTGGAATATCATAACACTGTTCAAACACAAATATTCGTACCCAAACAAAGACTGACAGATTGAGAACACTACTCTCAACGATTACTGAGCAGATCAAATTTTTTACGAGAAATTTGCACCTCTAAAGTCTAAAAAGCGGTGAAAAGCGATTTTGAGGTCGTTCTCTTCTTCAAACCATATCTCTTTGAGAGATGCTTCAAAGCCAAAAATTTGTAGTCCACAGCGTGTACATAGAAAACTGAGAAAGAATAGAGCAGTACTTTTTGCACATAATTTTGCACAGTTTTTTTTTGGAAATCTCATCTTGGGAAATGGGGGTTACCAAGGTAAGCGATTCTGTTCAATGAAGGAGAGCGCAACTCCTGCGGCTATGGTCAGTTTCCATTGTAAGGTTCCACAGCTATGGGAACTCATTGCAGAATATTATTTGACTACGCTCATGATAAACAATGGAATATGACTAGAGGGTGTATCATTTTAGATTACCGTCTACTTAGAACTACTGTTGCAAGGCCACTCTCCTATTATTCACGGCTTGGCAACACCCCTTCAGAACTAGTCGCCATATTACGAGCTATTTATATTGTTAGTCGTGAAGTATTTACTCAGGAGTTCCAAGACATCTAGTGCCGACAGCAAAAAATTAAGGTCTTGGGTGTTTTGAAATAAGTGTTGGAACAAGTTTTCCGGAAAGCTCTTGCTCGTGTAGAAGGGAAGAAGGATTTTCTCTGTAACCTGTAACCTTAATAATACGATAATACTACCTCGGGGCATAGTCACTCTGCAGAACGGCGGGAACTCACGCTAAGATAGTTCGACTGAAACTGTTTCAGAGACCATCTCTAGGGTTTGTGGAGCTCAGTCGTCCCGAAAAGCTTGAAGGTAAGGGCTGGAGCCGTGCTATATACAGCTACTACAATTATTCGCTTCATCGAAGAATCATGAAATGAACGACTTGTGCCAATAAACACACCACATCAACTCCACAATTGTGATCAGTCAGTGTAGTCAGGTTAGTTATGTTGTACAAACACCTTTCAAAAATTTCTTGCGAACTATGAGAAAGTGGCATACCTCACAGAAATTGTAGTAGGTGCTTCCGAATTCATAACGAATATGTGTTTTGTTGTACAGTAGATGAAGAGGATGAGTGGATTCTAACGATTCAACAATTTCGCTCATGTAAATGGTTCCATTTGTCCATTTTGAGCGAGCTCGCAACAGCGGCTCCCTGAAAGACGAATATCGTAGCAAGAATCAGTCAAAATTTTGGATTCATTCTAATCCTTGAAACCCAGCGGGAAGAGTAAAAGGCAAATCAATCTTGTGCGCCGGATTTGAACTGCGCTCCGCTTGCCGAAGGGTCTTTGATTATTGCACAGCTGTCATTACTCTCAATCATTACTGTCATTGTAATTATTACGAAAACTGTACTCCCAATTCTTCGATTTCTGCTTTGGAACGCAAATTCTCTCCCACCTTTTCGACTCTCTGTTACTCACTGTATCTGGTCGAGTGTCTTCAAGAGATATTAGAATCGTCGTATTCCGTGGACGATATCTTCAAGAAACTTAACGACGAACTGATGAACTCAAAACTACTGCGAAGAGTGACGAGCAATCAGAAGTGGAAAGATGTGTTTCTTGTAAATGAACGCGCTAGCTGACTGACATTGAATCTCGCGCCTTAGCTGCTTATCATGGCCCTACCGGGCGCACTGTGATGCGCTGTATGTACGCAGTTGAAGGGTGTACGCCATAACACTCCAATTGGGACAGATCGTCAAAGCTCGCGCGGCTAATTCAGTATGGAGCCAGCAGGGCATGTGTAGTGACTCAAATTGCGTGGCTAGTAGAAAGGTGACGCAGTTTGAGTGCCCAATCCTACAATTTCGCTTGATTAGCCGTGGTGGACGAAGCATCGGCCATGGTTTGGTTGCTGTTGCAGAAGAGAACGATAATTTCCGACTCTCAGTAGGTGCTGTATGCTACCCGTGAAAATCGGTCACGGTTATGAGGAAACCCCGCGCGATCAGAAGTTCAATGTTATAGCCTCTGAACAATAGCTTGGTCCTCTTGACCATCCGTGACCGGAATCCTTTTACAAGCATACGCCTTACTCAACTGTAGAGATGTATTAGGTTGGAACACAATTTCTGTTACACAATGACAAAAAATTTCAAATTTATTTTTCTTTATTTATGTCTGCCTTCAGTCAACAAAATAGGTACCATCACAATCAACAATATATTGCCAGCGATTAGGGAGATAATAGATGCTACGCTTATGGAAGTCTGGGGATTTCTGGTCGAAGAAAGTCTGGATGTCGATTTTGAGACCATCGTCATCTTTGAACTGTCGTCCGTCGAGGAAGTGGGTCAGAGATCGGAATAGGTGGTAGACAGTTGGGGCCATGTCCGTAGAATACGGTGGATGGGGGAGCTTTGTTCAAACAAGGTCCTGGATCCTTCGACACGTCAACTTTGCCACATGTGGGCGAACGCTGTAGTGGAGGAAGGAGACTCGGTCCATTTTTCCGGTAAGTTTTGCAGCTTCGGTGTCCAGTTGCCTGCAGTAGAGATCGACAGTGACTGTCTTGTTGAATGGCCATTTTTTCCCTTTGTTTGGAAAATTTTTTTTTGTATTTTTTTCTCTTTGCAATTTTTTGAAATTTTTTTCTGTTTCAATTTGAGTCGATCGAGCCATCGGGTAGCCGCCTTATGAGAGACAGTACCTGGGCCCATCGACTGGTTGGTTTGGTTAGTGGCCCTGCATGCTAAGGAACCGGGGCGGTGTTCATGAATTTCGCCCCTCTCGCGAAATTGTCGTAGATTCCCTGCTAGTTCAAGTCATAGAGAATATGAATGTATTAATCAGTAGTCCTTTTCACTCGCTTCGTAGACCCCCCCCCCCCCACTTCCAAATATTTCAGAAGCCTCCACAATTTTCCACAGGAAAAGTAAAAAGTGCAACAGAAATTATGTTCCAACCTAATAGCCAGGTATCACAGATATGCATGGCTTCCACTGAGAGTAGATGGAACGGTCGCTACAAAGAGGTCAAAGCTGATATCTCCTGAGAAATCATTGAGGAACTTTTCCCTCTCTTTCTCAACTACCGCATAATTCACTGTTAACACCCCGATTTTTTCCATTTTCACGTTCAAGTAGTAGCGTTTACAAAAATATAGTAGTAGAATGAATTGATTGCTGCTGAAACCCTTCTTATTGGATCAGAGAGCAACTATTGGGTATATTCTCTGCTGCCAACTTTGCGAAACTTTGCGAAGTTATGAATTTTCCGAATAAACAATACTATCACGTGGTAAGAGCAAGTGTACATATCGTTGAGCTAGCCGTTTTCTTACAGAACAAATCCTCTCTCCGTGTTCGGGAGGTCGAATTGCCCGTGGTGGCAAGTTTTCAGGCTAATCGAGACTTTGACCAAAATAGAAGCAATTCCTGGATAATTAAATAGGCAGTATATGTATGTTCAACAAAGGGAAAATTTAATATTGTGCTGTTCCGAAGTCTCATGACTATCTGGATATTCAGCAACAGTTGAGACTCCAAAATATTTATTCAAAAGACTCAAAAGACCCCTTAAAAGTCTCCGGGCCGCAAGCTAGTGGTGAACGTATATCATATATTAGCTAACTTGCACAGTTTCAGGCCTGAATTGAATATTCGAAGGGGAAATTGTTGAGCCTCGTCGAGAAAATGCCCTCCTTTGGCGTTTGCCATGTGCTTGCTGCAAAAGGCACCTGTTTTAGGTTTGTTTCTGTTATTTTGTTATAGTTGTTAGCCTTACTACATTTATTTCAGATGGAAAAATCGTAGAAAATAGAAAATGAAAAAGTGGCCAAAATGAAAAAGTGCTACGTGGCGCGACCTCAGGTGACGGATAGGGTACCAATCGCGGACTATAAGCCACTATGTACCTGCCCTGAAACGCAGGTGGATTCGGTGAATGGACTTCTTGTTTCTGTTGTGCTGGGCTGACATATATGCATGCAGACGCACTTGCATACGTGTGAGAGCGTTCTGTTTGGTGCAACTGGTATCCTGCATTCGCTCTGGCCAAAAGCTTGCATTCTTACGACTGGGAGGTACATGAGAGGAGGTCCGGGGTCCCCTCCAACAAATAGACCTGAAGTCCACTTCGGGATAGCCTGGCCAAGTACCCGAAGTATATCCAGCCTCACGACAGAGCGTTGCAAGCTACTCGTGGGTCATTATACCGAAAACAGCAAAAAATATGCCTTGAATGTGCCTCATTTCCCTAAACCGGAGAGCGCCCCCAATACGGCAGCGTTGGGGGAACCGCTCGGGAGAGGCTGCTAGAATCTAAGGGCTATCACAAGCTGCCTGAATCGAGAGAGACTACGATATCGATCTGTACTTTCAACGAACAAACCCTTGCATTGGAAGCGAGTATCGAAGATCTGATGATGCAAGCCAAGAAAGTCAAGTACGACGTCATCGGACCGACCGAGACGAGGAGGCATCACACTCTACACGCCGCTTACGCGACTGGTGAAGAATTGTTCCTCGGAATATGTGACGAGAGAAGCGTTGGCGGTGTGTGCGTTTTCATTATTACGCACTTAGCCATGAACATCGATTCGTACAAAAATCTGACAACCCGAAACGTTCAAAAAGATGTGGTTCAGTCCCGGCTTCGACCATCTTCATACCCTGCATAACAACATCAAGCTATGAGCTATGAGGACGAGCTTGAAGCATTTTATGTGTAACTGGTGAAGTTCTATAAGGAAGGCCATACCTTATTCAAGATCATCGTGGGGATTTCAACACTAAGATCGCCCTAGAAGAACGATTAATGAATTTTACATCGGGACTCACCGAATGGAATGAAATGAGCAGGGTTGTCTGAGTTAAAGGCACATTCCAGGATTACAGGATATCACATCTCCTGCCATGGATGGATAGTTCGACCCAAGCCACGTAGGCTGTACCTTTACCGAGACGTGGGTGTCAGTTCCCGGAGCGTGCAGAGCCAAAGAATCTAGCGCAACAGCTCGGCCCCGCCCACTCCAGCCGGGGGTCTGCCTTTACTCTTCGACTCTTATCTTTGACATAGGTAGACCAGCTACTAGCCAAGCTCTTGAAATTGGCAGTAAACCAATCACCTCGTGAAGTAAACCCACTACTGAGTGACCTGACCCCACACTAGGCACCGGAACACTTGCAGCACATCCCCAGCTGGGGTGGGCGGGGCCGAGCTGTTGCGCTAGATTCTTTGGCTCTGCACGCTCCAGGAACTGACATCCACGCCTCGGCAAAGGTACAGCCTACGTGGCTTGGGTCGAACTATCCATTCACGGCAGGAGATGTGATATCTCAATGATCCTGGAATGTGCCTTTAATTATGTCGAGCAGCTCCATCCACGGTAAATCGCAGTTCCAGGACCCTTTCATCTATGATGGACTTAGGAGTCACCCGGTGGACAATTCCATAATGAGAAAGATCACTTCATCTACAATCGAAGGATCTGCCTGACCGACGTCTCCTTGTCCCTATGTTCCACACTCGATAAGACCATCAACTCATCCGCGCAAAATTTTTCTTTTCGATACGTAGAGATAGAGAGCCGCGAAATTCAAGGAGCAAAGAATCAAGACAGTCATCAGATGGGAACACTTCGTTTTTTCTCGCAGGTATATGGGAGGATTCCGTTATCGAAAACATTGAGGACGCGTTTTGAGCATCTTCACGATTACACCAGGAGGGCACAGAGTGTGAAAGTCACCAAGAGGCGTCTCTCTTCGGAAACTCTCGAGCTGAAACGCCAACATGGAGCCGCACGAGCCGCAGGCATTGCCACGTCCGAACTCTTGGAGCAATGCACTAAGGCGGTAAAAAAGGATTTCAAGGAGAAAAGAGGAGCAGTGCTGGCCAAAGCAGGTGAGGCTGGGAGGAGCATTCGCAATGCCCGCCGAAGTTTCGCCAGTCATAGGACCGAAATGACCGGTCTTCGGCGTCCTGACGGTGCAGTTACTGCTTCCTGACGGGTTCTTTTACTCGGATCTTTTCGATAGCCATGCCCAACTGCCTAGGAGCAATCTCAAGGGGAATGGATATGCCGTTCCATCTACTCTCCCTTGCGAAGTCTGACATGCCATTTCGTCGATGAAGAATGGTACAGCACCCGACTCCGACAGGATTCGACCGGAACATCTGGAGAATCTCCCGCTAGTTAATGTCAAAACACTGGCCCGACTCTTCACACGCTACCAGTCAGAATGCAGGGTCCCCACCTCGTGGAAAACCAGCAGGATTGTGTTGCTGTATAAGAAGGGAGAGCCACGCGTTACAGGCAATTATCGTCCAATCTGCCTGTTGTCTGTAGTGTACAAGCTCTTCACCCGAGTCATCTTGAATAAAATCGGTAGAACTCTAGAACAGCCATGCGAACTAGCAGGGTTCCGGAGTGGGTTCAATACAATCGCTCACATCCATACGATCACTAGGCTTATTGAAGTATCGCGAGAGTACAAGGTGCCGTTATGTCTCACATTCATCGATCAGAAGGAAGCCTTCGTTTAGTTGAGACGAAGCGGTTATCGAATCTCTGGCCACCCAGGGTTGCTTACACAGTAAATGAGAGTACTTCATGAGCTCTACGGCAACTTCACGAGCAGGATCTCACTACGCTACACGAGCAGGATCTCACTACGCTACAAGGAAGTCCTCATCGACGTGAAGAGAGGGGTTTGACAAGGCGACACCATTTCGCCTAAACTTTTCAGCGCCGCTCTCGAGGCCGTCATGCGTCAATTGGAATGGGAGGAAATGGGAGTGAAGGTCGATGGCCGGCATCTACACCACCTCCGCTTCGCTGGCGACATTGTGCTTATAACACTGACAGTCCAGCAAGCGGAGCTAATGCTAGCCGATTTCGACTGCGAGTGCTTTGGTACCTGATGCCTCATTCACGCTCAACGGAACGAACATCACCCAATGCTCCAGCTATGTGTACCTAGGTCGAGAGGTCAATATGATGAACAACTTCAGGAGCCTTCAAGATCGTCGAGGAAGTAGTAAAGAAGGCCAAGAACATCCGGGTCCGCACCCATCTCTTCGATTCGCCCGCTCCAGACTCTCGATGAGTGAAGGGACGACAGGTGAAACAGAAGGTGATGAAGCGACATATCATGAGGATGATAAAGTGAATACTGCCGAGATCCGAACCAACCCGCATGACTGCCATTTGGATGAGTGTCCATGGCCTCACTGGCCACACCATGCGGTTGTGGATGGGAAGCAAAAATGAAAGAAACCTCTACTCGAGTTGCGCGTATGGAACTCCTATACACTTTTACTGCATGCCAATGGTAAGACATTGCTTCTAATGAGATTGGCTTCCTTTTCCACACGAATACCAAGAGCATTTACAAACTTGCACGTAGGCAGCGCTACAAGACGTGACACAATAGGTGCGCTGAAGTCGCTGTTTTGAGAAAATTTCTCCTCTTACTTTTTCTGGTATTTGCAGGGCCGCTCAGAAAAAGAGGGTTGGATCATGTTCCATGCATGTTCATCCATATAAGGCGAGAAACCCTTTTCAGAAACCGCTCTATCTAGGACCTCCACTGTGAGGGTGGCCAGCCTGACCTAACTGCAGGGCAAAAAATCATTTCTGTTGTTACTGCTGTCCCGTTGACGACATGCATTTATGACGCGGACACTATATGACGCTACCATTTTTCCACCTAATCCTTTAGAAACTTACAAATCAATGTTGACTTCACATATTAAATATAATAGATAAATGAATAATTAAGTATCCTAGGCGAAGGTTGAACGCGTGACAAAGCTCTGTCATACCAACAACGGAAACGATAGCATGGACATTGCTTAAAGTATAGATAATCAGCAAAATGTTCATAATGTGTCCCTAGGACGTGATAAGCTCGGCTCTGGCTCGTATCCGCTGACAAAGACGACCAGGGAAAGCACATGCCGTTTGCCGCTGGTCAATCGTGCAATACTCCTAAACTTTCGTCAGAGCGGACCGAGGAGTTCTGCTGCTTTGCCTTCCAAAATGCTCCAGAGGAAATAGTCGAGAGGTTTAGATTCGTGTTGTTCGGAGCCTTATTGCTGGGTGGTCAAGCTCTGGAGTTACTTCACTGTTCCACTCATTATGGTTTGTGTGGTGGGTTCCGTACTGTTAGAATTTGTCTGAACGTATCAAGTGAGATATCACCCAGAAACGTGTGCCACTTGATGACTCATTCAGTAGATTCTGCTCATTGGTTTAGACACGGGCGTTGGATTCGTGGGATTGTGCAACTTCACAGCATAGCCACCCACTAAGACTCCTCCACACTGACCGAACCTCACGCTGCTCGGCTGTTACTTTTCGAGCGACTCAAAGTGCAAATTTTGCTCTACTTCTCACAATTCAATCGATCCATCTAGGGCTACTGTATCAAAAGTTAGATGCCACCTGAGTAACCATCAGTAGTGACCACGGCAGTTGTTTCTTCTCACTGTATTCGTCACTGTGCTTAGCGAAAGGCGATCACGTCGAGCCCTGGGACATATCACAAAGTATTTGCTGGAAACGGTGGTTGATTACATGTACCAGCAAAATCTTGATATCTACTTCTTTCTTAGTGTAGTAAAGCTTTGTTAGGCGGTCTTGTTAATACTGCTGAAAGGAAAGGACTGAGGCATGGTCGCGTTTAAAAGAATGCTGCAAAAGGCGTAATTGTACTTTGACCCATGCCGAGCACATTTCCTGTATCGGCACTATTTACCCACAGCTACCCCACTACCTCTTCAACCGATGCGGTCGAAGAGATGTTTTTTGGAAAACCTTTCGATTCAGCTGCAAACTTCCTACCCAGGGGTATTTCGACCCGTAGAACACGAATACGACGTTCGTTTGGCGCGGAACCGCTCGGCGCCTGCGCCAAAATGGGGTGTATCACCAAACCCGCTCAAAATTTGTCCCAAGGGGTATTTCGACCTGTAGAACACGAATATGACATTCGTTTGCCGCGAAATCGCTCGGCGCCTGCGTCGTAGGTGTCGGCGCCAAGCAGTTTCGCGCCAAACAAATGTCATATTCGTGTTCTACAGGTCGAATAACCCCTGGGTAGAAGTTTGCAGCCAAATCCAAGGTTTCCAAAAATCACCTCTTCGATCACATCGGTTTGAGAGGTGTTGGGGTAGCTCTTGGTTAATAGTGCCCCTGTTTCTTATAAGCAGGCAATCGTAATGCGAGAGAACTGGGGTGTTGATGTCAGGCAAAATGTTGTAAGGTAAGGTCAAGTCAGAGACCTACATGTCGCCGTTTGAGCCGGTATTCATTGTACTGCCTTCAAACTCTTCGTGAAAAATCGGAATTCAAGGAAAATTAGGCGTCTCCACGACTCCAAGCGGAACTTGGGAAGCTCAGTGCAATGAAAATGCTGATAAAGGCCTTACGGCTTCACTCAAAGTGCAAGATCCAGCTATTCATCTCGGGAGCGGTTCTTGCAGATTCAGTATTCGAGTTTATGTTTTCTTAGCCAAAAAAGGCTTCAGAAAAATAAGTTCGAGACAGGCATGAAAAAACTTTTTTCGTGCACTAGAAGGACACGTACCCTTTCCACGCATTTGGACATTTGATGTCAGACTCGTCCAACAGGATCAAGAAGGTGCCTAAGAATCTACTAACTTCCACAAGTAGTAATTGAAAAAGATGGTGGTTCAATCTCATATGTATTCATTGACGTTAGCGGTCATGAAACGAAAACGATCAGTACGTGGCATACATTTCTGTCACTAAACTAGACAATTACGTTTTATGCTTGCTACAAGTGTGTGGGACGGAATCGATAGTTCTTAGGTTCAACGTTTTGGAGGGGCCAACGGGTGGTTTCTGTGCGTTGGGAAAAATAAACTATTAGTTTGGGGAAAAAGTTTGTGCCGTTCGTATTACCTGTGTTTCGCAATATTCTCTCTCGTCGTCCTACCGACAACATGTACATGTATGCATACGTGCGATGGAGCTCTTAAGGCTCTACAAAACAGTGCTAATTGTTTTTCGAATTCTTGACTGCTTATCTATGAATCTTGGATATGGAATAATCATGAGGCACAATTTGCGCTTTCGGTAAAATCCCCCACTTCCCTAACTGAGAGGAGGCGATGCGAACCACTTTATAATTCCGGAGGATCACCTTTGAAGTATATTCATTTATAGCTTCGTTTTGGCACCGGGAGGGGTAAGAAGGAAGTGAGAAGTGGGATTACATGTTTTCTGAAAACAAACCTTCCACTTAAGAAGAGGTGATGTGTAGCGAAACTCTCATTGAAAAAGCGCGGCTTGGGGTCTTATCACACCCCGAAGCACGGCGTGTCGTCCTGCAGTCCTGCAGCCAGGCCAGTGGCCGGCGAAAGCAGAACAACGTTCGCGGCCGGCGAAACCAGAACAACTTTGACCAACCCTCTAACCCTAGACCCCGGCTAAAGACGCAGAAGGTGCGAGAGGAAAGGTAAGTTTTTGTGGTCTCTATTTCTTGATCTTCGGTCTCGTTCTTTCTACTGTAACATTGCTGAGCACCCATGCTTTCATATTCCACAGTCTGCCAAATTTTCCCTTCCGGTGCCCTTAAACGCTTAGACAGTATTTTGTAGGGAAAATCTGCATTCCCGGAACATCGTAATCCAAAAACCTGAACTTCATAGCACTAGATGAAAACAAATTCGGGGAATAATACGCCACTGGTCTCATTTAGTCTATTCAATTATAGTCAAGATTCTTTGGTCCGATGCACAGACCAACGAAAGAAGGCAGGTGCCTGAAGCGCGAATATTTGCTTTCTGATTACTATATTTCTATAACACACAGCAATTAAAAGATAAAAAAACCGGTGCAGTGATTCAGTAGAGCAAAAAAACTTCATCGAATATGTATATAAACTTTGCCAAGAGATGAAAAGAATATTGCAAAAAGGGAGAGAGAGGGAAACTTGAGATAACCAAAGGTGGGGTTTTCGCACAGTTATTTTCTTGGGTACATAGGAGCATTACGCAGACAAACAAACTTTTCTTCTTCTCGTTTTCAGAAAAGAATGTGAACAGAGGAGTAATTTTTGTGTGATTTTCCTTTGGAGAACTTCCTTGCAAAAGTTATCCATTTAGGCCGCAACGATCATTCCACAAAATGAAATAAAGCGTAAAGTGTAAAACTTTCGGCTTTAACCAACCTTTTCTCGGATGCGCCATGAAGCAGTATGACTTGTAATCGTAGTGTAAGGTGACTGCTGCCAACTTCTATATTCTCACATCAGACGATTTTGTGTTGATTAGCGCTCTTCAATTCAGACTGACCCTTTTACCAAGAGAGTGGCGCCGCGCTACTTGTCATTACACTACCTATCCTCTCTCTAGACAAAACAAAAGAGAAATTGTTGATCTTTTTCAAATTTGTTGTATGCCATATTTTTCACTTGTTTTCACGCCTTAAATTCGAAACTATCGCAAAAGGACTTCATTGCTGAGTGGCCTACTAAATCCTGAGGAAAACCTTCAAAACCAGTCGAACCCTCATTTCTGACATGGTGAGCAAATCTGTTCCTCGCGGTTTGGCCTCAATTCTTGATTCCCGCAACAAACTGCGAACTGAACTACATATGTACAATACCGCTCTTAATTTCTGCAAAACTGACGGATCGCGGCGGTCCGTCGATGATGCAGAAATTAGGAGGGGTATTGTACTGGATAGCGTGAGCAGTCAACATTCACCTTTTTAATTACGATTACGCAGCAATGTACAGGGTAATCCATAATTTGTGCTATTTCTTTTGAACTCTTCAAGGTTCACGAGGGTCGGTATATCACAGACTAATACAATGCCTTTGCGATAAAACCACCAAATTTCATAGCGCTTTACTCATAAGGTAGTCAGGACCTATTTAAATTGCTAATCTGTGGCAGAGTAGAACCGGAACTTCTTCTATAGATATGGCCAGAGGCTGGACAGCTAACAACTTACCCGGCACTGAAGAGGGAGGTAGTAAAAGATACTTGGGAACTTCAGAGGTACTACACAGTGAAGAATGTACTTACCCAGGGTACCATGCGGCCCTGGGTAAGAAAACTCAGAAACTCACTCAAAAATTACTTGTTCAGCGGTCGCAGCGAAAGGAGTGAATATCAAATATATGTATACCATTGATTGTGTTAAGGAAGAATTCACACAAAAGCGCTAAAGTAAAGTAGCAAACTTAAAGTAAAGTTACATCAGAAAAATCGTGTTGCGTTCTCTATGGATCACCCCATATGTTTGACTAAAAAAAAACGATCGTGGGTTCGTAAGAAGGCGGATTAATATCCATGATTCTTTCTTCACTTCCCGCTACTAATTGCGCCTCTTGAAAGAGACAAGAAGGTATCTGGGCCCAGCACGAGAGGGAGGGCGCCAAAAAGAGAGGTCATACAGTTGAAGAATGAAAGTGAATAGCAAAAAAAGTCACCGTACAGAAATTCAACAAAGTTGTTCTCGTGGACAGGCAGTTCCTTATTTGCACCCCAAGCAGCAATACCGAAGCAGACAGCGGCGAACACCAGGTAGAACTGGTAGAGGTGTGACATCCGCATTTGGAAAAGGTCCCACAGCATTTCCTCGACACCGTAGAACCGCTCCATACAACGCGACGGCATTGTGCCTCTGTGAACAATCGGTGCGGAAAGAAAGCGGAAAGAAACGACTACGTAAAAATAACACAAAGATCGCGTTTATCAGAGAAGAGCATGTGTGCAAAAATTGAATATCTATGGTGGAGATTTGTTGGAGTATGGCATCAATAGAATGGAATGCATCGGAACAAATCTTCATCAATCGAAGTGATCGCATGCTGAAGGCTGAGAGGGTAAGTGAACGCTGTAGGGATAGTGATACAGACCGAGCCTTAGCCGCCTGTTTCTACCGTGACGGGAAACAGACAAAGACGGGATTTGGATACCAGTTCGAGCGATTTCCATGCGCATCAGCCCGGCCCCTCACGAGTGCTAACTGCTAAACAACCATTGCGATTGGAATCATCACTGTGCGGGAAAGTTCCAACGAAGTCAGAAGGATGAGTATGACACGTAGGTGGTTTGTTGCAAAAACAAAGACAATTGTAGGAATTCATGCTGAAATTGGCTAACCTCCACTGGGTTCTTTGATTATTGATCCAACGCTTTACTCCACATTACAATCATCAGAAGAAAATAACATAAAGATGGAACAAAATAAGATCTTCAAACTGCACAGCACAATCAATGTCATGCGCTAGAAAGTCATTAGGAAAAGTTCACTTGTGAATTTCTTATTCGAACCACTGTTTCCTGCACTCCAAAATTCTAGAATTGAGATGTAGAGCTTTGATTTGCTTTGGTCCATTGCTTTATATAGGGCTGGGTTTGTTTTGTTGTGCGCCTTCAATATGTCACTCTTCGAAATTAGAGAGTGGGGATGGTGCTGTGCGCTTGAGTTCGATTCGATTTCGATTTTTTCTCGAGCGTTTTACAGAAAAATTGAATCACATACATAAGGTGTTGCAATGGAAACGACGCAACCAAAGGGAAAATGCAAACAACAAAAGCAGTTTGCCATGGCATAAATATCATGCATTGCGCGACTTTTCTTCAGAGTTATATATTCAGCGTTGTTGATTGATTGCGTTGATCCAAGTCACCACTACCCTCGGGAATCGATGGAGGCGAACTGGAGGGAACGGAGGGCAATGGAACGACCTGAGTTTAAATAAGCGGAGGGTTTCCCATCATTCAGACCTCACTCCTTTCTCTGAACCATCTAGGCCGCAACTCCATAAAAATTGAATTTGCGTACGGTTCTCACCTCTGGAACGTAATTCATAACCATCTGAAACTTTTATGTCAACAAGTCTAGTATTATTGCTTCCGATGGAAGTGCCACTGGGACAGAAAATCGGAGTAGCGACGTCAAGCGCAGCTAAGGATGCAGATTTGGTGTCCTGATGACACACCATTCATTTACTCGGTGAACGAACGTTCTATCCCGCTGTCATGCGCTGAATGCGTGCGAAATGATCCTGCTGTTGCCTTCGGTAAGGAGTGATTCCTGGGATTTAAAAGATATAACATCCAAGGGGGTGAAGTTTTTGAAAGAATTTGATGATTGTTTCTAAGCTGCGTGAAGTCATGAGTCAAGACACTTGAACCCCTAATTATCTACTGTTCATATTCCTAAACCTGAAGATTTGGGTTAGTGAACCCAAGAATTCACTCTCATCTTCTGGCTCTTTGATGCTGCTGGACCTTGAAGAACTTCTACGTGAAATTCGGGATGTGATGGCAGCCTGAGATGGAAGTCTAACCATAAGGCCCACCTCCCTCTCCCCCCTCCCCCCCCCCCCCCCTCTCACAAGTCTCAGGGTTATGAATAGGACAGTAGGGGCTTGAGGATATGACTGTCAGTCTGATTCGATAGACATGATCAATGAAAGCTCGTACTTTTCAGATAGTGGAACGAAATTTGAAATGAGCGATGGAGACGCTATGGTCTGAGACCGTATAAGGGTCTCAGACCATAGCGTCTCCATCGCTCATTTCAAACTTCGTGGACAGAATGGAGCTTTCGAAGTTCTGATCAGTTTCAAGCAACCCATTCTTTCCTTTGACCGCTGGCAACATTGCACCGATCCGATTTTTAGAGCTGTATACCAAGTAGTGCTCGATTCAGGCGGGTACGATCATGAGTCTGTTTGCAAACGATTGTTTTTGACGTTTGATCTTGATCCTGGGTACTTTAACTGTTTTCCATTGAAAAACACTGCGCAGAAAGCCTTAAATCATTTCTCGGCCTCCTCTCATTATTCATAGTCTGCGGAGAATGAATGTCCTTTTAAGTACGTGGACTCATTACAAAAGATAAAATTGCGCGTTTGACTGCATTTGAAGTCGATCATCCAGGCCGTCCAGCGATAAAAATGATTAGTTGATCGGATGTGAGTGGAAGCTCCCGAACTAACACCGCATCAAGCATCGCTTCGAGGAAAAAGATTGCGTTGTTCGGTTCCTTTGAATGTTCGCAGTGCAATGAAGCCTATGAGATGAGGGAATGTTACAAAAATCATGCACGGGAAATGAGTTTCTCTGCCACCCACAAATTTTTGATGTATTAGGTTGTCCCAAAAATCTTGTAGGACTTTTTTCGACCATCAATTTTTACTATTTTTTCTACCAGCACACACCAGCGAACGTATCCACCATTGTTATCGACAACACTCTGCCACCACATAGGTAGATCGTTGATTTCCTCCTAACAGAACTCTGAGTTCTGAGAGTCGAAGAAGTCAGGATCGCCTTTACGAGCAAGTCATAATCAACGAATTTTCTCTCTGGAAGGAAGGATTCAACAAAATGGGTAATGTGTGGAGAGTGTGGCGGGTGGGGCAGCACATCCCAGCCGAGCTCCTGTAGCTCGAGCTGGGTACTTTTCGCGTTAAGGAGCGGGCGACGTCATGAAGGAGGGTGACCGCAGACCTTATCCGGCGCTTTTCTTGAACAGGGACGGCGAGCTGCTGGCTCTAGCGGGTGTGTACGGCAGCGGTGACTGTCTCGCCTTGTACCAGCACCTCTTGTCAAAGCATTAGCATTCCTTCCTCCCAGGCGTACACAGTTTTGAGCGTGATTTGCCTTCCATGGCAATCTCGTCTTTGCCAAAGCTGATAGCTGATGAACCAGCGGCGCACGGTCTCGTAGCTCACACATTCCTTGCCCAATGCAGCGTTGATGGAGTGGTGAGCTTCCGTCGCTTTACTGCCGCAAGACCACTCATAGTAGGTGACACCGCGTGTTGGGTGGGTATCGACTACAGGCATTATAGCCCACTCCACGCAATCTGATGGGTCAATATATATTTTGTAAGAAAGCTTAGAGAACCTTCTACCATTTTTTCTAAGCCGCCTAGACCTGTCTCAAAGTGAACAAGAGTTATTAATTTTTTTGGAAAAATCCTACAAAACTTATGGGACAACTTAATATTTGCTTGATAAGGGCTGCATGGGGCGGAGGTGGTGTAGTGACAGGTGGCGCGCACCCCACTCTCATGGTGCGGGGATCAAATCCCGCATCAACGCCCTCCCAGGCCAACCAAGCCTTCCATCCCTCCGGGGTCGGTAAAATTGGTACCAGACTTATTCCATCAATCAGAAGACCATTCTAGAGAAGCGACAAATATTTAATAATTTGATATTTAAAACAGATATTTACGGTTGGTTCCTAACCATAACAATGACATAGGCGTGTATGTGGTGCAGACAGGTTGTAAATGGTTGACGCTGGACTGTAGAAGTGACATAAGTACCCTCGATGTATCCCTAAGTAATGCCTCCTTTCCTTGCCGCCCCATCACAGCACAGTTGCGTTCTAAAGAACACATAGAAAAACCTAAGTCATCCATATATATAGTATGATTCCAAACTTGCCTCTCATGTACTCCGTACATTTTAGCTCACCCCAGCCCATTCCTAACTTGCCCGACCTCTACAGACCCATTCCTAGCTTGCCTGCTTTTTGTAACCTGAGCGTGGGCTCAAATTTGAGCACCGGCCGTTTTCGCGCGAGCCCCGCCCACTGTGAGCGGAGCTAGGCTTAGTTCTTATGTGCTCTGTACGTTTAAGTCAGCCCTACCCAATTCTAGCTTGCCCGACCTCTCCAGACTGCAGTTCAGTTGAGAAGCATTGTGTGGCGAGCGGATTTCCGCGCAAGCCCCGCCCACTGTAGGCGGAGCTAGGCTTAGTTCTTATGTGCTCTGTAGGCTTGGGTCGGCCTCTACCCAATTCCAACTTCCCCGTCCCCTTCAGAGTGCAGTTCAGTTAACAATGCATTATGCGGTGAGCGGACAGACAGACACACACACAGACAAACACACCAAACTTCTGCTTTATATATAGAGTATGATGATGATGGGTTAGCTCCCACCAAATCCTAACTTTCCCGACCTCTCCAGGCCCGTTCCTAATTTGTCTGTCGTGTGCTCCCTACACTTTGGTCAGTCCCTACCCAGTCCTTACTTGCCCGACCTCAATAGACCCATTCCTGAACTTCCCGATTTTTGGAGCCTAAGCGAAGACCTAAATTTGAGCACCCACCAATTTCGGCGCAAGCCTCGCCCCTGGTGGACGGCGCTAGGCTCAGAACTTATGTGCTTTGTACATATGGGTCCGCCCCTACGCTATTCTAACTTGCCCGACCCCTTCAGGCCCGTTCCTAATTTGTCTGTCGTGTGCTCCCTACACTTTGGTCAGTCCCTACCCAGTCCTTACTTGCCCGACCTCAATAGACCCATTCCTGAACTTCCCGATTTTTGGAGCCTAAGCGAAGACCTAAATTTGAGCACCCACCAATTTCGGCGCAAGCCTCGCCCCTGGTGGACGGCGCTAGGCTCAGAACTTATGTGCTTTGTACATATGGGTCCGCCCCTACGCTATTCTAACTTGCCCGACCCCTTCAGGCCCGTTCCTAATTTGTCTGTCGTGTGCTCCCTACACTTTGGTCAGTCCCTACCCAGTCCTTACTTGCCCGACCTCAATAGACCCATTCCTGAACTTCCCGATTTTTGGAGCCTAAGCGAAGACCTAAATTTGAGCACCCACCAATTTCGGCGCAAGCCTCGCCCCTGGTGGACGGCGCTAGGCTCAGAACTTATGTGCTTTGTACATATGGGTCCGCCCCTACGCTATTCTAACTTGCCCGACCCCTTCAGGCCCGTTCCTAATTTGTCTGTCGTGTGCTCCCTAAACTTTGGTCAGTCCCTACCCAGTCCTTACTTGCCCGACCTCAATAGACCCATTCCTGAACTTCCCGATTTTTGGAGCCTAAGCGAAGACCTAAATTTGAGCACTCATCGATTTCGGCGCAAGCTCCGCCCATGGTTGGCGGAGCTATGCTTAGAACTTGTACTCCGTTCACATGTGTTGAACCCTACGCTATCCTAACTTGCCCTACCTTTACAGGCCCGTTCCTAACTTGCTTGTTGTGTGCTCCCTGCACTTTGGTGATTCCCTACTCGGTCCTTACTTGCATGACCTCAACAGACCCATTCCTGACCTTCCCGATTTTTGAACCCAAGTGAAGATTCAAATTCGAGCACCCATCAGTTTCGGCGCAAGCCGCACCCATGGTGGACGGGGCTAGTCTCAAAAATTATGTGCTCCATAAACATGGGTTGGCCCCTACCCACTCCTAACTTGCCCGACCTCTCCCGTTGCAGTTGAACTAAAAGTGCATCATGGACAAACAGGAGCACATAAACACGTCAAACCTCTTGTTGAACTAAGAGTGCATTTGCAACCGACAGACGGACACGCAGACAAACACACCAAACTTCTGCTTTACATATATGTATAGGATTACATGGGTAACAGAAAAACTAAAGTACCTTCTACTTATTGCCACCCCCTTTATTCCTATGGATACTCTTCAAGGCACGACCATCAGGACATGGCGATCTTTTCTGGAACGGATTTCCCATTTCGTTAAGGCTCCTACATGAAGCAGAAAAACTAGTTCTGAATATATTTGTAAGTGCTAATCCACTAAACACAAATTTCCTTTAACCTCCATCTTTTTGTGCACGTACAAACTGCCTGCTGAAGGGAGTATCTCTTCCAGATTCATTTGGACAGGCGGAAGCGACCAGCATGTTCAGCATCATTATCAGCGCCATCTAAGTCACGATCAGTCCGACGACTTAAAGTTTGAACATGCCAGCGCTCATAACACGGGAACCAAGCATTTGGCATGCAGAACGCATGCGATATTCACGCTAAGGGGGTCAAACCACACCAGGAAACAAGTCCAGCCTAATTGAGATTTAGACTCAAGCGCGATCACTTGAACTGCTACCATACTCCAGTAAACTCAACAAAAAGGAGTCGCTCACCCATGCCAGGTAATATATGCGACTTCTTGCCATTTTATGGTGTTACGGGTGAAGTTTACGTGGAAGGTGCCACATTTCAATAAATTTAATCAGCGTTTATTTGTTCGTATGTACAAGTGGAGAATTGACTATGTGCTTATATCCATCCCACATTTCGCAGTTGAGCCAAAGTCTCAAATGGGATGGTGTTGGGCTTCTAATGCTGTTTGGGCCCCCTGAGCACGAACATTACAGTAGTTATGCCGGAAGAGTTTGACTCGCGTGCTCGGAGCGCTGAAGGGTCCAGCCATTTTAACTACAGTAAACTTGCGAATGGGGTCGATTTGGTGCGCTATAACGAAAATCGCAGTCATTTTGCATGCGAAAAGATGCTAGCGTTGGACAGTGAAAATCGAAATGCAAAAGGCCTCGAACTTGAGAAAACCATCAGCACCTCATCGCCCCTCGAATGAGAGTCCACCCCGCTATCCTTTCGGGCATTCTAACGCCACAGCTGTTTTGACCCGTGCAAGCGTCATGAGTTTTCTGTGTCCTCTTCTAGCAAATACCATCGACAGCTCCATATTTTGGATCAGTGCGCATTGGCTTTGGTGCAGGTTTGAAGAGAGTCTTCTGATAAGCATATACTGAACGCCACAACTGGCGAACTCTTTAAGAAACTAGTCCAAATTGCTTCATTTCAAGCTACTTCTGGCACTCATACTTTGGTTCAACTAAACCATAAAGCTGAATTTGACACTGGTTTTTTGTACTGTGTCTGTGATCCTGATGATGAACATGCAGAGAACCGTTTTGGAAAAGCTTACCATGCCCTTATAAATTTTCCTTGTTAAACTTCACCGGTCCGGTCCATGATACTTTTCTTGTCCTGTGTATCTCTCCATTCCATTATGCAAATGGCAATGAAAAATGGCTTGAGAAGAACGTAGAACGAAAGAAATTGCTTTTACACGGCTTGACGTACAATACCCACCGCAAATTTTCAAAAAAAGCGGCCCCGCGTTTTTTTCGTTTTTTGCTATAACTCGGTGGAATGAGCTCATCCAGCTGTACGAGATGATCTTTTCAGAATTTCAAAAAGCCAATTCTTTATGTGCTCGCATGCACAAAGTGCCACTGGGCACTCACTAGCGAGCCACGCGCGCTACAATTATAACCAAGGCAAATCTGCCGTCAACGTACATATTCAACAACTCACAGGGATGCTATTCCTTTCCAAATTGAATAAAAAATAGATTTTTATTGTTTAATGGTGATGTTTTATTACGGTATCACTTCAACCAGTTTGCCATATATATAGCAGTCACCATAAAAAGAGGTTTTCAGGTTTCAACAAGCTCATTTCACTCAAGGGATTTTCAGCTGTTTTGGTTAACTGCATCATAATTAAATTATGTATGAAGTCCGTAGAACATGACTATGAGGAGAACTATAAATTCTCCCTGGAAGTTCTGCCGTTCTACCCTGTCTGACACCTCGATCTCGCAGCAGTTAGCCAACTCACAATGATCTCCCAGACCGGTATTGATCGGGCTTCCACAGTGATATGCCACCGTACTATCCAAACGAGGTGGACAACTTGGTAGTTTCATGCAAAGTGCATATGCTTCTAACGCTTTTGAGCACTTGATTTTCTCTTATTGATGTTCAGAGCCTCAGATCATACCGACTGACCCTCTTCCCCTTCGAAATTCAAAGGCAAGTTTTGTTTTAATCTCAGGCAACCTTGTTTTACATCAGGCAATCGCAGTAGATTTATGCGCTCAGTGTATACATCAAAAACAATTTCCATTTCTTAACGCTCTATCCTTCTAAGTGGTCTGACCGCTCGACAGTTCAGCTCATCGAGATCCTTGTGACAGGTGTTGGTCAGCCTCCTACACTGATTTTTCGTGTTGACCGAAGAAATTGGACATCATATCAGTTTATGTTGGTAATTCACTGATTATATTAGATTTCCAGATTTGTAGAAGGGCACTCCTGCCTTTCTACTGATAGTGAAACTTATAAAAGGAAAATGTAGGCTGAAAGAAAATATCTAGAAGTATTGTTAGTCTGTGGAAGTGTACTGGTAGTGTTGCAATGAAACAAGCTTGATGTCCTAATAAGCCCGTTATAGAAGTTGTTGCCCTCTTCCAGAGAAGTGGAAAATATCCTCCGGCAACTGGGGGATAAGCTATCTAGGTCGACGTTTGAATCTTGCTATCGCTCAGAGGATCTGTGTGAGCCATATGATGGAACAAAGTATTTTGTCCTGTTATCTTTCATGGTTTACTAAGAAAATTGAGTGCAGGCATTGAAAACATATGAATTTTTTAATTAATGCTATGTTCTCCATTCGTTTGGTTGATACAGTGGCATATCACTTTAGGAGGGCGATCAAAACCTTTCTGAGTGATCTATGTCTAATTCGTTTGAATTCGTTTAGCTGATACAGTGGCATATCACTGTGGGAGGCCGATCAAAACCTTTCCGAGAGATTATGTCTAACTCGTTCGGTTGATACAGTGGCATTTCACTTTGGGAGGCCGACCAGTACCTTCCTGAGAGACCTGGATGACCTGACTTACTGCTACGAGATTGAGGAGTCAGACAGGGTAGAACGGCTGAACATTCGAAATGGAATGGTATCTTTACTCACCATCATGGATTTTATACATAAATCAATTGTGATACGATTAACCAAAGCAGTTGAAATTTTTCTTGTATGGGAATAAGATCGTTAAAACTTGAAAAAATAATTGTTTCAACCAGTAATCAGATGGTAACCACTAAAGCAAACTGGATTAAATGATCATTTTTACTAGTTTTGATTTCTTATCGCACATCTATAGATGAGAGTACAAAACCACTCTGAAATCAGTACTGCTGTTCTAGATATTTGCAATTAGCTCACTTCTTCCCAACCAAGTATATGTGCTCAAAGATACATATGAGCGACTAAAAGGAAAGTTTTGCTTGAAAGAAATGGTGCACTAGTTCCTGATGAGTGGCAGGCGTGCACAGTTGGAATTCCAAAGTGTTACGCATGTGCTGCACAAAATTATTAGGTTGAACCATAATTCCTGCCCCACATCAAATTTATTTTTCTTTATTTGTGTCTAACTTCAGTCAACAAAGTATGTACCATTATAATCAACAGTACTTTGCCAGTGAATAGGGAGATAACAGATGCTTTGCTTGTGGAAGTCTGGGGATTTCTGGTCGAAGAAAGTCTGGAGGTGGATCTTGAGATCATGGTCATCTTTGAGCTGCCGTCCGTCGAGGAAGTGGATCAGAGATCGGAATAGGTGGTAGTTAGTTGGGGCCATGTTCGAAGATTAAGGTGGGTGGGGGAGCTTCGTCTAACCAAGGTCCTGGATCTTTTGACACGTCAACTTCGCCACATGTGGGCGAGCGTCGTCGTGGAGGAAGAAGTCTCGGTCCATTTTTCCGGTAAGTTTTGCGTCTACGGTGTCCAATTGCCTTCAGTAGAGATCGGCAGTGACTGCAGTGACTTGGATGGCTACAGTTCCACTTTTTTTTTCGTGAAAATTTAAAAAAATTTTCCTCTTTGCATTTTTTTGAAATTTTTTTCCGTTTCAATTTGAGTCGATCGAGCCATGGGTTGCCGCAATATGAGAGACAGTCCCTGGGCCCATCGACTGGTTGATTCGGTTAGTGGCCCTGCATGCTAAGGAACCGGTGCGGTGTTCGTGCATTTCGTACTTCTCGCGAAATTGTCGTAGATTCACTGCTAGTTGAAGCCATAGAGAATATGAATGTTAATAAATAGTCCTTTCCACTCGCTCTACATACTCCCCACTACCAAATATTCCAGGAGCTTCCACAGTATTCCACACGAAAAATAAAAAGTGTGACAGAAATTATGGTTCAACCTAATATGTTGTTGCAGTGTTGACCTGGATGAAGCCTAGCGTCGAGGAAAGTCTTTGCAAAATGCGAACTCCCAAAGAGAGACTTTCTCTTTGGGAGTTTTCTTTGAGGTTTTCCAAAGGCAAAATGTACGGCCTCGGACCTAATCCTTGAAAATGATTTTTGGGCGCGCTCTGTATGTATATGTGAATCAAATATGTATTAGTTTGGAGAAAAATTGTTGTATTTTTGTGGAAGTTGTGTAATATATCTTCTGTTGAGTCAGTCACGTATCATTGATAATGCTAGCGGCATTAAGAAGAAAGAAGGATTTCCTCTATTTTTCCAATTCCAAAGTCTTTCTTTACGTGCTAATTATGTCCGCTCCATTCTGTCTTCCCTCTTTCACGTCTGAAGACTGGTCAGTTCCAGGCACTACGCTACTTTATACGAGTCGCTTCATAATTTTCTTCTAGCCCTCCTTCTCGAATATGGGAGTGCCAAGGTCATATTGACAAAAATCTGTTAGTATATCCCCCCTCTATTATCAAACAATCTCCTCCTTTTATCAGTACTTCATGCCTGGATGCTACAGTCTCAAAACCGAAATAAAACTTGACAGTATATCTTGTGGAATGTGCGCTGATAGGTACACAGAAAGTCCTACATAATGGAGCTACCATTAAAGCTAATTTTGCACTGGATAAATGCGTGACCTGATGCAAAAATTAGTTGGCAAAGTCGGTTTTCAGAACAGCAATGCTTGATGCATTTTCATAAAGGTAACTGAAATTTTCGCATTATAGGTGAAAGTTCTCCTGTGCCCTTGAGGCCTCTACATCGCTCCATCCGAACAATGGTTTTTTGCCGACGGAGCTCGTCGGCGTACCTGGCCGTAAGAAGTTTCGAGAAATACCACGAAATCGGAGCCTCACGGACCTCCATTTTGCGCCAGCTTGCATTAGAGAAGGAGAGCGTCCACGAGCGGCCTAGATGCCGTCAAGAGGCTGTCAACAACAGTGGTGGGTATATTTGGTGTAGTACTCCCTCATGAAAAACGTTGGCAGAATAAGGACCTGGAAAGGAAGTACGGCGGCAAAGGAAAGCGTCTAAGAAGCGATGAAGGAGAAAGGATACGGACTTCGATACAGCCTACGACCTAATAAACTAGTCTTCATGAGACGCAAGCTATTCGCGAGAGGGAAGAATCAAGGAGCCACCAGAAGGGGAACTATTTACCCATCACAGGCCCTCCTGGCAGACATGGCCATAGAGTTTTCTAGGATAACGACTGTCAAGAGCGAACGGAGAATTAGATGGTGTTAGCTGATAAAGGAGAAAGAGAGGCCCTCAAGAGATGGATACTGGAGGTCGGTCCTCCAGATCCAAGGACTCTTCCCAATCCAGAATACCTGGGACAAAGCAGCTGAGATCATTCTAAGATGCACGAAAGAAATGCTGCGGGAGATCTCGGGTGCTTCAGAGGAGACGAAGCGACGTGTTTCTGAAATAGGGAGGTTCAGACGGTGGTAAAACAGAAGAAAGAAGCATAGTAGGACTCATGGTTCCATTTGTCCATTTTGAGCAGCTCTTGATAGCCGCTACCTGAAAGAAGAACATCGTAGCAAGAATTAGTCGAAATTTTGGTTTCAATCGGTTTTAATGCTTGAAAGTCTGGGGGAAGGAATAGTGGAAGGCAAATCAATATTGTGCGTGGAATTCGTATTGCGCTCCGCCGGCCGATGGGTCTTTAATTATTGCCCGTCTGTGATTCAAACGAATAACATTAGGGAAAGCAAGCGGCAACTAGATCAGTCTAAGGAAGTTATTAAGAAAACAGTCTACAGTTCCTTGAAAGGTGAAGTCTAAGTAAAGTTTCAAGTAATCAGTTAGGGTGGGGAGGATATTGCGCTCCATTCAGATCACGACGCAGCCGCACTTGATCCTTTTATCGCGCATATGCATGGTGGCTTCTCTTCTGATTCGCGATCTCATTCAGATGCAACATAGAGTTCACGATTTGGTTGTGCATGTTGCTGTTTTCCGGTGTATTCATGGTGCTTGGGCTTTTGACCAAATTCTTTGTTCGTTTTCAAACAGAGTTTTGATGCGGGCCAAATAAACTGGTGTATTTATTACGCTATCTCCTCGGAATGTTATCCAGTCACGAATTTCGAATTTGGAATGTTTATCAGATTGAGACTCGAAGTTGCAAAAGACACTTAAACCCAAGGTCAAAAATAAAAAAAAACAGGAAGGCAGAATCATATCTGAATGCGGTTCATAGAATGGAAATGTAACAAGAGTCATGAGGCGATGCAAGAACAGAATAGAATAGAAGCCTCACTCTCACCAAACTTCATTTTCACTAACAATAAGCAACGAGAACGTGATGTTGCTTCCTTGTATGAATAATTCAAAGATCACTTAGAAAAGTGTCTAAAAACCGAAAGAACTCACTATCAGACGATCCCGTTCTCACTATCGCACGATTCCGTCCTCACTATTGCACGATCACGTCAAAAAGAAACGAATTCCAAACGTCCGGTAGTCTCTCTTAGGAGATCGTCAGCAAATCGAAAAGAAGAGTATTGGTTAACCTCCTCGAGTTAAGTTCCCTCCAAGCAAAAAAAGAGCTTTGAAGGTAGTGGGATTACACCAGCAAACTGCACATATATTAGGTTGTAAGGAAAGTTTTGGCCGGTTTTTGAAATTTCAACTTCGAGAGATCATAACTCGGCTCAGAGTGCATCTTTTCTCACATAGTGAGCACCATTAGATTCGCCACACTCTTGGCAACACTAAGCATACCTACACATCTCAATTTGATAAAGGGCTGATAATTTATATTACGCGAAATGAAAAAAAAGTCGACTTCAAATCGCCACTCTTTCTGAACACACTGTTACTGAAGGAGCTGGCCAGATGTTTTGGGAAGTGGGGCATAGTTAGCGCTAGATCTGATGAACATGATAGACGAGTAAGGGCCTCACCCTGCAACTGCTTCAATTAGTGGAAGAGGATTTGTGAAAAATGCGCTTGCGCATGACTGCCGTGAGGGGTCCCGCGGCACCCATTTTTTAAAGATTTTTCCAAATCAAGGCCACTTGAGGTGGTCAGCTAAGGTTGCTTGTTGAGTGCCAATACTTGTGGATATCCCCTGCAAATATGGACGCTCATCGCCTTCTGCCGTTTTAGTTAAAGCGATTTGATCAATTGAAAATTCGAGCAGCTCGTCCTCATTTCTTCACTTCTGAAACCAGAGACAATGTGTTCCATCCAGTGATACACCCCCTCCTCTTGCAGTATTCACATTTGTGGTCACCTTCGCTGGGACTCGGCTAAACAAGAACTCTTGAAGTGAAGTCATCTTAAAAGTGCCATTTTCGCAGTACTTTAAAACTTCCCTAATAAATCGAAAACCTTGTAGCATTCCAAATAAAACATACAGTTAGTGCCGTAAGAGTGTTAAAAATCGCGCGAAAACGCGTTTTCGCGCGATTTTTAACACTCTTACGGCACTAACTGTATATTCTAAAAGAGCAACTTTTTCTCTATCTAATGAGCACAATATGTCAGCTGATTCATGTTGACGCGCTCTGATATTTAAATTTATTTTGTGAACGCGAAAAAGCCGCCAGAACTTTCCTTAGAACCTAATATAATATGAAATAATGGTATTACAACAGCACAAGTAAAATCCACTAGAACACAACTTGAATGCATACTTTATGCATAAGTTTCCAGCAATACCATGAAGTACATGGAAAATACCATTACTTTCTTAGGTTACTTAGGCGACTCGTCCTTCAGCACGGCGATTGGCCTTGCTCAGGTCCCAACTTTCTCCCACATTGAACACTCCTTCGCAATCGTCGTCCAGTGCACGACAGTTCTTAACGGAACGGGATCTCGAACGTTATTTCGGACAGCAAGCGAATCGGACCATCTCGTGGGCGGACGACCAGGTGGACGTTTGCGGTGACGATGATACCACAACAAGTTGTTGTACTCCATCGGCTGTTGTACTCCATGTACTTGTCGTTATGCCTCATCAGATGACCGGCAAACCTGTGTTCCGCCTCGTCGCAGTGTTGAACCACATCTCCTACTTTTAATCTTGCTCTCACGTCGACCTTATGAAGGCCGAGTCCGCGCTGTCGCGAAAGAGTAAGTCTAATAAGCCGGCGTTCTAGAGAAGCTTGCAGAGTTTTGAGTTGGCGTTTGTTGGCTTTCGTGAGTGTCCACGTTTCGCATCCATAGCACATGGCTGGTAGGACTACCTAGTCAAATAGCTCAGCCTTCAGCCTCGTGTCCTCCGTGAGATCAACGACGCTTTTGATAGAGTTGAATGCCGTCCAAGCTGCTTTCCGACGCCTTACTATCTCCGGCTTCAAGTCGTTCTTCATGTTCAGTAGACGCCCTTGGTAGCCGTATTCGCTAACGTCCTCGCCCAGTTCTCCGTTCAAAGTCACAGGAGTTTGCCTCGCATAAACGTTCCTATGACCTTCGTGGACTTGTTGATCACAAGGCCTGCCTTCCAGCCTTCAGCATCCAAGCTGCAGAGCATTGCGTTGGCCTCCTCAGGTAAACTGGTGATCAGCACGACGTCGTTCGCAAATCGCAGATGGTTCAGGCGCTTCCCGTCGATGTTGATTCCGCATTGGCACCAGTCACGCGACGAATTGCGGATTCGAGGCAAGCAGAGGAAAGGTTTGGAGAGATGGGATCTTCCTGCCGTACTCCTTTCTCCACAGCCACCTCAACGTCTTTGTGGGAAGGCCGAAACACCGTCGTACAATCCGTATAGCACTTGCTCGGCACATTCACGTAGCGTCTTTCCACGCCTTGCTCTTCCAACGCTTCCCACACCTTCGAGGGTTCCACCGAATCGAACGCCTTCTTGTAGTCAATAAAAGTAAGCACCAGCGGCATGTGATACTCGCGGGCTACTTCGGTCAACCGACAGCAAGTGGCGATGTGGTCCAGTGTGCTGTACGTGCGATGGAATCCTGCTTATTCTACCGGTTGTGCTTCATCAAGTCTCCTTCTTCTGCGCGCAAGGACGCAGCGTGTGAAAACTTTGTACAGCACTGGCAGATAGGCTATAGGACGATAGTTGGATAAATCTTCCCTGTCTTCTTTTTTGAAGTTCGTCACTGATTTCCTCCAGACGTCTGGCACTTGGCATTCACTTACACATCGAGTGAATCTTCTAGCGAGAGCGCGATACAGAGGTTCTCCGCACGAGCGAAGCATCTCCGCGGTGATGCCGTCGCTTCCGGTAGACCTTCCTTGAGGCATTCGCTCGACAACATAGCGGACCTCCGACGACAAGAAGGGCAATACATCTTCTCCAGCACTGAGTGCACTGTGGAGTCCGCATTTGACTTGAAAAGTTCAGAGAAGAAGTTTGCCATAATGCGCTCCATTTCTGGCCTGGACGAGCTGCGGGTTCCATTAGGTGCTTTCAAACATGGGATGGCCAGACGATACTCTGCTAGTCCTCTTCTTGTCTTTTTTAGACTGCGTTTTTTCTCTGTTGCACCGAGCAGGCAGTTTCTAGCATAACAGGCATGATCTCCAGCAACTCGTTCCCTGCAAAGACGATTAAGAACGGTGTACTCCAGGTGGAATTTTATTGGATTCATCTGCCTGCGTTTTTCAAGCAAGGTCCGAGTAACTTCAGAAATGCGGCGTGAGGCATAATTGGGAGCCAATTTCCGGCAGTCGCGCACTATGTTGGAAATAGTGCTTACGACTGAATCGTAGTCCTTATTGAGGTCAGCAAGCCCCTCGACTTGCTCGTTCGTCATCATCCTACTAAATGCCTCCGCATCCACTTCACTTCGACGTGGTCGCCTTGACAAAATTGGACGCATCGTATCTGCCACGCACAAAATGCAAGCGAGCTCGTAGAAGCCGATGGTCGCTTCCTGTGTTAAAAGAAGGGACCACAGAGACATCTCTTATGGCCCTACGACTGCATAGAATATGGTCGAGCTCGTGCTGATGTTCTGCATTGGGAGAAAGATAAAACCATCTTTTATCCGTGGGTTTGACGAAGTGGCTGTTTCCATGGAAAAGGTAATGGACTTCGCAGAAACTCGCCTGACTTTCTCCTGCTTCGTTACGCGTCTCAGCCGAGTGCGGTCCGATGAAGACTTCCTCAGGTTTACGGGCGCCTATTCGTGCATTGAAATCGCCGCTTACTACGACATAGTGGCTTCTTTGAATGAGCACGAGGTCGGTTAGCTGGTCATAGAGATCGTCATGCCCTTCTTCGTCCTTGTCTGCCGTAGGGGCGCAAGACTTGAATGATTGAAACAGTCTTTTCCTTGGTGAGTGAGGCGGTCAGCACAGCGAAACGATAGCCGTGGAACGACGTTATTGAGGAAGTGAGGTGCTACGACAAAACCCACGTCACCGGATGTTGAGTTAGCCTTCCGCGGTCCAAGAAACACTCCTGTTCCATCATTCCACGTGCAAAAGAGCGGTTCTTTCCTTTTCGTTTCACTCAGTCCAATAACATCGAATTTGATCCACTTTGCTTCATCGATGAGTGCCGCGAGCTGAGTGCCGAACCGATGCCGCGACAGTTGTATGCAAGCAATCAGGTGGCTCGCTCTGGTCCGTTTTTTGTGGTAGCCTATGGCCCTGAATTTCTTTGCCTTTGGCTGTGTGCAGATCCAGCGCTACCGGACTGGGCAGGGACAGCCTGCAGGGGACTAAGGCGATGTCGAGAAGTGGTTGTAGCCATTTTCGTCCCATGGATAGCCTCACCAGGGTGTTCCTGTTACTCAAGGAAGTGGCCGTCCTACCACGAGCATGGGCGCTTTGGGTTCTTTAGTCACGAAGGTCGGTATGGGGCTTGGCCGAACCCTACCCAAAAGGGTATTCCAGCCTTCGCTACAAGCTCGCACACCACGACAAGGTAGAACCCAAGTGCGAGGAAAAATATCATATAACATGTGTGAATAAGCGCTCCTGCTAAAATGTACTCAGTGGATCATATAACCCTTGAATTTGTACATAACCGAAAGTGCAAAAGTGATCACATTTTACCCATGAGCCAACATGAAGAAGATGTGGAAACATGCAAAAACAAATCCACTGAGTTTATTTTAGCAGGAACGCTTATTCATACACTTTGGAAGCAATGTGAAACCCAGAAAGCAAAACATAAGCCACTGTGTGTAGGGGTGGACATATTCAAATTTTCTACAGTATCATCATCATGGCGGAGCCCATGCACGTATTGGCATCGCGCCAAATCATTGCATCTCTCACGAGATCTGTTTGCTCGCCATACCACTGACTCATTGACTGTTTTAAGAAGTTGAAGTTCACCAAGACGTATGTGTACTTTTGGAGACTTGTTATGACTTATAACTTGTCGTGCAAAGTACATCAAGTCCTGTTTTCCTCTCTGGGTTCCACATTGCTTCCAAAGAGTATGAATAAAAAATGCTAAAATGTACTCAGTGGATTTGTTTCTGCATGTTTCCTCATCTTCTTCATGTTGGCTCATGGGTAAAATGTGATCACTTTTCTTTTTTGCACTTCGGTTGTGTACAAACTTAAGGGTTATATGATACTTTCTATGTACTTCGTGGTATTGCTGGAAACATGCATAAAGTATGCATTCAAGTTGTGTTCTAGTGGATTTTATTTGTGCTGGTGTAATACCATTATTTCATATTATGTTTATGTGCAGTTTGCTGGTGTAATCCCACTACCTTCAAAGCTCTTTTTTTGCTTGGAGGGAACTTAACTCGAGGAAGTTAACCAATACTCTTCTTTTCGATTTGCTGACGATCTCCTAAGAGAGACTACCGGACGTTTGGAATTCGTTTCTTTTTGACGTGATCGTGCAATAGTGAGGACGGAATCGTGCGATAGTGAGAACGGGATCGTGTGATAGTGAGTTCTTTCGGTTTTTAGACACTTTTCTAAGTGATCTTTGAATTATTCATACAAGGAAGCAACATCACGTTCTCGTTGCTTATTGTTAGTGAAAATGAAGTTTGGTGAGAGTGAGGCTTCTACTATGAACCGCATTCAGATATGATTCTGCCTTCCTGTTTTTTTTTTATTTTTGACCTTGGGTTTAAGTGTCTTTTGCAACTTCGAGTCTCAATCTGATAAACATTCCAAATTCAAATTTCGTGACTGGATAACATTCCGAGGAGATAGCGTAATAAATACACCAGTTTATTTGGCCCGCATCAAAACTCTGTTTGAAAACGAACAAAGAATTTGGTCAAAAGCCCAAGCACCATGAATACACCGGAAAACAGCAACATGCACAACCAAATCGTGAACTCTATGTTGCATCTGAATGAGATCGCGAATCAGAAGAGAAGTCACCATGCATATGCGCGATAAAAGGATCAAGTGCGGCTGCGTCGTGATCTGAATGGAGCGCAATATCCTCCCCACCCTAATTGATTACTTGAAACTTTACTTAGACTTCACCTTTCAAAGAACTGTAGACTGTTTTCCTTAGACTGATCTTGTTGCCGCTTGCTTTCCCTAATGTTATTCGTTTGAATCACAGACGGGCAATAATTAAAGACCCATCGGCCGGCGGAGCGCAATACGAATTCCACGCACGATATTGATTTGCCTTCCACTATTCCTTCCCCCAGACTTTCAAGCATTAAAACCGATTGAAACCAAAATTTCGACTAATTCTTGCTACGATGTTCTTCTTTCAGGTAGCGGCTATCAGAAGCTGCTCAAATTGGACAAATGGAACCGTGAGTCCTTCTATGCTTCTTCCATCTGTTTTACCACCGTCTGAACCTCCCTATTTCAGAAACACGTCGCTTCGTCTTCTCTGAAGCACCCGAAACCTCCCGCAGCATTTCTTTCGTGCATCTCAGAATGATCGCAGCTGCTTTGTCCCAGGTATCCTGGATTGGGAAGACTCCTTGGATCTGGAGGACCGACCTCCAATATCCATCTCTTGGGGGCCTCTCTTTCTCCTTCATCAGCTTACAGTAGGAACCCGGTCAAGTTTCGGTTCATTACAGGAGCTTATAAGAGTAGCATTAAACCCTTAGCTATGGAGCTTCATGTAATTTTTTTCCACATTAAACGTCACTTTATTAATTTCTTGCGAGTAATGCAAGATAGAAAGAGAACCATTAAAACATATTGGGCTATTAACAATATTAATTCCAGTCGAGAACACTGTGCTGTTAAGCAGGACAATATTGAGTTATATACGGCAAATTCTACAGATATGTTCACTAACTTGGATCATAAGTTAGTCATTAGTAATATGCAACAATCATTGCAATTATTTTTTAATAATTCTGGTAAACCACTTATAGCTACTAATGGGTATATTATATTTTATACCGACGGCAAGGTAGTTAAAAATAATTTTAGATATTAGAATAGTACTGACCTCATTTTCTTGATAGACTATTTGTTTAACAATTGCTACTGCATTTTTGGAGTTCCTCAAGGAGTTAACTTTAGTCCTTTATTGGCCGATCTCACTCTTTCTGTTATGGAACATAATTACTCAAAAATTAAGAAATATAATAGGACTACATTATTCGTACCATATAGATATATGGATGATTTATTAGTTCTACACAATGAAGGCGAAACTGTTATAGATGAATGTATTAAAGAAGTTTACAAAAGTGCTATAGAGGTAAGAAGACTCACTGCTCTGAAATTTGTAGTAATTACTTGGACATGACTATTGAAATAGATGTGAATAGGGTAAAAACTAGATTATATAACAAAACAGATGATTTTGTTTTCAAGGTTATTAGGTTTCCACATCATGATACTAACATCTTCAAAAATACCAAAGCTTCGGTGATATACACTGAAACTCTCAGAATAGCTCATGCTTGCACAGAAATGCAAACGTTTACTAATAAGATACAAGATATGCTTGCAATTCTTTTATGTAATGAATATCCTAGTGAATTCATATCAGCTAATATTATCAATTGTATATATATAACAGCAAGTTCATTAGTTATAAGTACGGCGTAATAGATGATTTTAAAACGATTAATATATTAGTTAATGGGATTTTAGGTCACTATCCAATTCATGTTGTTTTCTACCTTATTGCTTTCTGTCTCCCCCTTGCTTCGTCATTACACTACTTCATTTACTTCCTTGTTGGAATCAGTCAGCACCTCTATTGTACCATTCCCACTTTAACACACATTCCTAGTTTAAACATAGACTCTATCATAGCGACCGGAGGACAGAGTGGTAGCGCGCCCCAATCAATCAGTTTATAAGTGGATGATACTTAGCCTGAATATCAAACCTAATATATTATGACGTTCCTTCGTAGCTGTTATTATCATTTCACTTTTACTTCTGTTCCATCCTTGGGCGCCTCTTGTCCTTTATTCGATCCTATTCCTCTTACGTGCATAACGATTGTTATCTTCTTCCTGTGGTATATGTTTATTGTGTTTCGTTGCGATCGTTCTTTTCTCCTTTGTGCTGATGCAGTCTTGATTGCCTTTCAGACACTCATTTGCTATATTGGATTTTTTTGTGGAATTTTTATTTTATGGTATGGCTTTGGAAAATTATTACGCACACAGGTACGCTATCTCTTTGCTTTCGAATCCTTTATGGGTTTTTCATTTGTTTTTCATTTATTAGTTCTAGTTTGTGTACTGTTAGATTTCCTTTGTTTCTTTCCTTTTTTTAGTCTTGTTTTTCTCACCCTTAATTTCTTTTTGATTTTTTAACCTCTTTTAACAATTCCTTTGTTTTCACCAACACTTTACTCACTGATGAGCCTCCTGGTGTTGATGAAAACATATGGCTCGTCTGAGTTATGGAGGCGGAACGAGCCAAAAACTTACACTTTAACATCATTTTGTTTTTTACTCAAACACCTATACTCTCTCTTTCCTTATTGTTAGTGAAAATGAAGTTTGGTGAGAGTGAGGCTTCTATTTTATTCTGTTCTTGCATCGTTTCATGACTCCTGCTACATTTCCATTTTATGAACCGCTCTCGAATATGATTCTGCCTTCTTGTTCTTTCTATTTTGACCTTCGGTTTAAGTGTCTTTTGCAATTTCGAGTCTCGATTTGATACTATAGAAAACGTTCTGCTTTTTCTTTTTTTGCGGAAAAGCATTCCAAATTTGTGACTGGATAACATTCCGGGAAGATACCGTAATAAATGCACAAGTTTATTTCGCTCGCACAAATCTCTGTTTGAAAACGAACAAAGAATTTGGTTCAGTTGAAACCTCCTCGTTCTACGACATACTATCAAGTTCCTTACAGTATAGAGACATTCGAACACGGCTTGGCTCGTGCAATGACTGTACACGGCCAACCAATGACAAATAAGTTATCAATAAGTTTTGTATCTGATCCAGTTATCTGACCAGCGAGTTGAGAGGACTTGGTCTGGAGTAAGATTCGACTTGGTTACATCTCTGACTTACAGCTTTCTTCTCCATCTTGCAGTCCTATGAAATTTTGCATAATTTCCGAACTCTCACATGGCTTGTTATCACTATTGCTTTCATTGGTTCATAATAATTTCTTTTTATGGCTCAGAGGTTCTGTTGGCTTCCCTGCATTACGCTTTCCGCTTGCTTCAGTGTCGTCAGAATCGAGGACGCAGGTGCCTTCCTGTTTTTGTGGCTTTTTATCGTTTTTTGGTGCTTATGTAGTTGAGTGCGTGCTCATTGTGGCGTTGCCTCCCTTCACTCGAAATAGCTTATGACAAACTGTTTGTGCACTCAAATGTTTATTTGTACCTAGGCCTCACCAGGAGGAGGTAGGGGCATCCCCCAAACTGAGTCTTAGGTTAAAACTCGGTCCAAAGTTAGCACCGGGCGAGCACAGTGGAGTGGCCTCGCTTAACTATATTGGCACCGTTTTTTGTCCTTCTTTTGTTTTTATGATGTTTTAAGATAGAGGCAGGCATCAGGTATATCACTGTCAGCCTTTATGCTTTTGAGCTTTTGTTACTTTGATAAGTTTCGAGAAAAGAGGCAGGGGGCTGCCGAGCGAAATTTTTTGCTGCTGTGTATGGTTTAGAGCTCAGGGGACTTAGTGGGGCAGGAGCTGAATGCTACCCCGGTCCCGTCTCTGAGACGATGGTGCCCGCGTTCCAAACAAAGCGAGTGGGAATCGAAGTTGAAATAAATAGTTTGGGAAGGTAGAGAAAGGCTTAGACAAGTGTCTTTCCCATGTGCTAGGCGCAGGACGAGATTTCCATGTTTCTGGGATAGAACCGGGGTCGGTAGATCTTAAGATTGACCAGAGCACTCCTTTTCTTGTTGTCATGGTGAACTGATTTTGTGCGCTCCACTTCTTTAATAGTTTTTCTTTCTCTTTTGAAGGTTCACCATTTGAACGCGCCATTTGAATTTATCACTACTTGCTGGAGAGGCTAACTTAGCTACTTTAAGTCCGTTCTTTATAAACGGACTGCGTTTTAGCATCGTTTGTTCGCATTATACATGCAAGAGAGATTTCGAACGAAACACAACCCTACCTCCTCCTATTCGTTATTAAGTGCCCTGTTTTGGCTCTTTCAGATGCGGTTAATATACCATCTTCACTCAAGTATTGGGCTTTCTAGGATGCGGCTAAAATGCCATCCTCGCTCAAGAAGGAAGTAAGAGAAAAATGTCCTATATGTGGAAAACAGTTCACCTTTTTGTCGGCTACTGGAACACTTACGGATCACACATGGTGAACTTGGGAAGCGTGATCTCAAAAGATTTCCGGAAAAAACAGTACCATGCACGTTCAGTCAGTGCTCCTACAGAGGCGTGAGCCAGGAAGCGTTTCGGAAACACATTTCTAGATTCATAGACCAAACAAGGAAGAAGCAAGCGCGGCAGAGAAAGACCCGAACTGGTACTTTCCGATGTGTGAAGAAGCTGTTAAGGATCAGGAAGAATTCAATCGCCATTGTGCCAAGACTCACGGAGGAAATCGCTTCATCACGCTCAAAACAATTCGCGACACTGTCCGATTTCGAGGTATATTTTTGAAACATGAGTGTCCAGCTTCCTTCAGTGAGTGCAAAACAAGGGAGTTCAAGTGCGCAAAAAGTTCATGCTTAAAATGGGGTACATTGTAATTTTTGTGCATTTCCATGTCTACAGTATACATGCAAAGTGGTTCTTATTCCTGGACTTTAAGTTTTGCGTGCGGTATCATCACCTATGCTGCTAGATTGCAGACTTGGAAAGAGGAAACTGAAAAAGGTTGTCTGGTCAAATGGCGAAGACACGCTGTTAATAAAGGGAAATCTCATTCACTGCAGTATTAGGTTTGTCACAGGTAAAATCATTCTCGCGGTTAACGATGCATGAAAATGTTGAAATTTGACAGATTCGGCCGTGTTAGAAGTCGTGCTCAGGGCATACGGCAACCTCATGCATCCAGAAATACCACTCCTCATTGTACATCTTTTCTCAAGGTAAATACGGCCTGTTTACAGTCACTTCGCACAAGAACTGGACATTTAGGTTTGGATCTCTGACACCGGTCCCGTTATCGCTACCTACTGTACAGCCCACATAGGTAATCTTGTCTCGGCATCTTCGCTTCCTCTATCCACTAGCGACAAGCAAACAGTTGGACATTATCTTCAGCTGGGTTGAAGATCCCTGTGATTTTGGGCATCATAAGGAAGCAGTACTGTTGGCCTGACCATATACGCTACTGGATCACGGCTGCCAATGTAAGGCATATTCAGGATTCTCTTCGCCTTCAACCCGGCAGGCTTCACTCGGATGGTCTTGAATTAATCAGAGTTCGGTTCAACATGAACATCGCTGAAGATGGTTTGCGACACCTGCGGATACCTGATGAGACATCTAATGATTTCCGACTAATTATCGTCACCCCGAAACAAGTTGAAATACTTCGTTTATACAGCTCAAAGGGAATATCAATCGACGATACCCACTGCACGACACAATACGATTTAAAGCTTGCTACAATAATGACAGTGGACGACTACAGGCGTGGCATGCCAAGTGCTTTTCTATTTTATGGCTGTATAGATAAAAACGAGTGTGTTCAGCTGTTCGAGGATGTGAAGAAACTATTTAGTGATTTTTCTCTACGATTCTTCCTATCCGATGATACCTTATCTTTCTGAAACGCATATAAAGCGTTTTTTTCAGAAAACTCGACAGTCAAATTGTTATGCGCCTGGCATTGCCTAAGAGCAATTTTTGACAAGCTCAAGTACTGTTTTCCAAAGAAGGGTGACGAAAAAAGGTGCGTGATCGCGGGTTGGATAAAGGTGCTTCTCACTCAAAGCAACAAAGTGGAGTTCAATCGTTCAAAATTGCAGCTATTGACCCTTCTCAACGGATGGACGCAAGAAGGGAATGCTGATTCCAAAAAGTTCTTGGAGTATTTCCGCACTTATTATCTTGCCCGTGAAGGACAGTGGGCCCCTTATATAAAAATTGAGGCCATCGCAAACACAACTATCGTTTCCGAACAATGGCACCGAACATTGAAGTATACACTGCTCAACAGGTCCGCAAACCGTAGGGTGGACGAACTGGTCGAAATTCTCATTAAAGCTGTGCCCATAATAACGAGAGAACATGTTGTGCAGGTATTCTTTTTATTAATAACTTTTTGGTAAAATCACCGAAAGAAAAGCTCAAATTCAATGAGCGCAAATTGATGGGTGGAAAATATCGTGCCAAAGAAAACAGCAGACGGCATCGTGAGGCTTTTGAAAAAGGCGAGGAACTGCAGCTGAGAAGATGGGTGGACACTGAATGGGTGATTCAATCGTTTACCGAGAGCACACGTTCTTACCGAATTGTCGCAGTGCCCTGCCCTTGTGAAAACGTGAGCTTCTCACGATTCAATCATCTCAACTACATTTTGCCATCAAGAACGTGTCTAGGATAAACTTCATCGTCCTCTCTGTCATGTGTGCCCAGCGGGAACAACATGTACGTGTTCTGGCTCAGTCAAATCAGAGATAGCATTCGAACATGTTCACGCATGGGCCCTTTACCACGATGGTAAGAAGTACCTTCCACATGTTTTCCTCTATTAAAGCAGTTTTCTTCAGAGAGCTGCACAGTAAGTGTTACGGCTACCGCTGGTACTGAGTATGTTATTGACGACAACAACAATTATTCTAAGTGAGATGACAGCGACTCAGGTCCTCACACTGCTATTGAAATATCCGACTCAAGCAAATCTGTTCTTGCTAAAATAAATGAGGTACGTGGCAGAGGATATATAAATCTGAACGAGCTCGTAAGTTTCAGTATTGTGACCGAATATGCTTCGCTGCATTATCGTACCAGCGATCGGGAAAGCGGGAGACGTTGGACAACATCGTGAAGAAATTGAATTACATATTGATTGAGGATTGTGTGCTCTTCCATCATCACTTTGAGTTACTGCTCGTGGAGCACTTAGTTTTTTCCATAATTTCAGGTAATGTTGATTTACCTGGTTTGATTCCAAGACGCCACTGTCCGGTGCGCGGAAAGGTCGTTGTTACACCCCAAACGGGCATTAGAAAACTTGCCAGAGTATGTAACTTGTACCGCTTGATGTTTAAATTCTGTTTCTAAGTAACCGTTTCCACAGGGCTGCTCGAAAGGTGCTCAGGACAGGTGTTTCGACTTCCATCCGACTGACATTGATCTCAACGCGATTCAAGTATGGGCGATTTGCGAAGAAATGCAACCTGAACTTGAAGATCCGGAGGACGAAGAAGCTATGCTCGGAGCAGATATTGATTGTTGGGCGTGCGATAAAGCCAAGCCTGGGTACATCGCGACTGTATAGCGGATTCCAAATGTCACATCTGCTCCGGTAACTACCGTCCAGCAGAGGAAGTTTCTGATCTGACATTTGCCCCCAACACAGCGAGCGGTACAGGTATCTGTCTTTATTCCAAATTCTAAAACGTTAATAAATATACGAATGCTTTCAGATAATTAGCGCGGTGCCTTATGATGGTCAACGAGTATGGCCACGTTTGATGTATCTATTTATTCATTGTTCATTTAGACTGGTAAGTCTTCTCCTATGATAACGGTAGTGTTCTTGTGGACGCTTCTTTCAATAACGTGCGAGTGTTCTTGTGGACGCTTCTTTCAATAACGTCAGCTTTCACAGAAACATGATATGCGCATCTTATTGGACCTACCAGGAAAGCGAAAAGGTGAGTGCGCCTGAGCTCACATCTTCATTGTTATATCTTCACTTCTTCTTGACCACAGCCTCGATTTTAGATAAGGAGAATCATGTACCATCAACGTCAAAAAGAATCAGGATCTTCGACGAGTATACGAGAAAGGCTCATCCTTCGAAGAGATTGAAATGTCAGTTTTGAAAGAACTTCTTGTCAGCTGAAGCACGATATCTGTTTACAGGCTCTGAAAAAGCATTGAGAAATGGATTGTCTGAAAGACAAAGTTTTATTTGTATTTTATTCTAGATGTTTCGTTTCTCATAGGCATAGGAATGCATAGGAATGCATAAGAAACTTAGATGTTGTCTTTTCGAACTCTTGAAGCCGGTTTACGATCTGTTTCACGTGTAGGGCAGAGATGGTGTAGTGACAGGTGGCGCGCACACCACTCTCATGGTGCGGGAATCAAATCCCGCATCAACGCCCGCCCAGGCCAACCAAGCCTTTCATCCCTCCGGGGTCGGTAAATTGGTACCATACTCGCCTGGGAGGATAAAAGCACTGACTTGTACATCGGCTGGCCACCGCAAGTCATTGTATAGGTCACATCACATTTGCCAGCCATCACGATTCTGAATGGCACTAGAATGTGCGGCGCATCCCATAGAAGGGATTGATTAACGCAAAAAACTCTATCCTTTTATCCTTCACGTGTAGCCGGCAATGGAAGGTATGACGATGATGTATCATTGATTCCTTCGGAGCCACAGATCGGTTAGGTATGATTTAAATGAGTCTTAGCATTTCACGGGAATATCTTTTTTCATGAAAAGAGTTGCATAACCCCTCCCATTCCACAATTCCGTACTTCAAATTACAGTTTTTAGGTGGCGAACACATCTGCAGAGGCCCCTCATTTCGACAAGAAGGTGATTTCTTTGCGAGAATCACCTTCCCTTCTTCGATTTGATGACGAACAAGCTGTAGCAGTACGGAATAGCTGTTAAAAAAGCTAAACTACTTCAAAATGTTGATATTGCGGTAAGTGCAAGGCCTTTTCTTATTTAAAATGTGCACTCTTCATCGAGAAAACATGACACGGGCTTTCATTTTTGTGCAATTAGTTCGTCTCTCAGCTGTATTTCAGGCCATACATACGTGTGAAAAAATCAAACTATCCTATATAACCTATCACTTCTATATGTCCTCATATAGAAGCGATTTATTCTTGTTTGACAGGATAGTGCATCTTCTGAAAGTATTGGTAAAATGTCCAACTAAATTCAGTTTGAGTATCGATTTGTAGCTATTCTTCAGCATTTAAGGGCGTTGGAAATGATAATCCGTTTTTTTTCTTTCGAACTGGTCAGTTCTTAGCCAGTTTAAAGCCTCATTCCAGGATACTTTCACAATGTTCACCGTCTGGATGCAGCCAGAATATTCCTCAAATGACGATGTTCCTAGTGAAGACAGCCCAACGAAAAAGGTTTGTACCGTATTTTACGGTTTACCTAGTTGTTTGTTCTAGAACCGCGGTGACAAATGCGATTTATAGTACTAGTCTAGTAGTTACAACATCCTAATAGTCTAGTAGTTACAACATAGTTACAACATCCAGTCTAGTAGTTACAACGTGCTATCAAATGCTGCTGAAGTTCAAAAGGGCTACATCGTGTCACCACCAGGCAACATTCCTCTTGCGGAAGCTGGCCCCCTCATTCATGATCTTATCAATCAATGGGGTCAGATTGTTTTATCTTGGGCAATTACGAAAAAGCGGAAATTAGATGTTTCCGGTGATGCTAAAATACTTTTTTTCTGACTGCTTATGTTCACTGCAATATTACGTTGATGTGAGACCTTTTGCGTTCCCGCTAATTGTTGGCAAATTTCGGTGCTTTCACACGGTCGAATCTGATCAATTTCGTCCGGTATTATCTAGCTTTTCAATTTTCTGGGGTTGGTAAAGAGATGTCTGGCTAGCCTGGAGAATTAGTGCATTGGTTTATGCATTGAATGGGAACTGCAGCTTCTTTAAGACGCTCGAAAACTTCTGCAGATCTGCTAAAGGCTTAGTTTCTGCAGTGTATGACTCATTGAGTAGAGTATGATCGGCGAATGTATATATCCGTGCTCTGAGAAATCGTTCGTTTTTCTGTGTGCTCTACTGATTTCTAACTCATCTATGATATTACTGCATATGAAGTAAAACTTATGGGGTCGTTAACGTAGTATGAGTAATGCGCACGGAAAGAAAATCTGCTAATGAGAAAAAAGCTTTCTTCCATTCAACTGGAAATATAACGACATTGCGTCATTTGGGTTTTGTTTAGATATATGAAGCTTCACTGAACATACAACGGCAGAGAAGAAAACTTAAGCTGAATCTGAAAAATTATTCGTGTTTGCTCATAGTGTACACTCTTCTTGTCTGTTCCAAGCTGAAGGAGCTAGTTTTGTAACGCCACTCTTTGTAAGATACCGGGTAGGTTCAGATATCCTGGACGAGAGCTGGTGCTTGGTTCGTTACAGAAAAGGAGTTCGCAAGTCATCCCAAAGTCTTTCAGATGCTATCAAATGCTGCTAAAGTTCAAGATGGCTATTTTGTATCACCAGCTGGCAACATTCCTCTTACGTAGATGGCCCCTCATTCATGATCTTATTAGATGGGATCAGATTGGTTTACCTCGGTCAATTAAGCCGAAAAAGCAAAAATTTGATGTTTCTGGTGATAAGGAAATAAATTTTTCTTGATTTAGTTCTCTGCAATATAACTGCAGTATAACTTCTTGGTACCTTCTACCAGATCGATGGCAAACGGAGGTGCTTACACATGGTGGATTTCGAAATTTCTGGGGTACATAAATAGATGTATGGCTAGTCTGGGAAATAACACATTGGTTCACGCATTGAATGGAAACTGCAGCCTGCTCCAAAGTTCTACTTATTTGCTAGAGGCGCGCGTGGTGGTATTACACCAGTAAACAGCACATAAATAAAATCACTAGACCACAACTTGAATGCATGCTTTATGCTTAAGTTTCCAGCAATACCATGAAGTACATGGAAAATCACATAACCCTTAAATTTTCACATAACCGAAGTGCAAAAAGGAAAGTGATCACAATTTACCCATGAGCCAACATGAAGAAGATGTGGAAACATGCAAAGACAATTCACTGAGTATATTTTAGCAGGGACGCTTATTCATACATTTTGGAAGCAACGTGGAACCCAGAGAGGAAAACAGGAATTGATGTACGCCGCACGACAAGTTATAAGTCATAACAAGTCTCCAATCCCATTGACCAGCCCAAGCATTCAACTCTGTTTAGTAACAAAAGGAAAAGATGACGAAAGAACAGTAGTGTTTCGGTAGAGTGAGTGCTAAAGAATAAGTAATGCGAAGGGTACGAAGAATAGTGCAAGGTGGACCAACGATGTTATCAAGAAGACTTCCCACTCTTTGCGCAAGACAGGAGTTTGACCGAGAATGGACGTGGTGGCATGAAATCCAATTTTTCTTCTTTCGAAATTGAGTAGGAGTCCAGAACCTGAAATAGTACACTTTTGCAAATAATCAAGGACTTTATTGATAAGACGGCCCACAACATCACGGACATGAGCCTTGATAAGGAAACTGATTACCTTGTATCATACTATTTCATCTATGAAGTGATTCGATAAATTCGTAATGTATTCATTCCACCAACAGGCAGGCAGGCCAATACTGACTTGACGAACGGTAATGGCAAGATGAAGACGAGCAACCGCGATCACTCTGAAAGAGCCTTCATTTAATTTTTGGAAGAATTCGGAAAAAATCGAGAATGAGGTCAGCAAAACCATGCTGAAGGGTACCTGCGGCTTCCATACCAAGCACAGTGTCTGAAGGCACAACCGTTTACAAAAGTTCATTAAGTGTGCACGAGAGAGTTAATCTGAAAACAGACAGAAGCTTGCTGAAATAAGATAGCGGAATACACTCACGAAGTACACATACGTCCTGGTGAGCTTGAAAATTCGGAAAAAAAATGAGAATGAGGTCAGCAAAACCGTACTAAAGGATACCTGCGGCTTCCATACCAAGCACAATGTCTGAAGGCACAACCGTTTACAAAAGCTCGTTAGGTGGGCACGAGAGAGTTGATCTGAAAACAGACCAAACTTGCTAAAATAAGATATCGAGGTACACTCACGAAGTACACATACATCCTGGTGAGCTTGAAAATTCGGAAAAAATTGAGAATGAGGTCAGCAAAACCGTACTGAAGGATACCTGCGGCTTCCATACCAAGCACAATGTCTGAAGGCACAACCGTTTACAAAAGCTCGTTAGGTGGGCACGAGAGAGTTGATCTGAAAACAGACCAAACTTGCTAAAATAAGATATCGAGGTACACTCACGAGGTACACATACGTCTTGGTGAACTTCAACTTCTTAAAATAGTCAAGTCACTGGTAAGGCAAGCAAACAGTTCACGTCAGAGCTGCAATGATTTGGCACGATGCCAAGATGTACATGGGCTCCCGCTACGATGATGATACTGTAGAAAATTTGAATATGTCCACCCTACACACCATGGCTTATTAACATGAAGGATGCAACGTGCAGTGATGTCGATCACGAACTCCGTTTGTTAACATTTGATTGCGCGAAACAGATTTGGAACCGTAAAAATGGTTTCTTGGTCACTACCGCTTCTCAACTTGTTCGACTGAAATCTATGGTGTCGCCGTAGTTTGGAAGTGCAGTGACATGTCTTTTATCATTCAGCGGCGATGTAGTGGCCTACCATTTGGATGATGCTAATGGTTCACTTGGTGCAAAAATTCCGTGTCGCTCTCAAAGTACAAAATGGACGGGAATAGTTTAAATTTTTGGTTGTTTTGTTGCATTTATATGTGAGTGAAAGCACTTTTAGCACTATTTACCCAGAGCTTCCCTACTATCTCTTCAAGCGATGCGGTCGGATAGGTGATTTTTGGAAACCTTTCGATTTAGCTGCAATCTGCCCAGATGTATTTTGACTCGTAGAACACGAACATGACATTCGTTTGGCGAGAAACTACTTGACGCCTGCGCCAGGCGCCGGTGCCAAAACTGGGTGAATCACCAAAATCGCTCAAAATTTGTCCTAAGAGGTATTTTGACCCGTAGAACACGATTATTGTGAAGTACGTGTGATATCCTTACTCAGAAAGCCTAACTACTCCTTAAGACAAATTTTGTGCGAGGCGCCAAGCAGTTTTTTGCCAATCGAATGTCATATTTGGGTCATATTTATGAGTCGAAATACCTCTGGAAAGAAGGTTTCAGCTAAATCGGAAAGTCCAAAAAACACTTATTGGACCACGATTGGAGAGGTAGTGGGGTAACTCTGGGTCAATAATGCTCACTTTTCGTATTTTGTTAACGTACATATGGAACAAAAAACACTATGTGACGTTTCCAGTATCTGTGTTCCCTCAAATCCTTATGAAGATCACGTTTATTCTTCTATCAGTATATTACGGAACATTCGCTTTAACTAGAGTGAACAACCACCTACGGGTGTTTACTTAAGCTTGGGGGAAGGGAATCTCCTTTCCCAAGGCTTAGGCTAACAGCTAGGGCTATGACTTCTCTGCGCTCTCACCGTAGCGTTGGAGACGCAGAGCACAGTGCGCTGCCCCCCCCCCCCTAAATCACATGGCACCCAAATAGAGTCGCGTTCGTTGCTGTTTGGTCGTCGAGAACTTCCACTAACAATGGCACTTAGGGTAGCGTTGCCTATTTACCGGCCACTCTTGCTGTATTTACGTCGTTTGGAACCCAGACGTAGTGCTCACTGTAGTCGATTCACGATATGTTTGTTTGTTGTTTTATAACAGTAAGAAACTTTGTTTACTTATCATCTTTATTTTACTGCTCTCCTCATACTGCTTCAGTGATGGAACGCCAGCGACTCCGTACACATCAGTAGAAAGGTATCCGGAAGGTTATCATGTCTGCTTAGGAAAGAGTGATGGATTATCTATTTTGCCAATGGCCAGATATGCTGCTCTGTGCAATCCCATCATGGTTAGTTCAATGACTCAAGAGAATTAACATTGTATCTGTATGAAAGCATTCGTTTAAGGATCACTCTAGTCACATTGTCTTGATTTGCAGCTCTAGAGTGCTTATCAGCTCGAATAGGAACGGGAAGGCGTAGCGAGTGCTCCGCATTCTGTAAGGACAGCATCCAATCCGCTGCATGAGTATGTCGCTTCAAATTGGCTTATATGGGTAGGACATGAAGTTTTATTTTCGATGTGGTGTTAATTTTCAAAACTCAATAGCTTTGTTTTTTCGAAAAACCGTTGAAGCGTTTTTATACTACTACATGACAACATTTTTTGACTACAAATAGCATGTTGTATGAGAGCTCTTTTGTGCTGCATTACTAATGCTATTTGTTATGTGCTTAGTGCAAGGGCAAGTTTCGCGATCAGCGTGTTGTTCTGCTCATGTACGCAATGTTGTTAACCACGGAGTTGCGTGCGAATGCGTGCGGTCCGCGAGTCTAGCTAGGGAAAGGAGCTCCGACGAAGGTGAAAACTTTACCTCTCCCCGACTTCAATTGACCTGATTTTTGATTCTTCGTTTGATGTTCTATGGTTTGTTATGTTTCTTATCTATCATTTCAACGCATTACTCCCTTTGCAGCTGGCTCTTTTGAGGATGGTCCGTCCCCGAATCATACGAACGATGGCGCAAGCGTGCACAGGGTAATGAGATCGATTATCCCTGCCTATGGTGCGCCGCGAACGTCACTCTGTTTGTAATTTTTCTCGCTCCGTTGCTGAGTTGCCCTTGCACTGCGCTTCTTGCTACTATACAACATACTTTTTCAGGTTTATTTACTATGAAAGGCGGGAAACAGAAGGACACACAATCGTCGAGGTGGCGATGATAGCACTGTGATCGGAAAAACTTTTTCCCAGGGGCGGGTAGAAAGAAAAGAAAAGAAAGGAAAATAATTTGTTTTTTGTAAGTATAATCGGATGATCGGGAAGAAGTATCATCGGACCCCTAGGCTAGTGGGAGAGAAAGAGAAGGATGGCGGGCTGTTCGTTTTCTGTTTGTATTTTTGTGATATTTGTAATGTTATATTATTTGCCACTATTACGTGTTATTTATAATTATTTGCCACTATTTGGTGTTATCTGTGTGAGTCGTATGGAAGCCCCCTTTTTTGGGGAAGTCGTATTTTTTTGAAAAATTTCCTCGATCGCGCGCTTGGCCGTGTATTCGACTCCCCTCTAGACACCAGCTTCTGCCAACGATTTAGGACAATCAATAATTGCAAGTTTCCAGCACGGCCGGCTACCCACATCATCCAAGTGCTTGCCGTGTCAGATGAATGGAATGATTGTTGACGCAGCGATGCAAGAATGACCACCATACCTCACATATCAGAGCTAACCGGAGAAGATGAACTTTGGACGAAGTTCTGAGAGCTCGACAGAGCGGGTTTGGAGAAAAATCAGGGGATCCGAAAAAGGATTCAGCAGGTTTCAGACCAACAAGTATGGGATCGCACTAAAAAAGAGGCGGTAGGTACCACGTACGTTCGCCTCGTAGGAGTTCTGTCTACTTCTACCCGACAACCGGCGATCACGTATCGGTGCTTGATCAGTAAGTGGCTTCCACTTTGTGAAGACAGTTCCTGTAAGGATAGGCGGAAGAAGGGAGCATTGGACCAATCAATGAGATGTTCCGTGATCAATTGGGACAAGATATCATTGAAGTATTGAGTGAAAAGGGAGGAAAAGAATTCCAGGTAGTCGAGTTCATTACATTACCCATCAGATAGTTCTCACTACTCGTAAGAGCACAACAAAAGTAGGGATTGTATTCGACGCTTCAGCACTCTACAGAAACCCTTACTCGTTGAGCCGCACTTTATATATAGAGCCGGTAATACTTCCGAGTTTACGAGGTCTTTTCCTTCATTTCAGGTTTGGACGGACTGCCATGATAACAGATGTAGAGAAAGTATTCCCACAGATCCACTTCTCAGAAAATGATAGAAACACAAAAAGTTCTCTCTGGAATCCTCTGTTTCCAATGGAATCACAAAAACCTTCTATGAGGACAACATCCGAGTTTATCGATTCACCTTCGGCATTCTCACATCCCCCTTCCTCCCAGCAGCCACAGCATGCTTCCATGTTGACCGCTCCCAAGGGAACGCAATTCTACTGAAAGGAATCAAAAAGCACCTCTATGTATACAATATTGTAATATTGTAATATTTCATCCGATTTTCATCAGGTGTGCAAGATGAAACACGCAAAGATTGCAAGTGAGCCACAAAAGTCGAAGGCAACAACCCTGTACATGCATGGAAACAAATCTTGCTACAACCTGCACACTCATAGAAAACCGAGAGTAATCTTCATCTCCTAGCTTTGTATCAATTAGAAATTTTTTGAAACATTAACGCAGCATACCTACAAAGTATATTAACTACCATAAATTTCATGAAAACGATGGAAAAGGGTTGGGAGAAAAGGGCAAGAATATGGAGTTTGCGAAGGAAATTGCAGAAAAGCGAACGGATACTCTCCCTTTTTAGCAACTGTTTCAGCAAGTTTTAGTACACATATAGAGGAAACGAAGACCCTTACCCTACCACTATGGTTTCAGGAGGGCAGAATATATCGGAGGGCAGAATATATCAACATAGCATTTAAGCTGAGGGCAACCTTACCAAAAAGTTATGCCAAATTGTTTCAAACAAATAGCGGAGAAACACCAAACAGGAATCCGGCGATTCACATTTCAACAGGCTACCGATTGTGTAAGGCTCCATTCTGAAACGTCTTCAACCTACTGGTACATAACCCAAAAAGCTGGTTTCGTATTCGACAATAATAACCTCCTTAGCGAGGAGAGGAAATCCTCGCTGATCATACTACATACTACAGTGATCAGTCGAAATCCATCCATTCCCTTTTCACAACATTGTCGTGGATCGCGCACAGTTGTGCGTGTAAGACAACTGTTAAATAGGAACGCTTTTATCAATTGATTAGTCAGCATCAGTCTTTTCCACATCATAACTTCACCTTGCTATTCATATACGTAGGGCACTATTTATATTTCGGGAATAGGCAATACTGTGATCATGGGAGTAAATCTGATGGTTCCATCGTAAATGTCGCCTTTTCTAACTATATACCCCATCATTCAATTTGCCGCACGACGCTATTCGTTTATTTTATATACATCTGAAAATTTTGTCGACACGAGCCTTTTTTGGTGCGTTTGTCAAATTGTGTGGGTTCCAACGGGAAAATAGTTTTTGCAAATCCATGTGTTCATGTGAAATTACATGTTTGTTGGTGGAAATAATGTTTAGGGATGCCTCAATCTTAGGATGGGTGACATGGCGATCTTGCTTAATCATATTGCACACAGCATCGATGTTTTCGGAAACAACTGCTAATTTCGGACATCCTTCACGAATGTCGTCGGACCGCGGACTACGACCACGTTGAATTCCCCAAATCAACGATACACTGTGGTCTTTGATGGAGCTTCATTGCTAAATTTTTAAAAAAACTTTTTAAATTTCATTTTCATTTCCTGAAAAAAAGAAGTTTCTCAGATGAATATAAAGTAAACAAATAGCGCCGTGCGGCAAATCGAATGGTGGGGTATAAAGTTAAAAAAAAGGCGAACTTTACGATGGAACCATCAGATTTACTCCCATGATCACAGTAATGCCTATTCCCGAAATATAAATAGCGCCCCTCGCAGAACTGTGCAAAAGTCTAGCTCGTTTCTAATGAATAGTAATAATAATCGACTGTTGTATCGCTTTATAGCAGAACGGTGGGTTTCCACGGATTAACGCGAAATTATTATGAAAATCACATTGCTGATGAGGATTATTGACCTTAGCAGACTCCCCAAGCGAGGCATGATGAGCAAAAAGAAAGCAATAATTAGAATGTGAGAAGCTCAGGGTGTAGGGGGTATCGTAGAAGGATGAATTATGGGAGCCTTTTCCAACTATATGATTATTCCAGATGACGAAGGGTGATAGGGAAGAGCTGGAAATACCAAGAGGGCCGGTAAAGGAAGCGCAAATTAGGAAAGTCGAAGATCGGGGGAGATAAAGGACGGCCGGGTGTTCATCCTGAAAGAGCTGCCGCTGGTTTACCCCACCTATTGCGCCACGTTTCCATACCGATCTATGTGATAGGTACTCTGTGTCTACTGTAGACTAACTGCACTGATGCTGTACAATTCACGCTTAATGAGTCTATAAATTACCCCAGAAACCTCGCATTTACCAAAGCACAGCATCGATTCCGAGCATGAGCCTTGCAAGTGATGCGATTCACACCAAATTCTTACGCATTTCAGATTTTGAGCAGACTTTTTCAGTGATGGGAAGTGGTAGATATTAGATTGTAAGGAAAGTTTTGCTCGGTTTTTGCAATTTCAACTTCGAAGGATCATAACTCGGCTCAGAGTGCATCTTTTCTTACAGATTGAGCACCATTCGATTCGCTACACTCTTGGCAACATTACACATACCTACATATCGCAACTTGATGAAGGGCTGATAATTTATATCGCGCGAAATGAAATAAAGTCGACTCCAAATCGCCACTCTTTCTAAACACACGGCTACTGAAGGAGCTGTCCAGATGTTTGAAAAAGTGGAGCGTAGTTAGCGCTAGATCTGGTGAATATGATGGACGAGTGAGGGCTTCAGCCTGCAACTGCTTCAATTACTGGAAGAGGATTTGTGAAACATGCGCTTGCGCATACCTGCCGTGAGGGTCCCGCGGCACCCATTTTTTTGGATTTTTCCAAATGAAGGCTACTTGAGGTGGTCAACTAAGTTTGCTTGTTGGGGGCCAATACTTGTGGATATCCCTTGCAAGTACGGACGCTCATCGCCTTCTGCCGTTTTAGTTAGAGCGATTTGATCAATTGAAAATCCAAGCAGCTCGTTCTCATTTCTACTTCTGAAACCAGGGACAAAGTGTTCCATCCAATGCTTCATCCCCTCCTCTTGCAGCAATCACATTTGTGGTCACCTTCGCCAGGACTCGGCTAAACAGGAACTCGTGTAGTGAAGTCATCTTAAAAGTGCCATTTTCGCAGTACTTTAAAATTTCCCTAATAATCCAAAAACCTTGTGGCATTCCAAATAAAACATATATTTCGAAAAAGCGACTTTTTGTCCATAAAACGAGCACAATATACTAGCTGGTTCATGTTGACGCGCTCCGATATTTGAATTTGTCTTGTGAACGCAAAAAGCGGCCAGAACTTTCCCTACAACCTAATAGTTGCGCAGAAAACAGCTGCTGACGTCGCGCCTGTTTGAAGACATATAATGGTGGGACAAAAAAGTGCGGATGGATTAATGAATGCAATGCTGATCCCAGGACTGAGATTGGTAGAGGTTTTCAGCATCTCCTTAACTCACTCGCCATTTGCAGAAAGGCGGAAATGGTGAAAGAGAAAGATGAAAAAATGCTAGTGTGGCGGCAACCGAAAACGCAAAACAAGTACATTCAACGAGGTCAGTTTATTTTAAAGAGAGGATTAAAGCTCTGGGAGCCACATGGTTGGATACAGTGACTGCAGTACATGAAAATTTTGATCCAGGCACAGGGAGGAGATGACAACCGGTACATCTTATTTGTCTTCTTTTGACTCTGGGAACTGCGTGAAAGCTGGAGTATATTCGTTCGTGCAGATCATAGTCTGATCATTCGGTAGTGACATGACGATGAACTCCAAGTGTCGCAATCCAAACAGATGAGTCAGCGAGAAAATCACTAGCGACGCCACACAGATGTATTCCATTAAAGCATGTCGTAGTGGTACTGAAATTACATTCTGATTGCGAATCTAAATACTAAATCAGTCAGAACTCAGCAGAAAATCATAGTGGAGTGTATCATAATCTCATTTTATGAAGCGAGATAGATGCTCCCTCCGTTTTGGACCTGTGTTGGGAGATCGAAAACGACTGCAGTGAGAGCACCTCCAAGTGTCAAGGTGAATGACCGCTTCTACGACCTACCTCCACAGGGACAGGTGCCACCCCCTTTCCAACTTCTGCTCGCATATCCCACCCAGTGCAGAGCAAAACTTTTCAGAGGCACGCACATAAAGCACAAAGGCAACTTAGACACACACTTTCTTCTCAAGATCAGTTAACTGTCCTTGAGACTTCTTTCAATAAGGCAACAGAAAAAAATCGGAGAATTTGTTTAAAATTGATATACACAGACTACAACTATAAGATCACTTCTACACCAAACTATTCCGGGTCATCTGGCTTCTGCAGTCACGACCTCGTCCTTGACCCTATGACAATATAGAACCAAGTCGTGGGGAATTCAGGAAGTCCTTTGCAGCGCCAAGATCGAATGGAAAACAAGTCACCACAAAATCGTTGCTCTGATTTTTGGCATTACTACCACAAGCAACCACACTAGCTCGATTTTTGACGGAGTGGAAGAGGTGATTTCGAGTAACATATCGATCTGGCTATAAACTTTGACTCAAGAGTAACTGGACTCGTAGAAAACGAACACGATACTCACTTAATAGAAAAGCGCTCGGCACCCCACCAAGTGGGATAAATCTTCACATTTTTGCAGCGCGGGCGCCAGGCGGTTTCATGTAAAAGTAATCCCTTTTCAGTAAGTCCTCTGTGAACAAGTTGGGGGTAGCATAGGTGGTCCACGCCTTCTTGGCGCCGACGTCTGTGGTATGAGCGTCAGGCTGTTTCGCGCCAAGTGTGTCATATTCATGCTCCATGGGTAGAAATACACACGGATGAAAGTTTCTAGTCAAATCAGAAGTTCACCGAAAACCATTTCATTAATGAAGAATAATGGGCTTGATTTGGGACTAGTGAAATTTGAGTCGAGGAAAGTTCCGTTGCACTTCCACAATGGGTCCATGATGTCGTCCTCAAAGCTGTTGCTTCTTTAGGATCCTTTATGAGGCCATTGTTCATTGTGGAGATCGACGATTGATAGATCGATGGATTTACTTTGGAGAATTGGTTTTTCTCAGAGGCAATAAAAGAAGAACTAGAAATGCGGATGATAGAATTGCAGAGCATTTCGGACAGAATGCAAAAAAGGAAACGAACTGGTGACCTCATACTCTTGAGTCCGAACAGGGATCCACCTGGCTATTAAGGCACATATGCGACACGTTTGACTATCATATCTGTGGCAAATTGCTCCTCTTGAAGCAGTATCTCCGCTTCTATGTAGAAACGCACAGCAGATATGGATGCAGATGGATAAGTGGCATTCCACGCTCTATCAGTGCTATGAACCTCATTTCGCAGGACGCTTCGACCTACCATTCATCCCCTATTAGTATGTTCTAGGTTGCCCTTGTCGAGATATGTGTCATGGTCTGCTGGCGTATAGGTAACGACTCGAAGGCTGCTTCATTCTCACTGAAGGACTTTTTTAAGTCATGGGAATGCTCATGACAGAAGTTTGAGAACAAGTGGAGTGGAACTGGGACCAGAGATCCTGGCATCTCGCAGCCTGCGACTGTATGGCAATATCACGGCTTAAAATCACTGTTCACAGCATGGTCACCAATAGCTACAGAAAATCGAAGTGTTAAGAATTTCCAACATGAAATGGTCGGATACACAAACCACTAGGCACTCAGAAGCCTCGTAGGCTGAGTGTTTGCCACTAGGTAGATCATTTCACGTTCTTGCAGTTCCGATGTTCTACTCCTTGAAAACTTTTTGCTCCTCGCCAGGGTTGCGTATACCATATTGAAGCCCATTGCTCACTCTATGCTACCGTTGTAGCTCTTTGGTCTTCTTGAATTTTGAATTATTCTCCAGTCTCTGAAACACTATGGACAAAGGGTAGGTTCGCATCCCTTTCGTCGTACCTAATTCCCTCGACCCTTAAGAACTCGTTTCCTAGTGTTCGAAGACATTTCGTAATACGAAATTGAAACAAGCCATAGCCATAGACGACGATCTACACGGTGATTGGACAAAGTGAGGCTCGTAGCGATCAGCCTCGTCAGCTCTGTAGCGGTAGGGTGGTTTGCTTCTAGTCTAATCCACCATACATAAATACCGGCAGCGAAACAATTAAGTTTGCCAAGTGATGAGATGCCTCTCGAACTTAAATTTATGGGCCCAGTATTAATTAATGAGAAATGAGCTATTTCTCTTCACGATAATGCATGGCTCTATGTCGCACAAACAAACTCGAAGAAGTTGAATGAGCTGGGGTGCAAAACTCTGCCGAGTCCACCATACTTATCCGACTTGGCTTCTATCAATAACCATTTGTTCAAGCAACTGTTGCAACTATGTAGGCAGCTTTCTGCGGGAGGAACGCTCCGAGATCCTACAGTATGCTAAAGCAACCCTCAACGAGTTCATCACCTCTACATCTCCAAAATTAAGGGCAACCGAAACAAGCAAGCCTGCATCTTGTTGGAAGAAATCTATGAATTTATGATTCCCATTTTGATTGGTAGATTTTTGTACAAGCTGAGTTATGCGCATTTGAAGTTCGAGGTCGAAAACTGCAGGTACTTTCAAGGCGTTTTACTACTTGGGCATGGAAGTAGGCTTACTGTCACAAATTCTATTCGAACGACATTCATACAAGATATCTAAGTCAAATGTAATTGCACACAAGGAAGGCTCAATACTTCACGCGACAAAATTGCTAGCAAGTAGTAATTTGATTTACTTCCAACTTTGCTTGGACTGATTGTAAGAATCAAATGTAGAAGCTCACCGTAAGTGTGGCACGGTCGCTTGCCGAGATAGTCGAGAAAGCTTGAGTGGACAGTTGATGCACAGACTCCAAAGGCGATCAAACATGAGACTTTAATGTTAAAAAGCAGCGTGGAAAACTGGAACGGGTGCATAAAAAACGAGAGTTTTTGAGAAAGAAGACATCTCACTTTTCTCTTCTGGTCGATCACGTCCAGGGTAAGATGCATGACGCCACCAAGCAAGAACAAGCAGGTGAGCACTGGGAAGTTGTAGTACATGGTCCACTTCACTAAAATTTCATCATTCCTCAAGAAAGCGTACTGAAGGAGAGTTTTCTGTTCACACGAATTTATAGATCTCGGTTGGTTGCTTGCTTAAGATCCTGTGCTCCAGCAGTGCAAAAATGCAGGATCCATTGCCAGCGTTAACATTTTCCAAATCTCACTGTCAGCAAAAAACACAATTGTGCAGTAGTGGCCTTTCAAAATTCGGATGATCTAGCCCCGTCTGCACTGACAACCGTAGTAGGTTGGCAGTATACACGACTTTTACATATGAAGGACTATTTACCGCTCGGTAGGTAAAGACCTGGATAAAGTAATCTTTCCCTGATGAAGATGACCACTATAGACGATCATCTTTGCCCGATCGCGATGTTTTTTCTGACTTGTAGCGCAGTCAGGTAGCAGTGTGCTAATTTTGCGCGTGTGATAAGAGCGCTTGAGCTAAGATTCATTACGATCTAAAAGAAGTGGTAATGCCACAATGTTATCCGCAGCGATTCCTCTTATTTTGGCATTGAACAGCTGGACCGAGGACTCTTCTTTTCAATTCTGTCGCTGCCGAACTTCAAATGGACCAGTCGCACCGTATGTATTTGATAAGAAGGGTCACATGTCGCGGAGGATGTCAGAATACTCATAATCACTTCATCCTCATGCCTTCGGCACTTTGCCACTCAATTTCCATGTCCATGTAACGCTACAATAGAGACCTACGAATGTAACTAAGGAAATTTGCGGCTTTTACAGACATACGACTATTTGTGTAATTTCCCGTTTACCATAGCATTGATTACTATCACGAAGCAGAGAAGATCGTTAATGCTCCAAGAATTCATGTGAATGTGAAAAGTAAAAATTAGGCTCCTAAAGGAATTTTATCACAGAATCTCAATTCCTTCAGTTGCCCACATATTTATGTTACATTTCCTTACTAACTAGTTATTTACTTCCTTACTTTTTCCTTTCCTATTTCCTTACTACTACAAGGGTCAGCAACTTCCGGAATTTCGGCGTCGGCAGATGGGAATAAGCTTCATATATCGCCGATGAGTGAGGAGAGTTGCTGTGTATAAGTGCATGAAGACGTGTATGTATTTGATAGTGTGCACATCTGCCACTTCTCATTTCTTGCTGGGCACGGTGTCCTCAATAGAACGCAAAAGTACAGTAGTGCAGCGGGTTTAGACAGCTGTAACCAAAATCCTCGTACACAATCTGAACTCAGGACTGGAAGGCAACAATTTAAGTGGGTTCACAAAGGTTAAACCGATCTACTCAACCGATCAAATCAATGAAGCAGTTATCTGCCTCAAACGTGAACTTGCCGTAAGAACGAACGCGACTTATCCTGCTCTTGATGAATGGTGGTCATGAAGGCCAGCACTGCTGAGGAAAAGAGCTCAGTGAAGGGGAGTAGCCAGCACAATACTTGCATACGAGCTCCTCCTCCAGCAAAGAAGAACGTAGCAAGAGACCGCGCTAGACAGACGACAAACTGAAAACAAACAATACTTATAGGTCAACAAGGGCAACAACCCCTTACTTGTGAAAGTACAAGTATTATATGTCATTACAGGCATTGTAGCTAGCGCTACTGTAGTATTTAGAGGTTTACTAGTTATTTCTATAGTTAATCTTTAAATCGATTTGATTGCTGTGACTAATTTTGTGCTTTACAGAAAACGCCTATGCTTCGTAGTCACCAGCATTACGAGGAGCTAGGCAACGCGAACTGTACACTTCTCATGTGCCAGCTGCAGAGTGCCTACAAAAAGGACCTTGGCCGAAGTCAAGGCTCTCCAGCTCAGCTTCGCTTCGACTCCTTCTCATTCGGCTGATCAAGAAAGGATCTGGCGGCTCTCTAAGATGCAAGATTTGTGATATTAGTGTGCGTCAGATTCAGTATATTTCCTAGTAAATGGCTGCATTACTTGCTTTAGCTTCTTTAAGAGGAAAACCGCATGGCACAAGTTAGGGCGAGCAACGGTATCTGCAAGTGATACAAGCATCGTGCACGAAAACAAAGAGTCATCTTAGTCAAATTCCATACTAAAAAAACCAACAGTCCATCACAGGAAATATTAGGTTGTCCGAAAAGTCAAGAGAAAAATGTCGAGTGCAGTGATTCGTCAGTAACTTTCTTACAAATCAATATCATTTACCATAATATTCGCCATTGTGTTCCTTCACATATTGCCATCTTTGCGGTAGAGATCTGATTCCACTAGCAAAGAACTGTGGAGACTTCGACTTCAAGAAGTTGTTGACAGCTATTTCGACGTCATCCCGATTGGTGAGTTTCTTTCCAGCAAACGAGGATTGAAGAGAACGGAATCTGTGGAAGTCTGTTGGGGCAGATCTGGTGGGTACGGTGGATGGGGTACAAATTCGACCTCCAGCTCTTTCAGCTTATTCTGAGTCCTTTTCGACGTGTGTGGCCTGGCGTTATCCATGAGGAGTAAGATTTTGCCTCTCCCACGACGGCGGCTTCGCAGAATTTCAGCTGCTTTTTCCAGCTGAATACAGAATCTTTCAGAGTCGACCATGGACCCAGTAGGAACCAGTTCCCAAAACACCGGGCCGTTAATATCCCACCAGAATGAGAGCAACTCCTTCTTGTCATGATCGGGGTGTTTCGGCTGCGGTTTCGGCAGTTCGTCGAAGTTGACGGCGCACCGTGTTATCGTAGACATAATATTTCTCATCCATGGTAACGATGGAGTCGATCGAGGAAAGCGTGACGGCTGAGCAGAGAAGTGCACACTTCAACACGCTTCTTCTTGTCGCGAGAGCTGAGAGCGTGCGGTGCCCATGTGGCGTATATGTACGGGTCTTCAAACACTAAATTCCAGAGTTTTGTCATCTCACGACTTTGACGTCCAAAGATACTCACTGTTGAATCTCACCACTGCATTTGTTTTATTACTTTCCGGACAACCTAATATACTCGATCATAACCAATGACTTTCTCCAACTTCTTCCCGAAGCACTAATGCTCAGATAATTCATGTGAATGTGAAACAAAGAAATCAGGCTCCTGGAGGAATTTTCCACGGAATCTCAATTTCTCCTGTTACCCATATATTCATGTTAAATCTCCTTACTAAGGGTCGCATGCGAAGTTTCATGCGCATGTACAAGAATTCAGGTGAGATACAGCTCCCCAGGGGCCGAGTTGGTATGGAGTGGGTGGAAGAGGACGCAGAGCGAGAGGCAACTTTCTGCTGTTCCAACAACATGCTCCTCTTCCAGTTTCCCAATTTCTTTTGAGAAATAATGTATTTTTTTGGCTCATTTGGTGTTTCTATTCAAGTACTGCATCTAAGGGAATTATTTTGGCAGAAATCAGAATCATGGAATTCCCGTGGATGATTCCTTCGTGGTGAAACTATTTCGATGTCTTGGGAACTTTCCTAGGAAACCCGCCCCATATAGCTCCCATGGTGGATTGCGTTCCCCTAGCTATTTGATGGTGACATACAGCAGTGAGCCTTCGATTATATTTTAGGTTACGCAGACGTTTTACAACGACCTTTATGAACCATCTCTTCTCCACCCCTTCCATTAGCTATCTTTCAGCATGCATCCTCACACCGTAGATGTTGGAAACCACCCATATGGATTTTGAAAGAGTTGCAGCTTCTCGCATCGCATTGCCAACAGACCGATCACGGCTGTAAAACAGGAAGATGCGAAACGCATGCATACTGTGCTTCACAATAATACAGCCACCTATAAATTGCTCAAAAACCGTGTTTACAGAGTGATTCAGAAAGACACTCCAAATGGAAAGTGTAGCCAGCGCTGAGCTGCATTCGCGCATTAGTACCGAATTCCAGCTAAAAACACACAAAATTTTTTCCCTTCACTTGCTTTGAAGTGTCGCGCTTACTATTCTGCATTATGGTGCCGCCACTGAACAGATTGAAGCATTCAACAACCGAGAAACAACAAAAAAGAGAAACCATTGATTTTCTAAGCGTATGATCCCCCATTGCTTAAGATAGCCAAAAGTTATGATTATGTTGACCTATATGAATTTCCACGAAGATAATACCGCGACTCGACAGTAGTATGTATAGAATTAGTCTAGAGCTTTCACAGGGCTGGTGGTACATTCTTCAAATGTTCCATTTCGATTCTGTCGGAACTCTTATGCCCTTATGTCAGGTTTTCGCAAGACGATGAGCGGCATGCGACGCAGTGTGTGCGAGCTATGCACGTCGCGATAGTTGAGTCTTAGAACGATTGCGCTGTAATGCTAGGGGCGCGATACGCAGCTGACTTGTAATCGCTTCAGGACCCAACAACATGGCCCCTTCAGCACTCCTGTGGGGCTGGGTGGTGTGCTGTTGTTCACCGGCGAAATGACATGTAGAACTTCAAAGAAAATAACCGAAGAAAAGAGATATGCATCCTGCTTTAGATTGCTTATAGGCAGGTGGGCATGGCTGTCAAAGAGATCAAAATAGGAATCTCAGATGACGCTCTGCATGACATTCAGCAGTCGGTGACTGTACCATCAGGACGTTGGAACGAAACACTTTGGTCCCACAAATGGCGAAACTTTTGGGGCATTACGATGTCTTTCTAGTCTCTGATGCTCTCGCCAACAGTGCTGCTCTTTCCTCCATGAGACCTTCCTTTATCGCGTCTCTGCATTGTTGCGCAAGACATGACGTCAGCTGCTGATCACCTGGGGCTCGCACGTGTGACTACATGCTGGATAATCAGCTGTAGTTTTCGAAGAGAGAGCCTCTCGTTGACCTTCGAATTCTCTACCCTCTTGATAGTGGGTAGTCTAAAAAGTCTTTTCGTATTTCTAAATACCGCTTTTTCCCTCCAAACTGCTTTCCAGCAATCTCTTCTGTACATACACATGTAGTACAAGTCCACACGCATCTACAAGTATCATTGTCTTCCATCTCCCGGATAACCTTTTTCGGCAACATGAACATATCAAAGGTCATTCTCATTTTCAATACAAAATTTTTCTTTGAATGGCGTTGGACAGGGAAAGGAAAAGGGATAATCCGATGGAGCAAGATCAGGGCTATAAGGTGGATTGGGCAGCAATTTTTATCCAAGTTCGAGAATTTTGTAGCGAGGCAGTTTTTTGGCAAGTCTTCCCACTATTGAAAAAGTGACTCGCCAAAAAATTCTCGCGCTTGGATAAAAATTGCTGCCCCATCCATCTTATAGCCCTGACCTTGCTCCACCGGATTATCACCTTTTTCTTTCCCTGTCCAACGCCATTCAAAGAAAAATTTTTGTATTGAAAATGAGGTTGACCTTTGATATGTTTATTTTGCCGAAAAAGGTTATCCGGGAGATGGAAGACAATAACACCTATAGATGCGTGTGGACTTGTACTACATGTGTATGTACAGGAGAGATTCCTGGAAAGCAGTTTGGAGGGAAAAAGCGGTATTTAAAAGTACGAAAAGATTTTTTAGACTACCCAATATTATCGTGATAAAAGTCAACAAGACTATTGTGTTAATTGTCGATGTTTGCGATAGCGGAATTCTCCCATAAACCGGCGAGAAGCTGAGTGGTCTCAGTTTATGATTGTTGGCCTCACGTCTTGGATTTCGCGGCTCTCCCTCCGAAGATCGATCAGGAATTTTTGGTGGAATGTCTGATCCCATAGAGCAGAATACAGAACCTCGGAAAAACAGCGACGTCGGTAAGAAACAACTTTCGACTGAAGGAGATGTGATCGATCTCGTTATCTTCACCGAGTGACTCCCAAGTCCATCGCATATGAGGGGACCGCCCAAATCCATCTTATATGGGTTCAATCTGAAATTGCGAGTTACAGTTGATCCATCCATGGTAACTCGCAGTTTCGGAGAGGACTCAAATGATTTGGCATGACCTTTCATCCTACTCATTTCATCATGTCCCATGAGTTCCGATGTGAATATCGCTCTTCGTTCTTCTGAGGCCGATCTTAGGGATGGATACTTCGACGATTCTTGGACGATTACTTCGAGTGGGATGAATTTTGATGTCTCACTCATTTTCGAGAAAACAAACCTCCCCGATTGCGTCTTATCGTGATCATGAATTGAAGTTGAGTGTCCCACGCTGGCTGGAAAGTTTGCGCCAAGTTCACACTTTTTGCCACCGACACTGGTTTTCCATTTACATACAAGAGAGCGCTTATATGATCATTGCCCCGACTGCTGATATGAGTTGAAGCTCTGCACAGCCACTCCCTCCAGCTTTGTGGTAGTAACAGGGTGATGGCTGAAACGCTTTTATAGACTTCACAAACTCCTTAACCGCTACTTCTACACATCCCGAATCAGGCCAGAGACACACCATGCAACATTTGTCCTTTCTGCTATAAAAAGTGGCAATGCCCTCTGAGCCCATTCGCCGCTCACTATTCATTTTTGCTCTCGAGTCTCTTTTTGAGAGCTCAGTTCTACCAACCTGATACTTTAATTCTTTTTTCTGCTTCAAAATTACGGCTGTTTCTCAATAAATGACGAGGCACTACTTTTTTTCAAGACGTTCCATGGTCTTCCCACTTAGGTGAGGCGCGAAAATCGCGGCGTCATTGTCCGCATGGCATGCCTTGCGCGAGGCATCTCATTCACAGAAGATAGATACTACGCATATTTCCCTCGAGGCGTGGCTGTACCGTTCTTTTAGCTCATTTAAATTAACCAGTACCTTGATGTTGAAGCTCAGAAGCACGGAGGCTCTGATCCATGCTTGTGTCCCTATTTTCATCTCCATGACTCTTGGCAGCGATGGTAACCATCCTTGGGGACGGCGAGTCAGCTAAAACCTTGCAGAGCGGTTCCTATTCCATGAGTAGAGTTGTTGATATACCTGACAATAGTTGTTGAAACTGCTGCCGAAATGATATCGGAGCCTTCGTTTTGTATGGAGGAAGTGGAACACGTTTTCCCTCCCTTTTGCAATAATGGCTTCCTCCATGTACATTGTGGAATTGGTGAATATGGCTCGCGACTGCAGTGACTGTACCCTGAAAATTGGCAGAAGTTCAACGACAGTTATTCGTTTGATATCCTTATCGTGTCAAATAAGTAAGAAGAGTCATTGATATTTCCTTGTTCTGCTATTAGAGTGGGCAGGGTGATATGAATGCGTACGGCACATTAAAGGCCAAGTTCACGATAATATGAGTATCTTGGTTCCATCCTCGAGTAGATAGCACCTTCCACGACTGCTAAACGTGTGCAATCACTGCTGCGCAAGCGTGTGCTTAACGCGTGGAGAACTCCTCAATGAGATGGCCGCCACCGTCTCAAGGTATCCCACACCCATCTTTGATTTAGCGAGCGGGGCAGCGGTATCACATACGTGGATAAAAAGCATGATATCGATTGCGATAAGATAGGATATAGGTAATTCTCACAGTAAAACCAACCTTATCGGATGGTATTATCACGTGGAAATTTGTCCGAATGCTTGTGCCTAGGCTGCAAGCTCGTCCATGCCAGATGTCAGGAACATCTTGTTTTCAGGGTTTCTTGAAAGTTTTCTTTGGTTCTCTCTCAACTCATTTGTTCTTCAGAACTCGCAGAGTAGAGGGAGCTCGATGACGTACGAAAATTATTGTGAATTGCGCCTTCGAAAGCACCGGGAGGGGTAAGGAGAAAGTGAGGACAAGAAATACATGTTCACTGACAACTTCCGGGTCAGAAGAGGTGATGTGTAGCGAAACTCATAGCAGAAGCCCCTTCAGGTATTATCACGATCCCGTAGCACGGCATGTCGTTCTGCAGCTCATTAGCCGGGGGGAGTTGGTGGCGTGGGCAAGACAACGTTCGCGCCTGGCTTCTTTAGCCTCTTCACCCGACAGCAGTCTACCCACGGCTAGTGACGCGGATCAACGCGAGCTGAAGGGCTTCTCAGGTTCCCATTTCTTGATTTTTTCGCCGCTTTATTTCGTTCTTTCTCTACGGTCACATTGCTGCGCACCCCTACTTTCATCATCCACATTTTGCAAGATTTACCCCTCTCAGTGTCTTCAAAAGGCAAACATGGACTGAAATTGTTCAGTTGTTAACAAGAGTGTCTTCAAATAACAAACATTTATGGGTTGGCGTTGTATTGCTGAAGAAACCCCTGCGACATCGCATCAGCATCTCGCTTAGCCATTGCTTCGCGCGAAGCTCGGCTTCAATAGTGTTATCTTTCAATTTTTAGCAATTCTTACCATCTTCTATAGGTTTTTCGTCTACTGCAAAGTTCGACTTATTGTGGTTTCAACTTGCCTTTCTGTTTACTCCAACTTGGAGTCAACAGATTAAAACACTGCAACATAGTACATAGCATGTTATCGCTTCAAACATTTCATTGATAAACCCTTCAGAGATCGCTGCCGATCGCAGTTGCAATCCACCTAAGCAAAGTCATCTGTTCAGCGACTGAATCACTCAGAAAAATTGAAAATAGATGAACCCTCGTAAAGCGTGAATATAGAGGAAGGGAGGAATCGGTGGGAAAAAATCGCTGATTCACTTCTATCAGATGTTTTCGAGCTGATTCATAACGTAGACAAATAAGATTTAGTCCTTCACCTTGCCCGCTACGGCACGCCATGGCCAGGAAATCGACATGATGGCCGCCTTAGTAAAGCTGAGCGCGCGCAACTATCCGAGATAGAACCATTCTCAAAGTCTATGGTAAAGTCAATGGTCGGCAGTAGGACATAGCTTCGTTGAACATTGAGCGTGCTATCACAGTGGTGGAAATTTGTACTGCGTCATTCCAAACGTGGTCACCCAATTTTCGATTGAGCGATTGATGTGAAACGCGTCATTTTTTTCCTGCAGTTCCTGCCTTCACATAGGACATTCGCACCGCAGCAGGCCCCATAGCACGCGATGCTGCGGGCTAGTAGCGTCTGGCGCAGTTGGGTCCTAAAACGACTAGCGTGACCCAAGGCGTAGAGCAAGTAATCGTCGTAGAGCATGGTGCCGCTAGCTCGCATTTCATCGCGCCGCACGTCTCGTTGCGAAATTCAGACATTAGGGCACATACCTAACTGAACGAACAGGTATTGGTGAAAAAAGGACGATTGCACGAACGGCGTCTGGGTATTGCGCTGAGATGGGAGAATTTCCGAGATTTGCTCCTCGTTATTCTTTCTTTCCCTCCTTCTCTTTTTTATAGATTGTGAGAGAGAAGGTGGTACTTCTAATATTCCGACGCATTCCCTGAGCAGCACGAGTACGCCACAGAATATGTGCTGCACTAAGGGTGTGTGCCAACAGGGTTGAGTGTGGCGTCAGAAAAATTTCAAAAAATACGACCCCCCCCCCCCTTCAGGTTCCGCTATTTCTTTGGTTCTTTTCTACTCAGTCAATACGATTGATCAGAGAAATATAGCGCCTTTACGTAAAAAAAAAGCTGAGGTGAAACACGACGAGTAGGAAATGAAAGAATTACTGGGTAAAACTGCATGGTAAGAAAGATAAAAGCTCATCAAAATCCAGTACTTATATTCTGAAACGTAAGCACGCAATGAAAAGGTTATGTGCTCATTCTCTGACGACAGAAGGGAAGGGTTAAAAGTGATACAAGTTACGCGGCAGGGACTAAGGATAACAAAAAGAAAGCCAGAGATTAAACTGTAACCATGAAGTGGGCTCTATTGCGATTATCGCGTCGCTATTGCAACAGCGACGGGGCGATCACAATGAGGCACGGCACCTTTCCAATAACAAATTTGAGCATTTTTCGAGTACTTGCAACTTTGCTGAAACTCAACCTTTCAGAGCAATGTGAACTGCTTCCGTGCTATCTCCCTCAGCCCGATCTATCGACCGGTTGGTTTCTATAATGTCTGGGTAGTTCTCTATATGCAAATCCGGTCGAGGAAAACATGGAAAAACTTCGAGGTGTCTCACTTCAAATTGGCTAGCTTCCTTCAAACTTGACTTTATGAGTGCAGATCTCCGGTGCGGAATCTGCGAGTTGCCGCTTTCTAATGACTGCTTCAACTATATATCTTTGAAAACAAAGAGGCTTTTCCGAAGGAAGCCACTCAAGGGATTTTTCTTCGTCGAAGTGGTGAGATCTTCCCATGATTCGTTGGAAAAAATGATCCATTGTGTCTGTTGTGACTCCACTACACATCATTTGCTTTCATAGGGCCAAGGGAGGATGAATGCCTCGGCTGGTCTCGCTCAGGGATACGCCAAGCATCAGGATTTCTTCACATTCTAAGTGAATACTAACTCCATTGCGGTCTGCATAGTGGCTCGTTAGCAACAGCTTACGTAATTGCAATCGCGGTAAGGTATGAAAGAAGCTCATACTAGCTAATTTTCGTCATCATCCCATATTTTCTTGAGTATTCATCCACAGTGGTCCCCGTGGATAGATATCACTTTCCCAAGGTGACCGATTGATTTCGGAGGTCCCTTTATACATGTTTTCAGTGCCAGCGGACCAACGAATGGGTCACTGACATTGGCCAGCTTTGTTGCTGATCGCGTCATGCATGAGGTTTCCATCGACAATCCATCAAGTTAAAGGCACCGGGAGGAGTAAGGTAAAACTGAAAACTACGAATAGATGCACTCTGAAAACGAACCTTCCACTTCGGAAGTGGTGATGTGTAGCGTAACTCGCATTGAAGAGGCGCAGTTGAGGTTTTTTCATTATCTCGCAGCACGGCGTGTCGTTCTGCAGCCGAGCGTGTTGCCGGCGAGGGGCAGGACAACTATCGTGCCGGCTTATTTTCTTGCCGCTTGTCTTCAATCTACCCCGGCAAGTGACGCGGAGGGACGCAAAAAAGAAGGGCGATCTTCGGGTTCCCACTTCTGGTTTTTTTCACAGTTTTATGCCGTTCTTTAGCTACTGTTACATTGCCCTACTTTTTCCACAATCTGCTGCATTTAAACCTTCCGGTGACTTCAACGGGTACACTATTCGCGTGGTCGTTTTGAAATTGTGTACTGTGAACAAGATATCCACATAGTACTGGCCTCACATCACAGCATAAGTTATGCGCATTTGGTTACAGAAGTTTACCGCGCGTTCACAGCGCGTTACAGTGCACAATTCCAAGAGGAAAAAGGGAATAGCGAGCCCTTGTACACTATTTGGCTTTAGCGTTGTCCATGCCTTCTAATCTCTACGGTATCGCCTTAAGCATTTATCATAAAACTTTTTTGTCCTACCTTGTTTCCTATTTGCGGGGTGCCTTTTTTGTATACCCTTCGAGATTTTTATGCAAAGATAAAATTGACTATCAGTTTCGGGTTTGGACCCACACGGTCAGTTTTATTATATCATCCCCTTAATACTTTGAACCCTCGGCCTGAGAAACTGCGTTGATCACTGCCTGCCTCTACTATTACGACCTCCCTGCCTCTCAAAGAACCATTTCGATCCTCCTGTCGAAGATTCTTCGACGGTGGATCGACCCTGTGTGTCAATAAGGGCGAAGTTCTGACCACTGTTCCGAGATTTCAGGTCACCAATGCTTGATGGATGTTGCAATATATTATAGACACAACGAAACTAACATTTAAATGGGACAGAAAATTAGGACTATAATCTTGATAGGACAGAAAAATCGCTTCGTGACGCCTGGTGTGCTCCGGGTGCGAGCGAGAGACGCCATAATAGTTGGCTCTTCAGACGATGACGTTGTCAAGCAACATATTTCAAGCCCAATCGCTTTCGAACATAACTAATACAGCGCTCTAACTCACACTCATTTTGCCGCGCACACATGAACACGCGAAGTCCCCGCCCCAATGGCGCACTCCCATTGCATTGGTAGATCAGTGGGTGTGAACAATGTCGTGACGCACCATGGCCTAATTTCACTAACAAGGGAAGGATGGTAAGTCGAAGTGGCCGTTTGAAATGGAGTATATACCAGTGATGGGGCTCGGGATGCCATTCACCAATCTGCATTCCATATCTGCTGTGCCTCTCTGAAAGCAGAGTTACAAGCATTGAAAGAGAAGCAACTCTGCACATATGCGATAGGCAAGTGCAGGAAGAGTGTGCTCCGATAGACACGTGGTTATGTGCTAGGACTCAAGTACGAGGGGTCACAGGATCGGATCTTTGCTGAACGCGCCTTTTTGCATTTTTCCGAGATTACTTCCCGAACGTTACAAACAAGGAATTACAGTAGCGCTCAAAAGTATTCGGCCAAACACTTTTTGTCATAACTTTTTTTCTACTTGACCAAATTTAACAAAATTTTAATATGTGGTGCCTGAACCTATTTTCAACATTTCCTTCTACTTGAATGCCGCTTGACTCTTTTCATGGTTTTTTACTAGAATTTACAACAAAACCACCGAAAAAAAGAAAAAAACTTGGTAAAAAAAAACGGCTTTCTCTACAAAAACAAAGCGAGCAAGCCTCAGAGAACATCAATATTCTGTAGAGAAACCACGACTTTTGATGACAGCGGCACAGCGGGACGGCATAGGGATGGCACTTCAAAAACAAAAAATTGCATTTAACCACGTGACTTACACCGTTGAGCGCCAAAATAGTCTATTTAGTATGCAGTGTCTCCAAGTACAACATACTAAAACTTCTCTTACACTTAAACCGATCCAGTTGCAAAAAACTTGCAACTGAAAAACCCAAGTGGAAAAACCATTTGGCCGAATACTTTTGAGCGTTACCGTACATGCTCCGAGAGCTTGATCTCACTATGAAAGAGCATTACTCAGAAAATGAATCCATTTTCGCTGTTTTCCGCATACAAAAATTTTCTCTCTTTACGCTGCAGGGTACCTTGATGAACATTCAGGCGAATTTCAAACATCTATTCAGTATTCATTTCCCACAGATCTTATAGAGAATTGTGAAGTTGTAGGCTGTGACAAGCTGTTCTTTATTCGGTGTTCGCACTGCGAACAGTTTCTTTGTTTTCATCGCTTAGTTTTAGATTACCACATTTGTTGTAAAATACCATAAAGGCAATAAACGAATATGTGGAAAGTACATGATAAAACAGCGAAAATGGATTCATTTCCTCAGCAATGCTCTTTCGTAGTGCGATCAAGCTCTCGGAGCATGAATTCCTTGTTTGTAACGTTCGGGAAGTAATTTGGGAAAAATGTAAGGAGGTACGTTCAGCAAGGACCCGAACTCGTGAACCCTCGAACTTGAGTCCTAGCACGAAACCACTTGCCCATCGAAGCACACATCTGCTCCCCTTGCCTAAAGCATATGTGCTGAGTTGCTCCTCTTTCAACGCTTGTAACTCTGCTTCCAGAGAGGCACAGCAGATATGGAACGCAGATTGGTGAATGGCATCCCGAGCCCTATCATTGGTATAAACTCCATTTCAAACGGCCACTTCGACTTACCATCCTTCCCTTGTAAGGTGCCACCACCGGCGCCTCCAGTGCGCACTAGGAGGTCAATCTACTATCCGTCACTAGCACGGCATATTTTTTTCAGATGAGAATTAAGATGGATATATGGATGCAACACTTTTATCGCGGAGAGATTTTACTGAACATGGGTGAACTCAAGAAGGATGCTAATATACTGGTGACAAATTGTTGGAAAAACGCCCGTAAGATTTCGGTAGCAATGCTGTCATAGAAAAATACAGTCTGAGCTTATCTGGAGTATTACTTTCGAACGCCGTAATTGTCAAGTGGTAGTAGCTGGTCGGTTTGCGCCATGAGAGCGGCGAACGCCAGACATACCGCGCTGATGATCAGTGCCATTTGATAGGTTGTCTCGGCATTAATTGCCACATGAATCCATTCTCCTGTATGAAACACAAGTCTCATGTCCCTGTAAGACCATTATCGAAGAACTGCAAGATGAAATAGGTTGATAAGAAGACACAGAGAAGAAAAACGATAAGCTCTTCTCAATATTTGAAGCGATTAGGAGTTGCGGCGAATGAAAGAAAAACCACGTTGTGTTGCAAGGAAACGCACTTATCGGATTTCTCTTTTATGAGATAATCTCGCGGACTATGCGGTTCAAAACCGTAATCGCAGAAATTTTATGACTCTCACAGCGTTCGTTGACAGCGCAAAGGGGAGGAATCAGCATATGTCATAGCATATGTCACTGTGAGACCTTATAGATGGTAAATATTTATTCGTTATTTATAGACATAGTTAAGAACAACAGATATTTCCCGAACGACACGAGTACCCGGCAGGACACTGACCGTTGTAACACGAGCCATATGGGGTTTCCCCTGAAATAGTAGAATTAACTTATGGTTCTTCGCAATGATAGTATTGCTCCCTGCGATAAAAGCCCCTCAAATGTTATCGTGAGTTGTTCAGTTAGTATTATTGTAAAAAAAGAATAAAACGATAAAGTCTTCAGTGTACATCAATCTCTTGTTGGGTGGCGTCGCTCATTCTAGTTCCGTTCGGAATTGTGGTGGCAGGTGAATGCAATTTAGCCCATACAATGACTTGGACGAGTCTGGCACTGACTCACCGAGCTGCAGGACTAGAAAGCTCGCTGTTCGGTAGTCGCACCACCTGCCACTACACGACCTCCACTCTTAATGGAGTTATAGTGCCTAACCGTAGATCACTGAAGTTACCTAACAAGCCGCTCAAAGAACCAAGAAAGTAGAGCGATCACTCTGAAGTGACATTGCACCAATTTGCAGTTCTGCGATGGCATGCTTATTTCGCGTAATGACAGTTCGTTGAACTCACTTCTGTCGTTTTACCGATCTTATACTTTGGCACGGTGATACCCCAAGGCTGTGACGGCCACAGAGCCGTGTTCTCGATAGCGTACTTTGGAAAGCGATTAAGAAATGAAAGAAATACTGGGTAAACAAATATTCTGTGAGAATGAATACCATGTCAGTCTTGCGGATTTGAAGTCTTCGAGATGTAGGTTAATAGTGGAAGTGCAGCGAAGCCGAATAGATGGGCACGGATATCTTTGAGCTCTTCATTGCTTAGGTGTACTGAGACGCCAAATAGGCCACACCTCTAGTACAACGCCCGGAGGTCTTCTTCCAGTCGAGCGTGATTGATGCACAAGAACTAGTAGCTAATAACGAGCTACTCATAAATCGTCTGACACACACCCACAGTCAGCATCGTTTGCTCGAAGCAAAACGCAGTAATGTGACGGTGGCGTTGTATGAAATTGACTGCCGCCGATCATCGCTCATATGTTCACTTTTCGGGGGTGCGCCATTACGACAGAAATTCTCCGCGCACGATGCGATACGTGTGAGCTTGAAGAGCTAATAAGTTGGATCCAAAAGCTACAATCGAGTCCATGCCTGAATCTAGTCTCAACTTTGGCAACAATGGCATAAGCGCTCCTACATAGCTCGTACTTCACATCGTGCGCTGGACACCGTGACGCGAGTTTCCGCCCTAATGTACAAACCCTACATTCTGGAATTTGTATTCCAGGATATCAGTCTTCCCTGACCAGTTCATTCGAAAATGGCAGCCCATCGCTAGGAAGAACCGCTTACTAAATGATGAGCTTTCTGTTAAGTAACGGTGTGGATATAGTAGCACAAAATTCGCTTCAATTTGAATGACTCGGTTCCGTCCTACAGCCGCTTAAGAGGCACCGTGGCAGCTAGAAATAATAAAAGCAAGGAAACCAGATATTTTCATCGTGAATATTCCCTGCAAGCCGATTACTTTTTGACGATTACAAGAGCTCGTAATAGCAGAAAACGTGAATAGGAAGCGGCTGGAAACCCATCCATTCCTCAGGTGTGGCAGTTATACCTCTTCTTTCATTTCTGAGCGAAGTACATGACAAAAACTAAGCTTCTGCTTTCTCGAAAAAAGAATTCCTCAGGGTGCGATTGCTCTGAGGCTCCTTCAGCATATTTCGTAGGCCGCAGAAAAAAATAGCTCTTACAATCAGAGCCGATGGATGCGTCTATATCTACGCTGTGGATTACATGGCTATGGGGGTTCCACGAAATCTGTGTAATCATCAGCTAGCGTGCACGGGTCCTTCCTTATCATGCTTTGCTGAACTGTGCTATCATTTTCAGCACAACCCAGTCACCTATACTCCATTGCGGAGCGCCTGATAGGGCGTGGCCTACGGACATGGGTGAGTGGTGAGAGTGAGAGTGCGTGGTAAGAGTGTGTGGCGGATTGAGAGAGTTTGACACACTCTTACCCAAGTCCGTAGGCCACGCCCTAGCAGGTGCTCCGAAATGGACGGTATGTACATGACGTTTGGCATCGGTGATTGAGAGGAAGAGATTGTGAAAAGTACTTCAACAGTTCCCATTTCGAGAAAGGTTTGTTAGAAAACACTCTCTGCTGTGGCTGGTGTCATCATTTCACCCTTTCCTTTTTGAGTGAGATGAAGTTGCTAACCTGAGGGAAACAATGTGTTACCGTGCAGAAGTTGATAATCACGTTCCCGTGCGCATTATCCAGTGCAGCGACGATAACGCCTACGCAAAGAACAACAAGGAAGTTATATGCGCAAAACTGTAATGTGTAGCCTCGTAACTTCTCATTGCTGACTGAATTGACAGGAGAGAGAGAGAAAGGAAATTGGCACTATATATGTATAGACTTTGAATAACTCTTTATGGTAATGGACCGGAGTGCGCAAACTGCCAGGCAAGAAAACGAAGAGAGGAGTTGCTATACTCTATATTTTAACCTTAAGTACATACAACCTCGGTAGTAAAGTAGACTCTTTTATTGGCATCCGGTCAATGGTATGTGCTTGATAGTATAGGTTGGTTACCGCTCCAAGAGACGAAAAAATGAAATGAAAATCCTAAAACATTTGAAATGAGACCGTTTCGTTCTGCTCGAGCTTCTCCCGTGGGCGAGTTTACATATTCTAGGAGCACACTGGAGAGAGAAACCGTGGTAGATGAACAAAGAGGTCGAGGTGAATGGAGGTGTGTTGGAGGAAAGACAGCGGGAGTAGCCAACCACATCGTTTGTTAGGGGCCGAGTTATAGGGCAAGCACCTGCCAAGCTGCGCTACTCCAGAAACTGCCGCCTGCAAGGATGGTATACAAGGGGTTTCATATCTGCTCGTCCTGTAGGTATCTATCATGACGAAAAAATCTGCAATCAGGACCTCCGAACAAATCTATCTCCTCACTCATCAGTCATGATCGTTCAGAGATCGTCCACCATGGGATAACGAGTGCAATTCGCGTTAATGATACCGTGAATAAGAGAGCGTCCCGATCTTCGACTACGAACAGAGACCGCAAATTCCAGCTACTTTTTTCGTTCCGAGAGAGGACGCGAATCCAGTGACCGGTCACACCAGAGCACCTAGCACCTATGCTATTCAAGACAGAACCGAGAGGATCTAGCTGCTGGGTTTCGCAATGCAAAAGCTACCACAAGAATGGTAACTTATAGGCAGAAGCTTTGGTCTCGGAGGGGACATAAATCAGCTTTCCAAAGGTATATTCACCACAGCTTATGTGTAATGCTTTAGCACATATGCTCAGAAAGCATGGAGCGCGAATTCGAGTTCCGTCCGAGACCACACTTTTGCTCATAACTCAGCATCGTTGTAAGAACTTCCGAATGTGAATTATTCAGGAAACATTCTTGCCGATACAATTCAATCATTTCTTTTTGAAAACGTGACATTATGAGATACTTCCTGAGATCTCACCAAAAAATGACCACGGTTGGTTAAGGGTACAGACGGGGGCAGGAGTGCACTTTCATAAGACACCACTTTGGGAACCTACTACACTTTGATCGAAGCGTATTTTAGGTACATGGGCGGAGCACTAATTCTAATTCAGCCCAAACAGTCGATACCAGAGACCCATCACGAGAATGTGGAACGGATATTCTTCTACACTTCACAATCAGAATAATTGTATATGGCAGCTACTCCAAAGCAGTGTAAAGCTCACCGTTGGGACACGACGGACAGCAGTAATTGTTGCTAGCGCATGTGAATCCTGGACCACAACCCTAAATGAAAAAAAATGAAAAAACCGAAGATGAATTAAGGATCTCGTGTCTCACATCCTTGCATAACCCGCTTGTGCGACCATACTGGCATTCACAGCAGTAATTAGACGAAGTGCATACGAAGGAGCCACAGGTGCCATTCATGCAACTGGCAATGGCCGTCAATCCTGCGCATGCATCTGGAATTCTTGGTTTTGGCACCATTTTTCACTTGAAAAAGTAGAGCATGGAATCGTCAAGAATGTTGAAGGAAAACTTGTAGGATAGTACTCTACTGAAATAATCCCTATTGCTCATTTCTACAACATGAAAGAAAGGCCTAGGGCATGAATTATGAACTCCATTGTTTGTAAAGTATAGTGCAAACCAATCTCACATCCTCCACAGTATCACATCTTCAAAAATGAGGGAGAGGTTGTGTTCCTCAGTGATTTTAAGAGGATGTCTTTTAGAGAAGTGATAAGTCTTGCAAAAAAAAATTACGGAATCCCAGAGATTATAGTCAGTGTAAGCTGCACTGACACCGCGACCCCCTATGACCAGTACATTTGGAAAAGTGCATAATGGGTCCTGTGCACATGTATTAAACTTTACCCAGCTGTCGAATGCACTCACTTTGCCATTCGTCACCGGTAGTTCTGCAGCATAACCCATTTATGCATGTCTGTCCAGAGGAACATTCCATCCTTGATGTGCATCTCATCTGAGACCGTTCCCCATTATAACAGTATCCTGTAATACCCAGATAGGTTACATACAGATGGAAAAAAGAAGGAAAGAATTGAGAAACTGAATGTGGGTCTTTGTCACAAATCTTTTACCATATGAAATCGTCGCGATACATATCTGGATGCAATTTGGCGCATGTAGGAGCTTTGGGGCCTGGCGATGTACGAGTCACTGTTTTCTTCCTGTCAGACGCTTGTAATTCACCGACCTAAGGAGTAGAAGGCTTGGTGCCCCGAGATGACCGCGAGTGGGTGACATAATCTCGTGCATAGGAGTGTGAGCGACTGCAGTGACTCGGTTGTGTAGGAAAATATGATAAAATTTGAGTGATCAACACAAACATTTTAGTATTACAATACTAAGTTATACTATGCAATCAGCAATATTTACTGATACAGTAGAAAATATGTACATAGATGTTGAGAAGGGGGCCTATGTGGGTCCCCGGGAGGGGGGGGGGGCGTACTAGAGCCGCCATTCCTCGGCGCCTGGGTGTGCCCTGGCCTTAAGAGGCCCGAAGGTCGCTGACAATGAGAAATCATCACTGGCTATAACAATAGTTCCGTAGTATTAACTCACCATCAATAGCCTATTAGCTAACAGAACAAACAGAAGCTAACAGAAGCTGTATGTATATTTGATGACCTATTTACCCAATACATATTAATACAATTCAAGCCTTTCAATATAGCGCCAAGCCTTGTGATTCAGTGTAATCAATTATTGATCACCACCTGGTATGAAGTGGAGAGTTATGCATTCCTCTGATTTTGCGATGCTGCAGCCATCGATTTGACAGGCACTTGCGCGTGTATAAGAAGCGGCAAGGTATTGAGCGCATGACATACTACTCACCATACTGAGGAATGAGTTCTATTGGTATGTGCGATCAACAAACGTCCTTACAACAATTCATATATTTCCCCAAAATACAAAACGACTGCCCTTGGCCTGTACACAATGAGGTGAACGAAGAGGGAAAGCATCTGCGATAGGTCGCAAGTGATAGCCGCACAAATCGTCCTATGTTTTCATTAAATAGTCTCAAAGAATCAGTTAAACTGTGGCGAGTAGTGCAAGCTTTACGGTCGATGATTCGTAAGGGAATAGCTGAGCACGTTCCGATTTAGAGAGGTGCTGTGCTGCCCACGGTAGCCGAGTAAACCAATCAGGTGAACTATCGCAACGATGTTACAAGAGCCAGACACTCTCCTTGATAATTTTCTCGTTTGAAACCTGATTCGGATGACTTCCAGCAGTACGCGACTCCAGCCCACAACGCGTGTTCAGGGCAGCCGGTCTCCGAACAGCTTCCACGGCTTGACCAGCCCGCAGCAATGACCACCACATAAGCAGAATTTCAATGCACAAGACTAATCCTCGGAAGTATCTTCAGGAGCAAAGCCTGCGCTACTCCTCACAATGTTGATTTCCTTATAGCGGCTTTGACAAAAGTATGGGACGATTTGCACAACGATCACCAGCAGAAGATTTCTACAACTTTCACCACAGCTTACACAGTTCATCATATGTAGTGTAAGGGCCATGGGTAATCGTCTCAAATTCTAAGGACACACTATACGTTGAGCAAATTTTATGTCGATACCTTCTTGGTATCGACAAGCTCTACTGATAAAGCTTTATCAAGCGGTCAATACTTTTGTAGGATCAAAACAGAAGCATTGTCATACCTGTTATGAACGGAGGTGGACGAGTTCATTTAGATACCTACCGTATGTATCCATGGGAGCTTGGGTTGTTGTGGTCGTCGGTGACGTGACGGTGCAGCAACAGCCACTAATACAAACTGTGCTGACAGCAGCAAACGGTGTGCACTTAAACGGTTTTCTTTCTTATACATAGTTGACCCAGGCTTCACATAGTAATATATGCATTATCACCCTCCTACATGAACAAAGAAGCAGTTATACTTTCTGGAAAGCTCTCTATGTATTACCTGAAAACTGGATGAACATCCAACTCCAACAAAGAGTCCGCCATTGGAGCAAAACCGACTAGATGGCATTTGATTGAAGCATCCTGAAGTATATTTCACTCATTATTCCGGATAATAAGCACTTTTCGAGAACTAACTATTGAGGATAGAGATCCAGATCGACGTTTTCGCAGTTAAAATCATGTTCACTCGTTGTTTTTAGAATCAGCTGAGAGTCTCTAGTTAAGTGGAGCACATTTCGAAGAAACTTGATTTTTTGATCACAAATGTAAATTGGCTGATAACGACGTGACGTCATCATACAGGATACAGGATCTGGTTTCAAATATTAGGTTGGTGAAAAAGTCCTGGGACACTGAGAACTTTTCTTTCAAATTTTAAAAACTTTATTTCTTCGTCATTTCAAATCACAAAGTAATCACCTTCTGCCTCGATAACACTCTGCCATTTTTTGGGCAGATCACGAATACCTTTTCTCCAGAAGGAAGCTGGCTGTGAGTCGAAGAAGCGCGTCACCTCCGATTCAAGTTGAGCTTGATCATTAAATTCCTTATCTCTGAGATTTTGTTTGAGGGCCCTAAATAGGTGATAATCGGAAGGGGCAAGGTCGGGCGAATACGGAGGGTGAGGCAGTACTTCCCATCCAAGCTCCTCCAACTTCTCCCGAGACATTCTTGCAACATGAGGGCGTGCGTTGTCATGAAGAAAGTAAACTTTGTTTCCTCCTGGCCGCTTTTGTTGCATTGCCTCGCTCAACTTCTGCAGCTGATTAGACTAGATGCTTGCGGTTACTGTGGTACCACTTTCGAGAAATTCGTGGCAAAGCATTCCTTGTGAGTCCCACCAACAGCACAGCATCACCTTTTCTTGATGGGTGTCTGTCTTCGATTGAGTCGGAGCCGCTTCTCCTTAGGGAAACCACTGGACTCTCCTGCTATGATTCGCGTAGAAGACCCAGGATTCATCCCCTGTAACGACCCCTCCCAGAAAGTCCTTAATCCGGAATCGACTGAGGAGAGACTGAGCGATGCTTAACCTCGATGACCGATCTGAATCGCTCAGTTCGTGGGACACCCAAGTCGAAATAAGTCGAAATAAGTTCAGTGTTATCTACGAATGTGTGGCTATTGATCTGTAACGTCGATCGACCCACGGATCCTTTTTTCGAATTTTAACTTTTTTTTGAAATTGGTGTCCCAGGACTTTTTCACCAACCTAATAGGAATCAAAACTGAAGAAGGTTGTCGCCGAAGGTATGCCGGTCAAGCGTGGGTGGGGAAATCCTCCCTCGAGAGAGGTTTATCATAGTTGGCAGTTCCCACAACCGCAAGCGTATAGACTAGGCCTAGCTACACCTAATGCCTTATGTTGGTTCATAAGAACCAAACCACTTTCCAATTACTGCTGCAAAAGTCAGTGTAAGAATACTCAAAGGCACACCAAGCGATAATCAGATCAATGGCTTACGATAATCAGATCGATGGCTCAACGGTGTTGTGTCTGCTTCAACAAATCCAAGTGACGCCCACCTAAATCACCCCTGAATTTAAACGAACAAATTTGTTCCTTTGAGTTAATCTCCAAGTTACCTTCTCCACGTGATGGTCACCTTAAAAATTTGTTCGTCCCAGGTTAAGCGTAATCTGACTGAGAGGGCGTGGCTTGGTTGTGTTCAAGCACAACACCGTGAGGGTGCACCGTGCAGCCGCAACAAAGGTGTAGCTCGAGCAGTTATGAAAGTACCTACCCACCTCAAGAAAGTAAGCAACAAATCCAATTATAGCGTGTAGTCTCGCGAAAACTCATCTAGACCTAATTTCTTACTAACACCGATTATACATTCTGAGGACCAGATCGCCTGCAGAATCAGCCGCGCAACGGAGGAGGATACCATCTCTCAGCTGATGGTGCTTTGCTGTCACCGTTCATTCAAAAACGGTAAACGAAACGTGAAGATAAGGACCCGGGAAATGGGGATGAATGAAGAAGGTCAAAGAAGGTCGTGTGTACAGCTTTGCGACATAAACATACAGGGAGGGATCATTTTCGAATTATGCTCTGAATGCCGGTCCCAGAAAATGAGCGATTTGTGATCGACCTTCTTTGCCCATCTACACCCTTTTGCCAACTGCAACTGGTACAGCTCGCTCACTTCACTGGAGCAGCGAACATTACTGCTAAAATGTGATGGCTGGAAAAAATGGCTAGCATTATGCAAGCTAATCATGGCAAAAGCTAGTGATTGTAGTCATAGAGGATCGATGGATTACCGCACACTAGTCCCATTACCCATGGGAGTGTACTAGATGACATAGTCAAAGTAGACTTTCGGGATGCTGAGAAGGGACTCTAGTGCTCATAGTGGATCGCATCCGCTCTGGGGGAAACTTGGAGCTAATCGAGATTTCGGCAAGATTTTATAAGAGTGTATGGGCAAACCATAATTCGTGATTTCTACATAATGCGCAGTATGCACTGGTACTGCTAATGTGAATGACATCGTTTCTTGTTGACCCGCGCTCGCAACCAGTCTTTCATAATAAGGAAAAATCCAAAAATGAGTCTTTATGCTTCCTCGATTTTCACCTCTGTTTCTTTCGCACTTTACTAAACTGTGAGTGTGTGTCGACATCGTACAAAGCTGTATCCTTTATTTTACTTTATAGTGATCCTAACGAGTATATCGGTCTGGGAAATTGCTCAGCTGCTTCAGAGCGACGCACATATCGGCGAAGGTTTTCTTGAGCTTGTCTACTGTAATAGACGGCTTCATTTTCTGAGTTTGGCGCGAAGTGGCTAAAGAAGCTTTACAACTGGGGACCGCTGTTCTGCGTTCTTACTGGATACGATAATTTTTCCGAACTAAAAAATGATAATGGAGCAAATACGCACGAGTTAACGAGTAGTACTGGTTTGGATAAACTCCGCAAACGTAGTAGTATCCTTGTCGTTTGAGTCGAATGGCTGATTCCTGTAGCGAATGTGCAGTTAGAGCCGAAAGCAGAAATGGGACGAGCATTTCTGATAACAATGGCGGAATCCAGGAGAATTTTGCCGCTTCTATTAGCTCACCTGTCATAGCGGCAAGCATTGCAGCAAACAGTACAACTGCCTTTGTGAATCAGCATTATCTGGCAGACAGCCATGAACAGGGTACACCGGGGGTGGAGGATTCCTCGACAGGGGGTCGTATTTGACTGGACGAAGGGGATGGTGGTCATTCCTGCAAAGGTATGCGATAAGCGCTAGTATCTAATTTTATTGCGCAGCGAACTCGGACGAGGAAATGTGAAACAAATATCGGTTTGATTCAAGTAAGAATACATAGCAGTAAAACACATCGCAACTATACATTCTGTAACAGTCACTGGTATTATAGAGGTCAAAAAATGGTAGGGGTGACGGGGGGAAGGGGGTTCGTACTGAAGCGGCTATTTTCCTCGACACCTAGGAGTGCCTCGGCCATGAAGCAGACCGAAGGCAGATTCGATTGAAAAAAATCGGACATAAAGTAAACTAGACTATCATTGCTGATCTGGTCTGGCAAAGGCCCGTATCGCTTCCCGTTAGATGACACAAGCCATAGGACAAAGATGTCGAACACTCACACTAGTTCAATCCCTTTGTTTGTTTTAAGAACTTCGGTACATTCGTTCAAATTGTGATTCTCGTCGACTGAAAAAAGTCATCTGTATCCGCTTTTCGATAAGGAAATTTCGCCATGCAATGACAGAAAGTCTTACAAATTCGGCATCATCTGCACTTAATACCTTAGAAGTACGAAAATCGCACTAGAAGTGTGAACCCGAGTTCTTTTGTACATAAATCTAGAGACTATTGAAACCATTTATATTTCAACTCATAAATCTAGAAACTATACAAACCATTTATATTTCAACTCATAAATCTAGAGACTATAGAAACCATTTATATTTCAACTCATAAATCTAGAGACTATAGAAACCATTTAGATTTAAACTCGAATTTGCATATGCTCTACAAATCACTTCAATGAGGTCTACAGGACGGTGTGAATGATTTAGATTTTTTTGATTTGTAACTGCTATTTTTTGGGCATTCTGAACAGCTCGAGAGAGGGTGTCATGGAATGCTGATAACCTAGCAGTGAAGTATTAGGTTGAACCATTTCTGTTACATTTTGATGAAAAATTTCAAATTTATTTTTCTTAATTTGTATCTAACTTCAGTCAACAAAATATGTACCATTATAATCAACAATATAATGCCAGCGAATAGGAAGATGACAGATGCCTTGCTTATAGAAGTCTGGGGATTTCTGGTTGAAGAAAGACTGGAGGTCGATTTTGAGATCATCCTCATCATTGAACTGCCGTCCGTCGGGGAAGTGGGTCAGAGATAGGAATAGGTGGTAGTCAGTTGGGGCCATGCCCGGAGATTACGGTGGACGGGGGAGCTTCGTTTAACCAAGGTCCTGGATCCTTTGACACGCCAATTTTGCCACATGTGGGTGAGCGTTGTCGTGGAGGAAGAAGTCTTGGTCCATTTTTCCGGCAAGTTTTGCCGCTCCGGTGTCCAATTGCCTGCAGTAGAGATCGACAGTGACTGTCTTGTTGAATGGCCATTTTTTCCCTTTGTTTGGAAAAATTTTTTTTTGTATTTTTGTTCTCTTTGCAATTTTTTGAAATTTTTTCCTGTTCCAATTTGAGCCGATCGAGCCATCGGGTTGCCGCCATATGAGAGACAGTACCTGGGTCCATCGACTGGTTAATTTTGTTAGTGGCCGCGCATGCTGAGGAACCGAGGCGGTGTTCGTGAATTTCGCACCTTTCGCGACATTGCCGTAAATTCACTGCTAGTTGAAGCCATAGAGAATATGAATGTGTTAATCAGTAGTCCTTTTCACTCGCTTTATATTCCCTCCACTACCAAATGTTCCAGAAGCTTCCACAGTTTTCCACAAGAAAAATAAAAAGTGTAACAGAAATTATGGTTCAACCTAATAGTACAATTAGAATAGGCAAAGTAAATTGTTTTTGTAGTAGTGATAAAAAATATGAGATGATAGGAGTTTGAACTTCAATTGTGACTCGGGAGAGGGATCAGCAGGGTTTGGCAGTAGGGTCAAGTAATTTTTTAACATTTTGAACCGTGAGAGAGGAATGTAAAATTTGCGAAAAATGCGATTCCTCCGAAATTAGTCTCCATACAACCACTCCTCATGATTTAACGGAAATAAGTAACTAATACATAACGACACTCGCTGAAACGAGTCAGGTGGAAATGATACACAAGAAACTCACGCGATAATGGCAGTTTTGATCGCAAATTCTCCGAACTCAGAGCCAAGCACAACCAATTGAACTTGCCGCTAACACCGGTTCTCGCTGCAGCTTTACGATCGAAGTGGGGTACGCCATCGTCTCTATGGAAAATATGGAAGTTTCGAGCAATGTAACTCATTCGAATCATAATCTTTCGGAGCAAAGTAAGCTGTCTCCGAAGGTCATCAGGTTTATGCCATATGACTAAGGAGAAAAACAACACCGCTTCTATTCTGTTCAGGGAAACGTTTTCTACTGACAGAAAAAAGTTCATAGTGCTTGAAATGCTTCCACTACACCTTTTGCTCTCAGAGACCGCAGGAAACGCAAGCGAGGTGCAGCGATCTCGTTTGCGCATGCGTCATGGATGATGCTTCCACTTACAGCCCTAAAGAAAGGCTTGCCCGGTATATATCGCGGCTCGTCAAGAGGTATGAGCTTGCAGTCGTAGTAACTTTCAGAAGTAAGTTGTATACGCTAATCTTATCACTTACATACCATAGCTTCCTGTTTGTTAATCCAAGTAGGATTTGGTGCGCGCCTTACGGCTGAGCCATTAATGCCGCATTCTATGTGCTTCTACCGCCAGAAAATCTCGTTACGACCGGCCGGGCGTGCACTTATGTCCGGATTTCACCCGAGGCGTGTCGCAAGCGAAGCGATGCGGACGAGCTGAGTTGTCGCCTTGTTGGGTCCCAAAGCGCTTATCAGTAAACTGCGTATGACGCCTCTGGCATTACCGTGTGATCGTTATAAGACCCGACTCTGGCAGCACGCATAACTCGAACACACAGCGTCGCACGCCGCTCAGTGCGTTGCCAAATCCTGACATACGGGTACACGCCCGTATCGGCCAAAAACACTGGCTAGTATTTTTTGTTCTCACGCGATATTTCAGGCGAAGAACAGAAGAAAAGCACCATCCCCCATGGACTGTGTTAACGGAAAACTGGTCCACCGGAATAGATGCTATCCCCCATGAAAAGTCGCAGAAGAAGGCTTGTCGTATTTTCTCACAGTGCGTTCCCCCCCCCCCCCGCCAAACTAATCTAATCAAACAAAAACGGAGCATAGGAAAAAATTAGGAGAGGTCATCTCCGTCTTACGTATGGCGTTGTCTACAACTAGATAAAGTTGGTTAGCGCAGAGCACTGTGCTCATTGCGCTGTGAAAGCAATCAGTAGGCTACTGATCGATGCCTACTAACTTATATCGACCGAGAGGGCGTCATCACGCAATTCTACAGCGCGACTCGCAGTACCACGTGTTAGTCAAACTGTGTCTTAATGCAGCCTCCACTCCTTGTGGCCCAGACAATCAAGCGGTCGAAACTTTTTTTGTATCACTGAAATCGAGACACGCCAGTATAGTGACTTTGTAGATGTATTCAATGATATACCTTTATATTATTCAACGCATTTGAGATGATATACGGTGACTGTTATAGCACACAGTTTTAGCAGCATGGGAGCTGCACGTAGCTCCTGTAATGATCTCATGGTACCTAATTTGATAGCCAGCGGAAGAAAACACATTATGGCTCGAAAATTCGATCAACGATGTATTCAATGATATACCTTTATATTATTCACTACTGAATATTCTGTTGCGAATGTTGCAAAATGGGTTTGATCGACAGGACTATCGAAGTATATCGATGAATATAGTATATCGAAGTGGACTGTTCTCTTAGCTGAACTGTCAAATTGGAAACATGCATTGGAGTGGCGTTATAAAAAGCATTTGTGTAGTAACATAGATCAATCACTTTTCATCGAACCCATTTTGCACGTCACAGACATCATTCGCGCGCTGCCAAAAGACAATGCCGCAATGAAGGGGTTCATTTTGAGGGAAGGCGAGCTACAATGCACAATATTTCCACTTGCCGCACGGTAGTCCTAACAGATAACAGAACACAGAGTAAGCAGAAGCACAAGCAACAAGTATTAGGTTGATCGAAAAGTTTTGATAGGGTTGAGATTTTTTTCTATTATAATTTACGACTCAGCGAGTAATGCAGGCTAATCAACAATATAATAACCATAGTTAGTTATAACATTGTCCCACTCAACGGGCAGGTCAGCGACTCTCTTCCCCCAGAATTAGGAGGATTAGAGTCAAAGAAGTCACCGACCACTTGTCCAAGGTGGTCATAGTTGACGATTTTTTTTGCTAGGAAAGCCTCAGGGGCCGGAACAAGCGGTAATCTGAAGGGTCACTGTCAGGGGAATAGGACGGATGTGGAACCTTGTCTCAACCTAGCTCTTCCAATTTTGCACGGGTCCCTCACATAGGTAGAGAGACCTGTGCAAAATTGGAGGAGCTAGGTTGGGACACGGTTCCACATGCACCCTATTCACCTGATACTGCCCCCTCAGATTACCACTTGTCCCGGCCCCTTGAGGCTTTCCTAGCAAAAAAAAATCGTCACCTTGAATATGTGGTCGGTGACTTCTTTGACTCTTAATCCTCCTAATTCTGGGAGAAGAAAATCGCTGACCTAGTCTTTAGGTGGGACAATGTTATAACTAACGATGGTTATTATACTGTTGATTAGCCTGCATCACTTGCTGAGTAATATAAAAAATCTCAACCCTATCAAAACTTTCCGATCAACCTAATATAAGCAGAAGCCGCACACTTGACGATATTAGCCTTTCGACATTGTTTATCTAATCTTATCAACTGTTACCAACCTGGATCACACCCATTAATGTGCCCGTCCCATTCCTCAAAACATCTATGAGTGCCGGCACTCTAGGATCAACCCGAATGGGGAAACAGATTCAACCACATTCGCTTTCTCCTTATCGAATCTTATCGGCCGTTATCAATTTGAATCGCCACGCTATGGTCTCCTTACCACCCTTACATCATATTTAAAATTCAGGATCCCGCTTTGCTGTGATGCGAAATATGAATTTTCCGCTATCCGCCTTTCGAAGCTCCTTATCAGCATGCCATCACTTCCGCTCCCTCACCGTTGATGTCCCCTCACCACCCACTATATCACTTTGAAAACTCAGGGTCCCAGCTTTGCTGCTACGCGAGATATGAATTTCATGACAAACAGACGGACACACACAGAGACAAACAAACGGATTGTATGTAGTATGATAAGCGCAATCTCAACGATAGCATAGCCTTAGCAGGAGAGGCTCTCGGATTTCCATCGAGCTTTGAATAGAGACCCATGCTGATCGATAGTGTTTTGAAAGCTGATTACAAATAGGAATACTAGATGTGCTGTGGGCTGGTCCGAAGCCAGTTAGGGACTCAAAATTTGCTTGTGATGTCTCCTCGATCTTTTCTATCTTCATTGCCAGTAAGGCTCAGACAAATTTATACGACTGTCTATGCACATTGACCCATTAGGGACCACTTTCAGATGTTAGAATACGCACCTAGCCGGCTAGAGGGGGTAGCTGGCTTTCGCATATGCCTGTGCGTAGGGACAGGCATATGAAAGAAATGGATGGCAAACGTTGCTGCAGGGAGGCTGATATAGGAGCGGTCTCACGATAACTGGGTTGTGTCATGTAGTATAATCCTGGGAATGGATAACATAACACAAGAAAATGATCGCACTAAGGTATTCTTCGTCACCACACGCAACAGTAGTAAATGGCAAGTACTTCATTCGATCTCATCGTGATTTCATTTGTTTTCCTAGAGTCTTCTGCTATATTGCAAAACGCCTTTATTTTACATTACATTACATCCTCACCTGATGCATTGATGAGAAATTCGAAAAATTTTGTTGTTTTATTTCTGTAGCCCCTCCCCTCTCGACGTGAGGATAGGAAAGAACGAATAGTTCCCTATCTGACGTTTTGCTGTTAACGCCCTGAAACGTTTTTAGAAATTCACTAGAATCCCCAAAAGAAAATGAGAGAGACCAGACCGCAACATTATCCTCGTACAGTCTTCCTCTATAGAGCACAATCGGTCTATTGTAACTACGTTGTGGCATGTGATGAGAACCGAATTATGTGGGACAACCAACAACGAGCTGCGCAAAGATTGGATATAAGTGAAGCCCACAGAGGTTATCCTCTAGTCCACATGGCTTCATGGTTCCAGAAACTACTACGTCGAATAAGTAGTATGAGGAATCTAGTGAGATACATCGCAATCCGCAGATCATGCGCCCAGTATTGGCTAATAAGAAGAAATCCATCTTTGTTCAGGGTAAACCACTGTCCCATGTTGCGCAAACGGCCCTGAAGAATTCGAACAAGCTGGCTACGAACCTCTCACGCATTCGCCACAATGGCTTCCTCCGATTACCATTCCTTCACTCATCCGGACAGGATTTCTAAGTGAGAAAAGCATCAAGACCCGCTACCGTGCTGAAGCAGCCTCTTGATCAGTGGAGCACTGGCCAACGGCAAGCTTGTCGGCAAAGACGCGTAGACTTCTATCATTTTAATCTCAAGTGATAAAATTTTGTACGAGCGGAGACGTGCGTATTTGAAGCTGAAGTTGAAAACCGCATGAACTTCTCGAACGACCTTTTATTCATATAAATACTCAAAGATTAGTTCCAATAAATTACCGCTTACCAGCGCAGTTACTGATGCGAGACGCAGCTCGAGGGTTAAATTTTTTATTTTGTCTTATTAAAAAATACGAATCAAATACCACTATGTGAGACAACCGCCAAGGGGTTGCAACGTAGCATTGGCCTGGCGGGCGCCACGTTCCCAAAAAGGATCGACAGGGTCTGTTCGCAATCAATCAAAGGCCAATCCAGTTTATGGCGCACGTCGATGCGCCAGGTGCTACTTCTTTCAATGACCATCTTCAAAAATATAATCTTCCGATCATGTGCTATGCAATTTTTTTGTGTTGCACTTCTAAAGGTGGTGTCGCCGCAAGGAGCCTATTATCCAAACCATTGGTATGGAGCAAACTCAGTGAGTTTCATTTTAGATGTCTAGATTTGAAGTATGAAGACCTGTCTAGGCGAATATCAGATCTGGTCTAGTTCCTGAATGGGGTCCATCACCGAGCTCAAATGCAGGCACGTTGGCACCACATGTGTGCGGATTCAATCCATACATAAGGTGTGCTTGTTATTGCTTTAATCAATGAATTCTTACGATGAGAAGGCAAAATTTCCAAAAATTCGTTTCCAGAAAATGCATGGACCCCGAAAATCACTGTCCAGGTCGATGTATGAACTTCCGGTACACTTATAACGTTTTGTATGACTGTAGATGTCTTGTTGTGAATAAATGATCGAAGATACTTTTAAATCGTTATCCATCGGACACTGCGATAGAATCAAGCAAACAAACGTGTTGTGAGTTCGGAATATGGACAGGGTCTTCCACATTGAGATGTTCAAAAACTTTCCAGTAATCTCCAACTGTTAAAAAGCAATCGAATAAATTGTGTGCCACGACTTTGTTCGTAAATGATGTGTCTATAGTACATTTCATTCAATCATGTTGTTAGCATCACAAGCAGCTAACTTCAGTACCCAACCAAACATTTACCGTAACCCGCGGTCGTCAATTTCGGTGTACGTGACGTAGAGTGCTCGTACTCGCACCGGACTTGACGCCGCATTCTCCATACTCACAGTGTTATATTCGTAGCTGTCTCTCATAATAACATGATATTGAATACCAGTTTCTATTTCCTGGTTTCTTTTTCTCTTTGACAGACTTTTGCCACAGATGAAAGTGAAATCTTCGCGAAATCACGTGATGGAGGCTTCTTAAATGTGATGGTCTGATATGTTTGTCTTAGAGGTGTCTTTTCAGACCTTCAGATTGCTGACTTTCGATCGCTGTGGTGCTCTGTTTATTCAAGTTTTCATGCACTTTGTTAAATATGAGCAGTTGGCTCAATAAGCCGGATCCTAGAGGTATTTCCAATGCGTCGTATAAAAACTGAATGTGTTCAGTTTAAATGCGGTGCATACGCACGGGTTGGGCCATTGTACCAACAGCTTGCATAAGGGAAGAAGTAGCTCGGTAAAGGGCGAAGCATTTTCCTATGTAGGTAGGGATTTCGTACCACGTTGAAGGTGGTTCATCCACTCCGAAACTCCTTGCTCAGGTTTAAAAATCATCATGCGCGTAACCTCCCATTTTATATCATTGACTGATCATCAGTACTTTCAGATCAAAGGCGTGAGAATAATAAGAATGTTCGAAGAGCTAATCGTGACCTGGAAAGCGATCGAAGAGCGCTGGAGCGTTGAGAAAAAGAACTGGTTTGTTGTACTCGCGAAACAGCTCGTCCAACTACGCAAGCAAAAGGCGAAACGTGTTGGAATGAGCTCCAGATTCACGGGCATTGGTGCTCAGAACAAGTATGTGATCAAAGTGATTGTTTCTCTTTATCTGATTTGATGTCTTAGATAAGTGATGGACAGATAGCACGTTGAAGGTCAAGGGATTGATTTGATCCTCTTTATTTCGGTATTCCATTTTCATGCAGCATCGTAGAAATACTCGAAAGTCCGGGCAGGACTTGAATCAGCGTAGTCTTTCGTCTATCATACGTCTTTCCCTTGAGCTGGATCTGAGTTCCGGGGTTTATATTGGTGGTAGCTAATCACTACATTACTGTTTTTAGCCAGATGTATAGTATGAACAAGATGTCTCAAGTAATGGACCAAACAGTTGGCACAATGAAGAGCTGGAAGAGCATGGAAAAGCTGATGCCTGTGGAGCGAGTGCAAAGAAATGAAAGAGGTTCAGATGGCGTAGGAGCGACTTGGATTATCAGAAGAGGTGTGTTTTTATGAATTTTTGTTGCTGAAGATCGTTAAGTGTAGCATTTCTCCTTGTTCCCTAAGGCTATCAACTTCATTTTGTGTACGTTCATTTCCAATGGCCTATGTTTGTTTTGAATTTAAATGATGAACGATGCCCTCGACAGCATTTCCGATGATCCCGGTGACGAGGAAGAGCAGTACGCCATTGTGAACCAAGCCCTCGATGAAATTGGCATCGAGTGTCAGAGCAAGGCTGGTTCCTTAAGTGTCCTTTGTTGAAATCCTGAATTGAAGTCATTGTTTCAGTTAGCCGCCGTACCGAAAGTACCCACATCCGTTGGTGCAGATTCCAAACCGATGTCGGATAAGGACATAGAAGATATGTTGGCGCAGCTCAGAGGTTAAGGGTTTCTTGCCAATTTTTGATCAGTAAATAAGGTTTCGGTTTCGGTCAGGCTAGCGAGATAAAACCAGCGTTAATTTCTTCAGTGAGTATCGGCTCTTTCTAGAGAAAACTATCGCTACTATCTTCGAGAGTGCAACAATAAACAGGTAAGAACATGCGGAGCACCGGTAGGGGACAAGAGTTAGTCCCCGGCCCCTACGCTCCCGATTTTTCCGATTCCCCGCACGTATTGCAGCGCTAGGTACTCGCGGCAGGCAGAGTTTCGTCTCAGGACCACCACGTGTCGCAATCACTCGCGGTCTGCTCTATTGCTGGGCTGGTGCGACACAATCATACGACAAAAAAGTGGGATGGACATGAACAGTCATCTCTTACATATAATAATGAGGATATTCCAACAAAAGCTGAAATACCCATCAAATAATACGCAGCGAAGCCACCTATTGCAGCAGCTGCATGTAACAAGCCCTCTTCCTACAATCAGCCATCACTTCTTAGCAAGCGAAAAAATTTGATATAGACTGAGAAGGGACGATAAGAGTCACGAACAATTTAGTAGGAAAGACTGTGCACCACCCAGTAAGACCGCTATACTTGCAGTGTTTGATGCTTAGTACCATTTTTGATTCGTATTCTGATATCAATTGCAGTCAGGCGCTGTATTGAGCGTTGAACTATTTAGCCTTCCAAATAAAGGCGCCTTTTTAATGCTGCCCCTTCTTAATGCTGTCATCTGAATGAATGATAAACATACGAATTGAAACGGTCCTAGAACAACTGAACCTTTTTCTGATGAGGTAGCAAGAGCAACAAAACTTACCTCAATCACTCCCTGATCACAATCACTCACTTGTGGAGCGGACAGGCAGACGCAAAAGTTATCAATTTATATAATAGAGGGATAATTCTATCTGCCATTCGCGCAGCACTGGGCGATGGCCCAACTGGCCGGCATGAACAGAACTTTTGAATGATACCGAGTATCATCCGAAGGGAGTATTCTGAGATGAGTTCATTTGCTGTTCAACAATGTCAAGTGCAAGTGAGAAGAAACGTCTACTCGATCGCTTTGAGAAGGACTCGTCTGAAGAAAAAAGCGAAAAGAAGTCCGTCCGTGGTCGCCGTGAGTTTTATTGGCAACCTTTATTCCACTAGCCAAAGCGTGTATTGATGCGATGCTTCCTTGCCAACAACCCACACATCCGTTCTTACTGCAATGGGCAGTAATGGATAGCCTTCTTACATGAAAAGTGAATGAGCGGTCATTATGTTGTGCCGTGTTGAGCGCATCATTATATGCATATCTCCAGCTACTCTATGGCTTGTGACAGTGAAGAAGATTTCGATATTTGTTTTTTTCCTATTTGTATCAGCATGTTGGAGGTCAATGTGAAGGAGGACTGTTGGTATGGCGAAGCAACATCAGCGTTTATGTTAGGTACATCATTGCACCGATTTTGCCTCACAGACCGGCAAACGTATTCTTTCACATGCATGTGTAATGATATCCAAGCTGTACAAGTAAAAATCGCTCTGTCTCTCTCGAGGTACAAGAAATATGTTTTCTTGAAAAAAGCTTTGGAACTTGGCCTGTTGGCCATGAAAGTGCTGGTGGTTGTACTGCTCCGGTTACAACCCAGCGAGGATGACCACAAATGTGAGTGTTGCAAGGGTTGGAGGTGAAGCATTCGACTGAAGACTTTGTCCTTGGTTTCAGAAGTGCAGAAATGAGAATGAGTTGATCGAATTTTCGTCCCATATTTCAGGGGATGTCCAAGAGTATTGACTCTCAACACACAAACTTGGTCAGGCGCTCATGTACTATGGGGGTGGCACTCAAAAACAATTTCTAGGAAGTGGGGAGTCCCCAGGAGTGTCCTCAACCAAAAAAAAGGATGAAAAAATATTTTCTACACTAAAAAATATTCACCCATTCCGAAGCTCCTTCCCCCTTAAGGCTTAGGCAAAAACCACATTCCCCGGTTTGCACTGATATCTTAGTACCTTCCAATACGTTAAGAAACATAATACTAGAATAGACACGCATAAAAACCCAAAGATCAAAAAAGAGACAATGAAATAACTAGGACCAAGCATTTAGCCTAAGCCTTGAGGGGGGGGGGAACACTTCACACACGGGAGATCATCAATGGCAGGCAGAATTTTGTTTGTTTATTTACCTTTGACATTATGAAACAAAAACATCCTAACATCCCAGACAATCGGACACGTTGATATTACATGTTTTGAAGATTTGTAATGAAATTCTCTGTTATGGCTTCGAATGTGTTTTTGAGTGCCACCCCCATAGTACATGAGCGCCCTTGGTCAACCACCTCAAGTAGCCTTGATTTGGAAAGACCCAAAAAATGGGTGCCGCGGGATCCCTCAGAACAGCTATGCCACAAATCCTCTCCCAGTAATTCCAGCACTGCAGGCTGAAGCCCTTACTCGTTCATCATATTCACCAGATCTAGCGTTAACTAAGCCCACTTTCCCAAATATCTGAACAGCTTCTTCAGCAGCAGTGCGTTGAAAGAATAGTGAATGAAGTCGACTTTTTTTGATTCCGCGCCATATGTATAAACCAGTTGGTGGGCGCACACACTGCGCGCGATTCATGGCGATGTTGAGCAAAGTGGGTTTGATCGGCCCGACCACAATTGTGTATGGAATTGAGCGGAAATTTCCTTTCCTCTGCTTTCAGCTGAACTATTGAATTGAAAAAAAAGCAGAAAAGGTGGCGTGTTAAAAAGCTTAAAGCGTATCAATAAAAGAGCGTATCAATATACTTTGGTCGCTCACCTTGAACCCATTTTGCACGTCACCGATATGATTCGCGTGAAGTAGTGTGCGCCATCCAACTGGTTTAGGTCATCATTGAGTGTTTGGATGGTTTAGAGATCGATAGTTTTGTATTCGATTGCATGGATTTGTAAGAATTTGTTCACTTGCTGGCATCTCTTTCCCACACATTCATGGTAATCCCTATCCGGCCTCTCGACGTTTATCGGTTCCGTAATTATGCTTCACTACTTGGAATTTTACATAGTCTAGCGGTCGATATCCAGTGTTGCTGCCACTGCCGCATTAGATGATCATTCCCTAAGAACCGCTTGCTTTGCTATCACATATATAGGTTTTATCATGATGATCAATGCAGACCGCAATATCAAGAGAAAAGCACCATTTTTTGGAAAGCTAAGCAATTCAGCGGTCGATACATCAGCCGATGATATCAGAACACAAACAAAATATGTTCACTCAATGGCACTGCGCATGAGAGGTTTTGCTAAAGCGGTCGTATAGTAGTAGCGAGCGATGTGAGGGATCTTATCCCATGCAGTTCCTAACGGTTTTTATCAGCCACTGTGAGCCATTATCAGTTTCACTGAGGCCCCTGAACCCAACAATACCATTGAGGTCCCCACACCTTGCAATACCTGCAAATGTGAACATTCCACTGTTAGCCGCAAAAGCGATGCGGCCTTGGTGGCATTTTCCTTCTCACGCTCCTGACCGAATCCCAATCATCATCAGTTTGGATCACCCACTGTTAATCCCGTTCCACCATGCTAAACACCCATGTGGCTTAGCGCTCCTGGATCAACGCGAAAGGAGAAACGAATTTGACACCGTTTGCCTTCTCATGTTCCTTATCAAATCTTATCAACCATTATCGATTCGGATCACCCACCATTAATGTCCCTGGCCCACTCTGCTAAACACCTGCGCTCCGCGATCAACGCGAAAGGCGAAACGGATTTGGCGACATTTGTCTTTCAAGGCTCCTTATCAGTCCTTGCCAGTTGCTATCGCTTTCGGTCCACCGCCGCCTGGGTCCCTTTACCATCTCCTACATCACTTGTAAAATTCAGGGTCCCAGCTTTACTGCGACGCGAGATATGAATTTCGTGACAGACAGATGGACACACACACAGACATACTAAGTCAGTTGTACAGTAGCGCTCAAAAGTCTTCGGCCAAATGGTTTTTCAACTGTAACTTTTTTTCTTTTTTTCTACTGGACCAATCCAAGCGAAACTGTAGTATGTTGTACCTAAGGGTACTGCATATGAGATATATTGCTGTGACACAAGACGGGAAAAGATGCATGATTATGTACAAGTTTTTGTTATGACACCACCTTTTCCAGGATCCCATGCTTACTATTTCTTGGCTTCTTTCCTACCTAGACCTATCTTTGACGCTTCATCTGGGTTAATGTCACGGCTGGTACGCTTGAGGTAATTATTAGAAGGGCAGACATCCTCCAATGTGTACGTGAGGGGACGGTGAAGATGAGGAAATCCGAAATGAAGATCAACGCTATTTTGAGTTTTATGGAGCTGCCCCATCAAACGATATCGTCGATTTTAGAACCATGCGAGGTTGAAGGCTCAACTAACAATGCAGAGAGGATGGGAATACTTCGCTACAGTTTGTTTTATGCAAAACAGATGGATCCTTCACAGCTAAAAGCCGTGCCCTTCTCACGTCTGTGAAAACCGTCGCTAAGTTTTTTGGAAAGTATGGCATCAGAATAAGTCGACAGACTGTGGGAAGAGGACTACACGATGTTGGAATCTAGGGGCGACGTCCAGTCAAGAATCCGTTTTAGACACACAAGAACAGTAGAGCCAAAGTTGCCACTGCGCGGCGCCATCTCACTTGGAGTTCAGTGGTTGAGGCAAAGTCCTTTTCACCGCTGAGAGCAAGTTTGATTTGCTCGAAATTGATGGGATCTGCTATGCGAGACGTCGTTTTAGCAAAGATTCATTCCGAAACACACAGATCTGACAGCCAAGCATGGTGGAGGATTTGTGGCGGTGCATGAGGCATTTCCACTGCATGCTACGGGTCTCATTTTGAAGATAAATGGAACGACAGAGCGGTAGACTGCACGGACATGATGGTGAGCATCGTACTACCACAGGCGAGCGAGAGTGTGCTTGCTGGATGGATTTTACCGCAAATATCCGTCCGAAACACAAGCCAACAAGAGTGAAGGAACCCTCCCACTGCCAGGAAGTCACACTTCCCAAGTGGCCAAGCCAATCCCTCCACCTCAATCAGATAGAACACATGTTGTAAGAGCTCGAGAAACGCTTTTCACCGCAAATTAGTAGGAACAAAGGGGAAAAATGCGCCTAGCTAGCAGGAGAATAGAACGCCTTGCCTCATACAGTTATATAGAAGCTCATGGACTCGATCTCATCCCAAGATGCCGCTGTAATCTGAATTCGTGGTTTTCCTATGTAATATTGATGTTTCTCACAAGTTTCTGGTTTTGTACTTCAAAATGAGCCCGTGTTTCCTGACCAAGCTTTTCCGTGTTTTCCGATGATTTTGTAATAAACGCCTGTAAAAATCTAATAAAAGAGTCTAATGGCACCCAAGCAGTAGCAAATATACAAAGTGGGTTCGGGCATAACATACTAAAATTTTGCTCAATTTGGTTCAGCAGGAGAAAAGTTATGGCAGGAAAAGCATGTGGCCGAAGACTTTTGAGCGCTACTGTATATAGTAGGATCCCAGCCTTCCATCAAAATGAGATACGCAAATATGCATGATATTTCCAGCGTAGCGAATCTATATATGCTTATTCTGTGAGAAAAAATGGAGTCTGAGCCGAGTTATAATCTCCCGAAGTTAAAATTGTGAAAACTGGACAAAACTTTCCGTTGGTAAATTTGGACATTTTTTGAATACTCGAAACTTTACTTAGACTCCACCTTTCGAAGTACAGTGATCCGTTTTCTTAACAACTTCCTTGAACCAACCATATGGGTGCGTTCTTGTTGACCAAAGTCTGCGAGGCTCCCGCTTTCGAATGGCTACTTGAAGAATGCCATATCTCCAAAATGAAAGAAGCTACATTGAAGGAAGCCCTCGAAGACCGGTCCAGGAAAATTTTGAAAAGTCTCAAACTGTTTCACTTCAAATGGTCATAACTTCCTTCAAACTCAAGCATATGAGTGAAGTCTTGTTGCTCGGGGTCTGCGAAGTTGCCTCTTTCAAACGATTACCTGAGCTATGCCATATCTCTGAAATGGAAGAAGCTATCTTGAGGGAGGCCGCTCGAGGGATGTTTTTTCGTCGATCTTGCTAGATCTTCCCACGAATTTTTGAAAAAATGACCCATTGTGTCTGCTACGCCTCCAGTAAGCACCTTCTGCTTTCAGAAGACTAAAGAGAGGTGGTTGGCTTCGGCTGGCCTCGTTGCGGGAAGCGCCTTGCATGAGGATTTCCTTCCCGTTCTCAGTGGATACAAACGCGTTTCCGGTTCCGGTGTCTCGCTAGCGCCAGATCAAGTGCCTACAATCGTGGTGGGATTCGTAATGGGATATGAAAGAATCCTATATCGAATAATTTTTCGTTTTCATTGCATAGTTTCTGGAAAATTCATCCACGGTGCTGCCCGTGGATAGATATCGCTTCCCACGGTTAATCGATGAATTTCGGAGGCTCTGTACGTGGTTTTGGTGCCAGCGGACTAACGAAAGGGTTATGGCATCGGCCGGCTTCGTTGTGGATCGCGCCATGCATGAGGTTTCTATGAAGATTGAGTTAAATTAATTTTGGGTTCGAACCCAGTTAGTCAGTTTTATCACATCTTCCACTTACAATTTAGACCCTCAGCCTCAGAAAATCCGTCAATCGCTGCCTACCTCAACGATTATGACCCCCTCCCCTCCCAGCGGACCAAATACGACCCTCCCCCCTCTGTCGAGGAATCCTCGACGGAGACTTGACCCTGGGCACAACACCGTGAGACTGCACCATGTAGCCGCAACAAAGGTGCAGCATGAGCAGTCATTCGAGGAACTACTTGCCCCTAAAAAGCACACATGCCACACCATGCGATAATCACTTACTTGATTATCGCATGGTGTGCCTCTAAACACTCGTGCACAGACATACTAAGCGAATTGTATACAAGGTGCTACAAAAGTACTGATCATCTGACAAAGCTTCACCATTGAAGGAAGAAAAAAGTATCAGCATGAGTTTCACTGGTATATGTGGTCAAAGAACTGTTCCAAGATACTTACCATAATATGTCCGCGGAGGTCGAAACCACCGTCGTTGGATTCGGCACAATGACGAAGAGGGTGAGGAAAGGCGCTTATGGGTCGCATTGGTTCCATGCCCTTGCAGGAAGAGTCTGATAAAGCAGCGACTGGGATCTGAAAATAAGCTCAGGCTCTGCGCTCCGAGATGCCTGAGGCAAAATAGTTGAGCATATTGATATTGGAACAGTCTGGGGGAAGGGATTGGATTGCTTCAAGATGGTGCTTCGGAGTATCAAGATACCGCAAGTACGACGATTCAGAGCTAACTGGTATGTTACTAATCCATGTCATCAGGAGACACACAACTCCTACATAGTGCCCCACCTCGGGCTCAATTGGGATTACTTTTAGCACGGATCAGTCCCGGCCTACGAGGTCAGATAAACGCAGCGGTCGTGTTCACGACTTTACCACTTCGCAGAAGTGACCAGTATAAACTGGATCTCAATCCCAAATATTCCCTTTGAGATATCTTGGAGAGCAAAGCCATATAGTAAAGCTTTGCGGTCAATGCTTTTGCGGCACCCTCCATCGTACGAAATTCTTATAAACATCCAGCTTTCATGAATGGGAGCATGGCGCACCACTGGCTGTTTTGATCCAACAGTGTGTTCATGAGAGGACTGATCGGTGATTGGTACCACCCAGTAGGCAAACTCGGAGTACAAATGTGGCAACGCAAAGCAAACCGATCTTCAGCTCTGCTATCATCACTAGACATATGTAACTTTAGAACGTATTAGGTCGAAAGAAACTTCGGCCATTTTTCACACCCCCATCTTCAAAAAACCATAACTCTAGCCATATTTTTTACACAGGGTAAAATTGGTTTGTATACCGCACTTTTGACTACACCACTGTATTCCAGCCAATTTATCAATAGGGTCTCAAATTATCACGATTCCTGAATACCAAGCTTTCGAAGGGTTATCCAGATGTTTCGAAAAACGGAAGTTAGTAGGCACTAGGTTTGGATAACATAGTGGGGTTAAAGCCTGCAACTTGCTTCGATTGCGAAAGATGGAAGACTCTATGAATTTCGAGGGAGTCATATAGTCAAGGTCCCAACTCAAATTCCAACATGTCTCCAATGTGCGCTACTGGCTAATGACTAGTGACAGCAAGGTTGCTACAGTCCATCTCCCGACGGCTGGCAGGGCGAGGCCTACCGACTTGTATCGATCTCTCTCACCCGCCACACACTCACCCAACTCTGCAGGGCACGCCCCGTCAGCCTACGGGAGCTGGACTGTACATATACAGTAGCGGTTAGAAAAATATGCGGTTTTGGATTCTATCCATAAATTTGGTTGACGTTTACATTTCTCATTCAATTTCTTTTGTGTTTTAGAGGCAACTGGTACTCAATGAAGCCAAGCATATCAGCATAGTGGGGTGCAGCTCGAAGGGTGGAAATTTGTTTAATTGAATACTTTGAGAATGACCAACTAAATGTCTTCGTACTGTAAGGTGCCGTCATGATTCCGAGTGATTTGTAACAAAGTTCGAGCCTCATTCCGTGTCACCTTCAGCACACCGCTCGTTTCGATGAGTTATGAGCTTTTCAATGCTGACTGAATTTTTTGAAACGTTTGGTCATTTTCAGGGTCTTCAGTTGAATAAATTTTTCAGTTGTACCCTGTGCCCTATCCATCTGATATACTTTGCTTCATTGAGTACCAGTGCCTTCAAAACACAAAAAGATTGAATGAGAAATGTAAACGTCGGCCAAAATAATGGTTGGAATCCAAAGCCGCAAATATTTTTGACCGCTACTGCATGTACGTTGACAGATCATCCCTGCATTCAGTGGTCTCTGTCCATGAGCTGTGAAAAATTCTCTATTGAACAACTAATTGCCTTGGAAGCGTGGGTCCGAGCTCGCATTTGGAGGCGACCCCGTTCACTAATCTGCCACCATAATAAGCAAGCGGAAACAATAATCGATTATAAATATTTCATTTTGCAGCCACTTCACAAACTGTTCTCTCTAGTCAGCAATCGGCAACCAGCAGAGATGCACAGACAACTAAAGATTCGAGGGACAGTCAAGACATATCAAAAGACGAAATAAAGGAGTTGGTTGATTTTATGCATTTATTCACGCGAGTCTTTAATGACTTTAGATTGCAAGAACATCAAGAAGATGCGTTGTTTTAAGAGCACCTGATGAAGTCTCAATTGAAGGTCCAAAGAAAAGTGACGGGTCCGAGTTCAGGAAAGGACTTAAAGGATGGAGTAAGTATCAAGTTCACCATGCTGTTCAGTCCTGCTGTAAGGAGCTGATAAGCGGCATTTGCGGCATATACAAATGTTAAACTTCAATCCCCTGGCTACCCAATTTAACTCCCTTATCGCGTCTCGAAAGCAAATTACGTGCGGTAGTCACACTACATATCTCTCACAGATTTCTTATTCACTTATTATTAGAAACCGCTTACGTTGGAACAGGAATCCCGTGCCTCGCAGTGTGACCCATCTCACAAGTGATTTGAAGCCACCAATATCTAAATGCTGCAAGGTGACAGCATTGCATTCACAGTTGAAGTAGTTGAGCGCTTTGATGGGAGGTGTTGTCAAGTCTTAGAGTTAGAAGCACGCAACGGCGCCTTGCACGAGGGAAGTAGAAAGGCAAGCGGCGGCTGTGGAACCGCATGAGGCGTGGTGACTCAGTTGGAGTGTTGTAATTCACAGGCACGTGCGCTGAAAGGCAAGTTCTGAGCGTTCCACAAACTATATTTTACTCGACTGACTACTCATCATCATTACTCCGCTTCTAGGCCACAAACCAGAGGAAGTGAGAAGTTTCTTATACTCAATGGTTCAGTTGTATAAGGCTACACGCCATCGCCAAAATACTCTTTAAGTAGCCACGCGGTGTTCCCTTCGAAGTAATCTGAGCAAAGGCAATGTGTCGAATATTTCCTTAATTCTGAAGTAATTTGAGCAAAGGCAATGTGTCGAATATTTCCTTAATTCTCAAGAGCCCCACCATTACTGATCGACCGGATAGTCGCTCTGACGTGTTATTGATGGCGAATACAGTATTGTCCCCGGTACTGCGAATCCAATCTTGGCCGTCGAGGGAGACGAGCGCGGCTTGAAGTTGAAGTGGAAAAGCTGGTGAAGCTGTATTCGCTTCTTTTATGCGGCCGCCGCACAAAACAACAATCCAAAAACAATACTATCGCGGGCGATAAAGGCCTTATGTTTTGATTGATTGCACCCTTTTTCAAGAGAAGAAACTTAACAAAGGCCGCTAAACCTACTGCGAATATGCAAGCCGTTCGGTGACTCACAACAATCGACGGCTTCTGACACTGATTACTGTAGCTTTTGCTACAATCATAGCTTTATACGTTCATACATTCGACAATGAGGGTATGTCACTAGAGATCCCCCTGTTAGAACCTGAGAGCGGAAGCCGGAATATAATGTCGTTTCGCTGCTTGTATTTCCCCTCTTACAGCGGTTTATTCGAGCCGTGGATCGTGACCTGAATTTTCTAAAATTCATTGACACAACATGTGGCTTATGCACATGAGGTGTCAAACTCTTGATCTCTAATGCTGTGACGAGGCTTAATTTTTTAGCGATGTCTTTCATATATCTTGGCATATTATGGATAGTCGGATTTCTATTTACCGCTTTAATACTGTACATACTACTTTGCCAACTAGAAGAAATGCCTCATTACTTTGGTAGAGGCTCTCACATTGGATCAACTCCAAGTTTGTTTGCCCACCTTTCTTTCGTCAAACTAAAGATTCCATGCAGATGATCTTCAACTTGCTGTAAATGGCTATCTCTGCTCTGCATAAAAATACAGCCACTTACAAATTATGCGAAATCTCTCACTGCACGATGTTCCTGAAAAATCCTTCGAATAAGAGGTGTTTAAAATGTGAAGGGTGATACGAAATCAGCAATTGATTCCACCCTAAAACCACACTAACCTTCTCTTTTTTCAGAAAGTGCTGCTTTCACCAGTAGTAAGATAATACAGACACCCCATTTTTGCGTCGCTTATCAGTTACCAGCTGGCGGGCGCACACTACTGCGCGCGATTCATGGCGATATTGAGCAGAATGGGTTTGATCGGCACGACCACAGTTGTGTATGGAGTTCAGTGGGAATTCCCTTTCCTCTGCTTTCAGCTGAGCTATTTATTTGGATAGATGCAGAGAAGATGGCGTGACAAATAAGCACTACGGTATTGATGTACTTCAGTCGCTTTGCATCGAACCCATTTTGCATGTCATCGACACGAATCGCGCGCAGTAGTGTGCGCGAGCCAACTTGTTAAGGTCATCATTGGGAAACTGGATAGTTTAGACATTGATAGTTTTGTATTTGATTGCATCGACTGGTAACAATTTGTTCGCTTGCTGAACATCTAATTCCTACACATTGATGGCAGATCCATATCCGATTATCGATGTTTATAGTTTTTGTAGGAATGCTTCATTACTTGGAATTTGACATAGTCTAGCGGTCGATATCCACTGTTGCTGCCAGTACTGAATTAGAAAATGATTCTGAGTGAAACTCTTGCTTTGCTATCACAAATGTAGGTTGTATCATTATCAAAGTAGATCGCAGTATCAAGAAGAATGCACCATTTTTTTGGAACGCTAGGCAATTCAGCGGTCGAGTTTGGATCACCCACTATTAGTGTTCCCGTCCCACTCTGCTAAACACCCGTGAGTGTCAGCGCTCTTGGATCAGCGCAATGCGAAACGAATCTGACGACATTCGCCTTCTCATGCTCCTCATCAAATCTTATCAAGAGTTATCAATGCGGGTCACCCACCATCAATGTCCCCGTCCTACTCCGCAAAACACATGTGACTATGAACGCTCCGGGACCAATGCGAAAAGGGAACGGATTCAACGACTCTGGCCTTTTTACGCTCCTTATCGAATCTTATCAACCGTTATTATGCTGGACCACCCACCATTAATGTCCTCGTCCCAACCCTCAAAACACTTATGAATATGGGCGCTCTGGGATCATCCCGAAAGGCAAAACGGATTTGGCAACATTTTCTTTCGGGGCTCCTTATCAGCCCTTATCAGTTGTTATCAAAACAGGTCCCTCACCATTAGTGTCCTCTTGCCATCCCCCACATCACTTGCAAAAATCAAGCTCCCAGCTTTGCTACGACGCGAGATATGAATTTCGTGACAGACAGACACACACACACGGACAGACAGACATACTTAGCGGATTATATATAGTCGGATCAACAAAACATATCTATATTACCCCGAAAAAGGTCAAGTTATCGCAAAAATGACCTTGAATTGTACAATCGTTAAGTCACACTCGGAATGGACCACTGCCACGAAGATGTCTTCAAAATGGTCCTGCAGTATATGCGAATAAAGCGAATACTACTACATACGACCCCGTCATCGTTCTGCTATAGAGATATGATGTTCAGAGGAATCGTCCACAGGAAAATGGGTTTTTCTGTTACCCATATACGTTTGTTGTATTTGCCTAATGTGGGCCGTATGCAAAATTTCACGCGAAAAAAATGTGACTTGGCTAGGTTACAGCACCACAAAGTCTCGGCCGGGTGAGCGGGGCCTTCGAGCAGGTGCCCACCCCGTCGTTCGCTGCGGTCGGAAATGCATTGTAGGAACAGAAAGTTACGTGAATAAGCCCACTCTCCGTTCCCAACCGCGGAGAACGACGGGACGGGCCTTTCAATCAGAGGTCTCGCCCACCCGGCCGATTGGGGAGCTGTATCTTTGCCGAATTCTCATTTTTTTTGTAAAACTTTGTATGCGGCCCTTATAAGGGGAATACAACATGAATATATGGGGAACAGAAAAACTCATTTTTCCGTGGACGATTCCTTTAATGGGGTATCAAGTCATGCTGAGTCATGCTTGGAATCATGTCTTCTTTAGAACTCACGTTTAAACGACAGATGTTTCGCGAGTTTAAAAGAATTATAGTTTTATTCGTGGGAGCAAAACGACAAACGCAGCACTAATGGCAGGAAAACAACGAAAACCGAGTTCATATTGGTGAAAGGCGGCCGAGCCGACTAGTGTAAGAAGGTGTCATTCCGTCATAATTAAGCCTTTCATTCCCTTGACGATTTTCTCCCAAATCCTTTTTTCTTGCAGAAAAAAAATTACAATTGGGGCAGACAGTACTCAGTTGATTTCACGGTCATGATCTCGGAGAGGAAAAATTTGTTTTGCAAGTGGGATTTCGGAAGGGTAGGCGAAATGTTATGGCTGCAACTTCAAGAAGTGTTCGAAGTCATGCTTTGCTCCTACGAGGAACCTTTTCAGTTATCAAGCAATCATACTCTCATTATCATACTCATAGCAGTCATACTCATACTCGCGCTCTTATTCCATCTCTTGGGGTCCGAATCAACAACAGAATCTTGATTTCATGCAGGATAATACGCTTTTTTATGGCAGCCACAGTATTCGACCTTGGTTCTACCGTCAGCAAATGGAACTTCTGCATCCGTCGACTAAAAGCCCCAACCTCAGTCCGGTGAAGAATGTGTGGCTGGTTCCAAAGACTGATTCACGTAGATGCAATTTGAAAGGGGATGGAGCACATGTTGATGGACTTAACATGAATCTGAATATCCGCATTTTTCTTGTTACTCGAAAGGAGGATTAATCCACCATTGAATTAGCTTTTCTGTTCTTGGGTTGTTGTGTACTTTGATCAGCGCAGGGGCTGTATAGATTTGCACAATAGCAAAAGTGACATGTCCTGATACACGAATTTTCATGAATTCAAGCTGGAGTTTAGTGCAAACGCTCCTTTATATTTGATGTACTTCATACTTGGGCCACCTTCAGACAGAAAGATCGCGAAATGAGAGATTCAGAATGATTTATGAGTGATTTCATTATGTAGAGCAGAATACATTATTCAAATACGTAGCACAGTACCTACAAGGTTTGCAGGCTTGGCATTTGAGCCAAATCCGAGTCGTTTCGATGTAAGAACGAGAGGTGTAATTCAGTTTCGTTCGAAAGATCCGAACACCTACCACAATCTTATGGTACGGTACAAAAAGTTATTAAAAGGTGAGTACTTTGAAACATTGCACTGAAAGCAATAAGGGTGTGCGTGGGAGAGTTTCCATAACGTTCTACGAGTGCGCCGAAGTGATGTATGTATGAATCCACCTAGACGCTCGGCACAGTTGCTGCTTTTGCATCAACCCAAAGGTGTCATCATATAGGACAACTGGGACAGTCCGTCCCCTTCAAGTGCACATAGGCGGGAGCTCAATTCAAAGTGGTTTCCTCAGCGGGTTGAGGTGGAATTTTTAGTGCAAGAAATGCCTATGAGTTAAGCCGAATGTTCGACACCATTGCGCTAGACACCAGCAATATGGCGAGCTGCTGCGTCTTGTCCTTAGTGCCACCTCTTACAGGGCTTTTCCCACTTCTTTACCTACACTTTTCCTACTCGCTGAGCTCCTTCAGGATCTTTGGCGCTAATCGGACTTGGAGTTACAGGTTATGAAACGTTTGCGGACCATCGCTGAGATTTACTTTAAAAATAATTCCTTCCCAACGTCTGAGTTTGACAAGAGTAATGCCTAGAAGTAGGCGTTTGGACGATTTTTTAGTGTTACTATCACCCAAGATCGATGCATCCATCAGAATCTCTATCTTACCTCATCACAGCGACAGGAGGCCGTTTTTTTTTGTCGCGCTGGCTAAATCAGGGATCGGTGTTGTCGATGCCCATTGAGATGGGGGAGCGGGAGTGGAGGGGGCGAGCGCATTACTCGCCTAGTGTCTATCCTCACGCAGCACTTATGGTATATCTGCAATTGCAAGGAGGTATCTGCTTCTTAATGAAACCAAAATATTCAAATCATGGGGAACTGTGGTTTTTAAGGGCATAAGGAAGCTCAAATTCATAGTTCAAATCCGGTATCCTTTCTCCACTGCAAGCTGCTAACTTTGTGTGACTGTTTGTCGATATGCCGCTTGTATGTTTATCTACCTTTCCATCCACAAATGAGTGATTTTGATAATGGAATCGATAGAGAGAACGACCATTCGTAGAGGTATCACTCTATCAATATAAGATTGCACCAGCGGCTCTTACTTGGGCCGCGTTCATAGTTTGCGCACCGCCGTCGGCACCGGCTGCTATGGCGGCAAAATCATGTGCCCGCCGCCGACCATGGCGGGGCTCTGGTGCCGTGCTCTGTTTATAAAACGCTTGACCAACCACACTACAGTATGATGATCGTGGCGAGATCTCACGAATTCGAATTCTAATTTCATATAGTTTGGCACTATGCCAAGATTCAAATTCAGATTCGCGGACTCTCGTCACGATCATCATACAGTAGTATGTGGGTGAAGTGTTTCATAAACAGAGCGCATCACCAGAGTGCGGCCACATGATTTTGTCGCCGTCGCCGGCTGTGCGCAAAGTATGAACGCGGCTTCATATGACACTCGCTGTCATTCTGGGGTGTGCTGACGCCACACGAGTTGTCAGCACAGAAAAATGGGCGAGGTACGTTAAAGCCGGCAGAGGAGCAGTGCGTTTTACACGAGTCGGATAAAGGAAATTGAGCTTACGGAAGCAATCGCGAATCTTCCAATAAATGATGAGCTCGCCGAGGGCCAGAAACGTGCAATGGGTCACACCGTTAAGGGAGTAGCGTCGCAGAACATCAACGTTATTATGATTGGCCCATGTATAGCAGCAGGGGATGGTTTTACTCGCATAGGTATTAATTCAATAATGTATTAGGTTGATCGAAATGTTTTGATAGGGTTGAGATTTTTTCCTATTTTATTTTACAACTCAACGAGTAATGCAGGCTGATCAACAATATAATAACCATCATTAGTTATAACATTGTTCCACCCAACGGGCACGTCAGGGATTCTCTTCTCCCAGAATGAGGAGGATTAGGGTCAAAGAAGTCACCGACCACTTGTCCAAGGTGGTCATAGTTGACGATTTTTTTTTGCTAAAAAAGCCTTAGGGGGCAGGAACAAGCGGTAATCTGAAGGGGCAGTGTCAGGGGAATAGGACGGATGTGGAACCTTGTCCCAACCTAGCTCTTCCAATTTTGCACATGTCCCTCACATAGGTAAAGAGACCTGTGCAAAAAGGGCGGGGCTAGGTTGGGACACGGTTCCACATGCACCCTATTCACCTGATACTGCCCCCTCAGATTAGCACTTATCCTGGCCCCTTGAGGCTTTCCTAGCAAAAAAAAATTCGTCACCTTGAACATATGGTCGGTGACTTCTTTGACTCCTAATCCTCCTAATTCTGGGAGAAGAAAATCGCTGACCTGCTCTTTAGGTGGGACAATGTTATAACTAACGATGGTTATTATATTGTTAATTAGCCTGCATTACTTGCTGAGTAATAGGAAAAATCTCAACCCTATCAAAACTTTCCGATCAACCTAATAGTACTGTGCATTTGCTAAGGAACATCACTGCGCAATTCTCCTTTGGTTTGTTTTTTACGTAGACCGCTTCGCGGTGCCAAGCGAAGCGCGAAGTACATCGCGACCAAAACTGACGTTTCGAAGTAACCAGTCCTCAGCACCTCTGGTGTTATCACGCTTCCAAACTTTATTCGAGCCCTTACATTAACTCTCTTCAGATGAATATAACAACACAAAAATAGCAAAGCCGAGGTGTACAAATATAGAAGGAGCGCATGATGGCGCGCCAACCAATGTATCAGTCTGTCACGTTGAAGCTGGTAGTTCGAAGATCTATGGAGACTGTGCTCTGACCATGTCGGTAGTGGGTTATTTACTTACTATTCACACAAAAAGTAAACAGGATCTGTTTGAGACAGAACATAAACAAGGGAATGGGATTCGGCAGCGGGGAACCGTGTATTATGCTCCGCCTCTCGAAGGTCAGAAACTTGGCTCTCGAATCAATTCATTAGTAACAGCAGGAATTTTTGTTATTTTCAGATGTTTGGTTGGTATCCCAGTGATCACACTGTTTCGAAGGTATGTTGTGACATTAAAGGCTTTCCACAGTGAATGAAAGCGACAATCTGTTAGTGATCTAAGGAAAGGAAGTGTGGCGGCAACATCACCAACTGCTGCGATCGGAAGCGACTTCAGTTCTCTTGCAAGATAGTCGAGGTTCGTAATTGTCTTGTCTGAATTTCTGAATGCGCATGTTTGTGCTCCACATTATGCCAATATGGCATCACTAATGTGTTCGGCTTCACACTAGAATTGCGGATGATCCTCGGCCCCATGTACAAGATCCGAGCACAACGAAGTTTGTATCAGGTTGTCCCAAAAGTCTTGTAGGATTTTTTTCGATCATCACTTTTTATTATTTTTTCTTCCAACAAACAACAATTAGGCAACAACGTATTCACCATTGTTATCGACAATCTGCCACCTCATAGGTAGATCGTTGATTCCCTCCTCCCATAACTCTGGGTTCTGAGAGTCGAAGAAGTCAGCGATCGCCTTTTCAATCAAGTCATAATCAACGAATTTTCTCTTGACCGGGAATGATTGAAGAGGATGGGTAAGGTGACAGGCAGAAGGGGCAATGTCTGGATAGTATGGCGGATGGGGCAGCACATCCCAGCCGAGCTCCTGTAGCTTGGCCAGGGTACTCTTCGCGACGTGGGAGCCAGCGTAGTTATGAAGGAAGTAACCGCGCACCCGCTTTTCTCGAACAGCGACGGCGAGCTGCTGAAGCTAGCGGGTGAATACGGCCGCGGTGACTGTCTCGCCTCGCACCAGTACCTCTTGGAATAACATTTCTCCCCCATCCCAGAGGTACACAGTCCTGAGCGTGGTTTGCCTTTCATGTCAATCTCGCCGTTGCTGAGGCTGATGAACCAGCGGCGCACGGTCTCGTAGCTCACACATCTCTTGCCCAATGCAGCGTTGATGGAGTAGCAAGCTGCCGTCGCTTTGGTACCGCAAGACCACTCATTAGATGACACTGCGTATTGGGTGGGTATCGACTACGGACACTGTAGCTCTCTCCACGGTATCTGGTGGGTCAATACATATTTTACTGGAAAGCTTAAAGAACCTTCTACCATATTTCTGAACCGCCCAGATCAGTCTTGAAGTAAGCAAGAGATATTGATTGAAAAATCCTACAAGACTTTCGGGACAACCCAATATATATTGACAGCGAAGGCATCGATACGAACTTGTCCCTTTTATCCTTGTTGGATGGCTTATATCTTTCGACTGACCGTGGCTGTTGTGGGCATAAGCGAATGTGAGAGGTGTTATACCCTCTCTACCAACCAGCGGTTATCCAGTAGTACTTTGAAAAGCGAGTAAGGAATAGAAATAGTGAGCATTCGAAGTCTTCATATGAGTGCTAATAATAGAAGAGTGACCAGGTCTCGATTTCTGTGCTTCGAACAGTATACGCCCCAGCCACACCAGGAGCAAGAATCGAAGGATCATCCCTGGCGATGATACTGGTGGCTTTCAAATTTTTACAGCGTGATACGTGGAGCACCATCCGCCAGCAAAATTGGTATCACTATAAATACCTACCACACTTCGAGAGCCCAGTGAATATATTTGGGCATTCCATGAGTAATGTCGTTTTTTTCAAACGAAAATTACAAGTTTGTGCAGTATTCTTTATATCGGTCGAGAGAGATGTTTCTGCTATTATCGAGGTTCAATTTTTGAGTATGTCAGTATGGGGTGATATTCAGGCCGGCTAAAGGATAGGTCCAGCCGACAAAAATCGACCAAATCGGCAGTTAATTACTTCATGTTTGATGTTACTCTTTGTTTGCTGCGCTAAACTTTTAGTTTTAAGGGAAATTTTCTTTTTGAAAAAAAAAACCACGTCACTTATGGAATGCCCCAATATCTTCAAGGCACTGGTCAAATTATTTTGTTGCTATTATTATGGGAGTAGGTGGTGTGATCACTATGCTTCTCGTGCAACCATTAGTGGATGATAATTTGATTATCAATTACTGCTTACAGTACTCTGCGCACAGTCATCACTGAATCGAGGTGTAGATAGTTAAACGAACGATCCCTTTCACTGCACCTGATATCTGAGTGGGGTGGGTCTACCTACGACAGAAAATTGCTTCGCGGCGCCACAAGTACGACTTGCCGAATCGATTCCTTTAGGAGCCCGACAGAGCTTGGCTGCGTCACTTCTGCACTTCCACCCATGCCACACTGCCTCCTGCACCCATTACCCTGCCTCCTCCAACCATGCCACACTGCCTCGCTTGAACGCTGCTATGCCCTGCCACTGGCACTCGCACCCGCCGCGCCGCTCGCCGCGTGCGGCCACGCGATTTTTTGTCGTAAGTAGACTCACCCACCTGAGCGTTCACCCAGTGGGCAATTATAGTTGGGCTATGGTGGTCATTTAGTAGTAGTGAGTGTTGTCGGATCCTGTCCTATTTACTTTCCTCGTATCGGCATCAGACTTTATTAAAAGTCATCACTCGCTATCTTCTACTATCGTTGTCGCCGTCCCACCTCACGCAACGCTGATAATTGTAGCAACGTTCGGATCAAGGGGGAAGCGCTACTGCTTATGTGCCATCCGACGCATATTATAATAGCATTAACAGCATGACAGCATCTCTCTTCATCAGGTAGGATCGTACACCTATTAGTGTCTCCGTATCTACTCTAATAATGACAGTACACGGTGTCCCAAAATTATGGGCGCCAATGTATTGCAATATTTCGTTGGCATTAATAGAGTGAATGAAAAACCAACCCACTCACAACTTTACTCATAACTTGTCCACCAATGCACAGCAGTCAGATCGTTGGTTGTTCTGACGGGGATACAAGCTCAAAGTCTCTTCTTCACTCAACCGCCCTTGACACGCAAGTGTTTCCATACATTCCTTCTCAGATCTTTCCAAGCGCTATCTTATGTGACTCCATACTATTACATTCCATACATCCCTCCTAGTAATATGAAGTATTACTGGGATGACTGACTCCTCAGACATTGCTTTTATTAAGGACCCCAGCAGAACATCAATGGAATCATGTTTCGGGAGGTTTGACAGAGGTTTAGTAAAGTGATGAATTCGAAAAAATCGGGTCGGCAGCGCTTTTGTATCAACACTGATTCTATAAACTAAAGCGCCTTGCCGCTCACTCACCAGGTATTGTTCCAAAGGACTAGTGAGACCAGTGCTTCATTATGCCTAACAGAGTGTTCATCATGTTCACATTCCCATAAGCTTTGCGCCGAAACTAACGAAAACCGAGGGCGTGTCATCATTGAACCCCAAATAATTGCTGGGACCGGCTTACAGGTATCCAAACGTCCTATTGGCATGATATACTCTACTAGACGTTGATGGCCACGATGGGTTTCCTTTAACTGTTTGGGCCATAAAAACTTTTTTGTTCGAGTAACAGTACGGCGGGGAGCGTGTCACCGTTGAAGAGAGTGACCGCGAAGTCCATTTGAAAAAGTTTCGAAATCTCAAAAATATCATGAGCTTCACCCCGACAAGTGTGCACCCTGGTAGAAGAGATCCTGTGCACCTACTGAACAGCAAATAAGAGAAAAAGCATTGATACATTTTGTATAGAGGAATACAAAGCATGAACTTAGGCGCCCATAATTTTGAAGAGCCAACGCTCTCTTACAAGCTCGAAAAACGTGATATATGCACTTGCTTTTTCGTCGTCTTTTATAAGCATTTATCAGTTGTTACCACTTTACATTCCCCACTATTGATGTTCCCGTCCCACCTTTTATAAACTCTGCGAGTGTTAACGTTAAAAAATTAGCTCCTATCCACGTGTATGCCTCCCCAATAGCGTGGTTTAGAGCGAGAAATATCAGCCTTTACAGTAGGTGACTAACAAAGGCGCCAGATTCAATCGAGAGCCTCCAAGGATTCTGGGCTGAGAGGCCTACCCCTGCTCCAAACGCTTCAGAATTGAAGGACGCCACGCAGGAGGGTTCGGGGAGTGTTTCGTCAGAAAAAATTTCGCGACTTATCCAGGACATGCCGAAGAGGACGACTGAAGTGATTGAAAGTAAAGGCCACAAATCTTTCAATATTGTAAATTTCGGTCGGCTCATTGCCGGAAGTTCGAGTGCCTAAGAGATCCTATACTTCTTAAGCACCGTAATTTTCGAAAAAAAAGTAAAAAAATTTTGCCATTCTCAGTTTCAAGTTTCACAGTGATTGGTTGCGACAGCCATCAAGTACTACTGGAAAAAATTTGGAAGGAAACTGTTGGTCTTTTCGAGAGATAAAAACCGAAGATGGGGTGAACCTGTACTCTAGAGTCACACTGTACACGTGCCACCTTCGTCCAAAATAATCTGTAAAAATCAAAGTCGAAGTTTTGGAACGACGTGAGATATGAAGTTCGAGACAAATATGTAGACATGCACCCACACACAAACACACACAGTGCGTAACCGACATAGCAGGGTATTACACGCAGTTTCTATGATGTATCGATGACATTTCCATCAAAGGAGATGGATGCCTACTTACAAATACTCTTGGTTTGCTTGTGATCCACTTTCGAGGAAAAGTACCAAATAGCACAGTGAATGGTAATCGTTGGCGTTGACTGTGGGTTGTGCGAGGGATGGAGAGGAGGTGTTCATCTACTGGTCTCGGCTGTACATCAGGACATTCAAACCTGTTTAGGTCGTCGGATCTCTCATCGACCACAAACCTCTGCACGCTACGAGCTAACGATCTTGACAAGTAGTTAATTTACGATGGACAGTAACAAAGCCCTTGTCGCGCGCACTGACGCAGTTCAAGTGTCCTTGTTTACATCAATCAGCCATCCATATCCCTAAAATTTTCCTTCCATTTCCTTAATGTTGATACGGAACGAGCATTACTGCTCTCGAAGCTGCACTGATACACATGTCTGTGGAGTCATTTTGCGTAGCGTTGTCGATTTGCTAGTCACTAATCCTATATGTATAAATTTACATTTAGGGCACAGCGACCATTGAAATGTTACCGAAGGATGGCATTTCACTTTGTGCGTTTCCTTTCTGGAACAAGCCAGGATACGAGCAGCCTTTTTTCATGCTCAAACTTACTGATTTGGAGTCAGGAAAGGTACTCATTACCATGTAATGGACAGAGATTGTTAACAATATTCATTTTGAAGGTAGCATTCGCTGCCCGCATCCAGCTGTGATTTTGTTTAAGGTTTTCAGCCACCGAGTACACCTCTTTTTGTTGCACATTCTATCTATGAAAGATTAATTATCCAAAACACCAGTGACATATGCGTGTTAGAAGAAAGCACCAACGGCAGCAGGAACGACATCTCAGAGTGTGCGACAGGATGCTCAAACTGGACCAGATAACGCGGGAAGGCGACGGCCACACCCCGGAGCCCGCACATGCGTTCAATTTACAATGAAGTTTCAGTCGTCGCGAGTGGTTGCGCTGTGGCGCGTGACCCAATTCAAAGTTCTGTCGACACCCTAAGATGTCATCCGGATAAGCAGGAAGAGGTGTGCTCGCTACATGTCAAAACTAGGTATCTAACAAGGGAGGTCTTTCAGGTCATAACGCGCTTTCGGAAAACGGTTTTTTCCATTATATGGGGGTATCTATATGAAACATATAACTGACTTCCATTTTTGCTGCGCGGCCCTACAAATGCCAAAAAAGGAGTAAAGAAAATTTTCTTCAAAAAGGCGATTTTAACCCACTTATAGTAACGCATCCTCCTTGTAACTTTGATCATGCGCAGATCCAAAGGTGTTCGTCTATTCCACATCCAAAACAAAGTCAAATACGGGGAAAATTAAAAGCTCATCTCCACCATGTACTAAAAGTGCGTAGCAGTTTCATAACAGTTCCCCGATGTATCGCTGCTGCGGCGACCAGGTGGCCTACTGGATACGACTATGGACTCTCACGGATGAAGTGCTGGGTTGGTGATTCGAGTCCCGGCTTAGCCATAGCTTTGCAATTTTTTTGCCTTCACTTTTTCATCTTCAAATATGTCTGTTTATGCCAAATGACTACGATTTTCGTTGACAGCATGCCAAGAGAAATCTATTTACGAAGAATTTGGTGATGTGACCTTTTTGGACACGAAAGGGCCCGTAGCGCTCGAAATTCGCGATTTCGCACAAAATGAGTGCCATATTCGCGTTCAGGAGGTCAAACTACCCTTGGAGACACATTTCTAGCCAATTCCGAATTTTGACTCTAACTTCGAGAAAGATGTGTGGTCATGGGGCCCTTTCTACTTGTAGAAGTGAATAACTTACAAAATCGATGAAAATCAATGGAATATGCAGAGCATAGATGACTATCGCTATAATTTCAGTTATCAAGCACCAAGCAAGAGGAATAGTCAGAATTTCATGACAAGTAATACCGTCGTCTCCTTCGTTGAACGTGCAGTCAAAGGTGTACCAAACCCAGCTCAAATTTCCGAATTCGGGTCGAAATTTCAAATGGGCTGAGAACTTACCCATGGGGGTAGTCCGACCTCCTGAACACCAATATCAAATCCGTTTTGCGCAAAACGCCTCGTTCGTGCGCTATGAGCACCGAAAGGCTAAAAAATTGGACTGTCAAACTTGCTGAAAACTGGCAATAGGGGGCAGTTCGGAGTGCACTTATTCTTCATATTCGAATGTTTACGAGTCCAAAAACTGAAAATCTAAATTTTGCAAAAATTTGTCGTCAGTGGGGATCGAACCATCAACCCCGTTTTTGGCATTTGTAGGGCCGCGCAGCAAAAATAGACATCAGTTATATGATTCTGGTACGTACCCCCATACACGCAAAAAACAGCTTTCAAAAAGCGCGTCATGAGTTGAAAGACCTTCCTCGTAAGGATCCGGTTTGGCGCGCAGCTCGCAACGCAAATGCATTTTAATCGCAGTAATAAAGCGCAATGGTGTGCAGGAGTCTATCCGTGTGTAGGCTTCTACCACAAGTGAGGGCGTCATTCGAATGTCACGCATAACAGATCCGCGTTCAAGTGACAGTGGCGCGATGTTCTGTAAGTTGTACATGCAAAGGCTCAGCGTTATATCCATTATCTGTGCAAAATAACTGCTGCACTTCCACCACTTTCATTTTCAACATGCAGCCAAATTGTCACTCCAGGTGCTTTTGGAACATCGCAATACAGCCCTAGAAGCTACACTTTTTTCGTTTTTTTTTCTTTACGTACTTGCTAAACAGAAACAATTCAGACCGAAATTAAGTGCGAACCGCAGCAAAAGTCGATACAGCGCTTGGATGATGGCGAAGAGAATGCACTTCAAATCATCATCGAAAAACTCGACTGAATGACCTTATTTGTGTTGTTGTGAATTAATGGCACATTCAAAGTATTCTCTGTACTTAATCAACTCGAACGTTTAACAATAAATTTTTTCGTATCAATTTAGGTGAGATTTTCTGACAAGTAATCACTGTTGTAAAATAATCGAGCACCGAAAAGAGTTCAAAGGAATGCTGTCTTGCTATTCATGTCCATTGACAACGAATGTTGTGAGCCTCAGAATTGTGCACGGCACAGCTCGAAGCTTCGCAAGTTGAGAATGCAGTTGAGTTTGTTGCGTGATTCCCGCGTTTGCAGAATGATCGGCCTAAATCTGAAACAACATTAGATACGGTACACCTGCTAGAAGCAGCAACTTCGAGCCTAAAATGTATGGTGATGTGATTCCTACATCACGCCACTACACCAAAAACCCTTACCGGAGCTCCCTCTCACACCCATGACTCATTCAAATAAGGCTCTCACTAGCAAGTCCTTCAGATTTGCTCTTGATGAGAAGACACTAGAGCAAAATGTGGCGGTTGCAGTTTTTTGAACAGCAATAAGGTCCTACACTTGCTCGAGCTTGATCTGTAGTATAGTATGCCCATTTCCCAGAAGGCTAGGATACACGGATCAGGTCAACTCCCTGGAGCTCACGGCGCCTACCACTTCACGTGCAGCCAGTCCAAAACGGATGCAACGTTCACGTTTATCCAAGTCGCGTGAGACAGCAACACATATCTAGAGTCATAATCAACACCCTAACTATTGAACTCCGACTGAGAAGTGCAGTCAGCGGATTACCCCCGAACTTGCCTGTAGGCAAGAGCGCATAGAGTACATGCAAAATAAAAAAAATGACTATCACTGTAGGTGCTTTGTAGAGTTGTTGTGCCTTGTATAAAGCCCAAAAACACTGAATAACGAGGGTTATGTATCATTGAGACATGATTTCGCAAACCCGCGTGCGGCGTGCGATGCGGTAGGTTTAGATGGGTTGTACGTAGTCGGATCCTTAAGCGATTACCACGCCTTACGCTTAAATAATGCAACCATTTCCTAGAAATACACAAAAATGCTCGGGGACGAAAGGCAGACGTAAGGGTGTGTGCCATTACAACAAAAACTCGCTTTGCGACGTTGGGCATGATTATGCGAGCTGTTCCACGGTATTTGATGATTCCTACGGCGATGACGTAGCCCTATGCCTTATTCTAAGCGTAATCGTTTCAGGACTCAACATAGGGCGCTCCTAGCCCGCACCATCATGTCGCACGCGAAACGCGGCCTTGAGAGTTTTCTATCGTAGGGGAGAGTGAGTGAATAGCACTTCCACGTAGAGTGCCAACGCGGTCAGTTTCACAAGAATAACCGCAGCCCAAGGCCGCGTTCATACTTTCCGCACCGACGCCGGCACCGGTGGCGACGGCGGCAATTAGATGGCGGCACCGGCAGCGACGACGTCAAAACCATGTTTCTGCCGCCGACCACGACGGCACTCTGGTGACGCGCTCCGTCTGTAAAACGTTCGACCCAACACCACTACAGTATAGCAATCGTGGGGAGAGCCCACGAATTCAAATCCACGATTCGAATAGTTTGGAGCTGTGCCAAACTATCGGATTCCAATTCGAGTTCGTGGCTCTCACCAAGATCATCTTACTGTAGTGTGCTCGGATCGAGTGTTTTAGAAACGGAGAGCGTCGCCAATGTATCACCGTGGTCGGCCGCCGTCACCGCCGATTTCAGATTTGGTGCGCAAAGTATGAACGCGGCCTTGATGACCAAAGCATAAGGCGCTATCTTTCAATGAGAGTTTCCTACAGAACACTTTTTCTGAAATGGAATACTCGTTCACGTAGGATATGCTCCCCGTTCTTATTTTCTCCTCACCCCTTGCGACGCCTTTAATCAGAACCTGTACTTACCTGTCCAATTGATCGTTTCTCGGAGAAGAAACATATGGTCGTAGAAGGCTGAAATTCACGTAACGCTTTGCACGAACCGATGTGCCGCCATCGTCGGGACGGCACTCTGAACAACAGTATGTATACACTGTCAAGATTGCATGTCATGGAAACTCACCGTAGTGAGCAGCTGCGAGGAGCAAAGTGGTCAGGACGACGATGTTTTTCACCATTTTATTCTGAAACAGGAAATAAGTGGTGTAAACGACTTGTTCGGTTCCACGATTGCAGTAGCGAAGCAATTTGCGATGTCATTGCGAAGCTTTAAAACAATAACCAATAAAATACTCAAGAAGGATAACAGGGCAAAGGCCGTTCCAGAATTGACTTCCGGATAAAGAATGGCGACAATGACTCCGGAAATTCCATGTTTCATGCTAGCATGGCGAATGAACGGATGTATTTTCACTTTCAATAATCTCCAACTGTGGACAAATTTCTTCCCAACTTTGCCTGTTGCCATGACTTTACTTTTCACCAGTGTTATGTCTCATTGGTTTAATTAACACGAGAACATTGGTGCACTCCTAATGAGTACGTGAATAGATAAATAAGTAAATTAATCAGAGCCAAAAGCTGCGCTTATTTTCCATTGGTTAGATATGGAGAAGTGTCTAATGGTGCGACAAAAACTTTCAAAGCTGCTGCTGATTGAATTTTCGGTAGTCTACATATCACTTATACCGGCACCAAGATCAAGGCGCTCCTAGGCTTCGGGGAAAATAGCACAGTACGACCGCTCCCTGTCTACGGAGATCCAGATACGACCCTCCCTTTTTCTAACCTCTACAATACCAGTAACTTTACCGGATTGTATAGTTGCAGTGTAATTTATTGCTAAGCGCTAACCTCCGCAAGTACGACCCTCTTCCTTCTGTCCGATTGAATACGGTTCCCCTGCCGGGCAATCCTCGACTGCCAGTGTACCTTGACCGAGATTCGCCCAATTGGCGAAAATGTTTAACGGAATCATGTTGCGCGGGAATTCCCAATTCCTGCTGTCGACTTTAGTAGAGGACGAGTTTCACAGCCCGTCCCATCACTGAGGTATCGATCGAAGGCACGTGGTTCTGTAATGTGTGGTGCTCATCATCGTATGGCTAAGGGAGGAGCTCAACCAGCAGGTGATCAGGAGGTCAAAGTAGGACTTAGTATAAGGCAGCGATAGGAAAATGAGGTCAAGGTAGGACTTAGTTTAAGGCAGCGATAGGAAAAATCTGATGAATTATGAAAAATGTAGTGAATATGAAAGTCGAGGTGCTTAGTCATACGACTGTGAAGAAAAACGGAGAAACATGGTTAGAGGCCCAAAAAATGAGACTCTTTCCCACCATTGATTCTCGGACGACTTTACATTGGTACCCAATAGGGACAATTTACGTCAAGAAGCGGGTAGTCCGAACAAGTTTCCCGTTGGCATGTCAAGTCGTAGATATTAGGTTGATCGGAAAGTTTTGATAGGGTTGAGGTTTTTTTCTGTTACTCAGCAAGTAATGCAGGCTAATCAACAGTATAATAATCATCGTTAGTTATAACATTGTCCCACCTAAAGAGCAGGTCAGCGATTTTCTTTTCCCAGAATTAGGAGGATTAGGAGTCAAAGAAGTCACCGACCACATGTTCAAGGTGACGATTTTTTTTTGCTAGGAAAGCCTCAAGGGGCCGGGACAGGGCAGTGTCAGGTGAATAGGGTGCATGTGGAACCGTGTCCCAACCTAGCTCCTCCAATTTCGCACAGGTCTTCTTACCTATGTGAGGGACCCGTGCAAAATTGAAGCTAGGTTGGGACAAGGTTCCACATCCTCCTATTCCCCTGACACTGCCCCTTCAGATTACCGCTTGTTCCGGCCCCCTAGCAAAAAAAAATTCGTCAACTATGACCACCTTGGACAAGTGGTCGGTGACTTCTTTGACCCTAATCCTCCTAATTCTGGGAGAAGAGAATCGCTGGCCTGCCCGTTGCGTGGGACAATGTTATAACTAACGATGGTTATTATATTGTTGATTAGCCTGCATTACTCGCTGAGTTGTGAAATAAAATAGAAAAAAATCTCAACCCTATCAAAACTTTTCGATCAACCTAATACAAAGGGATGTTCGGAGATACGAATGCATTATCTATTTTCTGATGTCAGCTTCAAACTGAAAATGAAAAGCGGACAGCGAAACATTTAACCCCGTCGTAACTCCTTGGCCACTCCGTAGCCAGTCAGGAGTCATGTCGACTGGAGGCGAAGTCTGTCATTCAAAGGAGCTAGCTGTTAACCGATACGCCGTTTCTACAGCTGGGCGCGCTTGTTGACTGAGATCTCGCCATAACTAGGCTTCTTATCGTTAGCCCCCTAGTTATGTGACTGACTTCTTTTGGTGATTTCTCAATAACCACATTATATCCCTGATACTGTCTTTGAGGAGCTAACGCGGAATTTCATAACAGTTGCGCCACAATCATCTCCATTAATCCCTGGCCAACCTCAAAGGTTAATAGCATCGTCCACGGAAACTTGAGCTCTTCTATTAGCCATTTTTTTATATTATATTGGACACCAAGAGTTGCATGCAATGTTTCACGCGCGAACACAGAAATCCAATAGGGACAGAGCACCCCAAAGTGACGGACGACGGGGTAGGACGTCCGAATGTGTTTGGATGCAAGAGAGTTGAGGAGCGAAGAGGCGACAGTTACGTGGTCACAGACGCAGAGTGAGAAGCAATAGAGATTGGGCGCGAAAATCTCAACTGCTCTCTAGCCGCTTACTACTGTTCAAATGTTGTGGCGAAAAACGTGGCAGGAATTGCCCATTTTCCAGTTTTTCGATTTCTGCTTTGAGATAGAGAAATTTTTCCGAGTTTTTGTTCATGTACTGTATATTGTAGAGTGAAGTAGAGAAAAACAGAACCATGGAATTTTCTTTGACGATTTTTTTTTATCATAGTCTAAAAATCATTATTATAACAACTGCAAGCAAAGCAACTGGAAGCTCCCACTTTCAGCGTTTCTACAATGGACATATTTTTGGGCCATGAATAAAGGCTCCACTTAAAAACCTCGTGTGGCATAAAAAACATCACAATCGACAATGGACATAGTAGTAGACATTCCAAAGTGCTGACGACAAGGATTAGAAGCATGGACATTGGCTGATACCGCAAGTCATTGTATTGACCAACTCGCATTCACCACGATTTTAATGGAACTGGAATCGCGGCGCATCCCATCAAGGAATTAACTAACTTGAAAAGCTCTATCCTTATATCCTTTGAATAAGGCCCGAACTCAGTCATACTGTTGCTGCTGAGCGTCTTCATTAGCTCGCATCCGCATCCCTCAGAAGGATGCCATATGCTCTATCCTTTACTTTTAAGTTCTTAAAGACAGCATTAGAGATAATGCAGTAATGGAGAAATCCCTACAATGAGCCACTCACATGGCAGTCCTGGGCCCAGGAAGGCTATCTGTGGTGAAATCCCGGTGAAAAAGCGCCCCTCCGAGCTGTAGAAACGCCGCAACCGCTTGTCTAATCCGTCTCTCAGATTTGTCGACCGCGCCTCCCGATGACGTTTTTCCCGATTTACTGGGGTGGGAGCGGCCAAGGAGATGCGGCAGGATCGAAGGTTTTGCGGCGCGCCTTCGCAGTAGCTTGAAGCTCACTCCAAAAAGTAGATGCTGTCGTATTTCCAAACATTCCCTAGTGTTTACTTGGCAACATGCCAATAAAAAACTAGATCAGATTACTCGCCTCTTGACGGGAAGGTCAGTGCGCATTGGCTTCGATGCAGGTTTGAAGAGAGTCTGCTTATAAGCATATACTGAACGCCACAACTGGCAAACTCTTTGAAGACAGTGTTAGGGGTAATGTGGGTGATAAGAAATCCCAAAAAGAGTCATTTAGTGAAAAACTACGGGTCTGTGAGGCCTATGCATGGCGAAATCCTCCGCGGAAAGCGCCCCCTCGATCTGTGGCGGGGGCGGCCTCGTCAGGACAAGCCGCCTTTGTTCAGGGCAGCCCGCCTCCAGGCGACGTGATTAGTGGTTGGTCACGGTGAGATTGGTAAAGGAGATCGGCAGGATTGAAAGTATCGCGCGCGCTTTCTCACTTTTAGCTTGTTACCACATGAAAAAAGATGCTGTTGCATTTCCGAACATCCCTTCATGTTTACGTCTTGGTAATGACAATGGAAAACCTAGATCAGACTACTCCCCTCTTGACGGAAAGGTCGTCCGCGCCTAGAACCAGCGGTGGGAAGGGGGTCCTATTTCTCGGGTTTTGACCATCTCCATCCGTTTTTTCTCCACTGTCCTGTTACGAGGCATCTCGATTTTCATATGCACTACTTCTTTTACTTTTCGTCCGACTTTCCCCTAATGCTGCCTTTGAGTATGCACTTACATGCCTTCATCTTCTTACACACGTCTAGTCGCTATTCACGGGAGCTGAAGGGAGCGCATTTTCAAACGAAGTGCTCCACGTATAGCACGTAATGCAAACTTACAAGCTCACCTGCTCTCGACGTCCTGGAACCATCAATAAAGGGTGACCAGACGAGTATATATTTGCAAGCAATGCTTGGGAAAGAGTTCAAATTATAATACTTGGAAATTTAATAAATGTAATTATTCAGATATCTCCGGTACACCACCACGTAGCCGCACTTGCTTGTAGTAGGGTGAACCGGTACCCCAAGTACAAGACTTCGAAACGAATTAGGTAATCATGACATTTCAGTCTCTAATGTCCATAATGAAGCTTTTTACACCAATGGAATCGTTCTTAGTTCGTAGCACTGTTCCTTCGATTACGGGAAGCCGGTATGATGAGAAAGTAATAAACTTGTCAAGTATGCAAAAAATATTAGGTTGTCCCAAAAGTCTTGTCATATTTTTTTCGATCATCACTTTTTATTTTTTTTTCGTCCAACAAATAATAATTAGGCAACAAAGTACTGACCATTGTTATCGGCACCCTCTGCCACTTTATAGGAAAATCGTTGATTCCCTTCTTCCAGAACTCTGGGTTCTGAGAGTCGAGGAAGTCAGCGATCGCCTTCGCAAGCAAGTCATAATCAACGAATTTTCTCTTGGCCAGGAAGGATTCGAGAGGGTGGGTAAGGTGATAAGCAGAAGGGGCAATGTCTGGAGAGTATGGCGGGTGGGACAGCACATCCCAGCCGAGCTCCTGTAACTTAGCCTGGGTACTTTTCGCGAAATGGGAGCGGGCGTCGTCATGAAGAAGGGTGACCGCGGACTTTTCCGGCACTTTTCTCGAACATCGACGGCGAGCTGCTGGAGCTGGTGGGTGCATACGGTAGCGGTGACTGTCTCGCCTTGTACCAGCACCTCGCGGAAAAGCATTCCTTCCTCGTCCCAGAACCAGCACAGTCAAGCGTGATTTGTCTTTCATGTTAATCTCGCCGTTGCTGAAGCTGATGAACCAGCGGCGCACGGTCACGTAGCTCACACATCCCTTGCCCAATGCAGCGCTGATGGAGTGGCAAGCTTCCGTCGTTTTGGTGCCGCAAGACCGCTCATTTTAGATGACACCGCGAGTGGGGTGGGTATCGACAACGGGCATTGTAGCTCTCTCCACGGGATCTGGTGGGACAATATATATTTTCCTAGAAAGTATAGGGAACGTTCTACCATATTCCTGAATCGCCTGGACCTGCCTCGAAGTGAACAAGAGTTACGGATTTTTTTTGGGAAAATATGACAAGACTTTTGGGACAACCTAATATATCGTCTAGGGAACGCGAAAGGAATATAGAAATGGACAAAACTCTTTCCAAAGAATTGTTCGGGTAAATTGAACGAATGGACGCGTGTGGTAGTACCTGCATGTAGGTGCTAATGATGACCATGTGCGTGGTTCTGATGCAGAAGGAGAACGTCGCGACGCCAGCAAAGTTGTTACAGAGGACCGAGTTTAGTGTGAAAAAATCAGAAGGCACAGAAAAACCCTTGTGAGTAATTGCTGAGGCGAAGAAGCGGTTTAGCGTGACAAAACCCAATAAGGACGAGCTTGATTATGGTTGCTGTGTAGAAAACTAAAGCATGTCAATCTGAACGAGAAATAAAAAGAACGGGAGCGCTGTGCCAAGAAAAGGAAAAGCATGGGAAAGAGTATCCGTTCAGGATGAAATGCATCACCCGGCTTAGGAACGAGAAATGAATTTATTGGGTAGGTAAAAAAGTGTTCGGCCTTTGTTAGCCTAATTTTGGAAGATCATAGCTCTGTTCAAACATTCTGATTGTTGCAGCCAAATGAAAAGCTAGATTAAGCACACTTCTCTCAATAATTACTGAGCACATCTTATTTTTTCGTGGAAAAATTTGTGTCTTCAGAAAATTGTTGAAAAACGACTTTGACATCATTCTCTTCCTGAAACCATATTTACTCTAAGAGTTGTTTCAAAGTGTCGAAGAAAAGTCTTATCTTGGATACATTCAAGACTGACAACGAATAAAGCAGAACGTTTGCATGTAATTTTGTAGTTACACGGACATCTCATCTTTGGAGATGAGGTCATCGCATAATCTCACTCACCTCACCTTTCCAATGAAGGAAAGTGTAACTTCTGCGACTATGGCCGGTTTTCTTTGTAGGATTCCACTACTATATAGAGAGCATACCAGCGAAAATTTAGTAGACTTTGCTCACGATAGGCCATATAAAAGCGACCATAAATGGGCGTCATATCACGAAATAACTCGGACGTATTGCCCAGAGTTCTGAGGCCAGCAGGGGCGCGGAATAGTTTTTTCAAGTGGCCCTGGATAACGGTTGGAAGTGTCTTTTCTGAAACCTCTCGAGGATTTGGTATCCAGAAGAATGAGCAGATATTCTTTCACAAGCAGATATCTGAAAATTGCGGAATATACAACTGAAAACCACGAAGAAATGGTCATCCTGCAACATGGTGGAAACTTTTTGCCCAACCTTATAAAATAGTCATCCATGAGACACTAGGTAGGACATTCAAAACGGTGCATAGCCTGCAGGTTCAGTAGAGTGCACAAGGAAGCTTTTACAGAAATCAAGGCCTGAACATATTAACGAGGGACCCTATCTGCTTTCGGGGTAGTATAGGAGTGGGTTCGAGCAAGTGTAGCGCTGTCATGATGTACCGTAGCAGCTAAAAAAAGTACACCCTCAGCAGCTACCCAAGATTTACTATTCTCCATCTGATTATCGCGAAATGTGCTTTTAAGCAGTACTACACAGAAACTTGTTCATCGTAGCTTATGACACGGTTCAAGAACAAAATAAACATTTAGAGGCAGCATTAGGTATAATATGGTTAATATGGAAAATCCCTAAAAGAACTAACTCACATAGAAACTATGGGCCTGAGAAGATCATTCATGGCGAAATCCCTGCCGAAAAGCGCGTCCCCGAGCTGTAGTGACGGCGTAGTGGATAACTACTGACGCCTTTGATAAGTCCATCCCGCCTCCTATGGTCGACTTTACCGAAGAATGGCTGAGGTGTGAAGAAATGAGCGTGATAGCAGAATGATACTTATCGCATTGTATTAAAGCCGTTTCGATCGGATTGACATGATGCTTGACGTGTAAGCTTTCGTGGTGAAAACGTCCACCGGTCAATATCAAAGATTGGAAGGAATGAAACAATCGAATTACCCCTAAAGCTGCCTTTAAATGTGTCTCCAAGAAAAGGAGAGCGTGGCATATCCTACAAGATCGGGGAAGGGGGCTCACTACTTTGACGCTTCGTTGTAGTTGACACATGTCCCGACATGCTACTGACGGGAATGGGGACAATGTTCCGCTGACTTCACCACTAGGCCATTACTACCCACTAGGGAGTAAGAATAGTGCCAATGCGATTGATGCACTTTAAAGATAGAGGAAATCATGTCGCTGGAAGTAATTACCGCTCTGCTGGGATGTCATCAGGCGCACAATTCACTTTCATGTTCACGCGCCCACGCGATTAGTCGCGGTTGAATAGTAAGTCTTTTTCATGGGTATGACAAATGTTGAGTGTGCTCAATTTTACCGATCATCGGTAATCAAAACTACGAAATGATCATTGAGGCATAGCCAGCGCAAGCGATCAAGTCATCGCAGCACGTCCTATTTGCCATGAAATTACCTTAGACCCAATTAACTGAAGCCGTAACAGTTATAATACACATGTGAAGCTCCTCAAAAGGAACATATGTGTTCAATGTTTGAGGAAGCCCCAGTATACTACAAGTATAGCCTTCAAAAATTTTCTGAAGATACGCTTAATACGATTTATTTGTAGGAGAACCCTGACATAGAATCGTCAGCCATGCGTCTACCACCCTACTGATTTCCTCTTAAACAGGATTCCCTTGTTCCCCTAAGTTCTGATCAGTTAATTTGAAAAATTGACATTTGGGAAATGTGGTACATGGGGGAAATAAGGGGTGACAGCAAAAAAATTGTAGAAGAAGCTTGTTGTTTCTTTGTTGCTCCTCTGCCAAGAAATGAAATGACGTCTGAAATGTCATGTCTTACTCCTATTAATTCCCCTATTCCTGGATAACAGGGAGCGAACGTTCTACAGAACAATAATGCGTCGTCGGTTGAGAGAGATATGGGAGGAGTCAAAAACTTGGCACTCAAACCGGTAGACGCCTTTCTGCTTAATAACATAATGAGTTCTTCTCTCACTGCAGGGTTGCTTATCGTTAGAAGAGGAGAAACGGGGTTGTGGCCACCCATGGTTATTGGGGCGCACCTAGGAATTAGACAAATTTGACTTTAAAACCAGTAACTTGCACTGAGACTTGTAATTTTTCAGCCATGTGACATGGTCGAAGGTAACTTTCTTTAAAGGTGAAGAGTTCTTCATGTCTCGTGCTGAAGAACGTTCGCACGCCACTACATATTGAACGAATATCAATGCACATACCAATAAGTGGCATACATAAGGAGTGCGGAGACGTAGCAATTTTTGGCAGTTCTTTCATCTCCTCTTTCGCTCAACGGATGAGCACATCATAGAGCAGTGGGTAAATTCTACACAGCGTAACCATTTAATTTTTTACAGATTCTCTCTTACTGTAGTCCCACATGAGACTTTATTTTCCGCATGTTGTTATGCCTATCCAGTTTTGCGGTGGAAATTTCACTTGTGAGGCTGGCATCATGTGTATCAGAGAACTGAAAGTGTTCCGAATTGGTGATCGATGACTTCTTTGAAGCTCAAGAGAGAATATTGCAGCACAAAAAGCGTTCACAATCTGTGCGCATCACAGGAATTTGAATGCCAAGGGCTACGACTGGAAGCCTTTGGACAAAATGATGAGCAATGACGTAATAGCAGAGATGAGGGGATGTGCGCCATCAGGAACGGGTCGGTGCGGGCTATATTAGTTGGGTTCTAAACGACTGGGCCTCGAATAAGGTGTCTGACACAGCTATCGCTTTAGCACACAACTACTATCGCGCTCATAGTTGCACCCTCGCGTGCCATAGCGGACGCCACGACGCGGTTTTTCTGTTCTAGTGGCACCCACTGCTAGTGCATCTCATATTCTGCCTACACGTGTCGCACAAGCGGGAATGCGTAGAAATGCTATATAGCTTCAGAGAAACTTTTTCAAGCTTCGCTGAGACGATGTCAGACTCACGATTCTCTACTTCTGCGATTTTTCGATGAGCGCGATTCTGCGACAAAGAGAAGCTGCTGCTTCACATGCGAAATAGCGACACCGCGGAATCGCAAAGTTTATTATCGGCGCAAGGAGTTTGAAACTCTGGACAGATGACCACGGAAAGCTTCCAATAAAAGATGGACGGATGTCTCAAATAGCTCAAACCTCGCTGATATAGGGGACACGGTACTGAATGCTTGGGATTCGAAGAAATAGCGCTATTTCAGCGAGCGGAAAATGAGTGGCCATGCGGTGCGACAGGCGCTGTAGGGAAGGACAGATGTGTAGACGCCTACGTACTCGGTTGCCACTGCCTTAAGTGCGGCAAGATACGCTAATCACCCATTCATATTAAAATGAAGAGAGATATTGGCATTCGCTTTGGCATTTGCGGCACCATTTCACATTATCCCTGTGCATCGACATAAGAAGCGAGTCTTTATGTTGGGATGGGCAAATTTGACATGGGCCACGCGGCAGTTATGCATTTTCAAGACTTACTCAACTGAAAAGCTGTTAATAGCCGACAGAATCCAAAACTGAAAATAATTTCACTGTATTCGAGGGTTGGTAAAATCTAGCCCTCAACAAATAGAGTTCTGCGCCCCCAAGAAAGCCTCTTGAGCACCTATTGGATCGAAAATCACTGATAAAGCTAATATAATTTCATAAAAACTGACGCACGGTCTATTCGCAATCCAATGAAGGACAAATTTGCAGAGTACCTGGCTCTGCTAAAAGTGCTGACCAGCCACGTCTCAGGCGAGGGAGGCCAATATAAGAATTTGGCAATAGCTACTACATATTAAAGGAGCATTAGGGGAAAGTCGGACGAAAAGTAAAAGAAGTAGTGCATATGATAGTCGAGATGCCTCGTAACAGGGCAGTGGAGAAAAAACGGATGGAGATGGTCAAAAACCCGAGAAATAGGACCCCCTTCCCACCGTTGGTTCTAGGCGCGGACGACCTTCCCGTCAAGAGGCGGGTGGTCCGCATAGGTTGGCATTACCAAGACGTAAACATGAAGGGATGTTCGGAAATGCGACAGCATCTATTTTCATGTGGTGAGCTTCAAGCTAAAAGTGAGAAAGCGTGAGCTTCAAGCTAAAAGTGAGAAAGCGCGCTGCGATACTTTCAATCCTGCCGATTTCCTTGACCGACCTCACCGTGACCAACCACTAATCACGTCGCCTGGAGGCGGGCTGCCCCAAACGAAGGCGGCTTGCCCTGACGAGGCAGCCTCCGACACAGCTCAAGGGGGCGCCTTCCGCGGGGGATTTCGCCATGCATAGGCCTTTCAGACCCGTAGTTTTTCACTGAATGACTCCTTTTGGGATTTCCTATCACCCACATTATCCCTAACACTGTCTTGAAGGGTTGTAACATAGCAACAGATTCAATATCCTTATGGGTGACTTACGCGCATAAGGTCCATTTCACTTCAACTCATGTAGCTCCCGTAAACTTTGCCTTAAAGGTAGTGATTGGGGAAAATCGGTTGAAATGTGAAAAAAGTAGTGACTATGACGGTCGAGGTGATCAGTAGTAAGTACAACGTGAAGAAAAACGGAAGTAAATGGCCAAAATCCCGAGGAATAGGACCCCCTTCCCACCATTATTTTCAACGCGAACGACCATTCCGTCAAGAGGCGGGTAGTCGGGGCGACTTTCCCATTGGCATGTAGCCAAGCAATCAGTGGGCAAAGACAGAAAGGAAAGCAGTAAAGAACACAAAAAAACAAAAGGCATCTCATCGTAAACTGCAGCGAAGACAACAAGTGAGAATTTATGAAAAAAAGAATATAAAGGAAAAAATACAGACTCTACGGGTAGCCATAAAAAATTAAAAGCAATGAAAAAGATAATCAGCTGCCTAGAGACAGGTCCGCGACATTCCTGTATACGAAAGCGCGCCGCGATCGCTCCAACCCTGCCGCACTACCTTGGCCGCTCCCACCCCAGCTAATCAGGGATGCTCGTCGCAAGGAGGCGGACCGAGCCAAGAAGGGCGGCTGGAGCTGAAAAGGCCGATTTCGCCACAGCTCAGAGGCGCGCCTTTCGGCTCAGATGGGCTTCCTAGTCCCCTAGTTTTCGAGAGGATGACTCCTTTCAGCGATTCCTTATCACTCACATTACTCCTACCAAGGTCTTTAAAATACCACTAGTGATTACTCGGCAATTGTTGACTACAGAAACAGAGGTCCCACGTGGGGTAGCGGTGAAGAAAGAGGGGATTCAAACAACCAACATGCAGAAAATGGAACCCCTTTTCCCCTCTCGATTACCATCATGGGCCAGCTTACGCAGGGAACATGTGTCACTCGGGCGTATTGTCTTGACGCAATACAGAACATTCGAGTGTGTAATTGAGTACTATCGATAATTACTACAAATTGGCATATTGCTTGGGTCACATTGGTCACGAAAGGCATGGAAAAGCTCGACAAAGAGGAAAAGAATTGGAGAGTTTGGAAAAACAAGTGACTAAGATTACAAAAATGAGGAGAGAGACTGTGCGCCTGACGTCATACTGATGGCAACGGATACGAACTCGTGTCAACCCGCAACCGTTTCCGCACCCCTTCGTGGGGGAGTGAGGTGACAAAGCACCGGGACAAGAGAACCAGGAGTGTTGAAAGCGCGCCATAACGTGAGTTGTGCCACACACTGTCTCCTTAGGCCCTTCAGCGTTCATGTATAGTCTACATGCCTACTCGCTCCTAACAAAAGTACTGGTATTGTCACTTGTGAAACATTCAGTTTCGAGTTCCACGAACACCTGTGTATACTCAACGCACTCAGGGTTGAGTCAAAAATCAAATTATTTTGAATAAGAGCACGTGAAAAGGACAAAAATTGGTCCACTAAACTTAGAGGAAGACATAACGTTATCCACTTAGAAAAGGCTCATGCAAAGGACACTTCTACCACGTAATCCGTCCTTTAAAGATCGTATATGGTGAAAAATAACATTGCGAATGTTCTGGATTTGTAGCCAAACTAATTAGTTATTGCGAATGGAGGAAAGCGTGTGTTTTGTCCTTGCCAGTAGTCATTAATGACTTTCTAAAGAAACACCTTACTCTATGTTTGAGTTTTTAAGAATGCTCGACTCATTCGGTGGGAACGAATTGACATGCTGAATAGTACAGTGGAAATTTCATATGTACATAGCTGAATAGAGCTCTCTACGAAAGCGATTTCACATGAAATGGCGCTTAGTTCAAGTAACGTCATTATAAGATAAAAATGACTTTTCTCGATATGTGCGAATTTATGTTGCAGTATTTGAGTAGTTTTATTAAGACTGATTGGTAGCAAGTCCGTAATTTCAATGCACTAAATTTCAACACTAAATTTGAAATAAAAAAAATTATGGAACTAAACAAAGAACATGCTGAAGAGAGAATTTCCATGGATGGCCCCAGCGTCAGACATCGTCAACCTGCGAAACCCCTCACTTGCTGAGAGGATGTTGTAAGAAAAAAATGGGTAAGGTGGGGTAGTAGTCCCACCGTAAACATGTCAAGCGACCAGATCCTACATCCTACATGTAGAAATGTGCAAAGAAATGTAGTTATAAGGCAAATCCCACATCCTACATATAGGAATTGTGCATAGAAATGGAGTTATAAGGAAAAAACGTGGATCCGCGTTTTCAGCAAAAATTTATGGCGAGTTCTGTACTTATTCAGACGTTGCGAACAGAGAAGCTCCTACGGTCTCTAAGTCACTGAAAGAAGAGTTTGTCCTCTGAGTATTTGCGCATTCATCCGCAATAACGGTCACGTGATTACATCTTTTGTTCTCGTTTATCATTCAGAAGAAATCAGATTATCAGGCTTCGTGAACCGCTAGAGATCCAAATAGCTTATGAAATTTCAATTATAGCATCTGTAATAAGTCTTGGGTTGTCGGGATAGTTCTTTCGTTTTTTAAAAACTTGCTTTTTCCCTCAAAACTGCTTTCCAGCAATTTCTTCCCTACATATATATGTAGTACAAGTTCACACGCATCTATAGGTATTATTATCTTCCATCTCCTGGAAAACCTTTTTCGGCAAAATAAATATATCACAGGCCAATGTCATCTTCATTACCGAAGGCTTCTTTTGAAGGCTTTAGATAGGGAAGGGAAAAGATGATAATCCGATGGAGCAAGATCAGGACTATAAGGTGGATGGGGTAGCACTTCCATTCAAGCTCGAGAACTTTTTGGCGAGCCAATTTTTTGGCGAGTCTTCCCACATATTGAAAAAGTGACTCGCCTAAAAATTCTCGAGCTTGAATGGGAAGTGCTGCCCCATCCACCTTATAGCCCTGATCTTGCTCCATCGGATTATCATCTTTTCCCTTCCCTATCTAACGCCATTAAAAAAAGCCTTCGGTAATGAAGATGACATTGGCCTGTGATATATTTATTTTGCCGAAAAAGGGTATCCGGGAGATGAAGGACAATAATACCTCTAGCGCGAGAACTTGTACTACATATATATGTGCAGAAGAAATAGCTGGAAAGCAAACTGAGGGAAAAAAGCAAGTTTTAAAAAACGAAAGAACTTTCCTGACAACCTAATATTTTGCAGGCAGTAGATGTATACACAGCCATCCGTGTGTTGGATAAGCGACCGCGCTAGTGAGTCAAGTTAAAGCCCACGCAAATCTGATCTCACGCTTCTTACGAAGCTTCTCACGATCGAATTTGACAAGTTCACATCGCATCACGTCTACGTTTATTTTGAACTGAGAGTTTCGAAGCAAATGACGAGCACCGAGAGAGAATGCAAGTCACTCGATTGGAGCAAGGTACGGGATGGAATTTCTGTCGAGGCCACGTCTATTGCCATTCACTAAAGCCACAAACGAGCACACATTCTACCCTCGTCCCCCAACGGAATCTTGCATGGAAAATGAATTTCTTTGTTACCCATTATTCATGTTGTATGCATGCGTGCAAAGTTTCACGCGAAAAAGTGAGAATCCGGCTGATTATAAGATACAGCTCCTCAAAGTGGTGGCCGAGAGGGTGGGGCCTCAGAGTAAATGCTCGCCCCGTCGTCCGCCGCTGTCAGAGACGCATGGTGGGAACAGAAAGTTGCGTAAGCGGTCCCACTCCACGTCTGCAACCACGGCGGACGACGGGGCGGGCCCTTACTCTGATGCCCCGAGCCCCCCGGACACCACTATTCTATCCCGATTCCCAATTTTTCGCGTGAAATTCAGCATGCGATCCTTATTGAGCAAATGCAACATAATATGAGTAGATCATTTCCCCATGCACGATTCCTTTGATAGCATTCAAGAGCCCTTCAGGTCCTATGGGTGCTCGCTTGAGGGAGTCTTATAATCTGAGTGATGAGCGCGAAAAGGAGACGAAATTACGTGACCGTGTTTGATGCGGATCAATGCCCACATTTTCACAGGCCGAACTATTCTTTTAGAGACTTGACCCGCTGTAATGAGTTGCCGGAATAACCCTTCTCAAGCGCAATGGAATCAAGTAACTCTTATTAATCCTCACTGCTTTTCCATTCTCTCGATGGTGAGATTGTTCAGAAGGAGGACTAGAGCGAGAAATGTGATAACTCCGACCATCCAAAGTTGTACCTCGATCTAGATGGCTCACTGAATCGATGACGCATGTAACTTCGCCAAAATTAATGTTTTCACACTGAGGGGGAGCACACATGACGCTTTCACCTACCTCATTCATCGCTACGATTCCATTATATTAGGTCTGTGCAGAATAAATGGCCAAAGCATAACTGGCCATAACTTCGCTCAGACACAAGTTTACTTGTAGAAATAAGAACCATTCGAATCTACAGAATTTCGCAAATGATCTGTTGAAGAAAATATGTCACCATGATCAAATGCTGGATTGCTAGAATCAATAAAGTCAAGAATGGCATTTTTACCGTGCATAACTCTTCTGCCGCAGGTTTGCATCGGGAACCCGGAAAAGTGGTAATCCGTCAGGGATATGTCTGGGGAATAAGGGGGGTGAGGGAGAGGCTCGATGCCTAACTGCATCATTTTTTTACTGGGTGCGCAAAACAACGCAAAACCCCACAGTTCGCAAGTCACCCGGCAGAAACTAATCGAGACTCTCCCTCACCCCCCTTCTTCCTCAGACCTATCTCTGACGAATTACCACTTTTTCCCGGTTCTCGATGCAAACCTGGGTCAGAAGGAGTTCGGCGAAACGATGCACGTTGAAAATGCCATCATTGACTTCATTAATTTTCGCAATCCTGAATTTAATCATGATGGCATATTTTCTTTACCAGATCGTTGGCAAGGTTGTGTAGATTCGAATGGTTTTTATTTCGACAAATAAAGTTGTGTCTGAGCGAAGTTATGGCGTTTTGAAAAAAGTGTTCCGTTTTGGCCATTTATTCTGCACAGACCTAATACATCGCTCGACTAAGAGCAAACAAAAAAAGAATAGTGGGATCTTGCGGATTCCCATGACTGCTTTGGATGGATCAACGCGCTAGGTACCGAAATAGCAGGTTCTAAGGAACACTCTAATAGAAAGGATCGAAAGATGTTGGTTTGATGTTTATGGTTTATGATATGTAACTGCTGATTTTTCCCGCAGCCGCGATGCTAAAGTTGTTACAAGAATGCTGAGTTATGGGGAAAAACTTTGATCCCGTACGGAACTCGAGCCCTTACTCCATGCTTTCCAGTCACATGTGTTAATCCATTACACTACCAGAAACCCTTTCACATTAATGACATCGGGAAAAAGCTTTTTTGGCGTACTGTTGTGACGTCGAGTTAAACTTATTGGATATTTTCTACCATGAACGTATTAGGTGGTTTCAGAAGTCTTGTATAATTTTTCCAAAAAAATCAGTAACTCTTGTTCACTTCGAGGCAGGTTCAGGGGGTTCAGGAATATGGTAGAACGTTCCCTAAGCTTTCTAGGAAAATATATACTGACCCACCAGATCTCGTGGAGAGAGCTACAATGCCCGTTGTCGATACCCACCCAACTCGCAGTGTCATCTATTATGAGCGGTCTTGCCCGCTGGTTCATCAGCTTCAGCAACGGCGAGATTGACATGAAGGATAAACCACGCTTGGGACTGTGCTGGTTCTGGGACGCGGAAGGAATGCTTTTCCGCGAGGTGCTAGTACAAGGCGAGACAGTCACCGCTGCCGTATGCACCCACCAGCTCCAGCAGATCACCGTCGCTATTCGAGAAAAGTGCCGGAAAAAGTCCGCGGTCACCCTTCTTCATGACGACACCCGCTCCCATTTCGCTCCCATTTCGGGACAAGTACCCAGGCTAAGTTATAGGAGCTCGACTGGGATGTGCTGCCCCACCCGCCATACTCTCCAGACATTGCCCCTTCTGACTATCACCTTACCCATCCTCTCGAATCCTTCCTGGCCAAGAGAAAATTCGTTGATTATGACTTGCTTGCAAAGGCGATCGCTGACTTCTTCGACTCTCAGAGCCCAGAGTTTTGGGAGAAGGGAATCAACGATTTTCCTATAAAGTGGCCGAGGGTTGCCGATAATAATGATCAATACGTTGTTGCCCAATTGTTATTTGTTGGACGAAAAAAAATAAAAAGTGATGATCGAAAAAAAATACTACAAGACTTTTTGAACAACCTAATATATTTCATACCTTTCCACCTCTTCCAAGGAACACTCTAAGAAAAAGGATCGAAAGATGTTGATTTGATGTTTATGATAACTGCTGATTTTTCCCGCAGCCGCGATGCGAAAGTTGTTACAAGAATGCTGAGTTATGGGGAAAACTTTGATCCCGTACGGAACTCGAGCCCTTACTTCATGCTTTCCAGTCACATGTGTTAATCCATTACACTACCTGGAACCCTTTCACATTAATGACATCGGGAATAAGCGTTTTTGGCCTACTGTTGTGACGTCGAGTGTGAATTTATTGGATATTTTCTATCATGAACGTATATTTCATACCTTTTCACCTCTTCTCCTTTTCGTTGTTTAATTTGATTGTTTCTGTTCGTTGTCTCATTTGTTCGACATCTTCATGAACGAAATCAGTTCCATCTTATCTATCCGCCATCACTTGGAAACTCGGCCATTGAAGCGTGCAGTTGGCATGCAGCCCGCTGGGATAGTAAAAGCACCCTAAAACGCCTTTTTCAACGCGAGTTTGGTTACAGTTCACCTCTTCTAGGCTTGGATGTTCATTTCCAGAGAATAGTGTTCCTAAAAAAGCTATATCACCTTACCTCCCTCCCGATACCCTTAAAGGAATCGTCCACGGAAAATGCTTTTTTGTGTTACCCATACGTTTATGTTGTAATTGCCTAATGTGGGCCTCATGCAAAATTTCACGCGAAAAAATGCGAATCTGGCTGACATACAGCACCACAAAGTGCGGTCCCAGTGGGCGGGGCCTAGAGTAAAAGCCTCGTCCCGTGGTCCGCTGCCGTTGGGAACGGAGAGTGGGACTGTTTACGAAACTTTCTGCTCCTACAATGCGTCTCCGACCACGGCGGACGACGGAACGAGGCTTTTCTCTTAGGCCCCGCCCACTGGGACCGCACTTTGTGGTGCTGTATCTCAGCCAGATTCGCATTTTTTCGCGTGAAATTTTGCATGAGGTCCACATTAGGCATATACAACATAAACGTATGGGTAACACAAAAACTCATTTTCCGTGGACGATTCCTTTAACTCACCTTCTGAATGGTATCTTTACCACAGCTTAGCTATTCGTACAGCAATGTGCGAAATATACCATTCCTAGGCGGAGTCGAGGTGAATGGAGTCTCGGTAGTGTAAGGAATTAGCATATATGTTCGAAAAGCAATGAGTGCGGGTTCGAGTCCCTTCAAGACCGATGTTTTTGACAATAACTCAGCATTCTCATCACAAGAATTGAAGGGACTCTTCTCTCGCCTCCACCTCGCGTAAGATTACAGCGTGAAAGTGGATCTTTGAATGGTACAGTCCAGTTCCCGACGCCTGGCAGGGCGTGGCCTAATGACTTGGGTTAATGGAGAGTGAGAGTGTGTGGCGGGGTGAGAGAGATGGATACACGTTCATCCAAGTCCGTAGGCCTCGCCCTGCCAGGCGTCGGGATGGACTGTACCATGCATCCGCGCCGTGTTGTCCAATATATATCGTTGCAGTGGCCTACCACAACTCGTAAATCGACACCCTTTTGCCAAGAGATTGTCATTGCTGCCAGCATTTCCATCATTTTCCATTTCCATGGAGGCGAGTCTCTGATGAATTATTAGAGCTGGCTTTGTGCGCCGTAATTTCTCAACCTTTCACTGCTCTAAGGGTCCATCTAGCGCAATATTGCAGGCAGGTACAAGCATGGGTTAAAGAGTTTGTAGTCGAACTTTCACACTATCGTTTTTTCCTTCTTGGACCAATCGAGCGATCTCTCAAAAGTTCGTCAGTCGGTATTTGTACCCAGTACTCAATGTTATGGTTGAGTATAGGGACAGGGAGGGTTGGGAGAGTCAACCGGGGTGGGGTGGGGGCCGTATTTCCAGACATGACCTTTCTTCCTAGTCCAATTGTTTGCTAAAGGAAGGGACTTAATACCACAACCATTGCTGTATACTTTTAAGGATGAACGGCTATCACCCTGAAAAATATGGTGAATACATTCCTTAGAAATTTTCCTGCAAATCTCTCCTATCATATTGTATGTTGACTGGATTTGTGGAACTCATACCTATTATCAGACTTCATAAGTCCGGCAAGCAAACAAGAGATATTGTGGAGATCCTTTGCATGCCCCAAAGAACGATTCAGGATACAGTAAAACACTACAAGGAATTGCAGACCGAAAAGGATAGAGAAGGAAGAGGGCGTTTCACAACAGCTACGAACTGGAAAATGTGGAACTCGTGAGAGAAAAATTAGAAGGAGTGGCAGGAGATCGATGATACGTGGCAAAAGACGTAGAAAAGCGAATGGCCAATAAGAAAGACAGCAAGGGAGGAGCTCAAGAAGATCCCTTATCGCCCGCAGAGGTGCAAACTCTTGACGAACACTATGAAAAAGAGGAGATTGGGAAGATGGAAAAGGTTGCTGCAACGCTTCACGGTGGCACGCGCTCGAGACATCGCCTTCAGCGATGAAAAAATTTTGCGTCGAATCAAGTCCTTAAAGGAACCGTCCACGGAAAATGAGTTTTTGTGTTACATATGTTTATGTTGTATTTGCCTAATGTTGGCCTCATGCAAAATTTCACGCGAAAAAATGTGAATCTGGCTGGGATACAGCACCACAAAGTGCGGTCCAGGTGGGCGGGGCCTCCGTGTAGAAGCCTCGTACCGCGTCCGCCGTGGTCGGAGACGCATTGTAGGAACAGAGGGTTACGTAAACAGTCCCACTCTCCGTTCCCAACGGCGGCGGACGACGGGACGAGGCTTTTACACGGAGGCCCCGCCCACCTGGACCGCACTTTGTGGTGCTGTATCTCAGCCAGATTCACATTTTTTCATGTGAAATTTTGCATGAGGCCAACATTAGGCAAATACAACATAAATATGGGTAACACAAAAACTCATTTTCCGTGGACGATTCTTTTAACTCCCAAAACGAGAAGATTATTGGGATCCTATCGCCAATGGACGACTCCAGAAAAGTGCGACACAGCCTCAGTCCGTAATGGTTCGTGGGGGAGCCACATTTTCCGGAAAAAATCTTTCTGTTATCGCCAAAGGTGGTGTGAAAGTCGCAGCGGTTTTCTAGGATATTCAAGGAAAAGTTCTGAAGCCGTGGGCCGATTCCCACTTCGGAAAGCCTACTGGTGCTTCCAACAAGATTCTGCTCCAGCACACAAAGCGGTGATGGTTCAGGTTTGGTGCGCCGAGCAGCTTCCTGACTTCATCACACACAACAATGGGCCCTCCATTTCTTCGGACCTCAACCCAATGGATTATTCTGCTTGGGCCATCATATGGAAAAAAGCTGCTCTACCAGATACCCAAATTTGGAGTCTCTCAAAAAAGCACTTTTGAAATCGACGAAATTGATGAACCGTATCTGCGTGCCACATGCGAACCGTTTCTCGAACGTTTGAAGGACTGTTTGAAGGGTGAAGGCGACAGTTTTGCAAACTGTCAGCATGCTTTGAATTGTCATGCTTGTGCAATTAATCTGCGAAGTTTGATTTTAAAATGCCATTGAGTTTTCACGGATGATTAGGTAGCGTTCATTGTTTCGGAATTTGCGGAAAAGGATTAGATAGGTATCGATTGGGAGGATTGCGGAATTGGCGGAATTGTGGAAAGAAGGGTAGATACGTATCGATCAGGAGAATTGTGGCATTGCGATGTGGAATTTGCAGAAGTTCAGAGTTGTGCAAATGAAGATTTTCTCCGCTTCTTTGTTTTTCTAATCTTTTCGACTCTCCGTGGCATGGATTTCAATACGTATCTAGTGCTTACCCACAAATTCCTTACTTCTGCATTTCCACGAAAACGCAAATTTCGCAATTCTCCCAGTTGTTACCTATTTTATCTCTTTCTGCAGTCTCCACGACTCCGCTAGATCCACGATTTTTCATTTCCACAATCCCTAATTGCGCAACTCTCCCAATCAATATGTATCTTATCCCTTTCTACAGATTCCACAATCTCACAAGTTCCACGATTCTACATTTCCACAATGCCGCAAATTCGGCGATACTCCCAGTCAATACATAAAAGGATAAAAAAGGATTAAATTTTGGCGTTAATCAACCCCTTCCTGTGATGCGCCGCACATTCTGGTTCCATTCAGAATCGTGATGGTGAATGTGATGTGGCCCACACAATGACCTGCGGTGACCAGCCGATGTACAAGTCTGTGCATTTGTGACCGGCCACCGGTGGTGTGAAGAATCAACCCATATCTTTATTATTCTCCGCAAAATGGGCGATTCAGCAATTCCAAAGCTATGAACGGCTGCAGAGCAGCGAGTTAGATTTATAATTGGGTTGTATTATTCATTTCAGTTTTCGCTAATGACTGGTGAACGTTTTTACCACAAAAACCTACTCGTCAAACACCCCGTCATCTCTTTAGAGCACCACAATTCTGAAAACACCTCAACATACACTGCAGGTTGACCCCCTTCAGGGGACGAAAGGTTCTGAAGGCACTGCATGACACAATACACTTATGTATATCTTTTGCATCTAAGGAATCACTGGCATGATTAATTTTCGATAGAGGCACACCTCGCGATAAATTTAGTAGTCCACTCCCTTTCATGAGCAAATACATGGCTCCGTCACTATCCATCTTGATGTACTGGCTGCTTCTAGGCGTTTGTCATGACGTTCAAACTGCTCGAATTTCAGCTACCCACACCACTTGACGCTTGATGTGGCTTGTAGACTATGTGGTTATCGTGAGGCGAATGAAACTCTCGAACTGATGTGGTTAGGCGTGATAGCATGGATTAACAGTGAAGGCAACGACAGCAGAGAGAAACGTTGAAGTGGGAGACCAATGTGCAAAGGCTCGGTCGAGCTTTGGACTGCAGTACTCGTACGGTAATTGTGGTCAAAGAGTTTCATGTTTTATGTTTCTTGGAATTTTCTCCACTGATGAGCAAGTTAGTCCATCTACTTTCATAAACGAGCACGATAACGCATCCAGTGCTTCCACGAGCCATCCAAGGCTTTCATCTCCGTCATCGGCCTAAGAAAAGTACATGTGAGAGTAACAGCGCCATCGCCCCCAACCCCAGTTGCCTAGAAAAGTAAAGGCAGTGACATGGCACATAAAGGTAGTGACACAGGCACTTCACACACAAGTCAACTTGTAAGCCTAATCGCATTCAAGTGCAAGCGCGATTCTGAATGGAAGCTGGAAGCTTGAAGCCCTTTGAGGACCCGATCCACCTTGCAGCTTCTGAATACTCAGTTCACCTACACATCAGTACCATGTACCGCAATTTAATTCCTGCGATTATCGCTTTGTTAAATGAGGTGACATTCAATCCATGTAGAAAGGAGATGTCTAAAGGGTCACCAAGCTCGTGAAAGCAGTTACGTGAGCTGTTAATCCCACACGTACTTTTCTTTGGCGCACCAGAACATTCATAAATATTGTATTACCTATTTCATTACCTGGCCCTGCGTTCATATGGTACACCCTTTTATAAATACCAAAATGGCCCAGAAACGGACCCGTCTGACATTTCAGACGTTATCGTTGTGAGACCACCTAATACGGTTTCTCTAGTTCGCACTAATCGTCTATGCACCAGAAGCAGCTATGCGAATTTGCCATCCCAATGGTTCATACCCGGAGAGTATGAACTGTAGCTTGGCGCAGCCTGTCACTGCTGGTATTTGGGGCTTGAGGTTTGTATTATGCAAGTGGACACAAATGACTGTGTGCAGATGGAACGGTGGTCTGGATGATGCTCGAAAACATTGGTGACTCTTTGTCAAGTGAGGCCGTTGAAACCGGTTCACGACGCTTTTTGACATAGTCAAATCGCTCTTCTATGTCGCACTGACACGGACTGTGGTCATTTTCGATAGATGGGCCGAGATTAAGGTCGAATCTGTGAAATCCCTTATAAAACCGGAGCAGCGAACGGCATCATCGAGCACCACGATGAACGTCATGATCGTCCCCCTAGCACTTTTGCTAGCGATTGTGGTTTGTTTTCACTATTGTCACGTAATTAAAATTTTTCACGAGTTTTCGCCTAGAACTGCGAAGAGACAAAAGCACCAGAAATAAGCGAACAGTTAGATCCGAGCGTCTACATGCGGCAAGGTTTCTTCGGACCTGCTGGACCGGTAGGTGTAGAATTCTAGTGAGAGTAGGTTAAGGGCATATTATAGTAATGACATTGCAGGAATTTTACAACAACAATAACAATCAACTTGGAACAATGATCCCAGGTAGTGATTTTAACCAACCTTAAACTGAGCCTATATGGTGATCTATTCCGCAATGAAATCGTTTACGAGGCGAAGTAACATCACAACCAACGAACTTATATTGAAGATACTTATTGTTAGTATGGTGATGTTTTCTCAGCAGCTGCACGCATTCATGCATGTAATTTTTGAATAGCAGTTGTATTATTTCTCAGGAAGGTGAAGGCTTTCTCATGATTGGCAATCATCCACAATATTTCGGAAAGCTCAGCCCCTTAATTTTTACTTTTCTCATTAAATAATTAATTAATTCATAATAATTCTTATTGAATAATAATTAATATTAGTTATTAAAAACCTTTACCGGAGCACAGGCTTGGTCGGCAGGATGTGTGCCAGTCGAACTGAGAATTCGCGTTGCACCAAGGTGGTCCCACCTGAGCGCGGTAATGGAAGGGTCCCAAAGCGATGACGATGAGTTAGTAAGTCTTATTCTAAGCATAATCGTCCAGGACTGAACTGAAACACACAAACTTCTTTCCTAATGAACCACATCCCTTTACCCCTTTACCCTTGCTCTTACGTACTTGCTCCTCATTTTGCAAAAAAAAAAAATAATGGTACACACTCCTGATCGGTGGGTATGAAGGGAAACCTGCTGATTGTGCCACTGCTGCCAGTGTCAAGCGTTAGTTAGTCAGTCCTTGGTGGAAAGGTAGTGGGTCTTTTTTCTAATGAAATTTGAAAGTTTCTCGGTCAAGCACTTTTTATTTTCGCGAAACACAAGATTAGAGAAGCATAGGTGATCGATATCCGATCGCTGAGGGGAGAAGGGAATATTAGATCACCGATTTTCTGATTATATCCGTTGTTCAAGTGCTATACCTTGACATAGGTGCTAGCAGGGTATAGTGGACTTCGCGTTGCGAAATTGCAAAAATGCATGAAGGGACGGCTATAACACATGCGTCGTGCTACGTGATCGTTTTTGATACGGGAACTGTGAATAGTTTAGTTAGGCCGCTTCCATACTTTGCGCACCGACGCCGTCACGCGCGTGCCTGCGCCACGCGCGTGCCGGCGTCACGCGCGTGACGCAGGCACGCGCGTGACGGCGTCGGTGCGCAAAGTATGGAAGCGGCCTTATATTTCGCCATTTTACCGTAGTTGCTTATAATGGTACTTCCATTAGGTCGGTCATGTCCGTCGTTTGATAGCCTTCTATGAAAGTTCATAACTCTCCTTAAATGCAATTCTTCGAAACTAAACGATTAGGATTAGATTAAGCACACTATTGTTAATGAGCATAGTGCAAATACATATAATCCTTCCATTCAGAAAGTTAGGATTCAAAAGTGTTGAGAAGCTATTTTTATGTCGTTTTCTTCCTAGAAGAATCTCCCATCTTAGAATTGCTTCATTGTTCAGAAAAGTATGCATCCTAAATCCACATAGGACAGAGAAGAACTTCTGCTCCTATTCCCGTACAGTTTCCGGAATAGCTCATTTTTTGATGTGGGGATTGGCGTTACCGATAGTAACGATAAGACCCTGTCTGAAAACTTATTTCCGGCTAACTATGGCCATTACTCATCGCAGGGTTCCACTACCATGTAAGAAACACGCGAGTGTGTAGCGAATGATCCGAAGGCTGGCGTAGGATTAGGTCGCTAAAGAGCGGGATTGCATCGCCAGACGGTTGATTTCCTGTAGATTTCAAGATCTCGTTTAAGTTGCTGGTCTACTTATGTCAAAGATGAAAGCAAGTATGAGGACTGATACTTGTCAAGGTAAATATGTGAACAAGTTAGATGTATACAATATAAAAGTTAAGTTGAGACATCTTACATTGAAAACTTCCAGCTAAAAACAAGTAAAATGTATAGAATCGGTGCAAACTAGTTACTGCAATATAAATAAAACCAACATAATATATAAACCATTTCGCAATATAAAGTTTTGATCTGATGAGAATGCCTTAGTAATTTGCCCGCCACGCGACACTAATAACCTCACCTAAGGGAACTCTGGTCGGAACATACACATCATCCGAAACCGATTCATTGAGTTTATAGTGGAGTACTCCCACGAAAGGCCAACAAAGGGTGACCCAAGAATGCCTTAATGGGCCTTGACTCTCTAAAGGAGTATATAGTAGAGAAGTAAAACCGTGGATAATAAAAGATTGCAACATTTCGCCAAAACTTCATCATGTCCTGTGCTAACTCAACTGCATTTCGTACAAATCTTGAGACATCAAGCGTATGTAAGCAACCAGAAAGTGTAGTTCTCTGTGGCGTACAAGAAAGGCTGTGAGGAGAAGCGTCATATGAGTAGCGTCAAGCCTATCATATGAAAACATTGAAAAAAAAGCCATTGAAAAATGATGGTGCTATCGCAAAGAGGTGGGAGACAATCACAAAAAGCTGCTATTGAAGGCACACCAGACGATAATCAGAAGTGGCTTAGTTTCTTGGAGGGAGTAGGTCGTTGGGCAACTGTTCAGGTTGAACCTTTGTTGCGGTGGCTCGGTGCACTCTCACGGTGTTGTGCTTGTTTGAATACAACCATAATATGCTCATCTAAGAAATTTTAGTCGAGAGTGCATTATGAGCTGTTGAAAAGGGCGGCCACATCCAGGTGCTGCCATATTTCCGAACTAGCCTTCGGCTCGCACACGTAACCGCTTCTTCAAACTGGATAGCGCTGATTAATCGGGGAAGGTGTGGAGAGTATGTGTGGGCGTCTTATTCATGAGGAATGTCCCCATGATTCTAGATCGAGTTGGCTCCGGCTGTTCTCCAACTGTGCAGTATCAAGACAAGTTCGCCCAGTCAACAGAAGAATAAAGCTTTCATTCCTGGAACATAAGCCATAGTCTGGCTATGCTACACCTGTGATGCAGAGAACAAGTCATTGCTCTTTCGATGAGACAGCATGAGTGGGGGTTTTTGCTTTCCTTTACAATCGGGCTACGAGCATCTCATCCCTTATGTACTCAATCGACAACATTGCAATACATTACAAACCCACTGTCTTAAAAGCATTCCGCGCAATAATCAGATTAGTGGCTACTTTATTGGGGCGAGCAGGTCTTTGGATAGCTGCTCAGGTTGCACCTTTGTTACGCCTATATGGTGCACTCTCACGACGTTGTGCCTGCTTGAAGTTAACCAAGCCACGTTCACCCAATCAAATCACACCAGACCTTATTGTTAGACGAACGAATTTCAAATATGGAAGCTGCCTACGTCATCGAAATGGCTGTTTCATTGAACTGCTTTCTGTATCGCTAATTCCTTCCCACGTGAGCGTCACTTTGGAAATTCGTTCTTCGAAGGCCGCGTGTGATTTAGCTAGGGGACAGGGTTAGGTTGTGTTCAAGTAGGCGTAATCCCAGGGGGTAGGGGGAGGGGTGCAACGTACAGTCGTAGCAAAGGTGCTGCGTGCTCAGTTATCCGGGGAACTACCGCCTCAGAAGAAAGCTACTAATCTGCTTATCGCTTGGTGTGCTTTCGAACATTTCGGAAGAATCTTTGTGGGGTCAATCTGCACACTCAAGCGTATATTTTTGCTTGAGCGTCAGTGGGTTTCTTTCCCCTTCTATGCTCAGGTAAAAATGATGTTCATTGTGAGATGCCCCCCCCCCTCATCGCGATAGCACTTAATAACGATTAAGAAGTCGCGTTTTTATTTTTGCCTTGCTTGTCGATTCGGCTCTTTCAGACCGCGTTCATACTTTGCGATGCCGGCGGCAGGGCGTGGTTGCGCGTCTCTGCGTTTACACCAGGGCCACCCTGTCTCGTTTCCTGTGTCATCTCTGCGCCTACCCCATGCCATTCTGCTTCGCTGCCTGTGAACGCAGCCGCGCCCCGCTGCGTAAAGTATGGATGAGGCCTTATCTGGATTTGGTGAGATTTTCATTTGTCTGATGTCATGTTCGCGGACATAAAACAAAAACTTGCATGAAAAAAACCCCTTTCCCTGATATTTTCCGATACACATCCCTTCCTGTCACTGCAACCTAAAATAGTGTCTCAAAGGGAAATCAAAGAAGTGCGGAGCTTCGTGCCGTTGTAATTAGTGATAATTAATAATTTTTGCTCGTGGTATGCATATTGAGAAGTGAATTCCGAGGATTCATAAGAAAGCCGGCTTTTTTTGTGACTTCCGCTTCCACAGCATCTTCTCGAGATTATTGTTTGGATGCAATTGAAAATAATAAGATGGGAAAGGTCGCCGTACCTGAAATGTTCCTTAGAAAAACTGGAAAGTCAGTACCCCTGAAACATACTGAGTCTGCGAGGGTAGATTCTAGTGTGCGGGTGCAAAAGCGAAACTCTACTTCCTGACATTAGTTGTAGAGACGTGCGCAGATTCGCTGCTTCTGCAGGATTTCCAGGAAAAGTTCCCACGAGTATGCTTGGCTTGCTCTCACTACGACATATACGCATTTATCTAAACTTGTCAAAAAACCTATCGGATAGTGTTAGGCCGTTCCGAAGATACTCAAATTTTTTCATAATTTGATCAATTCCAAACTTTGAGTTCTGGGATAATTCGAGCTCTAACAGGGTTTATGGGCCGGATGTATGTGAGGCCGAGCGATTCATTTTCAAGAACCCGCAAGCTTCAATCCATTGTTCATAATTCCAGTTGGAATCAGAAAAGTTGTATGAATGAATGTATGTATGCTGTATGAATAAAGTGGAGAAGTCAGAAATGTTTAAGCCTTTTTGGTTATCTTAGCAAAGAGGAGCGAAGAAATAGTTCTTTTAGAAGTGGAATGGTACCGAAGGGCGAAAGAGGGGAAGATGTTGTTATTTTCATCAAGCACGCTCGGAAAGGTAGAAAATATCTTGAAAAGGATTCGGAAAGGCATCGGATGGGTACTGGAGGACTCCTCCACCCCTATCTTAATGAAATCTCGTTACACATACAGTAAACAGCGTCAAAGTTGCCTGAACGAAACTGAAGAAATTTCCTTATGGAACCTTCTCATGTATCTGGCAATAGCATGAATCATTTGGGATTATTGGCATTTGGAAGATCAAGAGGAAAGTGTCGTGAATATCAATCAGTACCCGAAGGCCTCCCCTGCCAGCACAACGATGTGTGTGTAGGGATCAGCGTGTATTACAATATATTAAATTACAATGGCATGTGGAAAAATGTTTTGGAGACGCTCGAAAATGGATGGGGGATTTATGGGCTTCAGGATACTCCTCATCACCACACTGTTCTCTTCTCTGCACAACGTCCATTGTTCGCTTAACTTATACATGGAAGGGTTCATGAGTACGTAAGAGAGCACGCAAACTCATATGTATGATGAAATCACTTTATGCGGAGATGAAATGAAATGAGCAAATAAAATGGGTTGTGACTTCGAAATGTGGCTGGAGTTTCTATAATTGTACCTCGCCCCACTGAACCTTTCATTCAGTGCAAGAGTACTGAGAACCCAAGAGCTATTAACCTGCTAAATAGCATGGGAGGTGGAACAAGAAGAACGAGAAGTCCGTTCGCGAGGCACCGCATATTGGAGAATGCTGCCGTTCATCAGCACGCATTCTGAATGCTAGAATTGCTGAGGAATTGCGCACCACTGATGTACTAATGTCAGTGGCAATCCACTTAAAAAGATTGTTTTGCAGTAACAGCTGTGGCTTTCACATTGCACAGAGGCTTCAGGCCAGCGACTAGGGGAATTCATACTTTCATGGTCCGCAGTTCGAATTTCGTTCGAAATTGTCAGATCTAAGAGCTCTCAAACAATGCATCGCAGTTTTCCTTTTTAGGATTTCTTGTGATTTATTGGCCCTTTATATCTCCAAATGATGGAATACTGAAAAGAAAATGCAGTGCGTGACACAGGCCTTGTCAGTGTTTCAAGATCAGTCAGGATATTGCTGTACAATCCACGATACGAGTAGCATCACATTGCGGATGCGGATGTGAAGCCACATTGAGATTTCAATGTTATTTTTGAGCTACTTTTGAAGAAGTCGAACCATTCTTAATATGTTGCTCGTTCTCACTATTACTGCCTTTTTGAACACAAATTTTCAATCTGAGTAAAGAGTCAATAACAATATCGAAATCCAAGAGTCTTTGCAACCTTCCTATTTGAAAAAAGGTAGACAGAAGTCATAACCAAACTAAATTGCAGTGAGTTTTGCATTCACCTGTCGCTGTAACTCAAAGACGCCGAATCCGAATGTGCCAGCACCTACCGACGCCAATCAGATAGCACAACAGCAGATTCAACAGCTCCAGGTACAACTTTCACTTTTCCAATTATTACACTAGCAAATCTTTTCTATTAGGTTGTCGGGAAAGTTCTTTCGTTTTTAAAAACATACTTTTTTCCTCCAAACTGCTTTCCAGCAATTTCTTCTGTACATATACATGTAGTACAAGTTCACACGATCTATAGGTATTACTTTCTTTCATCTACCGGATAACCTTTTTCGGCAAAATAATTATATCTGAGGTCAATGTCTTCTTCATTATCGAAGGTTTTTTCTTTGAAGGCTTTAGATAGGGGAAGGAAAAGATGATAATTCGATGGAGCAAGATCAGGGCTATGAGGTGGATGGGGCAGCCCTTCTCATTCAAGCTTGAGAGTTTTTTGGCGAATCACTTTTTCAATATAGGGAAGATTTGCCAAACAGTTGACTCGCCAAAAAATTCTCGTGCTTGAATGGGGAGTGCTACCCCATTCACCTTATAGCCCTAATCATGCTCCATTGGATTATCATCTTTTCCTTTCCCTATCGCCATTCAGAAAAAGTCTTCGGTAATGAAGATGACATTGACCTTTAATGAATTAATTTTGCCGAAAAAGGTTATCCGGGAGATGAAGGACAATAATACCCATAGATGCGTGTGAACTTGTACTACATATATATATGTACAGAAGAAATTGCTGGAAAGCAGTTTGGAGGGAAAAAAGGACGTTTTTGAAAAACGAAAGAACTTTTCCGACAGCCTAATAGATAAAGGGGTGTGCCATCGAGAGAGAAAATTCGCTTCGCAGCTTCAGACTATCTGTTCACTTGTGTGACTGCACACGATGAGGCTTTCATTTTCTTGATTCACAGTATTTACGATTTCTGCATTGTTTCTATATACTACTCGAACGTTTAGGAACAAGTGAGACGGCAGCAGGAGACAATAAATCGCGCAAACCAAAACAAGAATGGAATTGAGCAATTCAGTGAGTACAATGGTCTCCATGTCTCCTCTTTATAGATCTTAGGCATCGATGCTGATTTTGACATTCTTTTATGCCAGCGAGGTTGCAAAGTTGAAGTTCAAGTTGGCGGCCCAACGTTTAATCTTTTTCAATGACCCAGTTCTCCACCACATGAGTGGAACGATTCCACTCTATGTTATCTGAGTGAAGTTCAGTTCGGCTCCTGCGATGGTGGGCTGGACCATTGAGGAAGAGGATCTGGTCGAAAAGTCAGCACGTCAGTAAAAACTCTCACCTAAAAACATCGCTATTACAATTAACATTAGTGAGTACAAGTGATTAACTCACCTTTACTACTTATACAAATAGGTCTATAAATATATCTACTGAACATGAAACTCGCTCGTAAAGTGTGGGTGTATTTCGCTCGTTGTACAAAGCATAGGTGTTCAACAGAAGTTTCACAGTGTGTGCCTAGAACTTGGTGAGATGGCCTCCGAACATACGCGCTCAAGTCGGCGAGGGAGAGCATACGTAGTCGGACACAGATGACTGTCGTTACAGACTTCGCCCTCAGATGCTCCAGAAGAAGTGTCGAGTGGCTTACGATGCCTACTGTTTGATGGCCAGTGCTGCGATACGATGAAGTCGTGGGCGACTGCCCTGAAACCACTGTCGCACGCCTTGTAGATCGGGGCTGCTTCCTGCTTAAATTATCCGAATTGGCTTCGAGGTTATCAAGGGGTGTTAGTGGTGTGGGTGCCCCTTGAAGACGTCGCCGCGTTAGTGTCGCTGGTTGATCTCGGCTCAAATATCGTCGGATCTTTGGAATTTTCTCACTCCGCATCATCTTCCAGTAACACACCGTTCTCATGTTGGTAGTCTATAACGTTCTATGAGGTTTCGCCTAGATAAGGAACCGGAAGGGGTCCGAAACAAGGGAGAGATACAAAGAAATGAGCATTTTGTAACGAACACTGAAGATTAGAAGCGATAATCGTTGAAAGTACCCGGAATGAAAATAGCGGTGCTGCGGTGTGCATTCGCATCCACTCGCATCCACGCATTCCTTTCCGAGTTGTCCGCTGTAGGAAAGGGGCCGCGGGCCAACGTTGGTTGTAGCACCTGACTTCTGGCCCAGTGGAGTAGCCATTCCCAACTACATTAGCATCCACGTAATCACATCTAGAAACAATACAAGGAAGAACAAAAGAAAAAGTAAAAATAAAAAACAAATTAATGATAGAAACACCTCTTCTTGGCATCATGCCAAGGCGTCAAATTGGCGAGTTTGAACAGCGGCCACTTAAACTCGTCCGAACTACTTCTGTTCTACCGTAGGCCAAAATTACCCCCTACCGGTGCCTTTGAAGTCAGTGGTTGTATCTTTCATTGATCTTTGGTACTGACCGGTGGACGTTTTCACTACGAACCTGTCACGTCCAGCACCACGTCAATTCGATCAATACGGCTTTCATACGATACGATGAGTATCATTTAGCTATCATGCTCATTACTGTAAACTTCAGTCATTCCTCGGCAAAGTCTACCCTAGGAGGCGGGCCGGGATAAGAAAGGTGGCTTGGGCTAAAAAGGCCACTTCCGCCACAGGTCAGGAGCGCATTCTTCGCGGGGAATTTCGCCGCGGATATGCTTCTTAGACTCCTAGTTTTCGAGCTAATGTCTTCTTTGAAGGCGTTCCTTATCACCACATTACTCCCAGCAGTGCTTCAAGTCCATTACCACTGCATATCACATCTGCAACTCTTCACAACTTCAGATGCTTTAACGGTCAATATTCTTTTTTACAATTGATGTCGTAGCAGGAACGAAAATTATTGGCCACCCGGATCATTTCACACTTAGGCCGTAGTAGTCACTATTTCGCCAGTGGCGGCGACACCGACTGCAAAATCATGTGCCCGCTAGCGATCACAGCGGCACTCTGTGACGCGCTCTGTTTTTGTAGAACGCTGACATGCTCACCATACTACAGTATATGATCATGGCGGAAGTCCATGAATTCAAATTCGAACCTTAGAGTGCAGAATTATTCAAACTAAATTTTGATTTAGTACCAAACTATCCATAAGGGCCCGCGTCGGCGACGGTGCGCAAATTATGAACGCGATCTTAGCGGTTTCACCTAAGCGATGTACCTCGCGCTCGCGCGTCAGTGGTGAAGTGAAGGGTGCGCATGAAATGTGCGATGAGATTAATCAAATATAGCGTGCAATTTAATTAAATTCACATTAATGCAAGTGAATTCGTCCACCTGGCTCTTGATGAATGACTACAGTGCAAATTCCAACTTCTCTCTTCGCAGAACCTCGGCAATTGTATTAGATCTTCTTCTGATGTGCCAACGATGCTGTTAGGTGGAATATTTATTAACGGCCTAAATATTAGGTTGTAAGGAAAGTTCTGGCCGCTTTTTCGCGTTCACAGGATAAATTTAAATATCAGAGCGCGTCAACATGAATCAGCTGACATATTGTGCTCGTTAGATAGACAAAAGTTGCTCTTTCAGAATATATGTTTTATTTGGAATGCCACAAGGTTTTCGAATTATTAGGGAAATTTTAAAGTGCCGCGAAAATGGCACTTTTAAGATGACTTCACCTCAAGAGTCCTTGCTTAGCCGAGTCCCAGCGAAGAGGACCACAAATGTGAAGACTGCAAGAGGAGGGGGTGAAGCATTGAATGGAACACATTGTCTCTGGTTTCAGAAGTGCAGAAATGAGAACGAGCTGCTTGGATCTTCTATTGATCGAATCCCTTTAACTAAAACGGCAGGAGGCGATGAGCCTCCATATTTGCAGGGGATATCCACAAGTATTGGCCCTCAACAAGCAACCTTAGTTGACCACCTCAAGTGGCCTTGATTTGGAAAAATCCAAAAAAATGGGTGCCGCGGAACCCCTCACGGCAGTCATGCGCAAGCGCATTTTTCACTAATCTTCTTCCACTAATTGAAGCAGTTGCGGGGTAAGGCCCTTACTCGTCTATCATGTTCATCAGATCTAGCACTAGCTATGCCCCACTTTCCAAAACATCTGGCCAGCTCTTTCAGTAGCAGTGTGTTTAGAAAGAGTGGCGATTTGGAGTCGACTTTTTTTCATTTCGCGCAATATAAATCACCAGCCCTTTATCAAATTGAGATATGTAGGTATGCGTAATATTGCCAAGAGTGTAGCGAATCTAATGGTGCTCACTCTGTGAGAAAAGATGCACTCTGAGCCGAGTTATGATCTCTCGAAGTTGAAATTTCAAAAACCGGCCAAAACTTTCCTTACGACCTAATAGTAAATAAATAAGTGGTAGGCCGTTAATAAATATTCCACCTAACAACCTCGTTGGCACATCAGAAGGAGATCTAATACAATATCGACTATGTATGCTGCAAAATGAATCGCAATTATTTCATACTTTCGGCCATATCTGGTGATCTCCTCTACACTATACTCTGCTATGCTAACAGTCAATCCCGCACCGCGAAATGACTATGGATGTACCAATAAGGCGTTTAAATAAGTGCAAGGTGCTATCACAGCCTTAGGCAGCGTTCATAGTTTTGGAATTTGCGTTTTTGCGTTTTTGTGGAAATACAGTAGATACATATCGATTAGGAAAACTGCGTTTTTGCGTTTTTGTGGAAAGTAGAGTAGATACGTATCGATTTGTGGAATTTGCGTTTTTGCGTTTTTGTGGAAATGCGGAATTGTGGAATTTGCGTTTCTGCGTTTTTGTGGAAATGTGGAATTGTGGAAAGCGTGGAAGCCACGTGCGCGGTGCGTGTCATTCCACGCAGCTCATCATTTGCGAGCGGTTGAACGGATGATGATGAGCTATTTGTTCTCATTTTCTTGAGTTCGGGAAGAGCTTATATAAATAAGGATATAAGGATAAGAGCTTATATACATTTGATAAATGGCTTTAGTCGACTTTGAAGAAAAACTGCCATTTTCGTGCAGGGATATAGACATAATTTTGTGAGAAGTACAGTTTCTCTCCAAAATCGAATGTCACTCGGTTGTGCTAAGGTGGATTGTCAATTACGAACTAGAACCGATTCGGAAGAAGTCTGCTACTTCATTCCCTGAGAATTTCTTATACAAAAGTCAGACGTTATTGAAGATTCATTTTAGCAAGGGTGTGTTGCAAGAGTTCCGATGATTACTGTGGGGTCAGGACACCCATGAGTGGGCTTACTTCACGAGAGGGTTGATTTACTACCTATTCAAGATCTTGGCTACGTAGCTGGTCCACTCATGTCACGGATAAGCGTCGAAGAATAAAGGCAGATACTCGTAAAGGTAAATATGTAATAAAGATGGAAAACTTGTAATTCAAATAATTAAGTTAGGGCATTTTCAATTAGATACAAATTCTCACTGAAAGCAGAAACGATCTATGATGAAGGGGGGGGGGGCTGGTCTGTGACAGCCCGTATTAAACTTTTTAGTCTCACAAGAATCTTGATTTCATCGTTATCACTCTCCGCAGCACTGCTGACATGAACTCCCTGCACGCTGTTCGGAACACTTGCACGCCACCCAAAGACACACTACAGTGTGACAGCAGACGAAAGTGACATATCAAAAACGAATGATCGAGAGTACGAAAGAGTGAAAGAGAAGGGAAAAACTGTTGAAAAAGCAATGTATAAGATCAGTCTGTTCCTTCAGTGTAGAAAGTGCTTTGTCTTATCATCCACGTTCGCTGACGAAGCAATCGACACGTATCTTATCCACCTCATTTCCACAAAAACGCAAAAACGCAAGTTCCGCAAATCGATACGTATCTGATCTTCTTTCCACAAAAACGCAAAAACGCAAATTCCACGATTCCGCATTTCCACAAAAACGCAAAAACGCAAATTCCGCAAATCGATACGTATCTTATCCCTTTCCGCATTTCCACAAAAACGCAAATTCCGCATTTCCACAAGAACGCAAAAACGCAAATTCCACACTCTCCTTTCTCTAATCCTCTCGTCTCTTCGTGGCATGGAAATCGATACGTATCTAATGCTTTATCCGCATTTCCACAAAAACGCAAAAACGCAAAAACGCAAATCGATACGTATCTATTCTTCTTTCCACAAAAACGCAAAAACGCAAAAACGCAAATTCCAAAACTATGAACGCTGCCTTAGATTGATACTGCGAGAACATTTAGTTGCTATCCTTCGTGAGTGGTTGTTTTCTATCGCCTCCTTCATTGAAATCACCTGATTGCGGAAGGAAAAGCATTCTCCACCTCGATATCAGTAGCAACACAGTATTTTGACAGCTAGTCTGTCTGCCCCCAAGGTAGCAGGTTTTCAGAGATGGAAATGCCGGCTCGATTAGTGCACCCCACTGCCCGTATTATTCTGCAGCGCTTGACAATATGGGCGCCATCATATCGATTGTACGGTATCCAAGTTAGTGCTGCAAAACCATACGGCGCTCTACGCGCAGCACCCGCAACAAGACGGATTTGGAAGGCCGGTGATTTTTTCCACCGTAACCCTGTTTAAAGGACGCAAACGCGTCCTTCAAAGATATTGACTCAGCACGGTCTTTTGAAGACAGTGGAAGTTGGGATTGTTGAAGATGAGACAGATGTTTTGGCTGATGCTTTTCCATGTAGGAGGAGGGGACATGATTTTTAGCGCAAACCTAGAGAGGGAAGGGGCATCGACGTCGGTGAAAAGCATCTCTCTCATCTTCGACAACCCCGACTTCCACCGTTAAAGTACCGTGCTGAAGGCAAGATATTTGAAGGACACGTTTACGTCCTTTAAACATGGTTTACGATGGGAACAAATCACGGCCTGCGGAATCCGACTTGTCTGTGTGACAGCCAACCTTTCTGAATATGGAATTATTAGCGTGTGATTGGACAAATTGTTGCATTGACGGCATCGTCGCCATTTACTTAAGGTCTAGTCCTGACAGCGAATCGCATTATATTTTTCGCGGAATACAATGCTTGGATTTTCTAACTACAACTTTGATAAGTGAAAATCTTTAGCTAAGCAACAATTTCCAGCACAACTGATCCAAATGGCCAATACGATGGAGTGCAGCTGCCAAAGCGACGAATACGGTTCAAGGTTCGGTCAAACGTACGGTCTAACCCAACAAATGCGGGTGGGTATTGCTTTGACTGAGGACCCTTTTTCAATTAAGTATAGCCGTATTCGGATGTCAGCAAAGTAAAAACTTCGATTGAAATCTAATTTAGGGTTTCGGCATGGGAGGAGCTTTCAGCCCAACTCAGTTTCGAGGCGATGGATTTAGGGCCTACCCCGCAGGACAATTGGTTGACACCTCTGGTGGTAATTCGCTAAGAACATTCTTCGGCATTATCCGATTATCACTACCCCAGGCACCGCGACTACGTAAAAAGAAAATTTAGCCGAATATAATCGATAGGGTTTATCTAAGGTGCTGATCACGGGTATGATATCCGTTTTCGACGTTGACGCCAACTGGGTGCAATTATACCAAATTAGTACAATAACTCGTTTTCACCAAAACCGTTAAACCCGGCATAGGGTGGTTACTTAGGATGCTGATCACGAATACGGCATCCGTTTGAGGCGTCGGCTACCACCCGGTGTTGATATCGTAGAGGCACCACACTGCTTACGCAATTTTTGCCTGACAAGGAAGGCCCATCAGGCATGGTGAGCTTTTTCAAAACGGTTTTTTGCATTTTATGGGGTCACATACATGAAGCAAAAAACCGGTCTCAAATTCGGCTAAATGGTTTTGGGGGGCCCAGAAAATGAGTGACAAAAGTTGCTCAGAAAGAAACAATTTTGACCGATTTGCTGCAATGCTTTCCAGCTGCGGCGTTCAGTATATGCATATCAGAAGACTGTCTTCAAACCTACGCCGAAACCACTGCGATTTCGTTCAAAAATGTAGAATCACTTATGGTAACTGCTAAACGAAGCAAAGAAAGCTGATAGGGGATGCGCAGGTTAGGGTGCTTGCAGTTGTTGGTTGGCCGAATGGATAGTGGGATAGATTGGCATTGGCACGGTGGTGTGGGTGTTTGTGGTTCAAGTCCTATCGACTTTCAGGCTTTTGCATTTTATTAATTTTCTTTGTCTAGCGCTATACTGTTTGCGCACTTGCAAAATGACTGCAATTTTCGTCGCTGGTGCACGAAAGTGACCTCATTTGCAAGCTTTCAGTGGTTGCAGTGTTTAGACCCTTCGGCACCCCTAGCACGCGTGCCAAGCGTTTTCCTGCGAAACTAATGTGATATTCGTGCTCAGGAGACTCGACTAGCCCTAGATACAGAATACTATCCAAATTGAGATTTTGACCCAAACTCGAGACAGTGGGGTGGACATGGGCACGCAGTCACTGCACTACTTGTACATACGAACAACTTACAGCCCCGATTAAATGCAATCGAGCATGTGCAGAAACAACGCATTCCAAGTGAACTGTACCTAGCAACATCATGCGAAGGCAAAAGATAGCAAATATTTCCTCATATCGGCTAACGAGCTCCTTTTGTTGAGTGCTCTTTACCATGGCAGTAGTAATACTATTGGTCGCCCAATTTTCCGAGTTTGGGTCCAAATCGCGATTAGGTTGAAAACTTGTCATTTAGGGTAGTTCGACCCCCTGAGCATGAATATCACACGTACTTCGCGGGAAAAAACCTAGTTCTCCTGTTATGAGCGTTGGCAGGTCCGAACCAATCATTCGCTTAGTACGCAAAAATACAGGAGATAGCGGTTCCCCGGTAGAATAAAAGTTGATTTTGCACATATTGTGCACGTATGGTCTTACATGAGCACAAATGGATGAAAACTAGAAAAATGCAAAAATTTGTCCTCAGTGGGGATCGAACCATCAACTATTTTCTGGACCCCCCACGACCATTTAGCCAAATTTGAGACCGGTTTTTTGCTTCTTGTATGTGACCCTATAAAATGCAAAAAACGTTTTGAGAAAGCTCACCATGACCTGATGGGTCTTCCGTGTGAGTTTTGATAAGGAAGATAGCCTTTCCATCTCCACTAAGGCTCAAGTGAAAACAGACAAATTTGAATGTACAAATTTATAGGTTAGGTTATAATTTATAGGTACTTGAATGTACAAATTTATAGGTTAGTATTAGGTGAAAGACGACTGCATGAAGACGACGATCCCTAGCTACATAAGTAGCACTACAGCACAACGAACAGGACTGGCGTCATGTTAAGCCAAACAGCGTGCGCGCCAAAATTAATATCATGGTCAGCACTCTAAATAACCCTCAAACACAATTTTGAACGGAACTGATTGGAAAAAGTCGTGGCACCAATTCGTAATTGCACCAAGTTGGTGTTAACGTCAAAAATGGATACCATATTTGTGACCGACACCCAAAATAAGCCCTCAGACAAAATTTCAGCAACAAGTTTTTTTGACCAACTCGCAGTGTCTGGGGTAGTGTTAGTTAAATAGTACCCACTTCTCTGTGCATATGAGCATTCGAGGGTTTTCAGGCATTCCTATCGATCACTACAGCAACGTACAAGGTGTTCCGCTCACTGTACCCTATCAGGCGAGGTTACAGCCTATAGCGAAGCAACGTTTTTATCGAAGCTGAATGGAGGAATTTTTTAAATCAGAGGGGACTGAAAGTCTACCAATCGCACCCTCATTTACATGGCTGTTAATTTTACAGAGGGTATCAAAAGTCGTACAGCTCTTCTCGGTTCTTGCATACCGCTTTATATGATATACTAATACCATGCCGATTTGCAACATATTTACATTTTCTCTCACTTCTCGTGGATAGTTTCGGTTTTTTACAGTTTTTCATTGGTTATCAAAGTTTGGTGTATGTTTACATGCACTCATTAATAAAGTGAAAAATACATTTCACTGAGGAACAAAAAAATCGAAGTGGTGATCAAAATACATTTCATTGAGGAACAAAAAATGGAAGTGGTGATCGAACCTTTTCCCAAAAATCTAAATACTCAGAACTTCTCATTATATGTTCAATTTCAAAGTGCAGGATGGCAGAATAATATGGAAATTTGCGTATATGCATGTTGCCTTTTTATTATGATACTTAGTTTATGATTCACATGTGGGCGAAGGTGGTGTAGCGACAGGGGACTCTTACTCTTACGCTGCGGGGATCAAGTCCTGCATCAGGCCCGCCTAGGCCAAATCTCCATCCTTCCGGGATCGCTCAAGTGGTGCCAAAATCTGGTAGCACTGACATGTACACCGGCTGGTACCCGCAACTCGTTCCACAGACGAATTCGCATTCACCTGGCACCATGATCCTAAATGGAACTAGAATGAGCGGAGCATCCCAACAAGGACTGATTACCGCGATAACTTTATCTTTTTAGGCTTTCCTCTTTCTATCCGTATGCCTAATAGCTTCACTTCTGATGGATTACGCGAACAGTGCTGAAGAAGAGGTGACGGTTCTATTCTAGAGGGGGGGGGAGTTGTTTACTCAAAGTTTCAGCAACTGAGAGTTTTGGATTGACTGATATCCCTCTTGATCGGAGACGGGGCAGTATTTGGGGAAATTCGGCAGAAAAGTAAAAGAAGCAGTGAATATGAAAGTCAAGATGCCCAGTGACAGGACACTGTAGAAAAAACGGATAGAAGTGGTCAAAGACCTGAGGAATAGGACCCTTCCCCACCATTGATTCCCGACGTGGAGCCTTCCCGTGAAGAGGCGGGTAGTCCAGACGAGTTTTCCATTGCCGTGCTGCCATGTCCCAAACACGAAGGGATGTTCGGAAATGAGGAAGCATCCTTTTCCTGGAGTGCGCTTCGAGCCAAAACTGAGAAAGCGGCCGCGATACCTTCTATTACCACCCCAGCCAATCAGTCGCTAGGGGGCGGACCGAGCTAAGTAAGGCGGCTGGAGCTGAAAAGGCCGCCTCTGCCATAGCTTCGAGGCGCGCCTCTTGCGAGGGATTTCGCCGCATACGCTTTCCAGACCCGTAGTTTTCGAGTGAATGACTCCTCTTAGGGATTTTTCATTAGCCTCATTACCTCCAACACTGTTTAAAGACAGTGATAGGGGTAATGTGGGTGACGAGGAATCCCTAAGGAGTCATTCACTGAGAAATTACCGCTCTGAAAGGCCTATGTACGGCAAGCTCCCTCGCGGAAGGCGTCCTCTTGAGCTGTGGCGGAGGCGGCCGCATCAGGGCAAGCCGCCTTTATCATGGCAGCCCGCCTCCTAGGGTCGACTTTGTCGAGGAATGGCCGGTGAAGAGTAATCAGCGTGATAACAGAATGATACTTATCGTATCGTATTGAAGCGTATCTCGAAATGGCGTGGTGCATGACGTGCCAGCTTTCGCGGTGAAAACGTCCATCGATCACTGTTAAACATTGGAGTAATGATGCCATCCGATCAACCCTACCCCTGCCTCTGAAGACATCGGTAGGAGGAATTCGGCAGATTGAGGAGTATGAAAGTAGAGGTGCCCGGCAGTGGAACAGAAGAGAAAAATTGCAATAAAACGAAAAGGGGAGAATGGGAACTCGAACACTCTCCTTTTCTCGCGGCCCTGTGCGTCCCTAGTCGGTGGTCAACCGCTAAGCTAAGAGGCTGGATCAGTCGACCGCTAACATTGTCCCGCCCTCGCCGGCAACTCGTCCTGCTGACGAATTGTAGAACGAAACGCCGTACTAACAGGATCGTGACAAGACCCGAAGACGCGCTTTTGCGAGTCTCGTTAACCGTCACCTCTTCTGAAGTGGAAGGTTTGTTTACTATGATCATGTAATCCCAGTCCTCACTGTCTCCTCAGACATCGTGGTGTCGTTAGGCACTGCTGTGCTCCTTTGCTTTTTTCTACACAGGATAGGCGTTTCGGCTCAAGATAAATTTTATCAAGTTTGAACCCTACCTGTATGTATGCGGAGGAGCATCGACGCAACCTTCACACCGAAAAAGCTTTAGAGTCATTCCAAGTCTTAAAATCTATTTTAGCCCTATTAAATTGCAGATATCCCATAGTCAGACAGTTTGAACGACAGAGGTATGAGTTTCGGGAGAGCGGAGAGCCAAAGAAGATAGCGCGACTCCCATGCAGCCCAGGCCTGCCCACTCCAGACGACTGCTGTAAATGACGCTGGCAACAGTGGCAACAGCGTGGCGAAGGAAGCCTTCGATTTATGGAAACAAGATGAGCAATAGATTCTAGTAGTGAAAGAGACGTTGACATGTGGAAAAAGGTGATACTCGGGGTTCCACAATACCACCTCACGGAATTGATTAATAGCATACTTTCACACGGTAATCTCGTACAAAGCCAAATGCCAGAAGGCCTCATATTTACCATTTTAGGGCTATCAGATTTTTGTCGCAGTAGTTCTGAGTACCTCTAACTTCATAATTCGGCCCTTGAAGGTAATCCTGGAGTGTGCCTTCGAGTTTGATCTTACTTCCTTCAATCACCTTCCTTCCCCTTTCTAGAAGTGGTTGAAGCTGATGAATCACACAGAGGAAAACCCATCGGCGTTCCGCGGAGTTCTCCCTTTTCAATTGCTACACGCACTGCCACAAGCTTCTTTCATTTCCGAACTGATAAGCTGAACTGCCAAGTGATTGTAGATTGTGCGTTTGAGAATCCATATGAACCATGAAGACGACTACTATTAATGGACAGGACTTCTATCAAGCCACAGTTCAGCTTTTTCAAGGAATTTTGAAAGGACAATGCTCCGTGATGAACGAAAAATAACGCATTGGTACTTCTAACGGAGGAGTAGCAGATTTGTAAAGCGTCTAACAATAAGCATTTAATGTCTGAGAAAAATTGGAAAGATTGGAAGCAAACGCTCCCGATCATACCACAAACTCTTCACACTATCGTAGAGATACTGTCAGTCGGCCTCGATGATAAGAAAATTCACAATCAGCTCATTTGCCTCATCTGGTCAGCTCACGTCAGGTCTAGTTTTATGGGAAAGTAGGATCAGGGAAGTCGTTGGGAAAATGCCTTCCGGTATAGCGTGGAAGTCCGGAAAATAAATTCGTGTCGAAGCACTGTATTCCCTTTGCCGGGACATCACATCAAGTCGTTACCGTAAAGCCCTACTTGAATAACATGATACCCTACTTGAATTCAATAACATGGGGAGCGGGGTCAATTTTCACGACAACGGAGGGTCTGCCTTGAACATTACCATCAAGAAAGAGACCGAAAATGAGCCATGAACTGGGAGCACCACAGTGTTGTTACGAGCTCGATAACTCCTTCGAAGGTGTGTAGTGAGTAGTGAAACGTTGACTGACTTGAGAGTATCCGCTTCAATACACCTGACTGGAACGGCATCCGTCACACATTACCATGTCAAGCGAAAACGAAGACAACAGCCTGTGATTTCATTTCAGTGCCGTTCGGCTACCGCTAATACTGCGCGATTAACACGGTAGGTTTTCGAGGAGGTGGCCAATGCTACCAAATCGATATCGAAGAAGTCCATATTACATAATATTAGGTTGTCCCAAAAGTCTTGTAGGATTTTTCCAAAAAAATCAATAACTCTTGTTTACTTCGAGGCAGGTCTAGGCGGTTCAGAAATATAATAGAACGTTCTCTAAGCTTTCCAGTAAAATATATATTGACCCACCAGATTCCGTGGAGAGAGCTACAATGCCCGTTGTCGATACCCACCCAACTCGCGGTGTCATCTATTATTAGCGGTCTTGCGGCACCAGAACGACGGAAGCTTGAGACTCCATCAACGCTGTATTGGGCAAAGGATGCGTGAGCTACGAGACCGTGCGCCGCTGGTTCATCAGCTTCAGCAACGGCGAGATTGACATGGAAGACAAGCCACTCACGGGACGCCACATGCATTCGACGACGAGACGCTGCTCTGCGCTGTTCGCGCCGATCCTGAACCACCATGCGCGAGCTGGCGGGGAGGAATGGACAAGCACCCACAACCGTAAATCGTCGCCTCCACGAGCCCGGTTATCGGAAGAGCTGTCGCAATGAACCTAATGCCCTGACGGATGCTCACGAAAATGCCCGTGTGAACATCTGTCAACCGCTGCTGCTTCGCCCGCATCGCAACGACTTTCTCGCCTATCTGGCTACGGGCGATGAAAGCTGGGACATGTACGATACCAACGCACTCCGCGTCTTTTGGCTGCTACGTGACGCCGAGCAGCCAACGCAGCTCATGTCCGACCTCCATCTGAAGAAGATTCTACTCTGCTGCTTCTGGACGCGGAAGGAATGTTTTTCCAAGAGGTGCTGGCACAAGGCGAGACAGTCCCCGCTTCCGTATACACCCACCAGCTCCAGCAGATCGCCGTCGCTATTCGAGAAAAGCGCCTGAGAAGAACCGCGGTCACCCTCCTTCATGACAGCGCCCACCCATTCGTCGCAAAGTGTACCCAGGCCAAGCTACAGGAGCCCGACTGGGAAATACCCTGTCCTCCAGAAGAAGAGCGATTTCAAGCGACGTACATGGTGTTTCGCGCACAGTGGTATGCGCCAGTCAACTGGTGTTCTATTGTACTAACAATAAGCGAGTTTCGAGAATCTCGCACGACGGCGTATTATCTCAAAAAATCATACTATACAGAATCATTTCTGCAGTGTATTTTTTGCAATTAAAAACATACAGTCTCCGCCTTGGGAGAGGCTCGAAGACACCCTTGTTCTTGTGCTTCGCGGGCACCCGCTGGCATCTATTTTTCCCATGTTTATCTATTTTTAAGTTCATCTATTTCGTTAGCCTTCTATTGCGCTCCTGATGTTGCCTATAGATTTCCTGGTTCAATTACCCGAGTTCAAGGGTCTACTAGAGTACAAGGGTCGATCGGAAATGAATGTTGTGTTTGGACGTGTGATGTTGGTAACATCGTGGCAATCACTGATTCACAGTCGCTTTTATATGGTGCATCGGTCGGGAAATGTCAAGTTTGTGGAACAGTCCACAGCAACGAACAAGCGGAACAATGAAAGGAAGAGTAAGCGAAAGAGTTTGAAAATAGTGTGATTATATTAAAAAGAACCAATGAGTTCACACTTGGCGTCTTGATAAGGCGTCGGTTGAGCTGAGAAAAGTGCAGACAGCTGTAACCCATGGTCGAGAATGTGTCGAGTCGAGAATCGACGTGACTCTATCCTACAAATTGTTCCGACTATAGGTATTGAACAGTATCACCTTCCGCCTAGTCATCGCCTTTAGATCGTAATTTTATGAGGCCTTAAAACAAGTGTATTATGACGCTGTTTATTAAGGCTAAGGCGAAAGTAACTCTGGGGTTGGTGAACTTATTTCGCGATGTAGAAGCGCTGATTTGGCCACTCGTTGAAGAAGAAGGTAAAAGTGCTGCCCTTGTGGCAGAAAAGAAGGTAAAATACGAAATAAAATGACGAAAATCCCAAGTATGGGATCATTACTTATCCTAGTGATTTTGTGTGGACGAGTTTCTCAACAGTCCATACTGTTGGTCAAAACGGCGTACGTATGTCATATGTATATGGTAAAGCTACGCAAATACGCACTTTCTTGCGGGAATGCTCAGCACGAGGAGAATGTTCCACACAATATAGGGCTTTTTTTGATGAAAGACTTGAGCCATATTGAAGACTTGGAGAATTCGAAATCGCAAAACTGTTTTAAATATGCTGAATTGAAAGCATGCTCAAAATGCCGGTTGCATAGAAGAAAGAAAGCTGATACTCATCTGAAAGCCTCGGCTGCAACCTGTGACGAAGTGCATGTACGAGGAGGATCATTTCAGATGAGCTTCCATTGTTCTTGAACGTGACTGGAGCTCTTCCCAGCTCTTCAAGAAACTCGAAAAGACGACACAGAAAGTCTTCTAGCTATGTTATGGGGCCTCCTTGACTAACGAATAAAACATTTTTGGCACCAACGCAGTGTATGACAGGGGGAACAACAACAAAACCTCGCGTGAGCAACTTGCTCAAAACTGATCGAGTATGTATTTTTTACCACACGGTGACGTGCAACTGAAAAGAGGATTCGAGTAAACACCAATGCGAGGATATGCCCGATTGTAAAAAGAGTTCCATGTTCGTCAAAAGTTAAACAGTTTCTTCGAAGGTCAACATTGAACGACCGGTAAACACTGATATTCAGGTTCATTTATTGTCTTCGCTGGGTGAAAAGGTGGTTACTCTCTACTTTCCAATGTAAGTTTAATTTCCACGCTGAGTAAGAGGCAATGAGCAACGCACACGCATGCACAACTGCATCATTTGCATCCAGTGCATTTGATACATATGTTGGAGAAAAAATATGGTGCTATTGCAATGAGGAGGGAGGGAAGAATCCAAGGAAAAGTTGCACATTTAAGCGCCTTGGAGGAACCTGGAGAGGTCATTCTGCACACTAAGAGTATATTTCTTCCAGAATCCTCAATGAAATAGGGAACGAGTAAATTTATCTTTTTAGGCCTACGTAAAAGTAATGTCTATGGTGGGATGCCTCACCCCCTCCTCCTCCTCATCGCAATAGCACCAAAATATAGTAGCTCATCCGTGGTAAAAAAAAAAAGTTACGGCGTTACTTGAGAAGATGGTATGGGCAGTTGGACTCCGTCTTGCCCACAGACGTTGACGCTTATGGCTGATGCTCAAACGGATGTTGCCACGATTGCATTAACCTGGCATCCCCACTTACTTGCGTTTGAATGTGCAGAATTATGTGGCCAAAATTTTCATTTCCTGACTCATTCTATATAGATCTGTGCGGAAAGAAGAATGGTAAATTATGTCTAGAAAGGAATGGCTCTGGAATGTTGTGCAATAATTCAGTTGTGAAAGAGGGGTTTTTGAATGAGAAGATATCTCGGCTCTTTCCTCTCCCTAGGCTTACATGGGCTGACGCGATGCTACCCTCCATAAGACCGCTTTTATAAGCCTTAGGAAAGACATTCTGGCTAATTTTCGTTGGAGCCTTCCAAGATTTACGTTATTATTTATTTATTCGAGGCTAACTTTCGGCGTCTTCGCCTTCTTCAGAGCCTGAAGTCGAAAAACTTGAGACCTTATTCACTCCAAGACTTTCACAATCCCGAGAACCTTTTCAACAGAGTACTAAACCAGCTCTCGGTATCGATCAATCGAAGGGCGGCATGGGCTTACCTTGATATTTGCGATCGGGGTGCAAAAACAGACCACCAGTAGGACAACTTTTAGTAGACTGAGGAGCACTACCTCCGCCTCTACGAATCTCACCCCACTCAGAATGAAAATAGTGTGATAAGACTGAGAGACTGATGAGCTCAACTTTCGTATTTAAATCCTTCACCCTATATGCTACCAAACAGAAAGCTTGAAAGTACAAACCACGGGTAGATCAATGCTTACAGAGGCCAAGAAAGGGCGCGAGGTCACGGGATATGGCTACACGTTCTTCTTTCCTGTTAATTTTAGGGTCTTTTGCTGGAATCCAAAACCCCTCTAATGTTTTACGCGCGGAGGTTTCGGATTCCAGTGCCAAGATGGTGACTGAGACTGTAAATTCGGTGTCTCCATGGCACTGAACACGATGCATACCCAACGGAGTGTAGGTTCTTGACCTTTTAAGGCCCTCCAAGTGTTCCTCTGAACAAGAGAAACACTTGGAGGGCCTTAAAAGGTCAGGAACAGTGTTCCTCTGTTCAGCGATTCCTGTTCCTCTGAACAGGAATCGCTGAACAGAGGAACACTTCCTCTGAACAGGAATCGCTGAACATAGCCCATAGTATTGCACGTTCCAATGGATATCCTCACATGGGGTCACAGCGCAGGGAGTATCACACACCTAGTGGAGATCCGACCAGAGCACCGATCGATAAGGTGTCTTTTTATTTGCCATTCATCTCTGAAGAAATGAGTAAAGCGATCAGGGCCAGTTTGTGCAGATGTGATCTACAACAAGACGTCAGGATTGTGGAGATACCCCCAGGGAATCTCAGGAGGCAACTGGTCCGAAGCCGCTTGTACGACTACTTGTGTGATACCCCTGCTTGCGTCGTTTGCCCCTTCAACAAGAAGGGTGACTGCATGAAGTTGGGGGCGATCTGTTTGATCCGTTGCCAGGCCTGCGGCAGTGAATATGTGGGTGAAACAGGGCGTCCCCTCCGCACGCGAGTTAAGGAACACTTGGAGGGCCTTAAAAAGTCAAGAACCTACACGCCGTTGGGTATGCATCGTGTTCAGTGCCATGGAGATACCGAATTTAAAGTGTGTCACCATCTTGGCACAGGAATCCGAAACCACCGCGCGTAAAACATTGGGGGGGGGGGTTTGGATTCCAGCAAAAGACCCTAAAATTTACAGGAAAGAAGAACGTGTAGCCATATTCCGTGAGCTCGCGCCCTTTCTTGGCCTCTGTAAGCTTTGATCTAAATCAAATCAAGTCAACAGCTAATAATAGCATCTCAGTAAGATTGCGAGAGGTGTCATGAGGAACCTTAATGTTGAAGATTAGAAAGTCTGGAATGTGATTTGAAAGCACATTCCAGCATGGTCGACCGTTCGCAAATGATGAGCTGCGTGGAATGACACGCACCGCGCACGTGGCTTCCACGCTTCCCACAATTCCACATTTCCACAAAAACGCAAAAACGCAAATTCTACAATTCCGCATTTCCACAAAAACGCAAAAACGCAAATTCCACAAATCGATACGTATCTACTCTACTTTCCACAAAAACGCAAAAACGCAGTTTTCCTAATCGATATGTATATACTCTATTTCCACAAAAACGCAAAAACGCAAATTCCAAAACTATGAACGCTGCCTATGTGCTGACACTTACTATGGCATGAGCACACCGCAGAATGAGGGCTAGAATATTGAAGGCACACCATGCGATAATTACATTAGTGTCTTACTTCCTTGGGCCCAAGTAGGCCCTTAGATAGGTGCCCAGGGTGCACCCTTGCTGCGGCTTGATCGTGCATCCTCGCGGCCATAGATGTGCTCTACCCGAACCGAGTTGAGCCCCTCTAGCCGAATCACACCTGGCCCTAGACGAACAAATTCCCAACGTGGCTCTCACGTGGAGAAGGAAAATTGCGATAAGACAAGATAAGGCAGCGATTTCAATAGTGAAGGCAGCTTCAACAGGGAAGGTGATATTGTAGCATTCTGCGCGATATCATCGAGCAAAAGTCTTCTACAATCTCCAATACTCGTACGAGGACTGAATACAGGGAGTTCTATTTTTGCTGGTTGTGAGGAGATTTGATTCATTTTTCTTCACTGCTGGGTAGAGCAGGGCCTTTACGTCCAGTAATGCGCGCGATAACTCACAATGCATCGCGAGGTGTGCCTTTAAAGTGAGTTTACGTAAGTGAGAGAAGCTCTCATTTCGATATCATGTCTTACAATGATACTCCAACACCCATCAGTTTCTCCCTAGTCAAAGCGGTTGCCCTCCACTATCACTGCTGATCACACTCATATGCGGATGGACAGACATATCGACAAGCAGAGCGACAAATCGAGCGGCAGGCAAATGCGCAAAGTAAGTGGTTTAAATAATCTGCGAATAAAGGCAGAGAGAGGGGTATGTCGTTTGTGTCCTTCATCCTGACCGGTGGATGCCAGAAAGCAGACATGTCAAGCACCATGTGATTTTGGTCTATATAATTCGCTTACCATGAAGGGCTTTTTACTTCCCATGGAACTTCGAATAGGGACCCCAATCAATCGATAGAGCTTCGAATGCTGATTGCGAGAGGGGAAACCAAAAGTGCCACGGGATGCTCCGAAGCGAGTTAGGAGGGGGTGAAGTTTGCTCGTGATATCTCACTGGCGAGGCACTTTGCCGTCGGCACGGGTGTTGCTGAGCTATCATCGGTCACCGTGGCTTGCTGATAGTGTTCCGGATCTGCAGCATAGTGGTGTTGTGTTTACTCCCCGTCGGTGGAGATTTTTTTGCATTTTGTATCTCATTGTATACACGTTTAACTGAATGCATATTATTATTACATGGTACGTTCGGAAGCCCATAGCACGCGAGCCAGACGTTCTTGCGCAAAACCAGAGCGATTTTCGTGTTCAGAGAATCAAATTATCCCAGAAGACAAGTTTTTAGCCAATTCGAGAATTTGACCACATTTTGCAAAAATTCACGATCTATTATTGGGTGGCAGCACAATGAACAAAGGAGAAGTTGTTGACCCTTGCCTAGGAATCGCTCTTATTTGACGTACGTTTGTTTCGTACGTTTAGTGCGATGGGCAAGTGTAACAGGTTGTAGGTTACCTTGTTCAGGTTGCAGGAATTTCTGTCCAAAAACATTCAAAAACTATCACTTTATCTCCTGGCCACCCCCAATTTTCCGTAGTTGGAACAATAACTGGATTTGGCTGAAAGTTTGCACAGAGGAGTAATTCGACCCCCTGTGCACGAATATCATAATCTTTTTACGCAGCAACGCCTAATTCGTGTGGTACGGGACTCTCTTCGACATGGTATCCCTCCCTTGTGAGTGTTGTTAGTGTTTAAAGTGGCAGAGTAAATGATGTGTGTGATAGGTACCAGTACAAGGAAAGCTTCAGGTGAAAGAAAAGCACTTTCTGGCCATGAAACACAAAATGCAAATAAGTCCCCACAGCCAGGGAGCAAACTCTCGACAATCTTCCTGCAGATCCGCAACACTTCCACTCAGCCACGGTGGGCGTTACTTTTAGCAACGGCTGTGCTGATGAGAAAGTGCCTCGCCAACGAGATATCACAGGTAAATCACAGGTAAAATTTGACCCCTCCTAACTCGCTTCCGAACAGCCCGTAGCACTTTTAGTTTCCACATTTGTTATCAGCGTTAGGAGCTCTATCGATCTGCAGGGGTCCCTATTCGAAGTTCCATGGGAAGCGAAAAGCCCTTCCTGGTTAGTATGCATGTGCGTGTGTATCCGTCAGTCTGTCTGTCACGAAAATCATATCCGCGTCGCAGCAAAGCTGGGACCCTGAATTTTGCAAAGGATATAGGGGCGTTAGAGGTACCCTAGCAGTGGTGGATCGAGAGGGATAGCAGCTAGTTAGGGCTGATGAGGTGCCTTGAAGCCTGGCAAATGACATCAATGTCGTTTCGTTTTTCGATTTGACTCCTGAAAGTTGGCACTCACAGGTGTTTAGCAAGATTGGACGGGGAAATTAATATTGTAATACTGGGAGATCCAAGTTGATAACGGTTGATAAGATTCGAAAAAAAAGTCAAAAGGCAGATGTCCCCAAATCTTCTTCGCTTTTTGCGTTGACCCTCGAACGTTGACAATCGCAGGTGTTCAGCAAGGTGGGACCAAAACATTAATGGTGGGTGATCCTGTCAGCGTTTGATAAGATCTGATAAGGAGCGTCGACAAGACACCGATTCCGCTTCTTTTTTCCGGCTTACATGTAATGTTAACATTCACAGGGTGAGCGAACAAATTGCTACCTGTTGATGCAATCGAATACAAAACAATTGGTAATCTCCATGTCCGTCTTTGTTAGAAACCTGGGCATTTCTTCGTATGTATGTATGCTTGTGTTTGTTTTCTGCCGTACAGGTTTGTTAAGGTGGAACTTTCATTGCGCTTGACGTTTCGACAATTTCGTCGTTACCAAAGCCCTCGGTTCCACCAGTACCAACTTCGAGGTTACAACGGAGCAAGTCTGCCTTAGACCGCGGTCATACTTTACGTGTCTGGTTAGTTGACGCCGGTGCCGGCCTCAAACTAACGCAACCATTTTGCCAGCCGCAGACGACGGCGTCCATAGATAATGTGCAGCGTTTGCAAAATTCTTGACCCACTCACACTAGAGTATGGTGATTGTGGCCGCTTCGAATCTTGGCGCTGTGCCAATATGGTGATCGTGGCCGCTTCGTATATTGGCACAGTGCCAAGATTCGAAGCGGCCACAATCACCATACTGTAGTGTGATTGGGTAAAGGATTTTGCAAACGCTGCGCATTATCTATGGACGCCATCGTCTGCGGCTGGCAAAGTGGTTGCGTCAGTTTGACGCCGGTGTCGGCGTCAATTGACGCAGACACAAAGTATGACCGCGGCCTTAGATAACGACGAAATTGTCGAAACATCAGGCTTAGTAAACAAAGTCCATCTTAACAAACCTGTACGGCATGAAACCAAATGCAAACACAAAACGTTTCATTCCTAAACTATGTAAACTCCCATGACCACTTCAGCCAACCTTTAAATGATTAGTGGATAAACGTCATTCCCTTCCAAAACGTGGTGATCTTCTTCAGCGCAATAGTAACTGACTGTATTATCGACATTCATTAGTTTAATAGCACATTCCAGAATTACCTTGAGAGGATCAAAGCGCCGAATTATGAAATCGGAGGTGCTGAGGTATATGTCGACAAATAAAATTCCGAAAGAAGTCCCGGAAAAACTTCGTGACATATAGCCTTACACGAGTGGACCGCATTAGAACGAGCTATCAGTTCTCGCTAGATGGTATCATAAGAAGCTCTGGGATATCACCTGTTTCCTAATTCAACGTCTCTTATATCATTAGCATCCTTACTAATCTAATTTTATCACACAGATCATAGGCTTCATTTACCACTTTGTAGCTACTGTTGCCCCGTCATTGCCAACAATCACGTCTACAATGGACCTGGGCTGCTTGGTGGAGTCGCGCTTGCTTGTATGGCTCTGCCCGCTCCAGGACTGACACCACGCCTCGGTAAAGGTACAGCCCACTGGCTGTGTGTCGAGCTATCTGACCACGGTGGGAGCTGTAATATCCCTCGTTACTATTCCGATATCACCAGCTGCTGTGCGCGTTGACCGCTCATTAATATGGAGTCCCGACAAATGATGGAAGCCTATTACATGTTAGGTAGAATAGATGCACCCTTTCAACGGCCATGGTAACCCGTACCTTCCATGTTGGCGCTATCAATGTCAGTACCCCCTTACCAAAATCAGCGCCTATGCACCGCATAAATACATTAATTTTAATTAACCATAAAGCGATGTGTCTATATATTTATTCACATGTGGCATGGCAGTGGCGCAAGCTACCATGCAAAATACGGTGAGTTTATGAGAAGTGGGTTGTGCGGATAGCTACTATTTCCCTTTTTCCCTATATTCAACATCGACTCAGGGAAATCTGTTTTAATCATGAGATTGAATGGTGGCATGTTTGCTTTCTTAGCACAGTGGCTAACTCTCCGAGCAAATATAACAAAGTCACTGCTGGGAGAATTCCTGAGGTTGTGGATTCTTGTCCTGTACTGCGCTTGGTAATTGCGCTCGTCCTTTCACTTTTTGGAGGGTTCTGAGGTCCATTCTTTCAGCGGTGTGCTCTGCTACTTTTGGACGATTCTCGATCAGTCATGCTATTTACGAAGGTTGGCCTTTGTGTATTACATACCCTGCATGGTGAACGTGAGATGCCGTGCCTCTCGTTTGTATCGTTACAGAGCAGACTACATACAGGGTGCTATATATTGGGTGCTATCGCAGGGGGACATCCCATTATGGACGGTATTTCTACATAATTGTGAGCCGACATAATACGGAGATTTTGAAGTACGGCGAAAATGGTACTTTTGGATGACTTCACTTCACGAGTTCTTGTTTAGGTGAATCCCAACAAAGGCAACTAATCGGACAGATCGCTTTGTCTCTGGTTTCAAAAGTGCAGAAATGATAATGAGTTGCTTGAATTTTCAAATGATCACATCGCCCAAACCAAAGCGGCAGAAAGCGATGAGCGTCTATACTTGCAGAGGATACCTGAAAGTATTAGCCTCTCAGCCCAAGTGTGATTCACCAGCTCAAGCATCCTTGTTTTGAAAAGCCCAAAAATGGGTGCCGCGGGATCCCGCGGAGCAGCCATGCTAGAGCGCATTCCACAAATCCTCTCCCAGTAATTGAACAGGTTGCGGGCTGAAGCCCTTACTCGTCCATCATATTCATCAGATCCAGCGCTAACCAAGACCCATTTTACCAAATATCTGGACAGTTCCTTAGTAGCAGTGGGTTCAGAAGAATGGTGATCTATAGTGGACTTTTTTGATATCGCGCTATACAACTCACCGCATCCATCGTGAAATTGCTGCGCGCACCAGAATGTGGACCAGGACACTTGTACTCGGTCACGTCGCGGGGACGCGACAGCAATCGCCGCGGCCGATTGAAAGCGGTGTGTCGCGGATTAAAGGCATCCTTTTCACATCGCGTGTTGCATCGTCCTAGCGCACACAAACCTCTCACGTCCAGGAGACACCCAATGGTGGATGATGCCCCCCAGACGCCCTCACCGGAGACACCCGGCGGCCGCCACAACGGCCGGCAGGGCGGACCCCCCCCCCCTGGGGACCAAAGGGGATTACCGACCTATTCCCTACACCACCCGTTACGCCGACTGAGGGCTGTCGAACCCTGAAACTTCACTGGCAACCTGCCCCCAGTACCAAACATGACAAGACACAACATAGATATATAACATATGAATCCCTACTATATATAAAGCGCTAAGGCGTCTGTCCCTCCGTCTTTCACGAAATTAGGTATCATATGAAAAACGACCTGTGCAGATGGGGCCAAGTGTGGTATGGGTAGGGCATGGGACAGGAAGTAAAGACCACACATGGACCAAATTAAGCTCCGCCCACGGGGGCGGGGCGTGCACTGGAATGTTTGGCTTTCAGCCCGAAAATGTTGATTACGTTCGAACGTGCTCCTAACGTAGGGAGAAGATGGATTTAGGTCAGGGATGAGTCTCTGAAGGTCAGGAAAGAATGCAGGGCACAGTGGGCGGGGCATTTAAAGTGGTGGGCGGAGTTGGACGTTAAATGAAAAACGACCTGTGGAGATGGGGACAAATGCGGTATGGGTCGGGCATGGGACACTAAGTAAAGACCACACATGGACCAAATTGAGCTCCGCCCACGGGGGCGGGGCGTGCACTGGAATGTTTGGCTTTCAGCCCGAAAATGTTGATTGGGTTCGAATGTGCCCCAAACATAGGGAGAAGATGGATCAAGGTCAGGGATGAGTTTCTGAAGGTCAGGAAAGAATGCAGGGCACAGTGGGCGGAGCATTTAAAGTGGTGGGCGGAGCTTGGACGTTACATGAAAAACGACCTGTGGAGATGGGGACAAATGCGGTATGGGTAGGGTATGGGACACTGAGTAAAGACCACACATGGACCAAGTTAAGCTCCGCCCATAATGGGCGGGGCCGTCGTGGAATGTTCAAAAATTGTTGATTGGGTTCGAATGTGCCCCAAACATAGGGAGAAGATGGATCAAGGTCAGGGATGAGTTTCTGAAGGTCAGGAAAGAAAGCAGGGCACAGTGGGCGGAGCATTTAAAGTGGTGGGCGGAGCTTGGACGTTACATGAAAAACGACCTGTGGAGATGGGGACAAATGCGGTATGGGTAGGGTATGGGACACTGAGTAAAGACCACACATGGACCAAATTGAGCTCCGCCCAAGGGGGCGGGGCGTGCACTGGAATGTTTGGCTTTCAGCCCGAAAATGTTGATTACGTTCGAACGTGCTCCTAACGTAGGGAGAAGATGGATCAAGGTCATGGATGAGTTTCTGAAGGTCAGGGAAGAATGCAGGGCACAGTGGGCGGAGCATTTAAATTGGTGGGCGGAGCTTGGACGTTACATGAAAAACGACCTGTGGAGATGGGGACAAATGTGGTATGGGTAGGGCATGGGACACTAAGTAAAGACCACACATGGACCAAGTTAAGCTCCGCCCATAATGGGCGGGGCCATCGTGGAATGTTCAAAAATTGTTGATTGGGTTCGAATGTGCCCCAAACATAGGGAGAAGATGGATCAAGGTTAGGGATGAGTTTCTGAAGGTCAGGAAAGAATGCAGGGCGCAGTGGGCGTAGCATTTAAATTGGTGGGCGGAGCTTGGACGTTACATGAAAAACGACCTGTGGAGATGGGGACAAATGCGGTATGGGTAGGGTATGGGACAAGAAGTGAAGACCACACATGGACTAATTTAAGCTCCGCCCACGGTGGGCTGGGTGTGCACTGAAATACTCTGTCCTCAAGAAAAAGAGCAATACAGGCCGACCTACTGACGCACATGGTGTTTTGCGCACAGTGGTGTGCGCCCGCCAACTGGTAACATATAACTACATAACAGAAATATACGACACACATTTATCACGCAATAACGACAATACAACATATCATACCTGACTCCCAAAAGTCGCCTCCGCTAGGACGACTCCCGGCAGTCGGCTAACGTATTAGACCCCCATCCGGCTGTTATCACGTAGCCGTATGGCCGACGGTGTCTCGTATGGGGATCCGACCACAGCTGCTCCCAGTCGGGGAGCAGGGGTAGACACGGGTGAGGTCCACGAGGTCGAATTTCCGCATCGCGGCGTTTCACTTGCGGCGCCCCCGTACGACTCGCCGTATCGATTGCCCTTGGTCGCCCGGCCGAGCGTGACTGCGTCACGTCTGCGCTTTCCTTTCATGCCACACTGCCTCGCTTGAAGGCTGCCATGCCCTGCCACTAGCACTCGCACCCGCCGTGCCGCTCATCGCGCGCGGCCGCGCGGAAATTCGACCTCGTGGACCCCACCCGGGTAGACACCGGCCAACTCATGTGCCAGCGCTTCACTACTCGGGAACTGAAGGTGCACCGCACCCCCAGACCCCGAGCAACATCAAGGCGTTGCCCGGTGAAAACCGACTGGCAGTTGGCAGCCGGCCTTAATATACCGGCTTCGACCACAGAGGGCGGAGCCACCGCGTGTCGCATGACGCGACAAGCGGCGCCTCAGCGCGGACGGGCCGGGCAGCGCGGTGCTCCCAAGGCCATCGTCGCGGCTATCCGCGACACGGTGGCAGTATGCCGTACCCACTCTCGATGACGTGGTTCGCTTTTCGCGGTGATCCAACTTAGGTTTCACTACTCGTGTAGATATTGGTTCCTACTGCATTGTACCACTATCCCCCACTCCCTCCCACCACCCTTACACTTTATGAATTGCATTAGTAAGCCGTATCTGGATATGTCCTATCCAGTTATTATCAGTTGTTATCTGCCTTCGTTAGCTATGATCACTTTCTGCCATCCACCGTTAATGGCCCCTATAGTGCTTATCAATTCGGAGGTTTCATAGCTGGAACGACGAAAGTTATGAATTTTGGGCCGAGCATCCGCCAACAGATACGGAGCTCATTGTATTAGGTTGTCCCAAAAGTCTTGTAGTATTTTTTTCGATCATCACTTTATTTTTTTTCGTTCAACAAATAACGATTAGATAACAACCTATTCACCATTGTTATCGGCAACCCTCTGCCACATTATAGGAAAATCGTTGATTCCCTTCTCCCAGAACTCTAGGTTCTGAGAGTCGAAGAAGTCAGCGATCGCCTTCGCAAGCAGGTCATAATCAACGAATTTTCTCTAGGCCAGGAAGGATTCGAGAGGATGGGTAAGGTGATAGCCAGAAGGGACAATGTCTGGAGAGTATGGCGAGTGGGGCAGCACATCCCAGCGGAGCGCCTGTAATTTGGCCTGGGTACTTTTCGCGAAATGGTAGCGGGCGTCGTTATGGAGGAGGGTGACCGCGGACCTTTCCTGACGCTTTTCTGGGACAGCGACGGCGAGCTGCTAGAGTTGGTGGGTGCATACGGCAGCGGTGACTGTCTCGCTTTGTACGAGCACCTCTTGGAAAAGCATTTCTTCCCCATCCCAGAAGTACACGGTTCTGAGCGTGGTTTGTCTTCCATGTCAATCTTGCCGTTGTTGAAACTGATGAACCAGCGGCGCACGTCTCGTAGCTCACACATCCCTTGCCCAATGCAGCGCTGATGGAGTAGTGAGCTTCCGTCGCTTTACTGCCGCAAGACCACTCATAGTAGATGACACCGCGTGTTGGGTGGGTATCGACAACGGGCATTGTAGCTCTCTCCACGGGATCTGGTGGGTCAATATATATTTTTCTAGAAAGCTTAAGGAACGTTCTACCATATTCCTGAACCGCCTGGACCTGCCTCGAAGTGAACAAGAGTTAATAATTTTTTTTTTTGGAAAAATACTGCAAGACTTTTGGGACAACCTAATATATGTAGTAGGGTTATAGAGCGCATTTTCCATATTCGGCTTCAACTCCCTACATAATTGATGGGAGAAAGGTTTATTACATTAGCCTTTTCGACGACAATCCACGCTTTGACAGCAGTCGTTAGCTCATTCGGAGCATCATAGATTTTCGTTTCTCACGAAGCCTTCCGTGATAAAATTTTACTTTCTGTGAGCACTGCTTTAAAGAAGCACCGCAGTTGAAGAACAGCTCCCCTTCGTCGTCGATTGTGCATTCGGCGATGTCATGGTCGAAATATACGGACGTGTACTGTGATGACATAAAGCGATTTTGCACTTTTTTGGTTGTTTGCTCATCTGCTCTGCAGCTCGTAGAATTGGCGTTAGCCTCATTTGTTCTGGACTGCTGTTGACACTGTTCATTTTCCATCCCCACAATAAAAAGTGCAGTTTGAACAGGTGTTGTTCCAATAGTAGATTCAACGCCTGTACCATCATGAACCACGACCGTCTTCGCCATCTTACCTCGTGCAATTCTCTCAGACTTCCTTTCGCTCTCCTTTGACTTCCCGAGGGTGGCTGCGGTCCGTACATAGGGAGGAGGTTCTTTTGCTTCCTGTGCACCGTCAGTGCAAGCAGACATATTGGACCTTCTTGTTCCATGATGTTCTGCATTTGTTCGACGAAATTCTGCTCTACTCTAAACATCAAAGTCTGAATGACTGCACAATTTTAAAGGTTGTCCTCCGATAGCTGGCACATCGTGTTTAAAGGCATTCTTTTGAAGATTGAATCATCCTTCCCCTTGCGAGTAGATGGGTCGCTCTTTAGCCACAAAGGGTCTACCCTAACTGCTGTACTACGGTGAGCCATTGGGGAAAACTAGTCCCACCACCTCCGGTCGCACGATAATGAGGGCGTAACGATCACGCAGTACAGTCACTCACTCCTTTCTCCTTACCGTTGCCTTTTGCCGTCTTCTTTTGCGGTTCTCTAGTACGAGTTCACGAAAAGGTGCCTTCATGAACCGCTGAAATATAGAATTTCAAGGCTAGCGCAAGAAGTCCTGATTTGAGTGTTTTAATAGATCTTTTCAGCCGATTAAAAACTCTGCTTTATCAGCTATGCAATAATCCACCTAGCATGCCGTTAAATTTGAAAGGCGAAACTGTACCTGTACTAGGTGACTTCCGCCGCTGTTCGTTTAAAGTCAGTTGAGATCGCAGGAAAAGGTTGTTTTGTCCTTCTTCTTCTCATAGTAATGGTGAACTATTAGGTCTATGCAGAATAAATGGCCGAAACGTAATTGGCCATAACTTCGCTCAGACACAACTTTATTTGTCGAAATAAAAACCATTCGAATCTACAGAATTTTGCCAACGATCTGATAAGGAAAATATACCATCACGATCAAATTCTGGATTGCGAGAATCAATAAAGTCAAGAATGGCATTTTTACCGTGCATAATTTTTCTGCCGCAGGTTTGCATCGGGAACCCGGAAAAAGTGGTAATCCGTCAGGGATAGGTCTGGGGAATAAGGGGGGTGAGGGAGAGGCTCGATGCCTAACTGCATCATTTTTTTACTGGGTGCGCAAAACAACGCAAAACCCCACAGTTCGCAAGTCACCCGGAAGAAACTGATCGAGACTCTCCCTCACCCTTCCCCCCCCCTTATTCCTCAGACCTATCTCTGACGAATTACCACTTTTTCCCGGTTCTCGATGCAAACCTGGGTCAGAAGCAGTTCGCCGAAACGATGCATGTTGAAAATGCCATCGTTGACTTCATTAATTTTCGCAATCCAGAATTTGATCATGATGGCATATTTTCTTTACCAGATCGTTGGCAAGGTTGTGTAGATTCGAATGGTTTTTATTTCAACAAAGCGCAGAATTCGCCAAACCACTAATGCGGGAACCTCCTAGAACAGGATGGCCCATATATCTATTCGCACTGTCGGTGCACAGGAAGCAACAGAACCCCGTCGCTAGATACGGGCTGAAGCCTCACTCGTAATGTCTGAGGAGAGCAAGGAAGTCTGAGAGAATTTTGCTAGGTAAGATGGAGGAGATGGCCGTGAAACGTGATGGTACAGGCGTTTAAACAACCATTTCAATATCACATGTTCGAACTGTACTTTTTACTGTGGAAATGGAAAATGAAGTGTCAACAATGGTGGTCTGGACCCAAAGGACAAAAGACATCGGGACGTTCAATGGAAGTACGAAGAGGAAGTGGCACCACCCCACCTGTCTTTCTTACTTGGGCCTAGAAAACTCTGATGCAGCAGTGACGAAAAGTGGTCAAAGTCACCCTCAGTGTCATCTTTTTCTTATCGGTACGTCATCATTTTTCAATGATAACTGCTGTATAGCGCGTCCACGATGGCTGTAAATGGGACGCTGGAAATTGCCTTTAAAGGTACATTCTATGAGTAACTTGGTGGAGCAGTCACGCATTCTTCAGGTAGACAGCTATCTGTATCAATAGTCTGTATCTAAAAGAACTGTGCCCTAACTGAATGAGTGCTAAGACGTTTTACCTCTGGTGAAAGTGGTTCAGCGCCGCCACCCACTCGATGCGCTAGGCACACGTTTCTTGTCTCTACCTTGTCTCTTCGTCATCGTTCCTCTCATTTCCCACCTTATGAACCAATGCAAGAGAGAAAATGAGAGATATTGGGTGCTAGACATATTCTCGGTCATTTTTTTCACTACGAGAAAGCCTATGTATTGAAAATTCGGTAAAAAACTGGTACGAGCTCTTCCAAATCTCTTTCTATGGTTTTCTGTGCCCCTTTCTCGTTTTCTTGACATCTTTGTTATGCCATCATTATAAAGCTGTGCCATTGTTGGATCGTTATCACCCGCCTACTTTTGAATTCCTCCGGCTTTTTAAAAATCGTGCAGCAACTGGAATGTGTTACAGCAATCAGGGTAGAAGGTTTTTAGAAAGTACTACGCATGCTGGTATGGGAGGGATTCCCTCCTATGCTGCAAGTGTATTTTATTGACAGTTTTTGCAACATGCAGATAAAAGTGGACGGTTTGTCCTCGTTACTCACTGCTGACAACCTTCACGCACCAAATCTCTTTTCAAATTGATCTCAAGTGTCCGTATACATCATCAGTGTGCTCTCCTCACTGATCCCCTCAATGCAGAGCAGTTGTTTGAGGCCACGATAATACCATTTTACCTGCGCTTTTGATGTTTGTTCTGGATCTACCCAAAACTCCTTGCGTGTGGAATTATTACAATAGATCTACATTTGTTCGCTCACAGCAGTCACAGCACACCACAGAATGTTTCTTCCTGCGACAAGTAAATATACTATAACTAATGTTGAGGCTAGTTCACATGGCAGCCACTTCCTTTCTTTTGAGCCTTCCAAAATGCGTGTGAGCATATAATAACAATCAGTTTAGTAACTTCAACAGGTTTCCAAGCTTATATCCGACAATGGTTGTAGCTCACAGGCTTTCAAAAAATTTTTACCTGACCTAAGTCGTTATCAACATCGGTACCATTATTTGTTTAAACGATTACTGATATTTGGATTGCGACGGAACGTGATCTCCATAGTTTTATGAGCGCCAGAAGGTTTTACCTCCATCTCAAACAACAAAAGAATTGGATGTCGATAATTCAAGGCCGAGTGGCTCATTGGTTTAGCACTATTAAAAACAGCAAATCACTAAGCGTAGGTGATAACTGGTGTTTACTGTGGGCAGGGGTCAGAACTGTCTAGAAGGACAACATTCAGCAAGGCTTATATACTTGTTAACCAAGGTTTTCGTGAGCGAATGTCGTTGACAAGACTTAAGTTCACTATCTAACAGTTAAAGAAGCCTACACATCTAGATAACTTCTATAAGAAGAAATAAACAATTATAAACAAAGGAACTATGTTTAAAAGTAAAGAAGCATCGTTCGCAAGGGCCCTTAGACGGATGGGAAAAATTCTTTCTTTTTCCTTGCAGTAGTGATCCCTCTAGCACTCCTCGCTTGATTTTCCCGTGCAATGAGTTCTCAAACAAGATTATTGCGTGATGTACCTTCAAATCAGTTTGGATATTTGGCAAATGGCGGTGGCGGGAGTGGGATTTCCTCCGCGGTATCTCTCACCCGGGCTGTTCCTGTATCCTGCAGATAATTACTACGCCCCTCTATGGCGCTAGAGAAAGAGAATGATCTGCAAAGATTTTATCACCTGCGCTATAAATCTATATGGTGTCGATGGAACGCTCTCCTACCCTTTATGGCACCATATCAACCTTCAAAGTATTATTGCTTGCGGCCGTCCCTATCATCACAGTTTTTGAACCCAGTCGTCCCATATATTTACGACAGCCCGTATACTCGCCTAAGATACATTTCTCCACTACTGTCTATGCATCCAGCTGCATTTTCGTTTTGCATCAGCCATATCCATGAGGCTTTCTCGACAATTCTTTCACGCACTTTCTGAATTTCACCGATGGAGTGCGGTTACAGGGCTCAGAAGTAGTGCCCTGCCTTGCTTGCTCCTTCGTGTTGATACTCCTCATCACTCGTCAGTTATCGTCCAACTCATGGCATTCCTTCACGTGCACCGTGCTGGCCATGTACTCTGCAGCGCTTGGCTCCAAATAGGTGCTACAGAGTGGTAGTGAAGGGTCTCTGTTCCACACAACAGTCTAGTGTAGTAATCTCGTTTCATGCTGGGTCGTTGACAAGTTATCTACCATGTTGACTTAATGAAATATGCGAAATCTTGTCCCATTGCCATAGTAGAGCATAGCTTCCCGAGTCCATGCATAATTTTCAGTTTGAACATATACGCAGAGCTGACCCCATTGCTTTCTGAGAAATCCAGAATTTGAAAGCTTATTTCTTCGGAATTCTTTGAGAGAAATTATTCATTATTGGATACAGTTCTATAGTTCTTGCAGTGATTTTTTTTTCTTAACGAAATCGAAATCAAATCTTGACGACTTCTTTTGCAAAGAGGTCAAGGTAGCGATAGCTCCTAAATTAATTGTTCTTAAAGGAATCGTCCACGGAAAATGAGTTTTTGTGTTACCCATATGTTTATGTTGTATTTGCCTAATGTTGGCCTCATGCAAAATTTCACGCGAAAAAATGTGAATCTGGCTGAGATACAGCACCACAAAGTGCGGTCCCAGTGGGCGGGGCCTCTGTGTAAAAGCCTCGTCCCGTCTTCCGCCGCCGTTGAGAACGGAGAGTGGGACTGTTTACGTAACCCTCTGTTCCTACAATGCGTCTCCGACCACGGCGGACGCGGTACGAGGCTTTTACACAGAGGCCCCGCCCACTGGGACCGCACTTTGTGGTGCTGTATCTCAGCCAGATTCACATTTTTTCGCGTGAAATTTTGCATGAGGCCAACATTAGACAAATACAACATAAATATATGGGTGACACAAAAACTCATTTTCCGTGGACGATTCCTTTAAAGCTCCGCAACTTGTTTCATCCATCGCAATTTCATGTGTAATGCTGGAGTTTTGCTCAACTACAGTTCGAGCAATGATTTGCCTGGGTCTTTACAGTCGCCTCCACATGCGTCAAGCTTGGAACCATACACCCGTATGCTCGACTGAAAGCAAAAGTCATCGTCTCTGCAACATTCATTCAGACATTGCAACACCAAATACTAGGTCCCTCCCAACATTTCAAACTCGGAATCTGGCCTCTGCTCCGCCCACCGCCAATATACAGGGGATGCCAGAAAAAGTAATTTTATCTTACACTTTCGACCCCATATAAGACGAACTTCAGCAAATGCTTACGAGGTATTTTCATCCCTAAACCTAAAGCAGATCTCACTCTATCACTGCATTCCGTAACAGCCTTCTGCACGAACAGGATCGGGAGATTATTCCAAGTGAACATAATGTGACACCACAACACGGCAAAATCCAAGATTTCGTCACTATCGATCACAGCTTGCTAAGGTTTGTTCACTCTGGGTACTCGAGAGGATCCATACTGGGTGGTGATCTTAAGTATCCCGTTTTTCAAGCTCCCAACATCCTTCGTTTCCAAGAACCAAATTGTGCCATTACCACTGAAACCCCTTCGAAGGAGGATTCGAGGCATGAGAAATGACATTTCGGATCATAGTTGTCTTGTTCAAGCAGCAGAGGCTCTGTGACTTCCATGAACCGAAGGGCCAATCCTTAGGAGGCATCCCACAAAAGACCGTAATGCCGTAGGTGCTCTGAATCCCGACTGCGCCGACTGAAGACTCCATATTTTTATAAAGGTGGACATAATCAGCGCCAGCTTGTTCCTGCTTTTAGAGTAACATTTCGAAAATATTTTGCCCAAATACTTTTATTTCTTTCGTTTCCCTACGTCTTATATACTTTGCGGATGGGAGCCGTGAACAAAATTGCTTTTTTTGGCACCCCCTGTTGCTACTTCACAGCTAGAGAGTGTTTCGAACTTATGCGAGTTGATATGGCACTGATTCCACAAATATATTGCGTGAACAAACAGTAATGAGTGTCAGCGGCCAAACGTCACAACGGCGTGACAAACGGCGGAAAATTGGCTATTTCTCTCTCGTTTGTGATGATAGTGCCGATCACTCATTCGAACAATGTGAGAACCATACATAAAAAGAAAGATACTCGCTGCCTATGAGTAGTCCGATTGTTCAGTTCTGTGCAGGTGGTTAACCGGGCTAGGTCACGCCCGGTAGTATGTTTTCGGAAGCACCTCTGCAGCTTCTGTTATCTTATCAAGCGTGCTGATGGCCCATGCGATACCACACAGTCGGCTATACTTTTTTGACCGTTTATCACTCCAACCTCTTTTTTCCTTCAGAATTAAATGGTCATCTTTGTCCTCGTACGCTTCGACAGCTTCCCTTACAGCAGTTCGAAAAATAGAGCCCCACCAGCTTGATTTTCGCTTTTTTTCTGACCTCTTCACTTCAACATTTATAATAGACGTTTCAGCAGGGTCCTCTAAAAATTCCTCGTTGGCTTGTTCGGCTATGATTTTTTGATTTTTGCCTAAAAGAGTGAAAAAACCCACCGGCTCGAAAAGTAAAGAACTCACATCTCTGAAACTTCTGAAAATTACCGGATGATTGTAACTAATCATAGGCAGGAAAATCTAGCATCTCTAGCTGCGGAAACATACGTACTGCTAGTACCCTGATCTTCAGCGCTGAGGTGTATGACGAGCCCCTGTAAAATTTATTTCGAGTGGGACGATTCTAGTATTTTTTACTTCCTTTTCTTTCTTTTTCTTCTTCTGGAACTTATTTACGACCTCCACTCGTGCTATTCGCTTCAGTAGGTTTATGTATGTCGCGCTCCCAGTAACATTGGGCTAAGATCTTTGGATTGTGCGAAGACTCGTATTTTCAATTTTAGCTAAATTCCAGTTCCACTGACTGATTATCTCACCTTTTTTGTCAGCGAATTCAGTTTCAGAACTCGTTTTATAGCAACATATATCATATACAGATCCTCCACCGCTTCATTGATGAAATAAATGTAATCAAGTACTAGTTAAAAATTCGAATTTTTTCCTGCGTAGAACATAGGGGCTGAACGAAAAATTCCACCATTCTATCTACTAGTTATTGACGAAGATAACGCTGAAGATCGCTCTGTTGTGGGATGCTCCACGCATGCTACTCCCTTTGGGACTGCGATAGCATTTCGATTGCGACTCCGCCTATGAAACGAAACTTGGTTAACAGACTATCCGCAATTCCGAGTTCAATTCTCCCTTGGTAGCTTACTGTTAATCCACCAGAAAGGGTCGATCTAGTATGTATGGATGCTGATTCAGGATTGCCACACTATCGCAATGACTGAAAAAAGCTGCTTGTTATCATACCACGCATGTATGTACGCCTCGCATTCTTTTGGTGATGAACCGTTCCCGTAGCCGGCTTCATTTCCTGCTATATGTTTTTTGGATTCCCTATTCTTGGAAAGAATTACGTTGTATTTTGTTCCCAAGATTCTAGAACCAGAAGCGGCTACTAAACGCGACTCTACCATACAGTTAGACAAGTTATATCATTATCATTATACTAAAATGCTCAAAAATATGCCATTACATCAATACTTGATCGCTAGCCTGCCAATATAATCAGCCCATAATGAGCAACTCGTACTTACGGTGTTCCGCTAAACATAGGAAGTGCCAGACAAACCAAGCAAAATAGGTATCTGTGGAGGAGAGGAAGCAAAGGACGTTTTCGTATTAGAAGAAACCCACTACCCGCTCAGTGGAACCGAACGTCATAAACGCCGTGGATCGCGTGAACAGAACTAATCTTGACCAATCGTCGACGAATAAATTTGAAATGAAAATTATTCACCCGATTATCATGGGTGGTCCATTGACCGAAGTGTTCAATGGAAATGTATGACTGCATAAGTTCTTTATGAACTTCTCACCGCCCTCCATGTTTCCCAGTTCCCGCGTGAAAAATTTGATGAATATGATTGAATTCTTCCATTGCATTACATGAAAAAGGTGGCTGTCCGGGCAGGTGTTAGCACCTGACATTTCCATTCCTGCTGGAGAAACTGTTCATTGGTGGCCGAATCACGTCTAGATATCGCTTCCAATCCCATGTTCAAATTAGCTGTGCCATTTCAGCCACATAGAAGTAGGTTCCTTCTCGTCTCATCACAGCACTGATGAGCGCCCTCATGTCTATCAGTGCGGTGATATAGTCGAGGTCAAAGTCGTCCCGTTTACCATTTCTGTTTTCTTTGATACATTATCGAGGGGTCGGGAGTTAACGCTTGACAACATTAATCATTATGACAACAGAAAACTGAAGGGCAACGACCTTGACTACTTCTGCGCTCGGGTGGCATGCACAGGAGCCACGTGGTTCCGTTAGGTACAATACCCGCCTTAAGTTTTCAAAAGAAAACGCGGAAAGCGCGGATCCGCGTTTTTTTCGTTTTTTCACTATAACTCGGTTCGTTTTCATCAAATCTTCTTATAAGTATACATCTTTCGAATCAACTCATCGAGCTCTAGAAGATGGTTTATTCAAATTTTCAAAAAACTAACTTTTTACGTTCTCGCATGCACAAAGCACCAGTGGGCACTTTATAGCGAGCGACGCGCGCTATAATTATAACCAGGAGGCAAAGCTGTCCCCAACATAGCTCAGGAATCCACAGAGCTGCCATCCTATTCAAAACTAAATGAAAATTAAGTTGATTCTCTAGCGATCACATTGGTCGTTTTGATATCAGTTCAACCAGCTATGGTAGTCATCACCGATGATTGTTTGGAAACAAGCTATTTTAGGTTTCAACTATCTTACTTCACTTGACAGAATTCAACTGTTTGGGTGAACTGTATCATGTTTGATCTATGTATAAAGTCCAATCATCATCGCCATTAGTGAAATTATCATTCTTTTTCAACCTTTTTGCCTTTCTATCCAGTCTGACCCCTCAGTCTCGTAGCAATTAGTCGCCTCACTTGGATCTCCTAGACAGGTATTGATCGGCCTTGCACAATGATATGCCACTGTATCAATCAAACGAATTGTATAGCATAGTAGTTCTATAAAAAGTGCATTAGTCTTCAGTGTCAGAATTTAACTTTTTCTTTTTCTGTTCATAGCTTGAGATCATACTCTTCCTTTAAAATTTAAAGATTCAAAGATAAAGTTTTTTTATTTGAAGGCAATCTCACCTTATGTGAGGCAATCGTACTAGACAAATATGTGAAATTCATAATCAACATTTCCATTCCAGTGAAGTTTTCATTCCTTTTCAAATGTTTTGAGGTTTTATCATGTCCGACCCCTCGTCTCGCAGCACTTAGTCATCTCGCCGAGACCCCATAACAGGTGTTGATAGGTCTTCTACAGTGATTTGCCACTGTATTAGCCAAACGAACTGGGTGACATGGTAGTTGTGATCGGTAATTCACTAATAATACTAGATTTTTAGATCTGTAAAGGTACACCCTTGATTTTTTACTTAGTTCCGGAATTAGTAAAATGGAAAATGGTTTTCATAAATATTATTTGCCTGTGGAAATGAACTGCCAGTAACTGCAATGCCTTCGTTTTGTTACCTTTTACTTATTAATAAGAAAACAGTGCTAACACTGTAGACATGCACTTTTCATAGAACTACAATGTGATCCAATTCCTCTGGTTAATACAGTGGCATATCATTGTGCAAGGCCGATCAATACCTGTCTAGGAGATCCAAGTGAGGCGACTAATTGCTACGAGATTGAGGGGTCAGACTGGATAGAAAGGCAAAAAGGTTGGGAAGGACTGTTATTTTCACTGATTGTCATGATGTATGGAGTTTATACATTAATCAGTGATGATACAGTTCACCGAAACAGTAGAAATTTTCTTAAGTGAAGTCAGATAGTTGAAACCTAAAAAAACTTGTTTCCAACCGATCATCGATGGTGACCATAGCTGGTTGAACTGACACCAAAACGGCCAATGTGATCACTAGAGAATCAACTTAATTTTCATTTAGTTTTGAATAGGATGGCAGCTCTGTGGATTCCTGAGCTATGTTGGGGACAGCTTTGCCTCCTGGTTATAATTATAGCGCGCGTCGCTCGCTGTAGAGTGCCCACTGGTGCTTTGTGGATGCGAGAACGTAAAAAGTTAGCTTTTTGAAAATTTGAATAAACCATTTTATAGAGCTCGATGAGTTCATTCGAAAGATGTATACTTATAAGAAGATTTGATGAAGACGAACCGAGTTATAGTGAAAAAACGAAAAAAACGCGGATCCGCGCTTTCCGCGTTTTCTTTTGAAAACTTAAGGCGGGTATTGTAGGTCTTTTGTAGCGTGACGCTCATAACTGATTTTCAGAACCCACAATTGGCATCACGTGATGCCATTCTTTTATTTCATTCAAATTTATAAGTATGAAATCTTTTTCGAATGCATGGAACAAACTCATTCTCACAGTTTCATTAACGTTACAGGACCGTGTTGACTCGTCTATTAGGCAACCAAAAAAGTTAGTGGGGTTTTTTCTAAATAATTATTTCTATGCAGCATTGAAAAAAACTAATTGTGGTAGGAGGGTTGCATTGCTATGCTTTGAAGCTTGTTTTATGCAGAATCATTCAGTGTGTCTCATAAGTTTATGTAGTGCATTTTATGTTTGAAATTTTGGTATTCAACTATCACTACGCCACATACCGCGAGCTGGTCAAAAAAAAAATAATTCTTCACCAGCGTTTTTTGAAATTGTCATCTTGGAGCTATTCATAATGCTGATCACGAAGATGCATCGGTTTTTAAAACGAGCGCCGTTTTGGGCAAAGTTTCAGCAATTTTGGTAAAAACGAGTTGTTGCACCAACTTGGCGCAAACGCCAAAAATGGATGTCATATTCGTGATCAGCACCTCGGATAAACTCTATAGGCGAAGTCTCATCGAAAATTTTTTTTGACCAGCTCGCGGTATCTGAAGTAGTGATAATTGAATAGTGACAAAATTTTAAACTTAAAGCGCACTACTCAAACTTGTGAGACACACTGAATGATTCTGCATAGAACAAGCTTCAAAGCTATGCAATCTTACCCTTCTACCACAATCAGTTTTTTTGATACATTGCATAAAAATAACCAATAAAAAAACCGCACGAACTTTTTTGGTTGCCTAATAATTTCATTCCTCGTTATGCATGCTCAGGTGGCTCGGGTTGAGGAACTTGTCAGTCAAGGGTGCCTTCGGGAACTGGAAGCACGAGCCTTACACATGAGTGCAGAAGCTTCCGCTTTAATGAAGAAGTGTGATGTCATTTGGGAACGGATGCTTTTTTTTGTCTTACAGGTCGATTGCTAAGCAAAAAGCTACAGATCAGGTCAAGTGAAATACGGCCCCTTTTCTAGGAGACCTAGATCAACCCCATACCGAGGACTTTTTAGTGCTACTGTGTTGCCAGTGTGCTCCCTTATTCCAATTATCGATTGAACGTCCGATTGATGCTGATGATATTGATGTCAGTTTCATGCTATGTTAAAGTGCTCTGCACTTTGGGTTGAATGAAAATGAGTTCGACACATATCTATTGAACCAGATAAAGAACCAGGAAGTCATCGCATCACTCTTGTATTTCAACTGTGTCACGATGCGTGTGACCCATCCACCTTATTGCTGCTACACTGTCACTTCTTGAAGCTCCTTGCAATCCCCCTTGAAGGATTCGTGCACGGAAAATGAGTTCCTCTGTAATTCATATACACAGTTATGTCTTTTTTTTCCTAATAAGGGTAGCATGTATAGTTTCACGCGAGAAAGTGAGGATCGTGCTGTGATACAGCTCCTCAAAGTGGTGCCTGAAAGCGGGGGGCCTCACAGTGATAGCTCGCCCCGTCGTCCGCCGGCGTCGGAGACGAAGAGTGAGACTGTTCACGTAATTTTCTATTCCCACTATGCGTTTCCGACCCAGGCGGACGAAGGGGCGGGCATTTGCCCATAAACCCCACCTCACTTTGAGGAGCTGTGTCCTTGCCGGCTTACTTTTCCGCGTGAAACTTTGCAAGCTCTCACTATACAAGTGCAACATAAATATATGGATAACAAAGAAACCTATTTTTCTGTGCGCGTCCGTGCAGAATTCCCTAAAATTCAGCAAAAAAAGGTGCCCACGTAGGGTGCACTCCCAAAGAAGTAACTCCAGTGGGATGTGTGTGCATGCTGTGGATGCAGCTGTAATAAGAACCAGTCACATCGATTTCCTGTAACAAGTGCGGCTCTTCGTTCTTCTTTAGTCAGTTTATCTTGGTCCAAGAAGCAATCAGAAGTGTTAGGGATAAGTTCCCTCGCATTGGACGATCTTTTTCCCAGTCTGCAGCTCGCCTCCTCCGTATACTCGTATCAGTTTTTAGAGTTTGTGCATGGGTCTACATAGTAGTTACACGTTGGCGGACCGATGTAAGATCGAGCGCCCTTATTGGCACACCCTATACAAGGCAGTGCTTTGGTGATCCCAGACGACTGTGTTACCAGATGTCCATTCCCGAAAAGCTGGAAGGCTCAGAAGGCCAGATATGACCCGATTCTGTAATGTGCGGTAGCATCCCCTGATGTCAAGGACGAAGGTGGAATATCAGGGAGCCTTACTCACCTATGAATTGAATTTTGTCACCAGTAATTTCGGTTAGCACCACCCTTTCACATCTTAAAGATTGCTTAATCAGTCTTCTATCACTCGCACATTTCCAAGGTCACTACTGACGAAGAGAGCGTGAAATGTGAACCTTTTTCGGTTTCCCGCTTTTCTTCGAAATTTGGTGAAAATGCATTTCTATAAACTTGATCTGCTTATATTACGGACGTCATGCAAAAAAAATCACCAGTACCCCAAAAACATAACTATTGCCTAAAACGCTTATTGTCGGGTTTCAATGGATGGTACGAGATATATTCATAAAAATAATGTGAAATATCAAGGTGTTTGCAATTAGAAGCAGCTTGTACTGTCCTTCCGAGTTTTGAAGCCAATTAAAGTCACAGCCCGCACTCATTGAAGAGAGAACATTCGGGTGTACCTCAATGGTATTGGACGCTGGGGTCGGTTTTGACACCTACCACTGCAGTCTGTTGTAGGCAATGGGACGTGCCGAAGCTGCTCTCAAGTCCGATTACTAGTGCAGTTCCGCTGTGCATCCCCCGCCGCGATTTGTGCTTTCAAATCATTCCACAGATTTAGTAGATAACCAGTATTTGTTTTAGTGCACTACCGATACACTATAGATATAAGCTGTCATGACCAACGAAAGCGCTCAAGAATATGTACCGGTAAACAGACTTGGTAAGCCTAAATCCACTTTCAATTCTTGTATAAAATGGACAACACAATCATACCAGTTGTTGGTTGAGTGACGTGCAAGTGTACCAACGAATGTTCCGATTGTCAGGTCACAGGGTTGCGTGGCGGGCAATTCATTATTGGCACCTATGCCCGGAAAGCATGGAGTGCGGGTTCGAATCCCGTCGGACACCGAAGATTTTGCCCATGACTCAGCATACTTGTAACAACTTTCGAATCGAGGGCTGCGGACCAGCAGCAATCAACATTCAAAAAATATCAAAATGAATGCCAACTAAGATAGTCCTCCCATCGCCAAAAGTGACGGACGATGGGGTGGGGCGTCGGAGTGGGCTTGGACCCTAGGGAGCTGAGGAGCAATTAAACGACAGCCACGTGGTCATGGGCGTAGAGTGAGAAGGAAATCAACATTAGACGCAAAAATCCCATCTGCGCTGTGGCCGCTGGCGGCTGTTTGAATATTGTGGCGAGAAAAGTAGCGGGTGTTCAAAGGAGCTCTTCAGGGAGCTCTTCTTCCAGTTTCTCGATTTCTGTGTTGAGAAAAGGGAAATTCTGGGTTTTTTTCGTAGAGTAGAGTGATTTCAAGAGGAATTGAAATCACACAGTTTCTGTGGGCGATTTATCTTAGTATTCTGACTGGGTGGCTTATCAATTTGAAAAGAACGCACTTACAATCATAACACCATCATAGACTGATAAGCGAGACCGATTAGTTTTCGTCTTCAGGGGCGATCGGCTTTTTTTTACTCTTCTATCACATGCAAAGCTCTTCAGACAGACTTGTGTGGTGCAACTTTACGAAAAACTGCGAAGTTAGCAAAACAACTGGAAGGGTTTACATCAGATCTTCACAAAGGCCTTGGAGACGTTCATAGTTGCACGTAGAGGAGGACTAAGTGTAATAGTTGGAAACATTCATCTCATCCAGAATGCTAAAGGAAACGGGGAATTGAAATGCGAACTGTCACTGAAAGTTTGCCAAATAAGGTGCAGATTGCCAGCCATTCAATCTTTTTCCGCTGCTTCTACCCTCGATCGATACTATCTGATTCTTTTTTTTACCAGTTTCACTGTTTCCTGTCGGAATGCGTACATCGCTTTTCAACGAATTCATCTCCAATTAACGGAATTCTGCAAATTTCACAACTATGTGTGAGCAATGCGATGGAGACTGTGTTAAGCTGCTAATCCTGGACGACAGTACGACGGTGGCATGATGAATAATTCCACGTAGCAATCTTCACTTAGTAAACAGGCAATGCAGTGCGTGCACTGATTACTTTTCAGAGAATTCTATCGAAACAAAGCGTAGTGCTATGAAATAATTGGCCTTTATTGCTACAAAAACATGATTTTCGATCAGAGTGCACAGGATTTTGCTATAACTTGGTTGCCTGTCGACACGTGCATAGGAATGAACCAATCTTTCAGCGAAAATGTTTACGTCTACCCAAAAAATACTCCTATTGTAATCCTTGTTACCTGTGGCGGTCAGAAATGATGATGTGATGCTGCATTGGGTACTACCGTTGCACTTTCATGATCAATGATAAAGGTTTAATACCTTGTCTAGTATTAAGCAGCACACATTCATGAGCAGTGAGTAGGCTTCGGAACACCGTTTGCTATTCATATGCAGACTTTCCACTTGTTTCCGTTTACGGTGTCTGTGGCTGTTTTTCTGTGCAGTTCATCTGCAGAGCTGTCGGTTAGACTGTGAATTCCATCGCTTCAATCCTCGTAATCGCTCGACTTGATCTTCATTCCATTGTCAACGCCGCTCCATATGTTTCAATTCCCGTTCCCTCCCTCAACTCCTCCTCGTGCTCTGCCTGGATATCTCGGGCTCGGGATCGCTCAAGTGCTTTGCCGTATCAGATGTGACTTTTTTCCAGCAATGTCCGTCATCAACAATAATAACCATGTGGATATGTTTTTACAAAATGAGTCTGGTGAACCACAGTGCCACGATCCTGTAAGGAGAATTATTAAGTGAGTGGTCTGTTTACAAAATAAATTTATTCTGAATTATTTCATTAACCCTTCAGTCCACGATCATACGATGATCTGTTGATGGTTGCTGATGCTATAAGAAGCCAACTTGGTTCAAAAGCCGATGTTGAAATCGGAATTATTTGTGGCTCAGGACTTGGACCAATAGGAGATCAGGTGGAAGATCCAACTGTTTTACCGTATGAGAAGATTCCTGGATTCCCATCAGTAAAAGGTATGTGTGTGTGACTTTCACAACCTTCAACAGCAGACGACCTAAACCGGAGAAAAGCCATCTCCACGTGGGAGATAGTATGCGAATCGGTTTGCATGTTACGTAACGTGACGCACTTCAATACCATGGAACGAATTCGTGATGTAATCGTGCCCGCGATGATTGTACAACGTTTATCGATCGTTCTCTGGCCACGAATCCAAACAACCCTTGATAAGTAAATCTTGAGTCAACACAGTACTTTTTAGAGGAGAACGGTTGAGAATCAGTATAGGTGATAAAGATACGGAATAGAAGAATCTCCACCCACCCACAATGAGACTTTAGGCAACTCCCTTACTCCCTATGGACCATTGCCGAGTTCTGACATATATTTTTTCCAGTCATTGGACACAAAGGCAATCTGATTTTTGGACACATTGCGGGAAGGAAAGTTGTCTGTATGCAAGGACGTTTCCATCCTTACGAGCATAATATGGATTTGGCGCTGGTGCGTGAAACTTCAGCTCTCAATTTATTTTGATCGTAGTTGGCTACACAAGAATCAAAAGAGACATGACTATTTAATATATTGAATAAATACAATATAGATATCTTACAGTGCGCCTTCCCAGTAAGAGTTATGCACCAGCTAGGAATCAAGCGACTGGTGGTTTCGAACGCTGCTGGAGGTGTTAACCCGAAATTCAAGTATGGAGACCTCATGCTTATTAAGGTGACTATTTCAATCGATCAGCAGATCAGATTCTTCACAGCTGACGGTAAACTATGCGTTAAGACACTTGAATTAGAACAGAGCACGAGAGCGGACCGCTCAGCGTACTACAGTGTGATCAGCGAGGCACTTGTCTCGCTCTTCGCTCCCCAGTACGAGTGTCCTGGCGCACACCTGATTTTTAACAGAATAATTACAAACGGAATCGTTGCAGGATCACATTTTCCTACCAGGACTGGCTGGTTTTTCACCGCTTGTAGGCTTAAATGATAGCCGTTTTGGAGCACGCTTCGTCTCTGTTCACGATGCCTATGACAAGTCTCTGAGGTGTGTGGACTGTACTCTTTCAAAAGGAAGATGGAGTATTTCGTTTGAGAGGGCATTATGTAGCGTATAGGGGTCTTCAATTACAGTAATCAAGTAATTACGAAGCCATGTAGAAATATTCTCGATACGATGATTGGCATGATCCCAAGATAGAACTGATAGCATTAGAAACCTCGATAAAACTCACCGTTGACATCCATGGAAGAACGCAGATGCTACAAAAAAGTGGCTGTTTCATATTTAGCATTTTAATTCACGTATTTTGTAGCATTTATGTGATTGCCGTAATTGGTGGTTACCGCGATGGTGCACCACTTAGTTTTGAACTCCACATTTTACTTCATTTTTTCTCATCATCCATATGAACAATATTGTTCTAAATCACCAAATGTTTAGGAAGCTTGCAATGGACATCGCTAGACGACAAGGCATGCAACTATACGAGGGAATTTACGTGATGTGTGGAGGACCACAGTACGAGTCTCCAGCTGAGGTATACGTGCATACCCATTAGCCTTAGCCTTCAGCCACTTGCCGGCTGTTATCGAGAAAGGCTAATAAGCCTGTGCCACGCATTTCTTATACGAGAAGCTTCCCATTTCTGAGTCGTCATGATAATAGTGCTAAAATTGGTTCTTGTTAGTCATGAAAAGAAGTACGTAGTTGCTGCAGGAGATCAATTTTAACGAAATGCCTTCGTCGATGTGAACTTATTGACGATGCGGATAGGCCACATCAGTCGAAACCGATCATCTTGAAAACATCCGAAATTTCGAAAACGCTTCAGGGCACCTAAGGATCAAAACAAATGATGCGATGGGTCGCGTCGTCGTCGTGATCTCCACCCGCCCACAATGGCCAAACTTGGAGTTTAGGAAGATTTTCGGGTATCCGAGCCCTTACAGATTCCGACGCTACCTGTTCTATCTGTTCCTATATTCACTGTACAGGGTGTAACTCGATTTCGTCGCCCTCGTCCACAGCAATGCTATGGTTTGCTTTCACTCGGTAGATGAAAGGGATGATGACTCGTGGTGCACTTGGATTTACCGATACCCTACCTCGTTGCCTTTATCCCTTTCATAATTCGGTGCTTAGCATACTTGACGGCTGTGAGCGATGATCGAAACGAGCTCTTTTAACACTCCCTGTTTCCTCAGTACTCGAGGCGTTTCCAAAAAAATGTCATCATTCGAATAGCATTGTTATCTAGTGCTAACAAGGGAAGGTTCCGAGGTCGAAGTGGCCATTCGGAATGCGAAACATGTGGTCCGAGGTATTTTCGGACGCTGATCTCGAACCAGCATTCTAAATTTGCAGAACGATTCTCTGAGAGGAGTTATAGAGTTTTTTTTTTTGTTGGAAAAACAATTCTGTTACATGGTGGGTTTGGAAGTCCGTAGCACCCGAGCCAGACGTTCTCGCGCGAAACCAGTGCGATTTTCGTGTTCAGGAGACCAAAGGAGGCAAATGGGACATCTTCTAGCCACTTCGAGGCCTATTAGATAGGCCAAGAATTCTTCAGAAATCTGGTCAAATTCTCGAACGAGTCCTACGTGGTAGTTTGGTTCCCTGAATACGAAAATCGCACTGGTTTTGCGCGAGAACGCCTGGCTGGCGTGCTACGGACTGTCAAACTCACCATGTAATAGAACTGTTTTTTTTTTCGAAAAAACCCTCATAGAGATGGAGATCAGCGTCCTAAACTACGTTTGACCACATGTATCCCGTTCCGAATGGCCACTTCGACCTTGGTTCCTTGCCTGTAAGTGTGATTGTTGACTGTTAAGCAGTCGCACCGTAACAGCACTATAATACATAGATGCAAAGCAAGAAGAACAGCTCATCCTCTTCAGGCACCACCTGCTGTCTTCTGACGAAGTGTCTTGAAGATTGCGCTATATTTATTTGTTTATTTATATATCATCTGTTCATACCCTTGAGCAAGTGCGCCACTGAAGGTATACAGAGGAATGACGTCCAAACAGTAATTTTACCAAACGAAACCGAACTAAGTAACCAGTGAAAATTCGCTGAATTTTCCCACCTTTCTTACGTTATCGTCGATAGAAAAGCAGGAGCTGATAAGAGGGCCAGTTTATCGTGTCTTTGAAAGTCGACAAACGGACAAATATGCCGATTGGTCATCCCATAACAGCCGATGTTCTTTTCCACGTCGCTTTCATCAACTGAACTGTGTACCTTCAGATGGTTCAATGAGTTGGGGTCTTAGGGGAGGTCTTCGAAGAATCACGAGGTTCACGTAATGATGAAGTGTCTCCTTTCTATAACAGTATTATATGAAAGCTGAGGGTTTCATGATTTGGTGTAAAGAGAATAGTCACGCATTGGTTACAGTGAGGAAACAGCTAAGTTGGAACTTATTGGGAAGCTAGAAAAGCCTACATAGTTCACTAGTCTTCAAAAATCGTCTCGATACCCCTTGCACCCATTTGATCCAGCGATGATGTTGGCAAACACAAGGTACGACCAATGATAAGTTGATGGTGTACTCACTGATGAAGCATTACGATAGATGGTATTATTATTGGGGCCCAATACCTAATATTTGACCACCACTGGGCAATTCCTTCAACGTTTGGTTGGATGCTGCTGAAGCTCTTGAAGTACTTGAATTGAATGATGAGCTTTCAGCACTAATGTCTTCTTACGATCTCGAAACACTTCACACACAGAATACTGTACCACACCAGGAATCGAAAAAAGTGGACCCTGTAGTGGAAATGAAAATTGTGACGCCACTCTACTGTAGGGTAGGAGAAATTTCGTGATTACTCTATTAGCTTCGAAAAGTCACCAGAAGAAGAGTAGCTACCTGACATTCCAAGGCTAACAGATTATGTAGTCACTATGGTCCGCTTGCCTCAGAGTAGAGTGGCTTCTCATTTTTCACTTCCACCACCGCGCCGCTAAGTCCCTACCTTTTCGATTCCTGGAATGCTACAGTGAAGTGTTAACTGTGGTGCAGTTTCGTACATGCAAATTTTGAAGATCTGATGTTCGATAAATATGTATAAGAAGATCAAGAGCTTCAGAAGCATTCAGCCAAACAATATCGAATGAAGCTCAGAGATAGCAGCATTCAGAAACCACTTTGCGTTAAAGCAATGCTTTCAATGAGAAAGCTCTGGGACAATAAAAAGCGTCAAATAGGCATGATTACGAGACTAAGAACTACTGCTGGGTGTGCCACGCATTGTGTGCTTCACAGCTTCCTCTGGGCTAATGTGCATCTTCGTGGCTTGTCCGGCGCAAAATCACCTCCTTTCCCTGAGGTAGCCTTTACCTGAAGAACACTGACACCTTGAACACGATTTAAATGCTATCTTTGTAGCTTTGCCAAGTGTCTCGTCTGCCGCACTCCCCCTGGCTCAAGTTCGAGTTTTTGCAGTGGTAACACTCTAGATTGTAAGCCTTCCGTCGAATCTATTTGCACTTTAGAACAATTGGTCGAGGTACGCGACGGGAACCTTAACATGTCCGGTTAATATCAAGCGTTCAGTTGAGAGAAATTTTTGAGAAAAGCTCTCCTCAAATCTACCCAATGCGTCTATCACGGAAAATTTTATTGGTATCAAAGTTGTGTTTATAACAAAAAATACCGATCCCACCGCGTAATACGTATCGAACGAAGGGTTTTTCGAAATCATCTGACTGCCTCCAATATCTTAAAAACTGGCATGTCGTTGTAGATTCCTCGACCAAATAGTTCCCGTATTCCCGACCCTCTTGAGTTCATCGACCCATGTCTGACCTTGTGTTTAACCACCTTCCTCGTACCATAGCGTTATAATGATGCTACGGTAACAATAATGCAGCATCTGGTTGCTTATTTCCGTTCCTGGGAGCCTGAGAATTTGCTTCACAAAATTATCCCTCTCTCATATGAACCATATGCTTTGCTTGCATGTGTGTTCGTGGATTTGTCGGCTTATCTCTCCGTCCATCCGCAAGTGAGTGGTTGTGGTAAGGAGAGGCTGAGAAAATCGATCGCTCAATGCGAGGGAAACAAATTGAAGCTGGGATTAAGGGCCATGTTGTCATTGTGATAACACTTTCTACTTTTATTCGCGTCTCCGCAACACACTCGAACCCATTCTGCGAGGCTGACATCGCAGTATTTGATGAGACATATGAGGGAATGAGATATCTATTTATAGTAATCACAGGCCTCCCAACAAGTCATAGTCGGCTGAGTCAGTCATCATATTGTGCTCACATCATTAAGGAAATAGAGTTGCAAAACCAAGTTCTATAAGTATTAAATCTCATCAATTGATGAGTCCACTCGTTTAAATATAAGTTTCATATGTTATCACTGGTTTTGGTAAAGCACTTCAGCGAATAACAGCGTTAGTATTAGGTTGATTCATAATAAATCGGACAAATTGACCAATTTTAATCATTGTCGTACAACTTTTTTACGACAACAGGGATTCACTTGAAATATACTCCATCTTTATCGATGACCTTCTGCCACGGTATAGGCAGATCATGGATGCCCTTGCTCCAGAAGGCCGGAAGCTGGAGCTCGAAGAAGTTGCCGAGTGCCGCTTTGACCTCGTCGCGAGTTTTGAAGACTTGGCCGTCCAGGAGGCGTTGGCTGTGGGAGAAAAGGTGGAAATCTGAAGGGGCCAGGTCTGGGGAGTACGGTGGGTATAGAAGTACGGTCCAACTGTACGACAGCAGCTCGGCCTTGGTCGATCTTGCGAAGTGCGGTCTGTGGAAGTAGACACGTTGTCGTGCTGGAAGTAGACATGTGACCGCCTCCGTAGCGAACTTTGGACATTGGCCTTCAATTCTCGTAATTGACGAACGTAGACGTCGGCGGATACTGTGGTACCTTCATCGAGCAGCTCCCAGTACTCCACGCCGTGTACGCTCCACCAACCGCGGTTTTCGTCTTCGATGGAATAGTCGCCTGACGCAAACTTCGAATGCTACAACTACAGTGTACTTCTGCCGGGGGCATGCTCCTTGTGAACTTCTATCAGACGTCTGCCGATATCCGCGGGTTCCTGGCCAGATAGCGATATAAATAGTATGACGTTGCGGATGTGGTCTCTGGACCGGTTGAAATCGTGCGGCATTGTGGCGGAATGAATTTACTTTGGAGTGATTATTTTGCGGTACTTTGAAGAGCTTTCCATACTCATTCCAAGGGTACCTCGCGCGTCCATTTTCGTTAATTCGTTACTGAGTTATGATCTCTAGAAATCATCACTACCATTTGTCCGATTTATTATGAATCAACCTAATAGCATCTCGTTTGCTTGTAAAGCTCTTCCTCAGTGCGCTCGATGCACATGCGTAGCTGAAACTGGTATCACATAATATATGACCTTAGGATAGCCTCATAGCTTTCGATTTCAGGTGTTAATGTTCAAGACGGTGGGAGCGGACGCCTTAGGAATGTCAACATGTCATGAGGTGACGGTGGCCAAGCAATGTGGCATCAAAGTTCTTGGCTTTTCCCTCATCACAAATATGTTAGTTACCATCTCGCGATCATGTTCTGTATGTCAGTCACTTTCGTTTCAGTGCCAATACCGACGCCGATAGTGCTGTAAACGTGTCCCATGAAGAGGTGTTACATACTGCCAAAGAGGCTGGTGATCGAGCATCCAAGTTCGTCAAGGATATCATCAGGCATCTCCCGAAGGAATCTTTATAGAGCACCGTTTCTAAAGCAGCTCTGAGGAATGTCAATTTTAGCTCTAGCGATTACAATTTCCATCCTTGAAATTTCCATTTTCGACATGGTTTTGTGTGTACATAATAATCCAAGTGCCGATTGACGTGGAGGTTTGCCGGAAATCACCAGAGGCGTTCGCCCTTTGTTGTCAGGATTAATTGAGATCATAGTAACGTTACGTATTTCTTGCTTCTCACGTCGGTCATACAGAGGTTATAATATGCCACCAATTTCTATACTGCTTTTGCCTTGCATAAATGTGAACTAATTCGATTCGTGTCGTTGAATACATCACCAAAGAAAACCGTATTCCTATTGTTGTTCAATAAGATTTGTGCAATGTGATAAAAAAAGCGGTTTTTCTGACGAGACGCTACTCTGCTTCTTTCATATTAATACAAAAGTTCGCCTCCACTGGCTTCATGATCATCTGGTTCATGAGGGGTATATTTTCCACTGTCGCGGTCAGCATATAGCAAGCTCGTGGACCTCAACTTACCTTGTTCTTGAAGAAGGGCACACATAAAAATTATTTGTTTCCAATACTCTGATTACAACTGCGATTATTCTAAAGCCTTTCTGTAAAACAGCGAGTTTGAAAACCTGATTAAATCGTCTTCAACTTTTTTTGAGTAGGATCTTCTCGTCAGAAGCTCGTCTATTAGGTCCTCGTAACATCCCAGATTCAGTGATACTGCTCTAAACTGCACACCCACACATGCGATTTCGCGTTAACAGGTTTTATGAAAGTTGTATGCTTCGCCTCCGAATTATCATACTAACCATGGAAACAATTTGTGATGAATGTAAGAAATTCAGTCTCCTGCCGAAATCGCATTGTGTGAGTACAGGGTGTCCCAGAATTATGGGCGCCCAAATTCATGTTTCTTTGTAATCCTCCAAACAATTGTATCGATGCTCTTTCCTTCGTTTGCTGCTTAGTGGGTGCACAGGATCTCCTTCTACCAGGGTTCGTGCTTGTCGTGGTGAACCTCATGATATTTTTGAGATTTCAAAACTTTTTCAAATGAACCTTTCAAATGCCACTTGCTTCAACGGTGACACGCACCTCACCGGACTGTTGTTCAAACTAAGAAGTTTTTACGGCCTACACCGTTAAAGGCAACCCGTTGTGGCCAACAACGTCTGGTATAATAATCATGCCGATGGGACGTTTGGATACCTGTAAGCGGGTTCCAGTAATGATTTTGGGTTCAATGATGACACGCCGTTGGTTTCCGTCTTTCCTTTACGGCTTAGACCAGGTCCATACTTTGCGCACCGATATCAGCGCCGGCAGCGGCAGTTCGACACCGAGACACACAGCGATGACGTCAAAATCATGTGCTCGCCGTGGACCAGGCGCACTCTGGTTGCGCGCTCCGTTTGTAAAGTGTTCAACCCAACCACACTACAGTATGATGATCGTGACAAAAGCTCACGAATTGGGACTCGAAATTCCAATATTTTGGCACTATGCCAAGATTCGAATTCGATTCCGTGACTCTGGCTACGACCATCATACTGATGTGTAGTTGGGTCAAGCGTTTTGCAAACGGAGCCCATTAGGAGAGTGGCGCCGTATTCGGCTAGGCGCACATATTCTGACGCCGTCGCCCGTGCCGGCGTCGGTGCGCAAGTATGAACGCGAGGCATTTCGCCACCTGTTCACGTGAATCCAAGTTCATGTGTCATCATTGTGTTTAAGTCAACGAGGCTTGCCTTTTCTTTTTTGTCAGTAAAATGAGGTCAGAAGATGCTCCTTGCCAAACTTTCTCTCAGATTTTATCGTCATCTACCTATAAAGCAGACTAAGGATACTTTGCAGTAGCTTCAATACAATGCTAGTATCTTATTCTACTGCTATGAGAATTTTTGGCTTGATTTACATGGTTGTACAAACAGTCAAGATCGGTTGATTGTCGAACTCCATTGGTTAATTTTACAGTGTTTTGTAGAATAAATGAATTAGTAGTTGTGCCTATGTGCCACACTTATTTACCCAACCTCACTTTCTCTTTTACCTTCGAAACCGAGCCTCTGATATTCTGATGTAGTCCAATTCTGAAATAGCTGAGATGGAGGACTGAGAATGTTCATTCGGAACTGTAATATAATGCGAGTATGAATGTTATTAATGGTGCCGTGAACATTTTAGATAGCTGATGAGTCTGTGAATTTGTTTAGTGAGTGAGAAGAAGAAGAAATTAAGACCAATTGCTAGTCTAGTGCCCATCCTGCGTATGCTTTCATGCGGAACCTGAAGAATCAGTATCCTCTACAGTAAGCGCGGGGTGGAAAGGCCACAGCAGCATAAACATCTTCTATGACCTGCGGTATTTGTGCGATTGTGCTCATCAATCTGGGAGTCCCAAAAGAGCCACCTCATCCAACAACTCTTCACGACAGCGGCAACAATACCTTTGAGAAACTGAATGAGTATTCATCGCAACTAATCACGCAGACATTTGCAAGATTCTATGACTCTCAGCTATCACTTCTATTGTTGAAGACGTCTCATGGAAAGTAGCAGATCGAAACTACCGAGTTGAGGATAGTCAGGGGTTTTCTGTGACCAGGCAATTGGTATCCACAAAGCCACGTGTGGGTAGCTGGTTGTGGAGAATTATGCAGCTACTCAGAACTGAGGGATAGATGATTAGACTGCTAGAACTCGAACGATTAGATGGATTCATAATCCTGATTATAGTCTAGACTACCAACGATAGCTTAACTTTTCAACAAAAGTGCAGCGCCATGAAAAATGTGGTTTCTTGGCACTCTCTGTGGCTCTCACTTCTATCAATTACGTCTTGGAGTGCGTATGTCTTACTCTCATTATTTGGTGTGCGTATGTCTCACTTCTCATTATTTTTGCTATATACATGATGTGATAAGCGAAATTATAATATAGGTGAGATATAGTTAAAAGGTACACCTTGTTATAGTCAGGTCAGTCGCCTGCATTCTTGTGGCAAGGAGACCCTTTGATAACTACTTAGGATGCACGCTTGTTGCGGGGCCACAGTGCACCCTCACAGCGCTATGCCTTGAACTCCACCAAGCCGCGCCCATCAAGCCAAATACACGTGGCACTGAACGAAACTATTTCTAACATGGCGTTCACATTGCGAAGGAGGCTTGCGAACCCTTTCGATAAAGTAAAATAAGACAGAAATTCCAGTGGTAAAGGCAGCCTCAGCGAGGCAAGCAGGTGATATCGTCGAAACTCGAGTGATACCACTAGCAGAGGGTTTCAGTGCTGCAGTGCTTGTACGAAGACTGTGATCAGGAGACCTTATTTCAAGCATTACTGTGGCTTTTCATTTGCTTTTTCTTCCGTGGTGTTTGAATGAGACCCTCTGCTTCCAGTAATAATGCTTCCAATTTATGTGTTCCTAAAGGAACCGGAAGGACTCTGAAGAAAGAGGAAGATGCAAAGAAATGGTCGTTTTAAAATGACGCGATATCGGTGGGAAATCACGGATTCGAAAGTGTGACGCTGTGGTGTGTATTCGCATCACATTCGCATCACTTCGAAGTGCATAACTGATTTTCCGAGTGAGTTATTCGCTGTAGAGATGTCCCTTGTAGTCTCGTAGAACGTATTTTATTCTTTCGTGATGTGAAATAAGTGAAACAACACACAACAACAAACATGTAAAACAATTAAACGATGAATAAGCGAAAGCGTAAGAGAAATGTGTGACTACAATTCAAACCTAATGAATTCACTTTCGACGTCTTGGCAAGGCGTCGTTCGTGCATTGCAGCGACAGACCACTGTAATCTCATACTGTGAATCAAAACTGCCCTCCTCTTGGCCTCTTTGACCAGAGAATTTCAATCTGTTACATTGGCAGCACGTACGTTGATTGACGGTTCATGGTTATTTGTACCATTCCTCACAGCTTCTTGGAATGCATTATTCATGGACCCCATTCATTGTTTTTGCTGTGTTTCCCACAAATGCTCTCAATTTATCACGGCAAAAATCTTGACCGCTATTGTCGCTTATGTCAGGATTTCGCGTTGTGGCGTTCTCCACGCGACATATACGTAAGAAAGGTGGCTACCGTATCTACACCTATTTTTATTCTTTTTATCGCAATGTTGAGCTTGTTTTCAGATTATTTTCATCTCAATTGGTTACAGGTTACATTTAGTTTATTTGAGTGTTTTCAGTTCACCCATTACTGATATCTACGTTTTGCATACATCCATACCATTTTCTATCCATTTTTATTTTCCTATATGCATCATTTTTGCTCGCCTGAACTTTTTTTGTCTTATATTGTATTGTATCGAAGTGAGGCGCAGTGTGCTTCGGGCTTTTGCACAGCTCGGTCTAGGGCAAAGAAGCTAAGCGATGAGGAATCACTTCCGCCGTAATGCGAAAGTCCGTTCTTGCACAGTAAAATTCATGAAATCATAAAAGTAAAGCCATGACTCGATGACTTATCCTGTCCACTGCAGAGCTGTCGTTAAGGGAGTGTGTCTCTGCAGTGACAAGATAAGCCATCGGATCATGGCTGCAAGGATAGACAGAAGTGAGGGGTTGGACCGACAGTGTACGCACCGCAAGCTGGCTGCCCGGAAGTTGAAAAGCACCAGTTCTATCTGAACCTCAATGAAGCCATCGAATCATGGCTGCAAGGATAGACAGAAGTGAGGGATACTGGAACATGACTATCTCATCGTAGCGGGCAACCTGAACGGCCATGTCGGTAGCGACCGGCAAGGACTAGAGAGAGTGCAGGGAGCAGAGGCATCGAGACAAGAAATGCTGAGGGAGAGAACATCCTTGAACAGGCTACAGCCCACGACCTGGCCGTCTGTGGTACGTTCTCCGCAAAAAGGGAGACTCAAAGGACAATCTACAGCAGCGGAGGAAGGCAAACGGGGATAGATAATGTGCTCGTGAAGAGACCATTTCTCAAACGTTTCAGGTACATCAAGGTGCTGCCTGGTGAGGTATTGGCCACCCAGCACAGACCTCTCCTAGCGGACATTGTCATAAAGCTTCCAAAAAAACGAAGGTAAGGACTGAGCGTAGTATACGTTGGTGGAAGTTACATAGGGTAGAGAAGAATGATCCAAAAAGGAGGGTGATGGAGGCTGCTCTTTCAGACCCCGGTGCTAGCGTTCAGAAGACCTGGGATAGGGCCGCCAAGGTCATCCTACTGTGCGCGAGGAAAACAGCGGGTGAAACTCGAGAGGGCTCAGAGGAGACAAAGCTCTAAGGTTTTGGAACAAGGAAGCTCTGAAGAAGGAAATGTACGAACGCTCAGAAAACGCGGAGCCAAGAAGACCTCGCCTATAAAAGTTGCAGAAGGTTTGCGAAAGCAAGCGTAGCCAAAGTCAGTAACACGGAAATGGACGCCTTGTACGAGAAGTTGGAGGACAGAGATGCGGAGAAGTTCGTCTTCAGGCTGGCCAAAGCTCGACATCGGGCCACCCAGGACATCAGGGTGGAAAGGTCAATAAAAACAGTGACGGTGTAATTCTAAGGAAGCCGCCCAAAGGGGGAGGCCGTGGCTGGTCCAGTCCTGCACTCGACGAATGGAGAGGTCTGTCGCATGCTCCGCATGCTAGGAAAAATGAAGACTGGAAACGCAGTTGGTCCTTACGTGTTCATAGATGCATGGAAGGCATTGGGTGAGTATGGGAAAGACTGGCCCACTCGATTCCTCAACACCGTAGTCGCTGAAGAAAAGTTCCCAGATGAATGGAGGACTAGTAATATCGTCCCCATCTTCAAAAAGGTGATGCAATGGACTGCTCCAACTACCGTGGGATCAAGTTGACAGCCACAAAGCTGTACGAGAGGCTGATCGATTCGAGGCTAAGGTAACTTACCCCTATCTCCCAAGAAGAATGCGGGTTTTACATTTACATTTACATTTATTTCCGTTATTCATCTGACATAAACAGAGAAACGGGCCATGATCTCAAACTATTCAGAAGTTGTAGCCATGTTCTTCCAATCTACTCCAGCAAACATCTTGAAATCATCTTCCCATCGCATACGTGGTCGTCCAACTGATCTGCTTCCATTGGGCTTCCAGTTCAATAGCCGTACTTCCCACCGTGTGTCTCTTGTCATCATCTTATTCGCGTACATCCACTTGCGTTTTGTGGCTTCGACGACAGCGTCTGTTAGTTTAGTCCTTGCTCGCAGTGTTGTGTTCGATACTCGGTCGCGAAGTCGAAGGCCTAACATTTGGCTCTCCATTCGTCGTTGACATTTTTTCAGACGGTCCCCGGCTGTCTTGGTCAAGGCCCACGTTTCACATCCGTAAAAGAGAGTGGGTAACACGCATATGTGGAAGAAGCGTCGCTTGATCATAAGTGACGTCATTCGACTTTTCAGCAATGTTCGGACTCTTCTGTTAATGTTCCACGCGGCACTTATCCTTCGACTTATTTCTTGTAGACGATCTTGGGGGAAGCATACAAGTTGGCCCAAATATACGAAAGACGATACCAGCTCAATTTCTTCGCCATTGGCTCTGAGTTGTTGTCCGTTAGGGTTGCTCGACATCCATTTTGTTTTGCTTGCATTTACTTCAAGCCCAGCCGTCTTGGTCGCATCGATGAGTTTATTGAGCATTGTTTGTAGCCCATCGACAGTTGATGAACATAGAAAGATGTCGTCGGCGTAGGCAAGATAATTCAGATGATACCGTTCAGTTTGGTACCCTTGGTCACCCCATTCGACGTCAGCAAGACACGATTGGAGAGTCAAAATAAACAAGAGTGGAGATAATGAGTCGCCTTGTCTGACACCTCGCTGCATATCAATCTCCATCTCCATCGAGTCTAGGACCAAAAACGATCGTCCAGCAGCATACAGTTGTTTTATCATTCGAACTGTGTAGTCATCTACTCCGAACTTTTCCAGTGCCTTCCAAATAATCTCGTATTCGATGGTATCAAAAGCTTTGGTAGTCGATGAAGACCATATGTAGCGGCTTTCTCCATTCACAACATTTCTCAATCAGTAAGTTGACGGACATGATGTGATCACTGGTGGAAAAGTTACGTCTGAACCCAACTTGTTCTTTTGGGATGAACTCTGAAGCCACTTCTTCTACTCGGCGGGCCAGTGCACGGGTAAGAACTTTGAGGGCAGTTGATAGTAGAGAGATTGGTCTGTAGTTGCTAGTATTTAGTGGGTCTCCTTTCTTGTAGAGGAGAATGGTTTTGGCTTTGACAAGGTTTTCTGGGAATTTGTTGGACTCGAAATGCTGGTTTAGTACTCTGGCAAGGTCATCCACGCATAGAGGCATCAGATACTTCGTTACTCCAGATGGGATTCCGTCAGCACCAGGTGCAGTATTTCCACGGATTCTCTTTCATGCTTCGCGAAGTTCGTCTGCTGTGATATGGCGTCTGAGTGAGCCGGCCGCTGAGAAAACGAAAGGGCCATTGTGGGATTTGTAGAGGTTGTTGTAGAATGCAGTTGCAATGACCATGGCTTCGTGAAGGGTCGTTGATAGGGTACCATCAGGATATCGGAGTTGGGCTATTTGTTTTCGTTCATAGGCTAACTCATGTCGTGCATGCCTTATCTTCAATTTTCCTATTGCGTTTTGCATGACACGGTCGTTGTGCTTGCGGAGATCATCGGTGAGTGACCACCTAACTTGTTTGCACAGTAGCGTGTATAGCATGCGGGTTTATGCCTGAAAAATCCACAACCGATGCAATCTTCATCGCCAGGCAGATGATGAAGAAATATCGAGAGAAACGGCGACCATGCTACCTAACATTCCCCGATTACGAGAAGGCTTTCGACCGTCTCCTCAGGCCGGTGCTCTGGAATGCCTTGCGGAAACCCCATATATCGGAATGGCTGATCGCCCTCATAAGGGACATGTACGATGGAGCTAAGGCAGCTGCACCTACTCTCACGGGTTGTCGAATAAAGTGGATTTTACGGTAGGTGTGCATCAAGGATCGGCCCTGAGACCGTTCCTCTTCCTCCTCACTCTGGATGTGATGGTGAAAGATCTCATGGAAGGACTCCTGAAGATCATCCTGTACGCGGACATTATAGCACTGGTCGGAAAGCAGGGAAGAACTGCAAGCGAAAGTACAGTAATGGCAGGGTAGGCTGGCTGGCAAAGAATGGGCTTCGATTGAACGTCAATAAGACCAAGTTCATAAGCTTAGGAATGGCTAGAACCGCTGATTGCCTTGGGGAGACCATCGAAAATTAGAAGAGTTCCGATATCTCGGCAGTGATCTAGCGGCTAATAGTATGGTAGACCAGGCACTCAAGGCCCGAATTAACGCGACATGGATAAAGTGAGGGGAGTCTGCTGGAATACTGTGCCACAGGCGGTGCTCCAGGACGCTCCAAGGCAAGGTGAATCGAGCGGTGGTAAGCCCGCAATGCTGTGCGGAAGCGTGTGTTGGTTCAAAATCAAGATACATGAAAGGTGCACGCAGATCAAATGAGGATGTCGAAATAGGCACGCGGCTGGACGCGACTGTGGGCAAGGCCAGGAACGAGGATGAGAGCAATCACGCAGACGGCTCCTGTCCGGCTGAAGTTGAGAGAGCAACGGCTGCGATGGTGTGGGCACGTGCTGAGGAGACCAGAGGACCACCATATAAGAAAAGTACTGGAGTTCGAAGCACAAGGGAAGTGACCACGTGGAGCCCAAACAAGAGGTGGAGGGACGTCATGAAGAGCGACCTTACCAAAGTAAAGGCTACGGCGGAGGATACTTTGGATATGAGGAAGTGACGACGTTTGACAAAAACAGCGGACCCTGCGACGGCATCAGAGAGAAGAAGTGGAAGCCGTGGCTGCGGTTGCCGCCCTTCTTCAGCCGCGGTCATACTCTGTGCATTGACGCCGGCGCCGGCGTCAATCATGTATTAGGTCTGTGCAGAATAAATGGCCAAAGCATAACTGGCCATAACTTCGCTCAGACACAAGTTTACTTGTTGAAATAAGAACCATTCGAATCTACAGAATTTCGCCAATGATCTGTTGAAGAAAATATGTCACCATGATCAAATTCTGGATTGCTAGAATCAATAAAGTCAAGAATGGCATTTTTACCGTGCATAATTTTTCTGCCGCAGGTTTGCATCGGAAACCCGGAAAAAGTGGTAATCCGTCAGGGATATGTCTGGGGAATAAGGGGGTGAGGGAGAGGCTCGATGCCTAACTGCATCATTTTTTTACTGGGTGCGCAAAACAACGCAAAACCCCATAGTTCGAAAGTCACCCGGCAGAAACTGATCGAGACTCTCCCTCACCCCCCTTCTTCCTCAGACCTATCTCTGACGAATTACCACTTTTTCCCTGTTCTCGATGCAAACCTGGGTCAGAAGGAGTTCGGCGAAACGATGCATGTTGAAAATGCCATCGTTGACTTCATCAATTTTCGCAATCCTGAATTTGATCATGATGGCATATTTTCTTTACCAGATCGTTGGCAAGGTTGTGTAGATTCGAATGGTTTTTATTTCGACAAATAAAGTTGTGTCTGAGCGAAGTTATGGCGTTTTGAAAAAAGTGTTCCGTTTTGGCCATTTATTCTGCACAGACCTAATACTTGCCGCCGTCAACGGCGGCATCCGTTTGCAAGATTTTTGACCTAGTCACTCTAGATTATGATGCGGGGGTCTCTTCGCGAACTTTCTGTCGTTCTTCTTCCGTGATTCACCACCGTCAGCATGTTTTTATGAACGATGCAGTTTGGTTGTCAGTGATTTCACAAGTGCAGATGCCCAATGTTAGACATAAAAAACTTGTGTATTGATCGCTGCCAGGGCTTGAGAAGTTAGACTGCTTCTCGAGGAAACGCGACGGGAGTGACCCGTTTTCCTTTAAGGCAAGTGGTTCGATGTTCAACACTGATCCTCCTTTCTCGAGATCTTTCCTGGAAATTTTTGCTCATCTTCTGCTTTTTTTCCCATTGCTTTTTTTCTTTTGCTTGGTATAGAGCACTTTCCAGTCCTTTAAGTGTTTTTTCTTAGTTTTGCTTTCGTCGACTCACGTGCGAAACCTTTATTTTATTTTGTGCTATTAAAACTTGTTTTGCTTCGCAGTTAACGATCGTTGCGGCGTTTTCATGGTCTCGATTTCTGATAAATCTTCCATCGCAGACGAGCCCCTATTGATCGTGCAGGTATGTGGGAAAAGAATGTTATTGTGCATCTATTTTGCCCGCATTTCAAAGGTGACTGCACGATTGCCTTTGCTGTTGGTGAACCATCCATTACAGATCATATTGTTTGATATGGAGCCACCGCAACCTCGCGAACAAAAGTCTAGTGTGCTCGAAGCCGTGGTTCATGCACACTTTCTCAGTTTACCCCATGTTTAACTTTTCTAATTGTTCAATTCTAATTGTTTTCATTCTAATGCAATTCAATTTTCTAATTGTTCTTCATCTTCGCCTTAGCTTCTATTGTCGTTTGTGATTAGACGCTATGTACCTCTTGTGATATCAAAATTTTCAACGTGTACCGGCGCTTTTTTCTGAATATTCTCTCATTCTCGCTCCATTTGATTTCTTCTAACAAGCATGTATAGACAGAACGCATGCATCTAATTCGTGAATGTTCAACAACAATTGCGACTCCAGAATAATTATTCAAAAACTCAAAAGTCCCCTCAAAAGTCTCAAAAGTTCTTTGGAATGTTTTTGCAATGTTTTGGCGTTTAACGCCTTTTTCGTGCTTGAAACTGTGGTTGTTAGCTAATCACGCCAAAAATATTTCGAGACGGGGCCGTAAGCTATTATATGTAACGTATATCACATATAATCAGCTAACCGCCTCAGTTTCAGGCCCAAAGAAGGCGTCAATCGCCGAAACATTGCAAAAACATTCCAAAGAACTTTTGTGACTTTTGAGGGGTCTTTTGAATTTTTTGAAAAAATATTTTGGAGTCGAATTGTTGTTGAACATTCAGATAGTCATAAGACTCCGGAACAGCACAATATTAAAGTATATTTTTCGTGTTTGTGATAATGTCGTACTTCTTTTCGAGTCTACTATGAGGCACTTCCATGTCCAGTCGATTCCTCGCATGTTCTGGGTCCTTTGTTCTGACCATATATGTTAGCAGTCTCAAGTTTTTTGTTAACAAGTTAGTCAAGCTATGCTTATTAATAAAACAACGATTAGATCCGAAAGTACTTGTGCTGTACATATTATACATGCCTATTGAGTGTATGACAGTTTTGCGCATCATCTCTACAATGAAACCCAGATAAGTGGGCCTTCAGGAACTAGAGTTCATATCTTTGTTTTTTCTCGGGATCCCGGTGGGAGCAGTAAAAGTTGCGATATCAGAGAGTAGGAAGAGGCCAATATCAAGAATTACAAAGGCGGTATCAGCTTGAAGCCATTTTTCCAAAAACAATCGGTACATCAATGAGGGATTGCATCCCTTTTGTGGTTGTTCTTTCTCTGTTTCACGACGGAAATTAGCATTGGAAAGTGGCAGCAACTACACGGAATCAAAGTATTTGAAGAATCATGACGCTGTAGAACGCCCGGTCAAAGGCACATTCCAGGGTTATTGTGGTATCACACCTCCTGCCGTTGATGTATAGTTCGACCCAAGCCACGTAGGCTGTACCTTTACCGAGGCGTGGGTGTCAGTTCCTGGAGCGTGCAGGGCCAAAGAATCTAGCGCAACATCTCGGCCACGCCGACCCCAGCCGTGATTGCCGGCAATGTCGGTGGCACCGCCGGTAACTACGTGGCAAATGAGGCCTACGATTCGTGTGATAATATAAGATAAGGAAGAGATGCCCATGATAAAGGAGACGATGACATGAGGGAGCAGGTGATATCCCAGAGATCTCTGTGATATCATCCAGCAGGAACTGATTTGAAGGCTCGTTTTCACGCAGTAATCTCGTCCGAGGCCAGATGTCAGGAGGCCTGATTTCTGCCATTTTCGTAAGCTTTTTCGGATTTTTCTTTGTCGGCGTATTCCATAGCACCTCCAATTTCATAATTAACCGCTTTGACCCTCTCAAGGTAATCCTGGAATGTGCCTTCAAGGAGGGATATAATAAAAACGACTTGGTTTCGAACTCTCCAGCTCACTGAACTGGCAGGCCAGAGGCCCTAGTTTAATCGTGAGTAGGAATGTTACGCGATCAGTTTTTTCAGAGAACCCTCGAAGAGATGTCTTTTTCAAGCTAGCTGAGACTTGTGTCCAGACGCGTCGCACTTTTCTAATTGAGTTTTTGTAATTTTGACGAAGCACTATCTACGGAATCCTTTGGTGTTAGGCAAAACTGAACCGCCAACTACAAACATTTCAATTCAGGGTGGAATTTGAATTGATCGACCCATATAAGGCATTTTATTGCCTGTTTTTCAAAAGGGGTGTATATCATGATGACTAATAGCAGAGAGGATCACCAGAAGTTACGCAATGCGCTTCTTACATGAATAAAATGGCGTGAAATTGAGATTGGCAAGCTAAATCTTTGACGTAGTTGAGCGAATTGCTTTTCGGTTGCTTTCCATTTTTCATTAAAAAGTCTCGAAAATCAAGAAGATACTCAAAAAGCAAACCCAATTGCCTGAACGCCAGGATTTGCAGCGGTTTCTCGCTGCGATATTATACTGTAGTGTGACTGCGTCAAGGATTTGTAAACGGAGCGCACCACTATCTGCCGCCAGTGACGGCGGCAAGCACAAGATTAACGCCGGTGCCGGCGTCAGTGTGCAAAATATGACCGCGGCCTTACGCAGTTACACGCGATTCCCACCGAGGGCAGCCAACTCGCGCGCGAACGTCGCTCGACGCTCGACGCCGCACGAAGTCCTAACATAAGGGTACACACATGTTCTCCTCGGCCAGGCAAAGAGTTTCAACACACATACATTCCAATAAAAACAATGGTAGAGGTGATGTGTAACGAGAAACTCCTCAAGTGAGCCTTCTAAACGAAAACTAGCGGTGTATAACCTGTCAGATGACTATATGTGACGCAGTTCCTGGTGAATTAAAAGCCTCTGAGATAAGAAGATGCATCGCTTTGAAAGGCAGTGGTAAGGGTAATTTGGATGCTTGGGTGGGGGGTCCTTAGTAAGGGAGGCAACTAGAGGGTTTTCCTTCGCACCTTCCTCTCATCTGCCTGTGGGTGTCTCACTTAATTGTATGAGCTGTCTACTTCTATGTTTCGATGGTTCAATCTGATAAAACCATCCAATCAAAATCCTTTTACATCAGCAAAAGGGTGTCATTAAAAACGGAAGAATGGCTTGTCTCTCGCGGGCATTTTTCGGACTTTCAGAAAGTACCCTTCATGAATATATAATTCCCGTTTCATTCAGCTACTAAGTACTGATGTCAAGCTTACTTGATTAGTCTTCGAAATTTCGATTTTGCTGCTTGTTTTCCGAGTTTCAGTCGGCTTCCCTTGGTTTTGTGGATCCTTATTAATTTCCATTAATCCTGCAAATCTTTTTTCGTTCCTACCCAACTCCACGCATTCTTTTTTATTGTGCTGTAATTCTTGTCGAAAGCGAAAGCTACTGAGGAGGTTAAGCCAAAGAAGAGTTTAGGGAGGTGCAAAATAATTAGGGAGGTTGCGAGGTAGGAGATGTGAAGAGTCAATCCCAACCAACCCTCCTTCCAGCTGCCTCATTCATTCCAATCTTCGATAGTGACCGGTGGACGTTCCCACCACTGAAGCCGACAGATCAAACACCACGGAATTTCGGCAAACCTTCTATTATATAAACCACTATATGTGTCGGTTTGTGTGTCGGTCTCTACGTCTGTCCATTTACAAGTGACTGGTTATAATAGAGATGGATAGGGGAAATCGATCGCTCAACGATGGGGATACTAATTGGTGGATCAGTCTAAGCCCACATTATCGTTGTGATAGCACTTCCTACTCATTTAACCACCTACACCTACAACCACATCATGTACACCCGCAGCCATTCTGCCAACTGCTGACGTCGCACTAGTTGTAAGTAACAGCATACAAATCGCAGTGCAGATATGTTGGGTTGTCAAAGAAGTAGTGCCGTTTGCACTTAACCGATCAAAAAGTTGTGATTGCGTAAATGAAAGCGATTATAGCCTTGTCACCAAGTTCTGAGTGGTACAGTACTATCATCATGTGGACAGAAAGTCGAAAATGGATAGTGGATTTTACCATTATATTGATGGTAAAATTCACTATCCATTTTCAGTCGCAGAACTCCGATTACTATAACTAATGGGCGACGTCAGCGGATTGATTTCACCCGCATAAAAGTGTATTCAATGGAAGTGTACTTCCTATCTTTGCTAAACTACATCGTTGAATTAGTCCTGCTCAGTTAATCCAATGCCTAGTCTGCAGCTCTCCAGTGCTAGGTGACGCGCGAAGTACATCGCGTAGCTCAAACTGGTAACACATGAAACGATACGTGAGTATCACTCTGCTATCATACTTATTACTCTAACCACAGATATCGTATCTCAAAGTCGCCCCTAGAAGGCCGGCTATTTTAAAAATGGCGAAGCTTGTTAAAAGCCTTCTCCAAACCTAAGCTATTCGCTTTCACCGGGAACTTCGCCACATGTAGCCTTCTTAGACCCCCGTTTTCTTTGGATGATAATTGCTTCTTTAGAGACACCGTTGAAGGTTATTTCGGTAGGTTGTGGAATAATTGTGAAATATCAATGACGAGCGGGGGTACAACAGCAGAGTAAAAGAATGGAAGGTCAAAAACCCGACAAATTGAAACGCGAAAATCGCCTCCCCTATTCCTTCCTTCTCGCCCCTTCTGCATCACTAGCTACTAATGAGTAGATGCAGACGGTGAAAGACTGTGCCAGCCAGCTGTGAATGTTGTCTTGCCCAACGGCTCACTCACCGTGCTCAAGGCACCGCGAATAGCAGCGCAGCGAAGTCGCGACAAAAAGTGAAAGCGCCTTTTTGAATGCGAGTTTCATCATAAATCATCGCTTCTGAACACGAAAGAACCTGCTAGATGAAAGCCTTAAAGAGAGCATTAGGGATAATGTGGTAATAGAGAAATCCCTACAAGAAGTCACTCACATGGTAGTCCTGAGCCTGAGAAGGCTATCTGTGACGAAATCCCGGTGAAAAAGCGCCCCTCCGAGCTGTAGAAACGCCGCAAAACGCCGCAACCATGCAGCGGTTCCGCCTCTTGGACACAGCGGTCCCGCCTCCCGATGACGTATTTCCCGATTGACTGGGGTGGGAGCGGTCAAGGAGATGCGGCAGGATCGAAGGTTTTGCGACGTGCTTTCGCAGTTTTAGCCTGAAGCTCACTCCAAAAAGTGAATACTATCGTATCTCCAAACATTCCCTTGTGTCTACTTGACAACATGCCAATGGAAAACTAGATCAGACTACCAGCCTCTTGACGGGAAGGTCGTCCGCGCTTAGAACCAACGGTGGGAAGGGGGTCCTATTTCCTGGGTTTTTGGTCATTTCCATCCGTTTTTTCTCCACTGTCCTGTTACTAGGCATCTCGACTTTCATATGCACTACTACTTTTACTTTTCGTCCGACTTTCCCCTAATGCTGCCTTTAAACGGTTGTTCATTTCTCATCTGCCTCCGTAATAACTCTGCTCACCCAGAAATTATGCTTTCCATTCCTATTCTTCTCCCTTACATGTCCCTATTCGGGTTGTCATCAATATTTATTCGAAACTGACAAACAGAAAAGCTGCGATCCATGGCTTTGACTAGTGATCGAGATGTTCTTATCCTGACGGAGGAGCTGCTGGAACAGAATTGGGTTTACGTGGTAGGTCCTGATTATCTACCGGGCGGGGATTCGGTGCACCGAGCGGCATTCCTCCGTTCTGCATATTTCCACGAGGCAGTGCTGGCGGTGCTGCGCCATCCACAGTTGGAGGCTGAAAACAGTGTCGAAATTAGTTCATCGATCTGGGTGATTACGTACTTCTCATGGTACCTGATGAGGCTTAGCTTCAGTCGTGACGAGTAGAAGAAGGGTTAAAGTGACGAGGGCAATCATCTGCAATAGTTGCTATAAGCGGTCACTTAGATGAAACAAAACATTACGAAGTTAATAATTACGAAGTCATGTAATCCAGATTTTTGTGCTTTTGGTGTGATTCGGTAACCTTGCTCTGTTAATCCTTCGGTTTTTTACAAAATCTATCCTTTTTTAATCCCAAGAGTAGTATCCCTCATGACGGAAAGAGGTGTGTAATAATAAAAACGGATCACTCTTGCTTTTTTTTATTATGAAACAAAAGTAGTACAAGAGTTCGATGAGAAACAAAAATGAGAAGAGGAAGACTCGACTGGTCGTTTGCATATAGATGGTTATGGATGTTTTCAATATCAACAGCCATTTATATGATGTGGTAATGATGTTTTCAAATGTTTCCACCGTCAATCCTAAAGTCCTTGTTGTCAATGATGCGAGCGAAACCCAGATCCAAATCGCCGGCTTAACCTCGTTACCGGTGATTAGTTGTGGTTGAGTCAGCTGGCAAATATCCTCAACCGATCAACCGTATCGTAGAGCTCAAAGATCTTTCCCTGTATCATATGTAAACAGGAGGTCGCAAGGGGATATGTTTGAGCTACGAAACACAGGTATTTCATTGATCTCCATAATTTTAGCGGTACCTCGATCGGTTGAACATCTTTCTCACCTGTAACATTTTTCAAATGCTTATAAATATAAGGGCTGCAAACATTTCTCAAAAGAGAGGGAGATCTCTCGGCGTTTGTCTATCGGTTTTTGGAATGCTCATTCAGCTCAGCTTCCGAATCTTACGGCAGGTTCATGCTATTTAGTCTACACAGTGAAATCAGCAGTAGTCCTGAACTCTCAAGGAGTCCGGTACCAGTTCAACTATCAGGGAAGGATGGAAGGTTTTGCCGGTTTGGTAATGCACTGTGGTGAGATTTGATCACCTCACCATATACAGGGTGGGGCAAAATTACGGAAACAAGGCGCGGGCGGGGGAACTTTGACCCCTGAGGCGCTTTTCGCATTTGAAAAGCTCTTGCTTATTTTTATTCGATTCAGCGCAACCTTCTCTACTAACCAGCACAAAAATTTCATATTTGATCTGAAATGACAATGCCATCCCCTCACCGGAATTCCCTCATCTACCTGCACCATCAAGGACTCCAGGCGATTGACATCTCCCGTCGTCTAAAGGTATCACAAAGTCTTGTATCGAAATCAGTCGCAAGGTTTACAGAACTAGGAAACCTTTCCGACCGACCAGGACGTGGAAGACCGACTTCTGTCACGATCAGGGCGGACATCAAGAGAGTGCGTGATCGTCTGCGTTTGAAGCCAGTGCGGTCGCTTCGGAAGATGGCAGAAGAAATGTCGATTTCCACGTGACAGATGGGCAGGATTGTGAAAGATCACTTGGAAACTGAAGGCACACAAGCAAGGAGGAGGACAGTTTCTTTCTGCCGACAGCAAAAGGAACAGAAACCAACGCTACAGGAAATTTTCCTAGATTTCATTGCCTTTGATGAATGGTCTCCCAGTTCCGAACCTCAACCCACTCGGTTTATCTGTATGGAGTGTCCTCGAGCATAAGGCATGCTGAAAACCCCATCCCGGCCTTAATTACTCGAAGGCAGCGCTGAAGAAAGCATGGGATGAGTTGGACGAAGGCTATCTCCTCGCCACGGTCAACGCGTTTTCGGAGCGTCTTCGAGCCTTTATCGGAGTAAATGGAGATGGTTTCAAAAAAAAGTAGTACTGTTTGTTCAGTTTTTTCTGGAGAGTAAATCGGTAATGATTATGTTTTTGTTCGAGCTGAAATAAGGTTTTTGGGTAGCATCAATTTAGTTTCCGTAATTTTGCCCCACCCTGTACAGTAGCGCTCAAAAGTATACGGCCAAATGGTTGTTCACTTGGGTTTTTCACTTGTAACTTTTTTGCAACTGGACCGATCTAAGAGAAATTTTAGTATGTTGTACTTGGAGACACTGCATACTAAATATACTATTTCGTTGCTCAACGGTGTAAGTCACGGGATTAAATGCAATTTTTTGTTGTAAGAGTGCCACTATGCCGTCCCGCTGTGCCGCTGTAATCGAGAGTCGTGGTCTTTCTATAAAATATTGATGTTCTCTGAGGCTTGCTCGTTTTGTTTTTGTAAAAGAAGCCGTTTTTCTTGACCAAGTCTTTTCCATTTCTTCGGTGGTCTTGTAGTGAATTCTTGTAAAAAACCATGAAAAGAGTCAAGCGGCACTGAAGTAGAAGGGAATGTTGACAATAGATTCAGGCACTACATATTAAAATTTTGTCAAACTTGGTCAAGTAGAAGAAAAGTTATGACAAAAAAGTGTTCGGCCGAATACTTTTGAGCGCTACTGTAAGGAAGCGCACCACTTCTCAATTTCCCACCTCCTGTACTTCTCTATAAAATTCATGAAAGCCATTCTGTTCAAAACACCGATATTATTCCGAAGACATTGTTATTTGGTGAAACTCGCATTGAAAGACTCGCTTTTCGGTCCTTATCACGGCCTCGTTTGCCTGCGTTTGCCAGGAGTGCCTTCATTTCGGGCGGGGCGTGATTCCGACTCGCGAATTTGTGCAAGGGCGTGGTAACATTTGTGGCAGCGTAGCTTCGTCTGCTGCCGTCTGCATCATCCGTCAGCGGGTGGTGATGCAGAAAAAGGAGAAAGGAAGGGGTGAAAAATTGGCTCAATTCTCAGTTTTGAGGATGACCTGGTGAAAGAAGTGAAAAACGTCGTCCTTCTGAAACCACCACGAATCGGTAATTCTGGAAAACACTAAAGTACCGCCAATATCGGTTATATCTCCGTTACTACTCATGGAAAAGGACTTTGCGGAAGTGCTAAATAAGATCTCTGTCATGTCTCTGTCACTAGTGTGAAAGTTACCATCACTATCCTTCAGAAAGCCAAGACTATGTTTTCGGCTAAGCATTGCAATGAGTAGTTTGGAGAAAGCATTTCAATCCTTTGACTCTGCAACTTGCATATTAAAAGCTCCAATATTTTTATGAAGTGGGGTGGATTAAATTGTTTCCTGTCTGGGTCAACTTTCATTCATTTTAATGGTTTTGTATAAAATCATAGAAAATGGACAGCAATGTTAAAGTCTGTCCCCAGCGATGTCCCAGACAAACAGCATGAGCTGCTTCGCAAACTGAGATGAAATATTAAAAGTTCTAATACCAATCAAACCCTTCTGTAGAATAATTCATAGTCTCCTGCAAAGGCTGTGAGATTGTTACATGCATATTTAATCCTCGGTTAACATTTTGGCCATTCGCCTTCTTCGGAGCCTGTAAAACCGAAACATACATATTTGTATTTGTAAGACATTTGTATTTGTAAGACGAAACAAATTACCGTTCATTGCCACCCTCAAATTACAGAGGGAATTCAAGAGGGAATGAGACCCAAGCGATCGTTGGCCCCACAGAAATGTGGAGCTGTAGAAAGGAACCTTCAGCTGATATTCTTTGATGAGGCCTTATACCATCTGTGTTTTAAGCTCTAAGGTAAAATTCTATTGCGATGAGAAACCTTCAGGGTCATTGGTATTAAAACTATGCTTCAGGTCACTAATCCATGCTGATAACCATTGCCGTCCGTTGTCCACTCATATTTTTAGGATTTTTAATTTCGATCGCCCTCCCATCGCCCCAATCGTTGATTTTTACGGCTAAAAACTCCAGACCCCGCCACGGCCCATAAGCGGTCTTTTCACTTCTAAATAATCTGGTCTTCGATATATAGGTACTGGTCTGGAGACTATCAACGCACTCAGAAGATACCAAGCCTTCCTGTGACTTTCACCTTCGGTATCTGCTGATTTTCGCAGTAGCTTGTGATGCTAATCTTATTGGAAGGCAAGGTTAGTTGTTTACGAGCCTGTTTGCCCTCGTTCCCTATGAACCTGTTCTCGACGGCAACAGGGGAGGGCGCGAATGAAATCACCACTGTCACGTCAACGGATCACTTTTCGATTAATTTTCTTGTCATTTCTTCTGTCTTGACTACTGAAGTGTAGCATGTCTATGATGTTATCGGAAAAAAGAGAAGCTTCTGTCCCTTCACTTAACTCCTTCAAAAACTTTTCCTAAAATCAAATAAAACAATGCTTCGCGTTTAGGTATGATTCTTTTTGACAAGGTTGCTCTGCCAGAGTACGTTAGTAATTTGTGGCAATGGGATGTTGAATGGGAAGAAGAAAATCCCGATTACCGCTGCCTTCTCGGCCGTGCACATGTAGTGGTGAGCCCTGATGAGCACGCTGTTCAACTGTCATCGATTTGGATTTGCCGTATTTAGAACGCTGCCAAGGTCCTTTTGTGGTTCGAATTTCTTGCGATACCGCTTTATGTGTTCTTCCTCTTTCCATGGTGGATTTTCTTCATAGGTTTGTTGCGATTCGATTTTTAATCAACTTGGATTTATTCCTTACTTCTTAGGCCCTCACCTTGTCATAATCGTACTCACCTTATATGCTTTGAAGAAGGAAAAACACAGATGGATTTGGCCGATCAATCTCTACGCGGTGAGTGTTTTGTTTATTTATTTACCTTTATCTATAACCACTTAGTGTTCTGTAGCAGCAGTTTGTTCCTGTAGAGAATCACACTTGTCACACCATAACTTTACTAGCCAACCAGCTGGCAAGCAATCATCTGATTTTTTCTTGGATCCATCAAAACAGCAATGTCATGCATTCGGTTCGCTAATGCTGTGTTGTAACACTAGGCGCAGCCACACCCAGGCAAGAGTATTTCTAGAACTAAGACGTGATGACTCTCTATCTTACTGATGGGGGGGGGGGGGGGGGAGGGTGCAAGAATGAAATTACTCGAATCACACCTTCTTCTGGTGAGCCCTTCACATTGATCCCTAGAACGTTCTTGTGAGGGCTTTGGCTTACGTTGCTCTTGTGAAATAACTGCAAGAAAGTAGAATTGCCCGTATTGTGTGGCCTGGTACCCTGAAAGATTGAAGGTACTGTTCACGAGCGTGTGCCCCTGCCACTCACTGTTCACATTGCACACGATAATTGTGCCGATTGCTATGATCACCTATGTATTGGGTTATTCCATAAGTAATGTCGTTTTTTCCAAACATAAGTTTTTCCTATTAATTTACAAGTTTTTGCAGCATGTCATAAATCATTCGAAAGAAGTTTTTCTGTTCTACAAAATGCCATGTTTAGTTTCTGAGTTTGTTGGAATGGGGCCGACATTTAGGCTGACGAAGAGATAGGTGCAGCTGACAAAAATTGGCCAAACCGGCAATCCATTGAAACACTATATTTCACTTGAGGGGATTTGACCACTAATGTGTTTCGTACTTAGTCCTGACCTCTTCTACTATTACCAATATTTAGTTAATCAAGAAGTCGTGTTGTTCTTTTTCTAAAATCTTTTTTTCGAAAGCACCCACACTTATTCAAAATGAAATTTTTTGAATAACACTTATTCAAAATGAAATTTTTTTTCTTCAAACTGCACAAAAACAAAAAAATGCACACACTTATTCAAAATGAAATTTTTTTCTTCAAACTCCTTGCTTAGAGTTGTTCTATGAACCACTTCTTTTTCTGTTATATCGAAAACACCTTTCTAGTTTGTTTTGGCTGCGATTCAGTTTGAGTTTAAATACCATGCGACAGGAGTCCAGTTGACATTTTTCACAATTTATTTTTTCAATGAGAAAGTTAAGGAATCCGGTCAGTGGTAATTCCCTCTTCCTACCCACCACCTGTTCTTGACATTTCACCACTCTTACCACTGATTGCTTGGGAAAATTTTCTTGCCTTGGTTCGAGGAAATTGTCTATAATCATCGAGTTGTGGCGGGAAAACTAAATGTGAAAAAGAGGCACCTGACTTTCCAAGAAACTAGTTGGTGGAACTTGCAGAAGAGGTTGGGGCCAAGTGCCGAACATATGATTGATTAGTTTTCCTCAAGTGAAATACAGTGTTTCAGTTGGTTGCCGGTTTGGCCAATTTTTGTCTGCTGGTCCTACCTATTCGCCAGCCTAAATGTCGGCGCCATTCTAACAAACTCAGAAACTGAACATGTTGTTTTGTAGAGCAGGGAGACCTCTTTCGAACGATATATGACTTGTTGCAAAAGTTTGTAATTTCATAGGAAAAATTCATGCTTGAAAAAAACGACACTACTTATGGAATGACCCTATACCTGCTAGTGTGTGGACGACTTGATGTGAGAGAGGTAATTCGGCCCATATTGCCGTTCCAGCAACCCACCTAATGCGTTCCATTAAAGCACTTTGGCGTAGTATCGCGTGGATTCTGAGCCTCTGTAGTTAGCTTGAGCTCCATTTACATGCGCTCCATGTTTCTTCGCGTTCTGTGAATTTCATTTCAATTCATTTTGTTCAACTTCTGTCTGCTGTGCTGCTGAAATGTCTCCAAATCGAGAAATTATAGGTCATATGTACACCTTCCCTTATACCACAAACAGTATGTATGTGCAAAATTTCTTGACGATCGCGGATAAACTCGGTCAAATAGTCTTATTAAAATCATTTTAAATTCATGATATTGGTGTAAATTCAAGACGTAAACATGAAAGAGCTTTGTGAATTCCTTCCTGTTGCTGAATATTGTGCAAATATCTTTTTGCAAGACCTCAATTTTCCTCCATTTACCCTTACTCCTAGGCATTCCAATTCGCTCTATGGGCAATAATAACAGTACTAAAGCTGGTCGTTGCAATATTCAACACCGATGCATTTTTGAGTTTCTACGGACAAGGTGAGTTGCAAACTATCGATGAGTACACATTTAGTTGTAATCTATTGGAGCCTAAGCACACTCAAGCCGAAGAGCATTGACGCTGATTGCGCCAACCTTTCGTGAATGAATTTTCTCGCAATAGTTCTTCTCATCACCACTATTCCGTTTCATCTCCATTATTCACTACAGGTCATCATGAGGACTTTTTCACAAGAGCGATGATTGTAGGAATTGTGAAATTAATCATCCTGTTAATCGGTGGAATTTTATTTTGGAGATTGACGGTGAGTGTTTCAAGATCTGAGACGTTTTTGTTTCGCTGAAGAATAAGACGGCAGATTTTACGCTTCTAGTTTTTAACCTAATCATTACAATATCCAGAAAATGGTGTATATAAAAATTGACTCACTCAAACTGAATCCTTACACGGACCAGTCCTCATAGCAAACAGGGCCTTCCCGGGTGGGAGGAAAGTAGCCACTTTAGTAAGACTCTCCACCCTACGGGAACCAGAATAAATAGACCCCCTCTTTTTTGATATTTACAATACCAGTAACTGTCGACGGATTATATAGTTGCGATATATTTGTTCTTGGAATGAAATGGATTGTATGTAGGTGGAGTATATTGCTGCTGATACTTGTTAACAATACAGAACACCTCTGCAAAGCAAGGTATGTACAAGATTATGTAAAGATGGCGATTCCGTTAACAATGAGATCGCTTTGAGAGCTATTTGATTTTTATTGTCTTAGTACATATTTATCATGAGATTCATTTGTGAAAGTTTCTAACACCTCTAAATTTTCCATCTCAGGTTTTTCACACGACGAGAAAGTACTTCGAGGCAAAATCAGAAGGAGCAATACTGCCGACAGAGGATGATACAGGAGTAGAAAAATTTTTGAGACCGATATAACGAATGTATTAGATAATTGAAAACCATCACTAAAAATCAAAGATCTGTACAGAGTGCCTGCGTAGCACATTACTTAACCTACACCTCTAAATGAATAACTCATCAAAGGGTTAATACACCAGAACAGGTCTTCGATTGGGGATGTGTGTTACCTCGAGGTGCACTCTACCATCAGAAACTTCTTCAACAGCCTGTTCAGTAGACGAACGAACTTTCTGTTGTCAAAGGAGAGCACCTGTTCGCTAGTATTGGGGCTTTTTATAGTCTGTTCGCCTTAATTTTTGATCTTTGAACCATGCCATAAACTTAAAACTTGTATATTTGATGAGCGAGGCACGTTTCACCAAACCAGGAAAGAAATTCAACTTCTCATAGAATTATAAGAGGAACCGGGGTCAATCGATATGGTCTGATGATCACATGTATGAAAATCAAAATTGAAAGATGCCATTTCGAAGCGAATTCCAGTTGAGTTAGGAGGAGTCCAAGTTTGCTTGCCATGATTTATGGACCCGGTACTTTGTTGGAAGTGCCTCCACAGCGCAGCTAACCCTGCTCGCAACAACAGCCGACTTATTTCTAGCTCTTCAAAAGGTAATCTGCAATTATCTGATGCTGAGGCCTTTTTTATTTGTGTTTACCTTCGCTTAAACTGTTTGTTCCTCTTCTCATAGAAGCTTATGATCAAAATCACCATGTAAACCTGTTAGTCTTATCTGAAACTGAGCAGTTTCACTAATAAACTTTTGTACTGTCATTTTTTTAAAAACAGGAGTCCGCTTCATGCTGTTAGCATCAACATTTTACGCACATCAACGTCACAGAAACATTTGCACAGACCGTTTCTTTGTTTTCAGCATATCAGATCACCTCTGACCATCAGTATTCATCCCATTTCGTAGTACAGCATGCTCGGGTGCCTGTGCGCGTGACCCAGGAGTCACCTTGCGAAATCATTGTTATACCCATGTTCAGGAGAACGAATAACCTCGGGATACAAATTCACAGCCATTTCGACATTTTGATCCTTACTTCAGGAAAAAGGGATGGTCTCAGAAAACATGGGTGGCAATGCCTTTGCGGATGGAATGATTGCTTTTCTATGGAACTTTCACGGGTTGTTGCGATAGATATCTTTGCCACGCATGCATTTGTAATTTTTCTGCATTTGTAGGGATGCTCGTTTCATCAAATGGAAGGGAGGTGATTAACTAAATGCGCTGAATACTGGTAGTTACAGGTAATCTGATGCTCTGGCTAAGCAGTCTGACAAAGAAAAGGCGTTTAAAGATGACTGTGTGATGTTCATGTAAGTGTAATGTTGATACCCACACTTTCGAGCAGGTTTCTTTTTTTTCAATGTTGACAGACGAAAGTTCATGTCTAGAACTGCTCGTTCCTAGTAAAAGTAACAGGTATACATGGTGGTTGTGTCCAGACGCTTGTACATAAAACATTGAGAACTGGGATACACAGACCTAGTGGGCATAAACGACGATATACAAACTCAGCATGAGCTCGGAGTAAACTCACCACCCCTCTGTGTCAAGGAAGATCACTACCACTGAGCTAACGAAAAGTCAGCTATTGCTGCGCCACGTTGAGGAGGCATCTCGACCACAACGCCCCGTCGGTGAATTATCGCAAACATTCTTAACTCACTTGGAAGCAGCAACTTGCAATTTTAATTTCATATTTGCAATTAACATTTGAGACTTCATCGGTAGGGTCGCATTTTGTTGAGACTGTTCAGACTCTTCTCTGGTGATATTTTTGTTATTGTTGTGTTGCAAATTCCATAAATTTTTGTTGAATGAGCTTTTCATGATGGACACCACAGTTGAAAAAGTTACATATTTATCCGCATTGTAAACAGTGATAAATTCAAGTGCGAGGCGCTCAAGGGGAAGAAAGTGGAGCAGGGGGCAGAGGTGGGAACCTCTATCGTCTCGAAAAATTGTGGTTGGCTCCTCAGAAGCATAATGCACAAGAACAGCTCGTGAAGAATGGCCGCATCGCGAAAAGCATGGGATTATCCAAATCAGTTTGCTTTGTTGAAAGAAGGGGTCACTCAATGCTTTGATACACTTTTGGTAGCACCGCCTTTTCTATGCAAGCGCACGCAAGTTAACTACCTTACCATCCTTTTTTTCGTTCATAGTGCATGATCACAGTACAGAGATAGTTTAACTTCGTTCTGCCTCCGACTCTGTTGCGGGAGCCACCTCAGGCCGCATTCATACTCGGCGCCGGCAAGGCGTGGCTGCGTTCACAGTTTTCGAGGAGTGCCACGGGGGAGACGACGTAAACAACGAGGCAGGGTGGCATAGGCGGAGAAGCAGGGACACGTAGCCACTCTCTGTCGCCCGCACCGCGGAGTATGGAGGCAGTCTTACATGAGCCCTTCAAGTTGTGAATACATAAAGCGCGTTGTCCTTGAGGTGTTACCCATTCTCATCGAAAAACTGAATCTCATCGCTGAAATCAACGCAACGAAAGTAGCCCGGTGTCCTAGCCGGCTCTTAACTTTCTCAACTGATGATCACTTCTTTATGATACTTGTTACAGTTGTTGCGGTAGATATCTTTGTTACGGATGCTTCGATGATTTATTTCTACATTCGCTGGAATTTCTTTCACCTAATGGAAGAGAGGTGATTAACCCACGGCCAACCACTTTTCTGAAGCTAGGATCGGAGCATCGAATTGGCTGAAAGTGGTGTGCATAGGCTCTTCTGGGTAAGACTGGCCTTCCGTAATGACAATTCTTCGAATGACTGAAGATGCATACGTGTCATTCCAATGAAACGTGTCAGCAAGTGACGAGAGCGAAGGTATTGAGCGACAGTGACTGATTGAATTGGGAGACGTTGTCAAGTGCAGCGTTACGTTGAGATGACTTAAGAATGCGATACCGAGTGATTCGAACAGAACCGAGATGTGGTTGCGTCAACAAATCAAATGTTAAATGGCATCAACTGGTCTCTCAGGAGTGTCAAAACTAGAACGTAATCGATGAGTGACAAAAGAAAATATAGGGAATCATAATAGATAGTATCTAATATTCAGGTTCACTTGCAGAAAGTGAGGTATACGCCAATTAAGAAAAATTCGAAGGAAAACATGAATAATGGTAATGACATGTGGCCTTCCGCGAGTTACTGCATGAAAGTGAACGTTTGAGTCTGTTCCCGCAGACTAGCATCATGACTAACTCTGCGAAATCACCTGTTTCCCGTGTCAACATATCCTTTACCAGTTGGGTGGGCGCACACTACTGCGCACGTCACACAAGGAAGCATGCAAATTGGGCTTGATCGCATCAATCAATCAGTATCATCATTCCAACGGTTCGCAGAAACAGGGAATTGGCAAAAACGGGAAAAGAAGACAAAATCCCTCCCGTCCATCTCGTCCTTTCGCATCAGTCGATATCGATCAAGCACATTTTGCATGCTTCCATGTGGGACACGATAGTGGTGTGCGCCAGCCCAACTGGTATGTAAAATTCAGGATCCCATCTTTGCTGCGACGCGAGATATCAATTCCCCGTCATTCGCCTTCCGAAGCTCTTCAGTTGCTATCACTTCCGTTCCCTCACCATTGAAGTCCCCTTACCACCCCCCATATCACTCTGAAAAATCAGAACCCCAGCTTTACTGCGACGCGAGATAGGAATTTCCGGTCAAACACACACACAGACACACACACACACCAACAGGCACACTTAGCCGATTATATTAAGTAGGATTATTGGAATCTCGTCCCTATCTTACCTCATCGCATGAATCGCTAGTCTCCTTTGTCCCGTTGTTATCGCCCTTGCCACCGTCGTGGCCAGCAGTGACTTCGAGGGTGAGCGGATCAGCGTAAAGTCGCGCTGTTTTCCTGATTTTCCGCCAGAAGTGCTGGGAGAGGAGGCGTTTGGTGGTAGTAGGGACAGAATCCTACATCGTAAGCCACGTTCAGGCCTTCAACGAAAACGATGTACTCGAAACGCCAGGCCACAAGTGAAGTGTTCCACCTAACAACAAAGTTGCTAGGTGAGGAAATTGGAATTGATAAATAAATATTTTTCTCAAGGTGATGGAGGGTTCTGGGAGAGTAAACGTTAAACTTACATACTACAGGAGGTGCCAAAGAAAGAGTAATTTTGCTCATTGCTGACTTCCGTTAAGTGTACAAGACAGAGAATAGTGGAAAATATCAAAGTATTAGGGCAAAATATTCCTGGAGTGTTCGTTTAGAAGTAGGAACAAGCTGAGACTCTCTGCTTTCACCATCACAATAATATGGAGCCTTCAGTACAGCCGGGATATAGAGCACCTACGACATTAGGGTCTGCCTCAAACAGCAGACCCAATTTCCCTGGTGGATTTTCGTGAAAATATTCTGAAGGACTGACCCTTCGATTCGTCGAAGTCAAAATGCTCTAGCTACGCGGACAACGCTGCTATGATCCGAAGTGCAATTTTTCTTGCCTCAAACCGCCTCCAGAGAGGGTTGGGGGCGGGTTAGAGGCCTGAAAAATTGAGGGTCCAGAGAGTTAGTGAAGGTGGCGAAATCTCGGATTTTGCTGATGAGAGGTGACGCATTATGTTCACTCGGGAAAAGCTCCCGATCTTGCTCGTGCAGGAGGCTCCTACGGACTTTAGTGATAGTGTGAGGTGTGTTCTTGAATTTGGGGTCGGAAAAGAATCTGCTGAAGTTTGACTAAAATAGGGTTGAAAGTGGAGGAGAAAAGGTTACTCTTTTTGGCACTCCCTGTAGAAGTGGCACATACTAGTATGTACGGGGTGTGGCTGGATTTCCCCACAGGGAAGTATTTCCATATCTCTACAATAGGTTTGTGCCTTGTACACAACCAACTCATCTCTACTGACCTTGACTTGTAAGTGCTTGTGGTCACTGAAAAACTATAGAGGACCATAAAGGGAAACCTGAAACATCCGGAAACCTGAAACATCCATTTCAAAGGAACAGCTAGTCACTGCTATACGGCGGCTCAACACTTATGCAAATTGTCATTGTCCGTTAAATGCTCTGCCTAATCGGTAAATTATGGGGCTTCCTCGTGAATTATTCAAATGATTGCAGGCTTATTCTTCTGTACAGTCTGAGCCAGCGTTTTGACATGACCTTGAGCTTTGGCTAGTTTATGCAAGCGATGCGTAATGACTCTCATATTCACTGCAATCCGGAACTAATCACAAACACCTAATTTGGCTCTCCTTATTTTTATACCGCACAATAGACCATAGCCAACAAGGAGGAACAGGCCTCCCTGTGGGTTCGCTATCTCACTTGAACTGGTCCATCGGAATTGCTTTTTCCTATGAGCTTTACTCACATTCATTACCACACATCAACAACAATTTCGTGTTTGCTGTGGTCACGGGGACTTTGAATTTGATTTCTCTCAACTACTTCAGATCCTGTCATCCTTCTCCTTACCTACTAGTTCTACTGTAACTTGATCTGCTCTCGTACCAACGCAATGACGGCTGTAATTCCACTATGAGCTCCTCAAAGTGAAATGCCAGCCCTACCCAAAGGTAGTACATCAACCGTGCTTTTTGGTGGACCTTCACTGTGTCCTCAGTGTACTCGAACATCTGGCTTGTCTTTGTAGCGCAGCCTTTCGTCGTGAATTGCGTGCAGCTACTTGAGCTCCGATGATGTAACGAGCATAGAGTGATTAGACCAAGCATGCATATTAATTTTGTGTCTGTCACTTGAATATACGCTACAAGAGATTGCGCAATATCACCGTCTTCCGGCCCATTAGAGAAGAACAGAGCACATACGACTGATACACATTTCCTGAGCCTCTAAGATCGTAACAATATCTATTCTTCCGGCAAATCGTATCTTCGGAGCTTTACAAAAGAGTAGCTATAGGTTGGCACCGAAAGATCGGAGCAAATACGTTTACGCTGATGTGAGCTGATGAAAAACAACTGGGTTGTTGCAGGTGATCTTTATGTTGACTTGCCATATTGGACTGCCACTCCAGCCCCAGGGGGTGTCTCCAGCAATTAGGACATCATCTTGAAGGAATTGAAGGGAGAAAGACGTGATGTCTCCTTTTGCCATCAGTCCCTACCGGCGGATTGCTGAAAGCTGCGACTCTGTGTCTTCGACTGCAGCCATAATAAGTCTTCTTCAGGGTGGAGAAATTGAAACAGCCTGAATTCCTTTGTACTCCGCTCATTTTTTATTAGCTCCATAGAAACGTACATAGCAATACGCAAAAGGGAGTCTCTTGTTGGGAAAGTATAGGAAGTTCCAGTATATCGTAGTACACATAGATACACCAAATTAAGAGCAGTCATTTTGGGAGATCTGAAGGTTATTAAAGGATAATAACCAAAAGCAGTAAAGCTCACAATTAGCTCAAAGGCTTTCCACGGTGGTGACCTTGAAACGGATCATCCGGTAATTGCCTTGCCTGCCATATGTTGAATGAATGAGGTAACATACAAGTTGTAGCATTGTAGCGTGAAACTGAATTCTTGAAAGGCTGTCGTTATTTCCTTGATTATGAGAAACAGAATATGTGACATAGTGGCTGGATGCGCTCAATGATACTTCTTAAGTTGTACATCCACAAGACTTGTGCAGGAAGGCTGAATCTCTGTGAATAAACAAATCATCGCATGTGTACAGTCAGAATTACGTCAATTTTGGATGTTTCTGCTATTAAGAATGCTGCTGAAGTATGGGTGCACTTCAGCGGGTTTATAAGTGATAAGCCTTATCATTCACCTGAACTCATTATCCTGCTTACTTCATCTTAATAATATTAGTATTACAGTATTAGTATAATAAATGAGGTCCTTGAGGAACCATTGTTGAGCAGTACGAGAGTTGAGAGTTGAAAGAGCATGAACGTGACAGGTCATCTCGCTTTCGCCTGTGGCAAACGAAATTATTTACAACTGCAACTCTGCAATATGCAAGCAATTTGGTGTAACGAATTCACGATCGGAAATAAAAGTGTGGCACTTACCTAAGGGTAGGGTTTTCTTGTTGGCTAAAGACTTGAATATCATTCACATCATAAGCAATGTCGGTATGCAAATCCTAGTTAGAGGACTGTGGGAACGAGATACGTCATCGTCCTCGAGTGACCTACAGTAACCCTTAATGATGATGATGCCACTTTGTGTTACAAATGTGGCTTCTTGCGATGTTTGCTTTTCAGCCGTTGAAAAAAGCTTCAAAATATAGCTGTTACTAGCATAATATTAAATATGAGTATATTGTGATTCTCAGATCAATAAAGCACCCGGAATCACCAGTGGTAGTAAAGAGATCAAAACGATGTCATGGGAGCTTGAGAGTTCAGCAGTCCGTAATCTTTTTTAATAAAGCTTGAGCAATGATCACTGAGCAAACGCTCATAAGCTACGAGTACGACTTGTTCCAGTAAAGCAGGCTCTTAACAGATAGTCTTGTTGGACTACTTCATGTAATTCCAAAAGACCAAAGGAGGTTCAACTTTCAACCGAGTAGCTCAAATTCCGAAGTTGATGCCAATCGTGCGCAGTAGACTCAAAAGGCATTCTGGTGCAACCCCGTAGAAATGCTCTTTAGGCGATATCAGCCGATTATCACTGAATATTTGAATGAACTATTCTACAGTGCGTATCAAAAATATAGACGCACCCCCGAAAATAGCGTAGCTGAGTTCTGCGGGGACTCACGACCAATTTTCCTGTGACTATCGTAATCAGCATGCTTGAAAACCTAGGTTTACCAGATTTCATGTATTTCGGAGAAAAACTGGGCAGATTTTAACATTTGGCTCCCATATGCACTGTATCAAAAATATAGACGCACCTTATCATTTATCACCATAACAAAACAATACAAGCACACTAATAATTAATGGGTCCTCCATGTTTGGAAATAACTTCAAAGACACGGTTTGGCATCGATTGTACAAGTCTGTTCAGGATCTGTGGGTCCATACGGTGCCAAGCCTGAGCGATCGCCACTTTGAGGTCTCCTACGCTGTTGAACGTTCTTCCCTGGCTGTATATCTGCCGGACTAAGACTCCCCAAATGTTCTCTATCGGGTTTAGGTCAGGAGAGCACGCAGGCCAGACCAAAGGAACTACTTTCCGCTCGCTTAACCACGATTTTGTAGACCGGCTCTCATGGATGGAGGCGTTATCCTGCTGGAAAATAAATTCATCCTCGCCCCGATCCGCCAACACAGGTAGCAGGTGACGTTCCAGTACATCCTGGTAGTCCGAGGAAGACATGCATGTTGAGACAAAAGCTAACTCAAGCTTTCCTCTTTGGTGGAATCCTCCCCACACCATGACACTGTCTCCACCGAAATTGCGTCTGCTTAGTAACCTCGGTTCCTTGCGTAGGTCCCTCCAATAATAAGCGTAGCCGTCTGGACCATCTAGATTAAACTTTTTTTCGTCCGAAAATATCACCTGGAAAACAAATTTTGATGAAGGAAGCCTCGTAAAAAAAGACCCTTACCCTTGACCAATCCGTGGCCATGTTCATCTTGGCGAACTTCAGGCGGGCTTCTTTGTGGGACTGTGTGAGCCGCGGAGCCGAACGGAGACGACATCACACGATGTTTTTGTTGCGCTTGATGCTTCTCCACACCGTCATTCTGGAGGCGGCAGTCGGTAAACTGGCTCGAACGTCACTGACACTCACTAGAGAATTGGACACCATTCGACCGATCTGAAGTTCTTCTTGAGGAGACAGCTCCTTCGGCCTGCCAGAACGTTTCTTCTTCCCGTAGGACTCCGGTGAGTGCAAATAACGGTCAACGGCCCTTGAAGAGCGGCGAATTTGGCGAGCGATTTCACGATTGCTCAGACCCGCTGTGTGCAGGGCGCGGATCTGAGCCTGCTCGACCTCGCACAAAATTGGACCACGGGGCATTTAAGGTTATTATGCAGAACACTTATTGCTACTTATTTCTTTTTTGAAACAGCAACTTTTCTTGGCATATGTCCTTCTTTTGTCCTGACTCGTCAGGTGCGTCTATATTTTTGATACAGTGCATATGGGAGCCATATGTTAAATTCTGCCCAATTTTTCTCCGATATACATGAAATCTGGTAAACCTAGGTTTTCAAGCATGCTGAATACGATAGTCACAGGCAAATTGGTCCTGAGTTCCTACAAAACTCAGTTACGCTATTTTTGGGGGTGCGTCTATATTTTTGATACGCACTGTATGTAACAAGCATGACCACAAATTATCCAATACAACACGGTTGGGTGCGCTGGCGCTCTAGGAATCTGCTCCCAATTAAGTCGAAACCTGCTGGTGTATGGATCCCACAATACATTCTGGCGCTGGAAAGGTAAGCTGGTTCATGTCTATGGAGAACAAGTCACATTATGTCTTAGGTGTGACAGGTTCGTTGCTGTCATTACTTCGTTCCTGAGAGTTCAAAGGCGTTGTGCGCTTTGTTCTTATGTCATGATATCAAGAGTGAAGGATATGTTGAAATGTCAGGCGAATGACCTTCTCCTATTCCGGTTTTCTACCATCTTGAAAAATAATTGCGTGCCTGACTGTGGCTTTTTCCGCATCGCGTGTTTTTCGACAGAATCACTGCTGAGAATATGTGACAGCTTCTCTCAGAAGAGGAAATGGAAAGCGGCGATGTTAGCCGGATTGGAAAGGCCACGAAGTTATGCAAAGGTCGCCGTATACATATAAAGGGCATAGGGGATCGCGTTGACTCCGTTTGCTCTTAGCAAAAGAAGCTTAATATTTTTCAGCAGTCATGCTGGCCTATTCAGCTGTGTATTCTCTGTAATAGCCCACCATCTCCACCAACGTCTTAGGAAGAAAGTGATACTAAGTGATGAAATGTGATGCCATTTCCACCTGCCTGGGCACAAAGAAAGCGCTGGGCCCCGCACTCAAAGTGAGCGTCAGATGTTGGGATGACTTATCTGCTTGAAAAGGCAACAAGCGGATAAGGTGACAATCTTCTAGCGCAGAACGTATTCTAGCAGCAACCTTAGCTATCATTGCGATTTGAGGGTGCCCGATGTCGTTGCGAAGGAGACTTAGCGTTGTCTATGAAGTTTTCTCGGACATCGAACTTCTTATAAGGTGGAGTTGGGTTATGAAGTGTATTTCCCGACAGCTTGAATCTTTTGCAAAATTTCATAGTGTCTTACATCCTCTCGATACCGCCGAAAGCAGTTTACCGGTTTCTTGAGATGGAAGCCCTCCTCAGCCTTGACTTCGAGCATTCCAGCTGTCTTTGCATCTGTACCATCTTTTCCTGGAACGGTAAATTCTCGAGCAGTTCTTTTAGCTCCTCGCCATTAACGCATCGAGTCCGAGAGTGGACAGCGTTGTTTTGTGCCTACTGAGACATACATCTCAGGGGCTTGTACATATTGAGAGAAGATTTTGTTGCATGAATTTTCACTATTCTTGTAGAGTAGACAAAGCTCGTTAGAAGGGTGTGGTACTGCTGTTGCTTTCGCTTGAGAAGAGTCTTTGTAATAGAGAACCAAAGATAAAAAACTCACAACCACATACATTGGTGCGATAGAACCACCGTATGATGAAACTTATCGGTCACTACTGTAAATGATTGAGAGTTTAGTGATTAGCGCTTTATTCCCGGAGTTTTATTACGATCTGAAGGTTAGTTTATACGGAATTGTTGAAAAGGCGGCGTCCAGTGCTTGCTCAGTGCTTTAGCAAGTTTTGAAAACGTCCAAAGGTGCTACAACTTGCACAATCACATCTTCAACCTCACTATTTTCCTTAATTTAAGTGAGCCTGTGCCCTGCTGTGCCTTTGAACACGCATTGTTTGAATTAATGATCTCATAGAGAAAATTATCTTGATATTGTGATATGATACATACACACAACTCAACGTCCAAGTTGTACTATTGTCTCTTCTTTTGTAGGAGATCAAAACTTATCTGTGAGAAGATTTATTATCCGCCTTCGCGTAAATCTGTAAAGAATATAATGGGATGATTATACATGAATGCGAGTCCTCCATGTGACAGGATGGTAGCAATAACCACCACAAGGCGGTATGTTTTCAACTTAGGCGTTAAATAAACATGGTCTTGCTGTCAATGCATACTAACAATGTTATGATCTACATTTGAAGGACGATCCCATGTCCTTTGAAGGAACGTTGTTTTTTGCATTCTCTGAATTTTCGACGTCTTTTACTTTCGCGAACTGCATTGCGTCTATCGATCAGCTTTGTGTAGTGGTCGTGAGGTTTTGGAACGGTGACGTTCAATCATTCACAACGGCTTAGAGTCTTACTGACAAAGACTTTGCTATCGTAACCTTGCAAAACATGGTCTCGTACGAACAGAACTTTCACGTTGCTGCTCGTTATTTGCTGAAAAGCTGCCCGGACCACAAAAAAAAGCAGCTTTGAGGTCATAATCTTATGGCTAAACTTTCAAACTCACGTAGAGTTTTTCGCCTGCTCTTTCCATGGCCACCATAGCTATTCAAAAGCTCAGTTCAGAAACAGCAGTGACGTCTGCTACCACAAAGCTGCACTCCTTTCCTTTTCAGCGCTTTAGATGAAAAAGAGACCTCTATGAACTTGCTACTCCCGCAAAAAAACCAAAATCTCAAGGACTATTTCTGATCCAGGCCTTTGGCGTGACTTCCTCGTCGCCTTGAATAGTTCAAAGTTTCTGGTATTTGCAATCTTTCTAGTAAAGTAATTCTTAAAGTTTAAAGTTTAAAGTTTTTGGCGTTAATCAATCCCTTCTGTGGGATGCGCCGCACATTCTAGTTCCATTCAGAATCGTGATGGCTTGTGAATGTGATGTGGCCTATACAATGACTTGCGGTGGCCAGCCGACGTACAAGTCAGTGCTTTTATCCTCCCAGACGAGTCTGGTACCAATTCGCCTACCCCGGAGGGATGGAAGGCTTGGTTGGCCTGGGCGGGCGTTGATGCGGGATCTGATCTCCGCACCATGAGAGTGGGGTGTGCGCCACCTGTCACTACACCACCTCCGCCCAAAGTAGTTCTCACTACTGTGGAAACTCGCGAGCTTACATGGGTGATATTCATACTTCCTCGAAGGCCACAGGATGAATTCCCTTCACCGACCACCCGACTTGTCCACTCCATGAGAGAAATTGGTATGTTTCTGTTGCGGAGTTCGGGCGCCAAGCTCTTATGACGTTCACAGCAACGCTACGGCATCATTGCCTACCGCCGAGATAACCTGCTCGGGACCCAATCATGATTATTCAGCGTTCGAGTGTTTTCACTCTTTTTTCGCTAAGTGACTATCGTTTATGGCTCCTCATTCTCCTGTCTTTGGAGTAGAAAACGAGACACAGAGACAATCGCGCTGCCGTCATCATAACTGATTATAATGTTTGTTAATTACTGCTGATCACGGCAAATAAATTATGCAATTTTCGAATATTAACACTTGGGAAGAGTAAAAGAAGAAATAACGTGGAAATCAATATCACATGGGTCTATGACGTATGGGGCCACGTTGAACCAGTCCGATTCGTGGTAATCGGTGTTGGCACTATTCAAAGTGCTTGTGGATGTGTCGACAGCAACTGTCTTGAATCATTTCAAAGGTCTCGGGTTTCTACTCAAAACAGTCTTTCGGTCTACAATTTTGAAAATGCATAACAAGAAAAGAAGTAGTGGATACATCTCACTACCTTACTACAACAAAGAGTCATTATCTATTATCAATTACCGGACGCCCAAGTATTGCGATAACTGTATGTGAGATCGATACAATGGAATCAATTACTCTTTTTTCAAAGAATGAGCCACTCGTCCCTTTGAAAACCCTGGCGCCACTAAATGTTCCCAAGTACGGCGAGTCGCAAAAATCAGTCTGAAGGAGCAGTCTTGTATTGGGCTGGCACATTTTACTCCAAAAAAGCTGTTTCTTTCAAACGAAGGTTGTGGGCTATTCTGGATTACCGTTTAGTACAAGAAACTTTATAAATTCTACTAAAAAATTCTTCTGGAAAAAGCCGAATCCATAAGACACTGACTCAATTTATGTAGCGAGGAGCTAAAAAATTTTGTTCATTAACAATATATTTTGAACAGCATTTTTGGATTGAAACGAGTTCATGAACATCTTGTTGTCTCATCCAGAAACTAATCTGAGCCCCAAAAATTTCACCTTCAGGGCTCGAACCGTTTATAGTAGCAATAACATACCTCAGTTTTCATCAGAACTTCGATCCAAACGGCACACAACCATCAAGCTATTCAGAAATCGCAAGTCCCGAATGTTTTTGTGACTATACGCTTACAGTTTTATCTCAAGCAGTGCCTAATCTCCTTCAATGTAAAGGATTGTGTTTAGACTTATTGTGTTTCTGAGCAACGTGGGTTGTTCCCTTACGTGTATGTCTTGCAGACAAAAGAAACTTACAGGCTCACCCACTATCTGGTTGCCCAGTAGCATTTTCGTGACCGTCCTAAATCTAACCCTTTACGATTGGCGGTGAGGTGTCAGATGATCTTATCTCTGGGGTATAACTCACTTTGCATGCTACAGGCTGTAAGCAATGTCAACGGTCGCAAGTGAGCCGTAGAGACGGGTTTACTGTAGATTTACGATGTTCCTCGATCATAAAGGAAGGAACTGATAATCGATCAGATCGATGTGGATACCTAATACAGCTGATCTCGAAGGATGTTAACTAGCCCATCACAACGATATTTCCTCGTCGTTCAGTGCGCTAGTTCTCAACAGTCACTACACTCATTTCGAGTGCTATACAAAGCCTTTGAATAGCGCCGACTGTCTCAATAATACCCATGGGAGGCTGGGCCCACCTCCCGTTTATGCGGCGGGCGATAATCGTCGTCAAAACATCAGCTCAACAAGTACTCGAGTCCTTTTCTGCTACTGTTGGTATTAATCCAAGCTTGATGGGAACTCTTCGTCAATACTCCCTTCTTATGAATATCTTAGTGGCTCTGCTTGAATTCCATGAACACACGGCTGACCCGTGGTACATCTGCCTCATCCGGCACCGTAATTCGAGAAGCAAACCGCGTGCTATCATGTTTCATCCACCTCATACATCTCCTTAATCAAATATTTTCATTTTCTGCCACAAAGACCTCAATTTATCCTTTCCATTGGTCATCGGCTTTTCGCTATGGCTGAACAAACATGTAGCTAACTACAAACATAACTGAAGAAGCAAACTGGTAATGATTTTCACCATGAGCAGTGTTCTTCTGGATAGCTTTCATTTGAAACTTTCCCAGACTCCAAAACTGGATTGCATCTGAACGTTATCCTAAACTAACTGGACGAAAGCGCAAAATGAACTTTGGCGGTGCCGATGTCAGCGGAAAAACACTTTCGTGGTGGGACCATAAGGGAGGAAGGAAAGAGTCCTAAGTGGGAACAGAAACAAGTTAAAAAATGAACAGCGGAGCCATAGTGACTGATTGCAATAACGGAACGGAAGAAATGCAATAATGGCAATAAAAAGGCTGACAGTTCATAAAGAAGTTGATCCCACTATTTTATTGTTCTTATTTACTCGAGAAGATGAGAAGATGGAGTTAGGATTGCTCAGAAGGGAAAAATAGGCTAAAAAAGGTCGGCGGATGTCTGATAGTTTTTAATTGACTCAGAACATTGTTCTCCTTTCAAGCAACCAGGTCTCCCACTCTCTCATCGCTTCCGGTTCGTTTCTCATTTTGTAGGTATTTGATGAGAGAGGATGAGTCCAAGGACAGCGAGGTTTGGCCACGCCCAATTGGAGTTCACTGCCGTTGAATCGCGCATTCCCCATTGACCCCGCCCCTGCGCTCTGAGCTGAACGGTGGGGTAAAACCAATATCTCCTGTCTAGTGATGAAGAGGTGATCTCTGCTTCTAGAGGTTGCCCATACTCGTTCCGATTCTTGATTTGTCGTTGGTAGTTCGATTGATGGTAATCACGCAGCTGATTCACAATTGGTGTCGCTCCGCATAGTAACCGGTTACACTGTGAATGCGCAGGCGCCGTTATCCATAGTTCTCAATCATTTTGATTCGATCTCATCACTTAAGAAAAGAATTCGCACCTCAAAAGGTGGTTTTCATTTTACTTTTTCGTATTCATCGAGCACATTCTGATTCGTTTCTTTCCTCTCACTTGGTTCTCTTTTCCTTCCATGAGGTTATCCAAGACTCTCGCTGGCAGATCTTGTTCTCACCTCCTTATCTGATCTATATTTTCATATGCACGAGACATTGTCCCTCTCATTTACTCACCGCCACCACCCTTAATCTTATCTGTCCTTATCTCCAGGCGGCAACAGCTTTCGTCCAGTACCATATGGTGTGGCTCGTAGTCGTTAAGTACAAGCCATTGCTCCGTGAAAAAATGATTTTATGGGCCACTGCATAACAAAACGCTTCTAGATGAATGAGTGTTCCAACGGACGACTGGTGTCTTTTCTGATCGAAGGGGATGATGTCGTCTCATGTGAAGTCTGCCTAGAGCCTTTCCAACCACTCAATCGGCCACCCAAGATTCTCCCTTGCGGTCACAATTTCTGCGATCAGTGTCTTTTCAGTTTGTGTTGTCATCAACAGGTTCGTCTGCTCTTATTTGTTATTTCCATCTTTGCCACGAAGCGAAGATTATTCCGAGCTTTCCAGTATTATTTACTCGACTCTATCAAATGTCCCACATGCCGCACATCATTTCCCACCGAAGTAGCCATTGATGCTCCAACAAATTGGGATCTTTGCAGTGAGTTCAAGCTGCTTCTTGTTTTATAACAAAAATCAAGCAAGGATTGGGAATCTTTTGAGGTGATCATATTTCAGGGAGGGAAGGGAAAAGGAGGATGTATTATAAGCTGGGCAAGAACTTCCACTAGGAGTATTCAACGTTATACCTATTTTTGGTGATCGAGCCATCAGAAAAGTAGTCATTCGATAATGACACTTCGCATCGGCTGGTACTACTGTAATTATAGATTGACGACCGTCTTAGTGATACAGCTTCGGTATACCCAACACACTAGATCTGAGGATGGGGTGGAGGTCACATTGTCGGGATAGGTTTAAGAAGAGGCCGTAGTCCGATTTCGTAGCTAGAGAAATCGGCACAATTTCAGAGATCCTCGAGAATGTTCAAAAAGGACGAGAAATGAATGTGACGGTGATTCATGTACCGGACATGCCTGCTCGAGTACTACCAGAGGCTTCCTTCCAATCATCGAAGAGAAAGGGTGTTCTTGCGCGAACAGCATCTAGAATTCAAAAGTGAGTATTGCCTATTATTCTGCCATCTGAAAAGTTCTCATCTCGATGTTTCAAGGGAGAAATGCGGAGACTGTGCTCGTAAACTCTCCGCAAAACTTATCGGCAGAGCCTCAAGATTTTGCCAAGAATGCAACCAGAAGGATAAGATTGTGAGTCTTTCAGTTGCTTTCAGAGGGAATCCTTCAAATTCTCAGACTTTTGCAGACCTTCACCTGCCTCGAATGCTGCGTGAACAAGCACAATGGTCACACACTTCTTTCACTGTCACAACTTCAGGCTGAACAATTGAAAGTAGGCAATTTCTGACTTTTTACATGGACTTTAGACCTGTTCCAAGATATGTATCTGTGGATTATCGTGGATTATCGATCGCATTACAGGTACTGGGAGAGTTACGAGAGCTACGTAAAAGAGTTGTCGATGCCCTCTCATCTGTTCAGTCATCCCCTGGGGGATTTTCTGGTGAAGGTCACAAGGATCTCTGCACCAGCACCAGTGCAACCAACCAGACCCCTGAAAGAACCTATGGAAGGCTCGCTCAACTCGACAGTGCTATAGAACTGGTGGAGTCCTCTGCAGTGATCGCTCCTACGAATTTGAAGTATGTGGCTAATAAGAAGACTTTGAAATGGGTCTGATTAGAAGCTTTTTAGTGAACTTCGCAATGAGCAAATCCATCAGTGTTCGAGGCTATTCAAGATGACTCATGAGCCAGTTCGTCAGGATACGTCAGTCCTGAAAAAATCTGAAGGTGAGAACACAATCAAGCTATGCGGAGATCTTTGCGAGGAAGATGGCATATATTTCGGTGTGTTTGTGAAGGTGTGGTATTTGATATCATGTATTTATCTCGTAAACCACATCGCTTGCTCCTGTCGAAGCATATTTGAGGGAAATAAGGAGGGGAGGGGGGGTCGCAGGTACATTGAATGCAAAGAATTTTTTACAGGGTCATCGCCTCCTTATGAGGAGAATGAAATGGCTCTTTCGTGCTAATTACCGTTGCACTGAGGCCTCGAGCCTTTAGGGATGCGCTTTTGAGTGATATGAAATGGTCCTTCAGTGTTCAATGACCCTTGTTCAAAAAGTGACAAGATTTGGATGAGCGGAACCCTTGAATACACGGCATTCAGGGTCGTCCTATTCCAAGCAACCTCGTTCACTTTCTCGCTCAACGACTTTCCACAGCTTCAGCTCCCTAGAGTTCCTCATTCCACTTCTTCCCTGCACCACCTTAACTAAGGAGCTCTCGAATCTTATTCAAGATGTTTCACCGAAACAACCTGTCGAGCTACGCTGTGAGGCCTTCATGAAGGCTGCATCTCTTCTTACCACCATTCTTTACGAGTAAGTTGGACTATGTAACTTTTTGTTCTTTTGTAGTTTTTTCACCTTTTCTTTTCTGTGCGTGCGATTTCTGAATCACGTCTTTTCGGATTCATTACGGTGGCAGTTTCAGCGATATATCAATCGAACAACTTCCGTTGATCGCAGACGCTCTTCTGCAATGTTTCTGCCAAGCGAATTCTCTATCGAGGAAGAAGCCGCAGCTTACGAAATCACCTCCCATTTCCAGAAAAGCGATCTGGAAATCTGTTCAATTGTCGTATACAGAGTTGATGAGACATATATCAAAGGTAGGCTCAAGCTTCTTTGCGGGGGAATGACGTGGAAAAACGTGCATCTTCCAGAACTTTCTATCGTATGAACCGGAGCGAATCGCTATTCTGGACGATTTGGCCTATCTTTGTAGTTTGTACGCGGACGTTTGCGATCAGGTAACTTGGCTGTACAAAATTAGTTCCTTAAACATTCAGATTTGTATGTTAGCAATACTGATATTTAATGTAATCAATATGTAGCTGGTTCCTCATTATGAGAATGGAGGGAGGAAAGGAGAATCCAGCACAAATTCTCATTCCGCTCACTTAGGCCACTGTTACCATCTGCATGATCGAGGCAGCCAGAGCCAGAATGTCTGATGAGAAGTTACCGGAACCGATGAGGCAGAAGACTGCACAGCGCCTCAAGGTAAGCTCACTCAAGTTCATTCTATTCCTCAACCAAAAAGGTCAAGGCAAAGATAAAGCCAATAACACCTTCTACCCAAAATATTCAGGAAATCGATGATCACCTTCTTGAGTGTCGCCGGCTACAGAAGCTTCAAGATCTTCGAACAACAAAGACGAAAAAAGCAAAGAAACTGAGATGGCTTTGGAGGTTTTTCCGTCAGCGTTCAAAGAAACACGCATGTGCTTAGCTCATGCTCACCTAGCACTCTTACTGCCGGTAAACTGACTCGTCATCGTGATTGTAAAAGATTCCAAATGTTTTGAAAGAATTTGCATTTTATTAGAGTTTATGTATAAATATTGTATTATATTTTCATGAGAGATGCTATGAAAACTACTGTTATTCCAATGAATGATGGCATTTTTCCTCGAATGAGAGCGATTTCAAACAGGCGCGATTGATCACTCGACTGTCAGCAGGTCGGCAATGAGCAGATGCTATCAATGGGACAGTGTCCGACAAACCTGCGGAGCCTCGAGAATGCCCTTCCATTCGCGCGCACGCGCGCTCCATTGCGAGACCTCGTCATCCGTGTCGGGCTACCTATTGCACCATCAAGGTTCTCATCGTAATCACCAAATATTGCACTGGATTCACTTTGCAAATCCTTTTTCTAGACGGCTCATTACTTTGACGTCAGTTAGTTGCGTAAAAATGGCGCAATACGGTATAGCTACCACTGCAAACAGAGAAGTTGAAAAGCCGGCCTTGGTGTACACATTCCAAAATCCAGAGGTTTGAGCAATAGGTACACTATGTTATAGAGAAATACTAAATCAAATAGTAAACTTGTAACTAAATAAAAGTGGGCAGGTGTTAAGTGACAACCGAGGTCGCCCTCACTCTCTCGGTGCGAAACTCCAATTGAGGATTGAAGCCCGCTTAGCCAAACATAGTCATTGGAAGATGGATACCATCTTAGTAGGTTTCGTAGGCTCCCTATGACATGCTGCAGCCAGAGACATTTAAATCCATTTTGAATCGGGATTAGAACGAATTAAGAGTAAGGAGGGTACACAGTTTTGAGTAAAAGTACATGTGGTACTTAGTGTGCGCGAAGGGGGATGGTTAATGCTTTGCCAATAAGAGCACTATGAATGGTATTCAAGGCTCTCACATTACCACACTACGCTGAGCTATTCATTGTCATTTTCTCTTACTATTTTATATACTGATTGCTGTGGACTATGTGGGTGAAACTCCTTCCACTGGTGGCAGCAATGAAGTGATCGCTTTCAAAATGAAACTGATGGAAATCGGCGGCGCCATTCATCATTTAGTCGTTCAAAAACAATCAGCGGGTCATCGTCAGTGGAAATCAATGGCATATTCAAGGTCTCAATTCCCGAGAGTTGGCACTGCTTTCCGCTGAAGGCTTGCCTGATTCGGAAAGCTATGAGAGCTCGAAAACAAAGATTATCGCTTTTTCGTTTCATGGTGATCGATGTTTTCAAATAAACAAGTTTCGGTTTTCATTCCAACACATACAACAATCCGAATGAGCATGAGTTATGAAGAAATCAAACAAACTTAAATTTTAAGAGGCGAAGCATCCAGCGTAAATCAACTCCTCTTTGAGATGCCTTATGCATTGCACTGGGTCTTCGAAAAGCTCGTGCGGTTTTCGACCCCTGAATGCGCATACCTCGGCTCCCGTCAATTTAACGATCCACCCATGAAGCATAAGAGCAGCAGATTTTTGCTCGCAGAGTTTCGCAGCTCCGCTCATTCATTTTTTAAAGATCTTTGTGCAATATGAGGTTATGTATTGTTGTGAAGACAGATATGTAGGATGATCTGCAGTTTGCAATGCACATCGCCGAGTTCCTCACAGTAATTTGCAGCCGTAATAGTTTCTTGATAGCTCATGGTGCATTAGCTAGAAGCAGACCACCATACCGCCGCCACGCTGATGAGGCTCACAGCTACGAGCTTGATTTCTATGCAGCCCTTGTGCAGATCGTCATAGATTTTCCTACAGAATCCGGTTCTTATAACACGTCACGATGCGCTTAGGAAATGGGTCGTCTGTGAGCCGGAGAAGAAGGTTGTACGAGACCTCGTGAAAAACTGTCGTTTGCTCATTCCGTTTAAGAAATTCATAAACAATTCAAAATTTATCTCCGAGCATAAACCTTAGTGTGCTCGAATAGAGCGAGGAGCGGGCTGGCAATTTTGAGAAGGATCTAAAAAATTCAGAAAGTGAAGAATAAACCGCAAAAACTTTCCAGAAAACCTCATACTTAAACTCAGGATCGCAGCGGTAAATATCTTGACGCGATCCGGCTACATGTGCAATAAAATAAGACGCCTGCAGATGTAATGTGCTTCTTCCCCCTGGGTGAGTTTCTTACTAGTTCACTGGATGGACACCTTGGATGGTTTGGGAGGACATTTATCCCAGAAGCGATTACCTGAGAATGGGAGTGGGAGCTGCAGCATTTGCCACTACACCACCTGTTACCGACTAACACAAAAGGATTTATGAAATGGAAACGCGTATTGTTGAGCTTTAAAGTTTGTTTGAAGGACTAAGTTTTTGGCGTTGTTCAATCCCTTTCTGGGATGCGCCGCACATTCTAGTTCCATTCAGAATCGTGATGACTGGTGACTATGATGTGGCTTATACAATGACTAGCGGTGGCCAGCCGATATACAAGTCAGTGCTTTTATCTTCCCAGACGAGTCTGGTACCAATTCGCCGACCCCAGAGGGATGGAAGGCTTGGTTGGCTTGGGCGGGCGTGGTGCGAGATTTGAACCCCGGTGCTTCACCAGGCACTCATTGATTCAGCCTTAAACAGCTCTCCTCATGTCGTTAGCAACTGGCTTTCGACGAGCTCTTGATGGAGCGTGACCGGTTCCTTTGAGATGTAGAAAGTATCCTTTGTAGCCGCTATACTTATTTGTCCACATGACATTATTCCAAAACACTTTTAAAGCTCATTTTCACAGATATTCAGTGACATCCTGTCCTATATGCTCCCAAATTAGGGCCAGCAAGTGAATTACCGGTCAACCTTAATTTCTGTAATTGATGTACCATTATCGCCTTCTCATCTTGACCACAGTCACTGGTCTAATTCATGGAATCGACGATTTTCTATAAGAAGGCCGCTCACTGCCCTTCACGTTCAGATCCCATAAATTGTTCTTCAAGTGATTTTCATATGTTCACTTGAAAACTTAGACCGACTGCTCGAGAGGTCAAGTCCATCTCTGACATTAACTCGTCTCGACTCACGGTGAGTAGAGGGGTAAAGACGGCAGTTGAAGGTCACATCGAGGAATTCTTTTCTCCACCAAACACATTTTATTTGGCATTTTTCTCGGAAAGTGAAGAAACCATTATATTTACACGTGATGGCATTTAATTTTAATTTTTTTTCACATTCAACGGCATTTAATTCAACACGTGATGGCTTGGGGAAATCTGGTGACATTCATTGCTCACCTGGTTTTTTTTGCACATCAACAAATTGAAGTCAGGTATCCTTTGGCTCACGCAAGACAAAGGCCACATTTTCTTATTTGATGATATATTTATCTACTATGCACTTATCGGTGCACTACAGTGACATGTAAATACCGGACCGTATATCATGAGCTTTTAATACGAAATTCCTGCTAAGTCACGATAATGATCCCCTTTTCTTGCCCATTAGGTCTTCTCAGAGGTGAGCTTTCTAGGAAATTGTATTGTCGCAAAACATACGTGTGTATATCTTGTGGCCAGCATCACTGGCTACTCCATAAAGGGACTACCGAAACATAGGGAAAAAAGACAGGTATAACTACTGATTTCATTTTGTAACTGTTACTACCACTCTGACAATTTCTTAAGATGACGGATTTGATATTCGGAGACCTTTCTTCAATAAGTTGCAGCAATTGAGCTTGGAGGAGCCACCACCGAATGAACAAGCCTATCACCATACATATTCGTACTGTATGTATGTGTGTTGAACTCATACCACCAGTGCTTGAGCACTCATGTATTCCACTATCAGTGATCTTCTCAAATTGAGCGTGTTGCCTAGCCATAATGACCGCAATGGGCTGAGCGGATCAGCACTAAAGGGACGCTTCAAAGTGCGGGTCATACTAGGAGATAACATCTAAGGAGAACAACCATGTTGGTGGCGCAATCACTGTCGTGGGCGGCCTGCCTTCTCATCTGACCACTTCATCTGATGTGACTCGATATCGCTCACTCGTTTCTGACAGCTCACACACGCTCGACATTAGATACGAATATCTGCATGTTCGATCTCTTCACAGCAGCGCATCAAATGGATACGGCACATCAAACAGTATTAGCATAGTATAGCTGAGCTCCCAAAAATCAAACTATCATTGAGAACGCATAATATGACAAAATTTGGCAGACTGTGGAATATGAAAGTAGGTGTGCTCGACAATTCAGTTTTCAGTTTTGCCTTATCCCTCCCGGTGTCTTTGTGGTGCTATCCAATTGTATTGAATGAAGCAGCATTGATGAGCTTGGTGCTGAAGCAGCAGGCGGAAGAGGTGCTACGAGACCAAAGCCCTGATTCACCATAGACGTGAACTTCAGCTATACGAGCGTTACGGATGTGAAAAAAGTCAAACTCAAGCATGGATCATGCTGAGACCGTAACCATGGCGCATTGGTTCACGGTCAGTGTGCTTTGCACTGCTGGATGCTGTCGGTATGCCTTCATTGTTTGTTTGTGAATGTGTTACTCAAGCGCTTTACCGTGTCAACAGTGTCCACTACGGCGATCAGAAGGTGAAGAGTCATCGAGTCTTTGGTAAGAACCCCAGCTATCACCCATGTGCTTATTTCCCACATTTGAATGCTTCACAACTGCTAGGTGCCAAAGTAAGCGAAAGTATGGTGGCAATACTATGGGTATGCAACAATACATATGCATATGGGTATATGCAACAATAGGAGCCAAAAACAACATATCTCAAAGAGCAACACCCAGGAAAGGGGATGTCGGACACTCGTACCACTGGATAACTATAGTCCGGTTTTTGATGAAATTCCATTACCACACTTATGTTCAGTATACGTACAAGCAATATATGATTGAATTTCGGGGTAAAAACCTTTACGTTTAAGAAAATAGCTTCACTATGTGACGATCAGACACCAACAGTCCTTATATTGGTTAATTCTTCCATCCAGCATAGGGAATCAAATAGAATCTATTTCAGTACAGGGCAAATGAGGGTAACTAGTAGGTGGGGTGAAAAGTATTAGATTTTCTGTTTCGGTAGCACTACATTGGAAGATCAAACGCTGCTTAAACACAGTTGCTGAGATTGAACGTAAACAGTTCAATATGGTATACTTTAGCCAACATCCACTAGCAGATCTAATCCATTAAAAAACTTGCTTCATTCAGAAACGAAAAAGATGTTGAGAGGAGATACGGACATCCTTCTCTTCTCAGACCGACTTTCTTTCCAGAGTGTTTTGGAAGTGGCTATACAACGGCTACAACAGTGCCTGTTCTGAAAAACTACCTGGGACATTGAATGTAGAAGGCGAAGAGTATTTTTCCTACCTAATTTTCCTAGCAAAGATACTGCCAAAAAACACGAAAAAACTAGCCAAAGCAAAAAAATGGCGGGAACGTCTTGTTCAACATAATACTAGTGTTGATGAGGAGCTTAATGGTTGTTGCACGCTGTTCCAATCAATTTTGTGAAATGGCTGCTTTTTTCCTGTTTATTTTTTTCCTGTCTCGTTTCGAAGGATTTGTGATGATGTGTCTTTGTCCCTATTCACTGTTAATTCTAGTGGTTTCACCAGTCTTTCAGCGGAATGGCTGCGAAAACGTTCCTGCCTTGATTTTAAGAAATTGCCAAAAACCATCGAATTGTGGAGGAAAGACCAAATTTGGATAAAAAGTGACAAGTTCTTGATCAAGTAAATACTGAGAGTTGTGAAAGAGGCGGGGGCTGAGCTCGAGGAACATAAAAATATTGAAATTCGGGAAACGATCACATAGTTTTATGTTATTACCACAGCAGTCAGTTTTTGTCGAGAATCAGCCCTGTTATAGGACACACTAAAATGGTACACACTTCTTCGTAGAGTATTCAAATATATCATCTGAAAATAGCATGTGATATATCATCTGAAACTTGGTTTTGATAGGAAAACTTCCGTTTGGAAAGGAGCGACATTTCGTATGGAGTGGCCCAACACATATCTGCATGACGCCCTTGCCTTACATAATTGCATTGTGTTACGGAATAACTCATTTTGGACGATGAAATTCATTCGTAAAAGTCTAACTAATACCTGCTGAAAGATCTTGACTCGACAATTCTTACATTTGTCTATAACATATCTCATTCTCCTCGAGGTTATGTCTAACTAAAGTCACAGATTTATTCTGGTCACCAATATCAGACAAAAACTGTAGCACAACCGTGAGGATAGCGACCACTCGTGTTGTCAAAACCTTTCGAATGTTTCATAAAGTTTTTCTATGTTTGGAGATCTAAGCATCAATGTGAGCAATAACCATAAAATTCTACTTTGTAGAATACCCATAAGCTTTAATACCAGTTCATGAAAGATAATACTTAGGCTCAGAGAAGAAGATATAATTACAATGTAGGAAAAGGAGAAGAAAAAGTCGAAGAAATCAAAAGGAGAAGAACAGAAAAGGGAACGGAAAAAGGAGAAAAGAAAAAAAGAAAAAGAAAAAGAAAAGAAAAGATTACGATCTAGTTACTACAGAAAGGAACAATCCTTCTCCTACTACCTCAATCGTCACATCTAGGACTATATGGAAGCCACCTGTTTATATGCTTATAGTACAGACGAAATGCTATACGGTCTTTTAAGGATGAAGAGGTGCGAAAATGGACTGGCAATTCCATTACCTTTGCACTGACACACTTTGGTTGTGGCGATACCACAAAGTGTCAGAAAGGTGAGAAAAGGTTACAGAGGGTAGGAAATGACCTCATTGAAAGCTTGAGTCAATGTTTCAGTACGAATGCGTTTTCTCAGTCAAAAAATGACCAACATGAGGTTTATCACGCAGTACGTGGGTTCCTAAGAAAGAGTCACAGTAACTTATCCCGGTTTCCCTTAAACCGAAATTTTGTGGACTTCCTCAACTACACGGCTTTTGATACAACTAATTACTCACTGACTTGCTAGCGGGATAGAAGGCAGAGAACATACTACTCATATTTTCGATTTTCTGTGGGCACACATACATCGTCACTATTCACTCGGGTGTAGGTTGGGACACACGAATCTAGGCCGTGACCCTGTAACAGCCTGTGGCCTTTGACCTAAGCCTTAAATAATTCAGACAATTTGTTCATGTAAATCGTGTCCTCCTTGCAAGTCTGTTCCGTTGTATAGTCAAATTGTCTGAATTATTCATGTCACAGGGCAAAGGCCACAGGCTGTCACCGGGTCACGGCCTAGTCACCCCTATTCACTCAAGTAATAAATACGATGTCACGAAGTGCAGTGCATGCGCACTCAGCATTTCGAAATGAATCAAGCCTAGATACCCCACAAGGGGCCCCACCGTTTAGCTCAGTACACATATGACAGCTGAAATGTTTGTGTTACTCAACGGGATATGACACTTGTCATGCCGAGCGTCGGCATTTATTTCATCTGCTGCCACCTCACAAACAGCGTGCCATCAGGTGGAGCTCATAGCCAAGCTATGCCCTACCAAGTACATGTCAACTTTGAATGTGTTCCAAGGATGATCTTGAAGGTGGGTAATCGGCGATGTGACGAAGTGCACATGCACATGTTTGAAAAAGTCAAAAACAGTTCTCACGGAGAGAGGTAAAGACACTGCAAGGGGCAATTTTGGTTTGCGCTATGGGCTCACCGTGACTTGCAGATCGTTCAGATTGCCGAAGCTGCACACATGACGCTTGGCATCATGCCGCGCGTAGTTTGTAATGCCGTATTTGAAATTCACTTCAAATACTACTAAACTAGGATTTCTTGCCATCAGAATTTTTTATCCTCACTCTTTCACCTCCTCTCCCTTTCATTATTTCTTGTTACTCGTTGTTTTTTTTTGTTTCAAATCATCGTGAATGAATGAAATAATTTCTACGTGACAATAAATGGCCATCAATTTGGCTTATAGCCCCGTTTCCTATAGGGAGCAACTCGAAAAGGTGATCTGTGTGGTTTGTACTGATGCACGGAAGATCGGGAGGGTGCAAGCCATAACGTCAGGCTCACAAACCCCTCCTTCACTGCCGAACATCCCTTCTAACCTCGGATAATCGTTTTAAAATGAACATTCTCCCCCTGTAACTTTTCTACTTCATCCAGTTCCTTCGAGCAAGAAATTCAGTGCTTGTTCAGTGCAGAGGCACTTCCGCGTCAGCCGCTTTTCAAGGTTGAATTCGTGTTAGTTTTTATGGGGGCATTTTGTTGTCAATAGGTCGTTAACTGTATAATTAGTCTGCATAGTGACATTGCCGTTCAGTCATTCCTGCATTCTTAATGATCAACACAAAGCGAATTCAAATGGCGCCGACGTCGTAAAGCAACCTCGACCGGAGGGGCGGTCAACGTTGTGTGATACAATCAAGTAATGATATTTATGTAATGAACCTCATCAGATCAAGAGTTGGGCAGGAAATCAATTTCGCTGAAATATGACCTCCCGTTGTTGGTAATGACGCCTGATGCAACAGTTCTTTTCTCACACAATTCGTCTGAATCGTTTGAAACTGTAGTATATGGGTAATTCAGAGCACTGTTAACGAATATAATATACAAACTTGGTGCGGAAGCCGTTTAGCTCCAACATGGCTCCAGCCTTACTCATTTTTTGGGTGTATTAGTACCAATGTTGTTGGAGGACACTTGTTTTTTCGTTTTCGTCTGGTACTATTCTCATCATTCTGCCCGCAGCATGTTTTCGCCCAAGCCTAGGTGAAGGGGGAGAGGCATTCTATCTTCCCAAGGCTGAGGCAAAAACAGGGCCAAAGCCGGGCACACTGTGTGCCTCTGCTACATCGGCACTACTGAAGGCCTCAAATGGCACTAGCGCTCCGAATGTCATATTCGTGATCAGCTCACCGAAGGAGTTGCTGCCTCGTTTGGTGCAATTGCGCCAAATTAGCCCTACGCCACAAACGTTGGCATTTGTGATCAGCACCCCAAATAAAGCTTTACGGCACTGTTTGCGATGAAAATCCTTTCTTTTTCACCAGTTCGCTGTCTAGAATAGTTATAAGAGTAGTGCCAACCTTGTATAGCTGAGGAGTGAAGACACAGATGAGTGGTCGAGTGGTCGGATCTGCCTGGAAATGGCATTACTCGTTGATCGATTGTTCCTACAAATGCGTATTGCCTGTCAGAGACTCGACAGAGGGGGTCGTAAGCGTTGAGGTGGGCAATCATCAGTGGAACTTTTAGCGCTCAGAGTCCAAAGTTTAAAGTGGAGATGCGATAGAACTGACTAACTAGGTGCATATCCAAAACTAATATTTAATAATTCAATCTTATCTAGAAAATCTCGAAGGACATACAGCCCCACGAAGAGGAAAGGAGGTAAGACACAGTTTCCTTAGATAAAGGTAAGACACTTTTTTTTAATAAGTCTTAAGACGGCGTTGTAGAGAGGAGAGTGCACGGACAAAAGATAGACAGAGTAAAAGGTTAGACTGACTCCTTGGTCCTCATGGGATTTTGGACTGTAAACAAGGTAGCAGACTTGTGCAACCAGACGCTCATAACTTGTTCTGTGGTGCGGGACCGATACCTGATGCCTTGTTCACAGTGCACAATTCCAAGACGAACACGGGACTAATGCATCCTTTGACCTGATGGACAGTCCACGGATACCTCGAGTATGGCGCGATCCACATCGGAGCCGGCTAACGCCAATAACCCTTACGTTGTTGCGCAAGTACCGTAAGGACCGTAGCGAGCTCTGCCAACCGCCAGTTGCTCGTTTATTTGTGACTTACACATGCAAAACATTGAGAGCGGGTTAATATTTCAGGCCTGCACAGTTCGTTTGTAAAGAACCCTGCACAGTTCATTTATAAAGAAATGTACAAAGTCATTTTCACGGTGCAACTGTGGCATCTGTAACTCATTCGAGATTCTTTTCGCGCCTCCGCTCAGGGTCTACTTGCAAAAAACCTGAAAAAAAGTTCTATAAGAAGGATCTACATCTATACAGCTAAAGTGAAATGCGAACGAGGAAGCGAAAAAGATATCTGAGAAGAAGTAGGCAATATTGAGTATGAAATCTGAAGGAAAGTCAACAAACCCCCTTTCCAAGCAAATTTAGCCGACTCGCACGACGTGTTTCTGCGATAAACTTGAAAAAAAGCACATTTGCACCTATACAACTAAAGTGATATAGGAACAAGAAAGCGAAAAAAAGTATCTTGGGAAAAGGTAATATTGATCACAAAATCTAAATATTATAAAAATCGCGGGTAGAAAAGGAAGTAGCGCAACCCGGGGGCTGCGTCGCAAGGCGCTATTTGGAGCGCTAGCACGAAAATGCTTGGAGATTGCAAAAGTCGTCATTGTTTGAACACTTATAAATTCCCCCACAGCTCATCGTTTGAAAAGCAGTAAGGTAATAGGGAGCTCTAGATTTGCTCTTTCTAATCCGTGTTTTGGTTGCTTTGAATGCTTTGAATGTTTAGAAATCCGAGAGGTACGCCAGACGAGGGTTAGTCGAAAAATTGTACGTTGGTTCTTTGACTTCTGACTTCCAACTTTTTCCGTGCTGAATATTTTACATCTCCATGCCTAAAGTGCTTTCGAACTCCTTTGCGTGTTGCTTAGTTCCTGAAATATTCGACTTGAGGAAACGTCGACGAATATTTTTTCCCATCAAGAGCGCGACAGTCTCTCAGAGAGTGCGTTCTAAACCTCTTCGAAAGGTCCTATGTAAAATCAACATCTGAGCGCTTACCATCAATGCTCTGAGTATACGCCATGCCTTCCACCTTCGCACTAAACAATGGATACAGTAGGAAGGGTGTTTGGTATTGCAAGAAGTTCTCGCGTGGCTATCAGATGGAGCAGCAGCTCATACATAGGTGTTTACGGAATACTCAAGCTCTCGTTCAGGGAATCCGTCACGGGCACGACTCCGAATCCGCATTGTGTTTTCTGGACTCAGCGATTTGATGCGGGCATGTCGTCTTTGCACGTATTACTCTGATCGCACTCTGGTAGCAATGCATCAATATACAGGCCCAGTGAACGGCAATCTGAGTCTCTTGGTTCCATCCGCGATTGGATAAGCCCTTCCACATGGGCACAGTATGTGCAGTAACCGCAGCGTGACAGTGAGTGCTCAAGGTTAACTCGTAAATTACATGGCGGCCACAGTTATATGATGGCCTACACCCATCTAAGATCTAACCAGCGAGGCAGCGGTAGCTCTTACATGTAAATCTTTGAAATTTTCTTCAGTCCAGTGTTTTTCAGCACCCGCACTCTCTATGAAGAGCGATGAAGCCAAAAATTATTGTGGACTTTGCCTGTAATGCAGCACCTGTCTGCCACTCATCCTGTGGTTTTAGATTAAGCGACAGGCCATATGCCATCATGGTATTTACATTAAATTCTTGGGAAAATGGGAATTTCCAGTGCTTCTCGTGGCGGTTGCAATAGACGTCGACTCGTAAGCTTTTTGTTTGCTACAGAATGGTACTTTCATGCTATTTTGAACCTTTATTCGCACAACTGCAACACTGACATGAAAGCAGATCAACAAAAAGGAATCGAGTCTTCATTACTAGTCTTAGGGTTTGAGTCCTGTCCAACACCCAAAGTGATTTCCACTGATCACTATCGAGCGGAGGAAGATGACGTAAAGCAAATATACGGGGTGGGGCAAAATTACGGAAACTAGGTTCGGCCGCGGGAACTTCGACCCCGGAGGCGCTTTTCGCATTTGAAAAGCTCTTGCTTGTTTTTATTCGATTCAGCGCAACCTTCTCTACTGACCAGCACAAAAAATTTCATATTTGATCTGAAATGACAAGGCCATCCCCCCACCGGACTTCCATCATCGACCTGCACCTTCAAGGAATCCGTGCGGCTGACATCTCCCGCCGTCTGAAGGTACCAAGAAGTCTCGTGTCGAAAACAGTCGCAATGTTTACCGACCCATCAGGACGTGGGAGACCGTCTTCTATCACGACCAATTCGAAAATCAAGAAGATGCGCGATAATCTGCGTGGTGTTCGTTCACCGCTGGTCTTCGTTCCACAGGGAATTAAGGTCAACGGGAACATCTATTTGGACATTTTGAAAAACGAAGTCCTAATGTGGGCTCAGAGGCGCTTTGGATGTAAGAAGTGGTGCTATCAACAATACAGTGCCCCTGCTCACGAGGCCAAGATTGTCCAGGAGCGGTGCAAGGAAAATTTCCCAGATTCCATTGCTTTTGATGAACGGCATCCCAGTACACCGGACCTCAACCCACTCGATTCTCTGTATCGAGCGTCCTCGAGTCTAAAGCATGCTCAAGGCGCATCCGACCTCAATTCTCTGGAGGCAGCACTGGAGAAAGCATGGGATGAGTTGGACGCCTCATAGAGTTTCGCTGTGAAACATCATTCTTTTCTCATGTGCTTATTGAAAAATTAGCTCTTCAGCGGTTACCGCTGACTTCTGCAGATACGGCCTCCCATCCTGCTCTGTCAAATACGACCCCCCTGTCGAGGAATCCTAGACTGCCGGAGCCCTGTGGAGCCTATCTTACATGATGGTTTTGGTAGCGTTTTTCTCGCGCTCAGTGACGTATGGATAGGCTGACATGGGTATGTAATGTGTGAGGATCGCCTCCGTAACTCCTCCGTGACTTTTGGATTTTGTTATACCTGTTCGAGGAAGCCATTCTAAGCAAAGCAGCCCGCAACTCTTCGACCGGCGTAATACTTCGTGTACCTCCCTAAAGCTTAGTTATAAAAAGTCAATCTTTTATGACAGAGAGCTGGGAAAGAGAAATCATAACCTACTTCAGTTGCCGCCCTACCACGCGCTACTCATCCCATCGAAAGCTGATAGGTTATGACTTGTTCTCCGTGCTGGTTCTAGGAATCCTAGCCGATTTTCAAATAGAAATTGACGTTTTCGTGTAGTATCTCTCAAAGGGTTTCGTCACATGATACTAGTGCTTCATCGCAAGAGCGCTACTGAACCAGTCACATTTTCAGAATCCGCCACTAAAAAGGTTTCAAAAAACATTTTTTCGTTGGAACTGCAGTTTTTCGTACTGCAACTCTGCATACGCTCTCGACTTATTATGCTCACTATCCATTATCACGAAGAGAAAATCGGGGCTCCATATAGCGAGAATACCGGGGAAAGGATTTTTTGAAATTTGATATATAATGGAGTAAGCAGAACTCCCCTCACTCAAAACATTCCCGGTAACAACGGCGCCACCAAGTCGTAGGAGTTGCTGTGCACCTGTGCACTTCTCCACTCAAGACTGAGCTGCTGATTACAGTCTCCATACATAAAAAAGTTGGGAAATACTCGTTCGATTGGTAAGGAAGCCGAACAGGTTGATGTTTTTACAGAGGCGAATACTAGTTTTAAGGCATTTTTCACTCATGGCTGATTCATTACTTTGGAAATACCGTTTTATGATTAAAAGCACCGTGAGGGATTATAAGAAAGTGGGAGCTGGGGAGAGATGGTCTCTGAATACAAACATTTCCGTTCGGAAAAGGAGAGGTTCGGCGAAACTCACATTGAAGAAGCCCGCATTAGGGTCTTATCACGATCCTGCAGCACTGCGTGTCGTGCTGCCGATGATCGTCGTGCGGGAGAGTTGCGAGGGTGTGGCAACGTTCGCAGCCAACTGATTTCGCCCCTCTCCCGTTCGTAATCTACCCCACAGGCTAATGACGCAAAGGAGCACAAGAAGGAAATTTCGTACTTTATCTTGAAAGCATAATGAGCGCGAATATGCCAAAGCAGAGCCATGGAATGAATTGTTCAAAAAGGGCACAGTTGGAAGATTGTTACTATAGTATTTCGCTTTACCGTTGGGAGTCGTCGACCAAACCAAACCAGGATGTTCCAAAATTACGGACAGCGAAGAACAACACTATTCTGTTCGCCTTAGTACAGCAAATGAACAACCAGCTCATTCAAATTTTAACTCACATCTTTTGTACCAAATTGCAGCAGTCACACTGTAAGTTGTTCTGCGCCGGTAAGATACAAGCTCAAACTCTCTCCATCACTCATTCGCACATTATATGCAAGTTAATACATTTATTCCTTCCCAGATCCTTGTCAGAGCTACTTTTGGCGGCTCGCACTAGAATGACCCAGTCGACGAATCTCGCCTTTGGTGAACACCCTGGTAGGAGATCAAGAGATTCAAAATCTAACAGCTTTGACGGGAGCTTGGGATAGTGATGAATTCGGCAGATCAAGTTGGCATCGATCGAGTTTGACTCTATAAACTGAAGCACCTTCCCTCTAGACTCACCACATCACGCTTCGGCAGCACTAATCCAACGGTTCGTCTAGCAGTGCGTTTTTCATGTTCACATATGTTCACATGTCGTAATCGACGGAAACCAGAAGAGTATCATCGATCACGGAATCATTACTGCGACCCGATTGTTGGTATCCAAGCATCCTATTGCCATGATATACCATAATGTATTCGGTCTTACTGGCCACAATAGGTTGCCTTCGACGCTCAAACCATGAATAATTTTTCATTGAGACAAGAGGACGATAAGGTGCGTGAAACAGTTTTGAAGCAAATGACTGCGGAGCGCTTTTAAAGCTTTCGAATTTTCAAAGATATCACGAGCTTTACATCTTCAAGCACGCACCGCGGTAAAGAAGAACCTACTTAGCTAACAAGGGAAGGACCACAGGTCGAAGTGGCCATTCGGAATGGGATACATATGATCCGACGTATTTTCGGACGCTGATCTCGAATCTGTATTCAAAATTTGCAAAACGATTCTCTGAGCGGAGTTATGGAGGTTTTTTTTGAAAAAACAATACTATTATGGTAGGTTTGGAAGCCCATAGCACGCGAGCCAGACCTTCTTGCGCAAAACCAGGGAGATTTTCGTGTTCAGGGAGTCAAATTACCCCAGAAGACAAGTTTTTAGCCAATTCGAGAATTTGACCAAATTTCGGAAAAATTCACGGGCTATAGGGTGGCAGCCCATTGAGCAATGGAGAAGTCGTTGACCCTTGCCTAGGAAATGCTCCTAATTGACGCTTGTTTCGTACATTCAGTGCGATGGGCAAGGGTAAAAGGTATGCGTAGGCCATCCTGTTGAGGTTGCAAGAATTTTTGTAGAAGAAAATTCAAAATCTACCACTTTTTAACCTGGCCACCCCCTATTTTCCGAAGTTGGGCCAAAAACTGGATTTGGCTGAAAATTTGCACAGAGGGGTAATTCGACCCCCTGTGCACGAATATCATAATCTTTTCACGCAAAAATGCCTAATTCGTGTGGTACGGGATTCTCTTCGACTTGGTATCCTTCCCTTGTGAGTAATGTTAGCAGTTATAAATAAAGTGGCAGAGTAAATGATGGGTGTGATAGGTACCAGTCCAAGGAAACGTCCAGAAGTGGAAGAAAAGCACTTGCTGACAATGAAACACGAAATGCAAAAAAACTCGCACTGGCGGGGAGCAAACCCTCGACCCCTCTCCTGCAGATCCGGATCACTACCACTGAGACGCTGAGGCCGTTGACTGCTCAGCAACGGCCATGCTGATGAACCGTTCTTTCAAAAAAACCTCCATAACTCCGCTCAGAGAATCGTTTTGCAAATTTAGAATACAGATTCGAGATCAGCGTCCAAAAATACGTCGGACCATATGTATCCCATTCCGAAAGGCCACTTCGACCTGGGGTCCTTCCCTTGTAAGCATCGGAAGAAAGGAAAAGAATTGATTCAATTTGTGGTACAATGTGGTTCAATCATTTTTTTGAAACGGAGACGAAGCTCATCGGTGTGGACGTCCACAATCCTTCAACACCGACACCATTCTGGCCTCCGCGCTATGCAATCCTTCTCAAGGTCTGAGGGTGAGGGTTTAAGGGGGAGGGAGGGAGGGGGGGGGGAGGGGGTTCGCTACCACTATTCATGGCGATTTACACAGGAGTCACTTCCGCACAACTTTATCTGAAATACCCCACTCTCAGCAAATGAACACTGCCCGGTGCGAGTCGATGTGCGCTATAATCTCCTCGTCCGTAATCTAGCCTGCGTCAATCGTCCAATCTACCCATGGTGTACATGACAGAGGTGGAGTACATACGAAAGACTCGCAGAGCAAATTACAATGACTACCAGGAGACGAGCACAACTGCTTCCAAAGTGAGGCGCAGACGTCGAGAATTCTGCTCCTGCTCCATTCGAGTGCATATGCTATGATATCCTACCCTGGGGTACAACTGTGTCTGCAAGAGCACTCGTCGAACAACTGTAAGGTGGCGTCTCCACTTCCCAGATAACATTAGTCACAAGAAACGTGTCTGATTCTGATGGAGAGTGCCCGACCACAACACGCGAGGACGACGTCAGTGGAATCGGAAAAACTTGTCTTCACCGGCACTTTATCCGCTTTAGTGCAGCCATAGCACTCGTGACACCATGCCTTCAGAATCCTTCAGGTAAGAGTGAAAGAATACACGAATGGTTAGGATGCCAAATGTGCGGTACTTAAATGGATCGTGTCACTCCATCCTTTTTCACCGAAAAGGGCATCAGCGCACTGTTCAATAGGTGGAGAGGAGTCGTGACCAAGAAGGGGTTCTATCTGGGTTACACACCTCGAGTGTCGTTGTAGCGGTGTCGTGCTGAAGAATGCGACTGAATTTTGAGAGCTTTTCTAACACCTAATATTTAGCTTCAACATCTTTACGAAACCTGCATACAAACGTGGAATTCAGCCGAGCCATCCATTCTTGTCTCCACCTAGAAGGTCTGAGTGGGAGCGTGTGCAAGAAAAATAGCTGCTCGAAATCGTGTATTGATACACACATTGCAGTGTTTATACATTATGTAATTTATAGTCATCATTTACACACATTTGCTAATAATTAAAATTAATTATGAATTTCTGCAACAACTATGGATCGTGTTCTTGTCATCATAGATGGCGTCTTTGGACATTCGACGTGACGACACCTTAGAAGGCTTAGTAATCCGCGGCGTATCGTTGTGTTTCCTAGTGAATAGATTGCCCATTTCGAGAGATTCAGGAGAGACGTTGATTTTATAAGGAATTTGTGAAAGAGTCCATGCCTGCAAAGAAGACATTCCTCGAAAAGTTTAAGATGAAAATGGGATCATCAAATTATATCTACAGCTTCCCTTGCCCTTTAACTCAGTGCAGTCAATCATAGAAAAATTAAGGTAAAATTCTTAGTGCTCGTTGGTGGAGCACTCGTAAAAAGCACCTTGATTCCTCTGAAAATGGTCCGTTGGTTGACAACGTCAGGGACTATGTGGTTTATGAGAAATCTCTGAAAGAAATTACTCACATGGAAACTAGGGGTCTAACTAGGGAAAGTATTTTACCTCCCATGGAACTTTGAAATGAGACCCGGGGGGATCGATAGAACTTCGAACGCTGATTATAACTGTGAAAACCAAAATTGCTACCTGGCATTCTGAAGCGAGTTACGATGGCTCAAAGTTTGCCTGTGACTTGCCTGTGACATCTCAATGGCGAGGCGCTTCGTCATCAGCATGAATAGCGCAGAGCAAGTAGTGGCCTCCGTGGCTAAATGGTAGTGCCCAGATTCTGCAGACGTGAGGTCGTGGGTTTGCTTCCCGCCGGTGCGGCTTCATTTGCATTTTGTGTTTCATTGTCAGTAAGTGCCTTTCTTTCACTTCTAAACGTTTCCTTGTACGATATTCGCGCGCAGGGGGTCGAATTACCCCTCTGTGCAAATTTCCAGCCGGATCCAGTTTTTGGCCCAACTTCGGAAAATTTGGGGTGGCCAGGGGTTAAGTAGGAGTTTTTTGAACTTCCTTCCACAAAAAATCCTGCAAGCTGAACAAGATAACCTAAACATACCTATCACACTTGCCCATCACACTAAACGCACGTAACAAGCGCCAAATGAGAGCATTTGCTGGGCAAGGGTCAACGACTTCTCCTTTGTTAAATGGGTTGCCACCCAATAGCCCATCAATTTTTCCGAGATTTGGTCAAATTCTCGAATTGGCTGAATACTTGTCCCATAGGGTGATTTGATCTCCTGAACACGAAAATCACACTGGTTTTGCATGAAAACGTATGGCTCGCGCGCTATGGGCTCCCAAACATACCATGAAATGGTATTACTCTTTTTTTCAGAAAACCTTCATAACTTCATTCAGGTAATTGTTTGACAGATTCTGAATACAGATTTGAGATCAGCATTTATAACCACGTACAGTGATATGTGTCTCATTGCAAATGGCCATTTCGACAAACCGTCTGATGGCAAAGTGCCTCGCCAGTGAGGTGTCACAGGCAAACTTTGACCCATCGTAACTTGCTTCAGAATGCCAGGTAGCAATTTTGGTTTTCACAGTTATAATCAGCATTTGAAGCTCTATCGATCCCTCTGGGTCTCATTTCAAAGTTCCATGGGGAGTAAAATACCTTCCCTAGTAAGAAGCCTACTGGTGGCGACGTTTCCCTTCGAAAAGCGGTCCCACGAGCCATAGAAACGGCATAGCGATCAACAGCTGATACCTATGGCTGACAGACCCCGCCTCCTAACAACGTTACACTTGATTGATTGTGGTGGGAGTGGCTAAGGAGCTGCAGCACAGTTGAGATATCGCGGCGCTTGAAACAGCTGATTATGGTTTCCACTGTTATGGCTTTCTGATCGTTAGACGTAGAAGCTGTGAGGATTTTCTCTCACTCCTTCACTTGTTTACTGTTAACGATGGGATGTTTTTTGAGTCTTCGTATTATTTCGTCGCTGCTTTTCTTCAGAATACTTGGTGCCATGTCAATGGAAAACTTGTTCGATTGCCCGCCTTCTGACAGAATGATCGCCCTCTCAAGAATCTACAATGGGAAAAGGTCATAGTTCTCGGGTCTTTGGCCTCTTCCGTTCTTCTTTTTTTACCGTCGTATTTTTGAGCACGTCGCTTTCATATTCCCTACATTTGTCACCTTTCGTCCGAAGTTCCCTAGCTCTTTAAATGTGTAGCGAGATTGTATTATAGATGCTCACTAACAGTCTCGATGTCGCATCAGAAACTTCTCTACCACATGGCGATACTTGAATATTCAGTTGTTGAGCAGAGTGGTAAAAGCAGTCCCTAGGAATTTTGCATATACCATCATGGCGAATTGTTTGCCCTGATACCACCCACTTTGTGAGAGTCTCAAGACAGGTAAGACCATTCTTGAATGCTATCTCCCTAAATGCACCTCCCAGCCGCAGTGAAATATATTTGTGCCGTTATGGACGTTCATGTTGTGGCTACAGTATCAAACTTATCGAGAGCGCAAGCTCAGTGACATGACAAGCACTTCTTTGTGAGTTTTTCCTCTGTTCTTCTTGGCCAGGTTTCGTATTGAAGCCATAACCGGTTGAATTGCACTTCCACTTTGTTCTCCATACCTGAGCGTTGAATGACATATTTTCCTGTCTCTCCTGGTGACACTTTGACAACAGAATTTCATCGCATTTTATGGCGTTGTGTGCGTCGAAAAACAATCCATGAGTACCGAACGCACATTTGGACCGAGTTACAACCGAATTCCCTTGAGGAGGCTCAGCTGCTAATCTTATGCCACTTCTACCCACAACACCAGTTTCTTTTTCCTTATCTCTTTACAGGATACAAGTGGAAAAAATGTTAATGGGACTCACTGGCATGGAACATTGAAGACAATGGTCATAATCAGAAAGCAGACGCTGAGAAATACAAAATTGAGGCCAGACGCAGTTCACTGTCCACATTTTTATCAGATGTTCTAGCCTGAAAGAAATAGAGAATTTCTCAAAATTGCCTTGTAAGAGACGGCACTGAAAGCAAAGTCGAATCTCTCGAGCTACTCGGAAGTTATGTATCGATGATTCTTACAAATCTTGAGTGGAATGGAATTTGCGACTACGCTATTCTTCGTTGCTTTTCGAACCATATAGATCTTCCAGATAATGATAATATCGACACATGCCACCGCTATCGCGCATATTACCTTAATTTATCGGGTCATCAGAAGAAAGAAATGCAGACCAATGCTGTGAATGTTCCCAACATTACACCACGTCTCCATTTTATTTGAAAACCTCACTTGCCCTCGCACCTCACCAATTCATCCGTTCTCTGAAGCTCGGCTTTCGAAAAATGATGCAGCACGAAGAACAAAAAATGCAATCGTACACAGAAAAGCAGGAAAAGAGCACGGATGACGACTTTTTGTATTGGCATACATAGCGTGATTCCGATTACCCTTTATAATTTGGGAAGAGCGAAGAACCAAACGTTGAGATCCTGTCTTTGTGAGCCGTAAATTGACCAAAAAATTAAATACCTACTTGTAAAACGAGATTGAAGATCTGGTATACGTCTGTGTATGCTTTACTCATGTCGAAGTACCAATAATGGCCTTGAATCACGTAGATGTAGCCACAGAACGGAGTGAGTACTGGGACTAAAATAGAGCTGTATTTTGAGGCTCTTCAAAAATTTCGAACAGCTATGAGAAGTCCAGCAGCGTCATACCTGAGAATAGAACACCGATACAGACAATGACAAGGTTAACTATTTGTATATGAACCGGCAGAAATCTGCGAAACCTTGCCGGAGAGAATACTGCAATAAAGTGAAGGACAGATAGCATAAGTAGAGCAAAGAGTTGGGTAAACCATTGGATGCACAGAACAAGAATGGAAATGTAGACCAGTTTTGAATCTGAAACATGCAAATTGCACAAGCGATACTGCAATAACGTGAAGATGAAGGTGGAAGTTATGGTAAGTAGAAGCTTTTATTGTCGAGGCAATCACATATAATATTACGCATAAAAGCTGTGGAAAACTGAATGACTATTTAAAAGCACCGAAAACTAAATAAAGACGGTGACGAACACAACGTCTGCATAAAGGAACGGCTACTGATTCCGTCGACGTGTTTCCATGCAGACAACTCTCTGCTGTCTTCAAATTGTGCTTAACGGAAGAAGCGGTAAAAATGAGGAAACTCCGCGAATGTTGTTAGAAGTAGCTCCGGTCTCGGACGGGAGTCTAACCAGCATTTCACGCTTTCCGGGTATGCTATGTGCTGATCCATTACACTGCCGAGACCCTTCCACTTGAAGGCACACTTCGCGATAACCGGATAGTGACTTATCTTCCCGGATCAGTAGATCCTTGGGTCACTGGACAGGCTGTATCTTTTTTCGGTTCGACACGGTGTGTTGTCTCGGCGCTACACCTACTGGAGCCCATTACGACGCCACCCATTTTGCTCAATTGACCATTAAGGAAACTCAAGTGCGTGGCGTCGGAGTTAATCTTCTAAACCTAACCTCAGCTTTTTAATGACATACTTACCATGGCTCATCAGCACTCACACATACAACGGCCTAAGCCTGTTGGCTAATATCGGCATCGAACCGTGAAGCTGCAAGTTCAAGTGAATATCGATTTTGGTTTTGATGCGTTAGCTCTTGATTTCCCCTCTGCGGTAAATGAGTGAAATGTTGTTTATATTTCGTAAATAGTACCGATATGAAGCTTGCAACCATTTACCACACTTTGAAACACTTATTGATGAAGTGTGTAATAGATCATAAAAATCATTCAGCTTTCAATCTACCCTGTGGCCTTCAGTTTATTAGCAATGTCATCGGAGAGAGGGGCTATTATGAGCACAGCCTGAACACTTCCATTTGTGCTCTAGATGACCTTGCCCGTGAAGTGTTTGTGCTTTCTATAGGGTTGATGGGAGCATGTAGGTTCTGCCTTTCATAGCTTTCATCACGGAAATAAACTAGATGTGTGAAGTGCTAAATGCTCACCTCCGAAAATGTCACTGTCGACGGCAAAACTTGGAACATCATGAATGGCGGTATTCAAATATACAGCAACATCCATAGTCATAGCCAGAAAAATCGTCCATAAAAATAGGTGCCGTCTGATTTCATCCGTTTTCACGGCGACAAAAAATATCAGTAGATCCACAGCGATGAGCACAGAGTGAATAGCAAAGTTGATCGCGTAAAGAACCCTCTCCATCGTTCTTACTTAATTGGCAGTAGATAATTTAGAAGTGAAACTTCAACGAAGAAGTGTAGCATTGGCTCGACAAATATAACGTTCCGATAGCTCGTTACAAATCTTGCTAAGCTTTATGGGAACGAAGGTTTATGTTTCGAGAAAAAGTCGGCAATTCCGAAAAGCTTGAGGGTTGATTGACTTATCAGTTAAAACGCAAGGTTATTATTTACTACAGTACCTGCACCTCTCATTAACCACCATTGCAATAGATGTGTTAGTGAAAATATACATAAAATCTGAGTATTTAACAAAGATTGACTCCAAACTCAGGGAAAGGTGACTCCTGAACAAAGTATGCGGGCGCAGATAGCTCTTGGATCCCGGTTTGTTTGGACACACAGTGGCTCAAATACTATCATACTTTTTGCTTGAATATGTGTAACTGTGGTATCAAAAACGGCTCGCTAAGAGTTATGGGGTAATGTGGGCAGTGAAAACTCCGAAAGTGAGTCCGTCCGCGCCCTTTTAGACCTCGGAATTAATGGTGGAAAGGGTTGTGACGAAGTTTCGACCGTTCATTCTGCTTTTCTTCACACTCGCGCCACTGAACACGACTTTTATTTTCCTTGATCCTTTTTTATTCGCTCCGAAGCTATTCCAACCACTGCTTTTGGCTACCTAAATCTACAGGAGGTGCCAATAAAAAGAGTAATTTTACTCACGGCTCACATCTGCCAAGCATACAAAACATAGGAAAACGAAAGAGATAATAGTAGTGGGGTAAAACATTTTCACAAACAGAAGCAAGCTGAGACTAACTTCTTTCACCTACATCAAAATACGGAGCCTTTAGTCGGCGCAGACGGGCTTCATAGCGCACACGGTATCAAGGTCCGCTTGAAACTCTGAAGCCAGGTTCCGTGGTAGTTCTTCTGTGCGAAGCTCCTAATGATTGGCCGTTCGGTTCATGGTTCACAGAGCCATTGCTGCTCGGACAACGCTTCTATAATATGAATTATCATTTTTCATACCTCAAACCTGCCTCCAGCGAGGTTTCAGTGGTAACGCCATGTTCTGATTCTTGGAAACGAAGAGCGTTGGGAGCAAACGGTAATTTCAAAAACACCACCCCATATGAATCTCCTCAGGTACCCAGAGTGAACGGACTTTGACAAGAATGTGAAAGAGAGTGACGAAATCTCGGATTTCGCCGTGTTGAAGTGACACATCATGATCACTCGGAATAAACTCCCGATCCTGTTCGTGCAGAATGCTGTTACGGAGTTGAGTGATGTGTTAGTTGGGTTCTCGCATTGGGAGATGGAAATACTTCATTAGAATTTGCTGAAGTTCGACTAAAGTAGGGTTGAAAGTGGAGGAGAAAAATTACTCTTTTCGGCACCCCTTGTACATACCTTCAGTTGTTATGATGTCTCTGCAGCACCGTGGTGTGTCTAGCCCTTCCGGAACATCACGATATCTTATTTCAAACACAGCATGTATCAAACATATGCCCTAGGCCGGATTTCAGACCAGGCTCCAAGGTTCCCCACGATTCCCGACGGGGTCGTATTTTTGGAAAATTACATCGACAAATCCTGGACTCGTGCATCTTTGAGGAGCACATGCACCGCTCAAAAAAAATTTGGAGCTGTTGTTCAGTTTCGAAGTATCGACCGATAATCATACTCTTTGTAGTAGGTGGCAACGACATGATCAATTATGACCAATTATCGATTGGCGACCTTTTAGGGAGACGGCTGTGGTATAAACACAGACTCCCCTTTTGAAGAGTCATCGACCGCCGAGGGGGTTGAGGTCGTCGGACAGGAGGTGGATAGGGAGGGTCGTGTTTTTATGATGGTTGGCTTGTGCAGGAGGTCTCCTGTTTGAGATGACCGTTCCGAAAATTTTCTTCGACGCTAGACTCCACTCTGTTTCAGACTAGCTGGTGAGGATATACGCTTATATTAACACTTCATGATCTTAGTGACCTCAACCCAAGGTTTATGTGCCATTTGAAAGCGATATTGGGCTTGTGAAATCGTGGAAATGAGGACAGCAGCAGCCCGTGGCAGATATCGATTGATGGACTGGGAGAGGATAAGTTTGTGTAAACCAAGACCCCTATATTAGTCATCATTAGTAGAGACTGGGAGGGGGTCTCATACTTCTTGATAGAGATTTTTGAAAGCACACTTCACGACGATTTTCGTGGGTTGCTGTGATCCATGGAGGCTCTGAGGGGCTCAGGAACACAAAAAATGGAGGAAGTCCAAACGAATCCTCAAAAACCCTGATAATAAGTATTAAATTCCAACTTCTCTCATCTTGAAACCTCGGCATTGAAGTTGTTTATAATTTTCTAGTGTGCCAACGAGGTTGTTAGGTGGAAACTTTATTATCGGCCTAACGTTTCGACCAGATCGTCTTTCTCAAAGGCCTAAACGTGGCTCAAGATAAAGGATTTAGTCCACTACACCATCAAACGCCTCATCCCTCTAGCGGTTCTGACGAAACATCAAGGAACCGCCGGAGAAAACCCTGTACGAAAGAATATAGCTCACCAATCCACCACCGCGAGAGTGGAACGCCGCCACTCCGTGTCAGTTGTCGTCAGTGAATGAGGATGTCATGCTGTCCTTATATATAGTATAATGGGGACATGCATGTCTCCCCCTCATATCAGTAGCTCGCAATGTGGCGCAAATGGCAAGAGATCATTCGTAATGGATAAGCACTCATTTCGGTTGTTCATTCTTGGATTTCTTGCAGAAATCCAAAACGCTTCAAGCACTTTCCTGGCAGAAATCTCAGTCTCGCATGCTAGAATACTGCACTTCACATCAAAGTCGTTTCCGCCATGCTCCTCGGTCATGTGCTTTCCCAGAGGTGTTCTTGTGTTACCTAGTCTTTTACCAGCAAGATGTTCTTTTATACGTATTGCTAGTCTTCTTCCAGTTTCCCCAATGTAAGTTGCGTTACATGTCCGACATTCAATTTGATAGATTACACCAATTTTGGCGCAATCCCCAGTTGTACCATACGGGCATGTAACACAATTCTCTGACACGCAACGCTTATCGTAAAGCCTATTTCGCACGAGTTGGCTTTTGATGTTGCCGTTAGGGATATTCACTAAGACGACATCATCATCCAGCTGTGCTTGAACAGGGCATCTTTGGATTGCAGCAGTTACTCTGTCAGAGATGAAAGGTATGCATAAGGGAACCTTCTTGAGACGTGGTACGTTACGGTGCTCAGTGCGTATCCTCCTACGACGTTCTGGTATAGCATAGCCGTTTGATACAGCTATGTCAGAAGCTAGACGTATAGACTCTCGCCGCTCTGTCGTACCTGTGCACACATTTGCAGCCGTCTTGAACATGTTCTTAACAACTGCATGTTTCACAGTCGTGGGATGTGCAGATGTGGCGTGAATCAAGATGTTCTTAGAGCTAGCTTTTCTGTACCACTTCACACTGAGCATGCCATCGGACACTTTCACCTGCGTGTTAAGATAGGGAAGCCAACCATCGCGCGGTACTTCTCTTGTGAGCTTGATATACTGCGACTGCTGGTTCATTAAGCAAAAATACTCATCCATTTCGGACTGTGTTGATGTTATAATGAAGCAGTCATCTATGTATCTGCAGTACATCAATGGTAGGCGTTCCAGTACTGGTTCTTCTATTCTGCTCATAAAGCAGATCGCAAGTACTGGAGCTAACCGCTGACCCATTGCCAAACCTCTAATTTGACGGTAATACGTACCCGACCACCTAAAGATGTTGCACTGCAAACATTCCTTGATTAAAGTCATGATGTGCGCTTTATTAAGTCCAAAGGTCTTTATGGTTCCAAAATAGCTGTCCAGCATTTCGGACAGTGCTTGTAAAGCTTGATCGTTTTGAACGTTAGTATAAAGCGCAGTGACATCGAATGACTCCATAACGCAATCTGTTTCGAGGCGTAAATTGCGCAACTGTTCAAGGAATTTGGTCGTGTTGGTCAGATGCGATGGAATTTTGGTCAGCAGCTGGCTCACAATACAGTTGAGGAACCATGAAATTCGATCGGTTGGTCCGCCTACACAACTTATTATCGGTCGTATCTTGAAAGTGTCCGCTGACATTGATAGCACATCCGCAGGAGCAAGTTAGTGGGTTTTTACAAGGCTATAGAAGACAGGACAATCCGGATTATCAAGTCTTAATCTACTGAGGAACTTATAATCGAGGCCCGCGGACCGACCTTGAGTCATCCAAGCTTTGTTGAGATGTCTACATTGGGTCAGGAATTCTTGCTCGGTCGCGCGACGATAGACGGATGTGTCTGCCAGGTGGAGGTTTGTGATTTCACGATCGAGTGTTTGCGGCATAACCACAAACTCTCCACCTTTGTCACTTACAGAGATACGTATGATACCGTTCGATCTCAGCTCACGTAGCTCTTTGAAACCTTGCCACTGCTCGTATGTCAAATTGCTACAGCGGACTCCTTTGTTCTGATTAAGAACAGATAACACTCCAGCTGACAAACTTCTCAATTTGACATCAACTTCTGGTGTGGGGCCAGTTTCTTTGTAGAGCGTACGTGGAAACGGTATAGATGGGAACGATCTCTGGTTTGTGACAGCAGTATTGTTGTCGCGAGCGTACTTCAAACGCAGTAAATCTCGTAGCCTTTGTAAGTTACCCACAACTTTGCGGAACGTTGAGGCATTGATGTTATGTGCAGGTGAAAACGACGGACCGAGACTGAGGAAGTCAAGTGCATTGGATGAAATATGAGTGTCACCCAGAACAGTAACTCTTGTCAGCTCGCCACTATTGCTAGCGTTAGTGTCAGTGGGGCGGTGACGTATGTGTGAGTCGTTCTCAACGTTACGAGGACTCGCCTGGCGCGTTCCCAAAAGTCGGTCATATTTCGCACAGAGAGCGGATTTAGCCCTAGATCGCATAGAGGAGCAAATCAATCTTGACCCACCCTCAATCCTCCTCCAAGTCACTTCCGGAAGAAGACGCCGGCATGCTTGTTCTTTTGCATTACATTTCAATAACGTCGAATACAATATGTACTGTTTCTTCTTGATAACCACGCTCAGGAGAGAGCGGTGAATCTTCAAAACAGCTGGATGGGTATCACCATATCCACATATTGTACTGATCTTCATATTCATTATGAACCGCGGTAGCACACCGGTCGCTCGACATCGCAGGAGAAACTTCAGGGATTGGCTGGTGGCTACCACCTTTTGACGAAGCGACAGGGCTTCGCGTACAAGAGAGAAATATCGTGGCGGTACGTTTCGTATTAAATTCCAACTTCTCTCATCTTGAAACCTCGGCATTGAAGTTGTTTATAATTTTCTAGTGTGCCAACGAGGTTGTTAGGTGGAAACTTTATTATCGGCCTAACGTTTCGACCAGATCGTCTTCCTCAAAGGCCTAAACGTGGCTCAAGATAAAGGATTTAGTCCACTACACCATCAAACGCCTCATCCCTCTAGCGGTTCTGACGAAACATCAAGGAACCGCCGGAGAAAACCCTGTACGAAAGAATATAACTCACCAATCCACCACCGCGAGAGTGGAACGCCGCCACTCCGTGTCAGTTGTCGTCAGTGAATGAGGATGTCATGCTGTCCTTATATATAGTATAATGGGGACATGCATGTCTCCCCCTCATATCAGTAGCTCGCAATGTGGCGCAAATGGCAAGAGATCATTCGTAATGGATAAGCACTCATTTCGGTTGTTCATTCTTGGATTTCTTGCAGAAATCCAAAACGCTTCAAGCACTTTCCTGGCAGAAATCTCAGTCTCGCATGCTAGAATACTGCACTTCACATCAAAGTCGTTTCCGCCATGCTCCTCGGTCATGTGCTTTCCCAGAGGTGTTCTTGTGTTACCTAGTCTTTTACCAGCAAGTTGTTCTTTTATACGTACTGCTAGTCTTCTTCCAGTTTCCCCAATGTAAGTTGCGTTACATGTCCGACATTCAATTTGATAGATTACACCAATTTTGGCGCAATCCCCAGTTGTACCATACGGGCATGTAACACAATTCTCTTCCGCTAGAGGGATGAGGCGTTTCATGGTGTAGTGGACTAAATCCTTTATCTTGAGCCACGTTTAGGCCTTTGAGGAAGACGATCTGGTCGAAACGTTAGGCCGATAATAAAGTTTCCACCTAACAACCTCGTTGGCACACTAGAAAATTATAAACAACCTGATAATAAGGTGTTTCTAACCTTTGGCTTCGACGAGCCTGAAGCCTATGTATGCGATGATTTGTGTGCGTTTGGACAAGTCTTCACGTAATGTTCTCATCCGATGAGGATGACAAGGACACATTTATCAGCAGATTTACCTCTATCTTATCTCATCGCATTTGAAAGTGAACCCCTTTGGCCACGTAGTTGCCACTGCTGTCTCATCGGCAAAATGGACGATGAGTGTTGGTCGCTGTGAGACGGTGGCCGCTATGTCACATTTGCGGGTTCTGTACCCGTTTGTCACTCAACGTAGTGGTGGTGGCAGTGGACCAGGCTGACGGCACAAGGAAAGAATTCTATATTCGATAGAATTCAAATACTTGAAGCGAACTGCACCTTCAAGGCAGTGTTTGACACCTCCTGACGCATGTAGATAATTCTGAGAAGTTACGTCGATCTGGGTCTCTAGTCAGAAATGCAATTAGAGAAGATTGCTTCGAACCTCCCTCTGCACCTTTGGGATAACTATACCTAACTAATTGAGCTGAATGTGGCTGTTTCAGTTCATGACATGTGTTAGAGCGAGGTCTTCATTACTTTAGCTTATTAGTAAAGAAAGGAAAACAAAGCGTAAAGATGCATGAAGTAGACTTTTCACACCTCTATTACTAACATGCAATATGGATCCGGGAACCCAAACTAGTGTGTCCAACGGAGAAAGAGTTGAGAACCACTCTGGAGAGTTCTCAGTTGTAGGGGGTAGAAGCAAAGCAAGTGTTTGGATAGGCATGAAGAGATAAATGTTACCTGATTGTACAGGGTGCCGAAGAAGTATATCGAAGGCGCAGCGACAAGGAGGAAAAGTGCAGATGGAAGTTGGTGAAGCGTTGGTTTCGAAGATGAAAAGAGAGAAGGGGTGGCAGTAAATTGTCCGATGAAGTTGTGCGTGCGCATGTTTGAGGAGCAACATAAGGCTTGCGCCATAGTGGAACTCTACCAAAGATTCATCGGTATCGTTGTCCAATGATGACGGAAAGAGGTCACACAGGACAGAACTTGCTAAGGATTTGTGGCGAAGAGCTTGGTAGGAGCTGCTACAGGGAAATCTTGGAATCATGCTCATGTAAAAAGAAATGCGATGCAGTGTTTTATATTGCTCTTATTCACGCACTTGAATATACTTCATCTGACCATGAAATTCATATGAGGTTAGTAAAACAAAGCAGTCTCAAAAAAGTGCGAGAAGTCTTGTTACCTTTATTTCATTGATTTTTGCCATTTCTCGTCGTTTTTGCGAACATTTCTTTCTGCATTAGCAAATCATTTGAAAGCTTCATATTTCGACTTGAAGTTTTAGAAAGTCATAAGCGAAAGCAGTGGGGAGGTAAAGCCATACGCCAGTTTGGGGAGGTATAAAGTAATTAGCGTGGGTGCATAGGAGGTGTGGAGGGTCAACCCTGACCAAAGCCCTCTTTCCTGATCTGGTGAATAAGCATAAGAAGATCAGTATCAGAAAATTGTAGATTTTCTTCGTTAGAAGAGTGGTTCGTTTCGCCTCAATCTCAGACGAACTACTGTATTTCGTCAACCCTTGAGGCTGTTCAGTAAGAAGAGGGTTGACGAAATAAGAGAATATCGTTAAGTTGGTGTAATTAAAGGCAGCTTTAGGGGAAATTCGGACGAAAAGTGAAAGAAAGGGAATATGAAAGCCGAGATGCCCAGTAACACGACAGTGGAGAAAAAACGGATGAAAATGGCCAAAAACGCGAGAATTAGGACCCCTTCCCTAGGCGTTGGTTCTAGGCGCGGACGACCTTTCCGTCGAGAGGTGGGTAGTCCGCATAGGTTTTCCATTGGCATTACCAAGATGTAAACATGAAGGGATGTTCGGAAATGCGACAGACCAATCTCACCGTGACCAGCCATTAATCACGTCGCTTGGAGGCGGGCTGCCCTAAACCAAGGCGGCTTGCCCTGACGAGGCCGCCTTCGCCAAAGCTCAAAGGGGCGCCTTACGCGGGGGATTTCGCCATACAGAGGCCTTTCAGACACGTAGTTTTTCACTAAATGACTCATTTTGGGATTTCTTATCATCCGCATTATCCCTAACACTGTCTTTAAGGAACTATAAATTCAAGTGGGAAAGAAGAGCAAATCAATCCCTGTTGATGAAAAAGTAGTGTAACAGGTGTATGAATAGGGGACCTAGGAAAGATAACAAATTCAAACACTAACTTATGTAATACTCAGCGCAGTCAAATTAGAGCACAGTAATTAACGGGTGTAAGGGCATGAGAACACCGCAGTCTCATTGCAGCACCTTTATTTAAAAGAGGGTGGGGGGAAGAGCGTGGAGACACAACCGATATGTAAAATGGAGAGTATAGTAGTAGTTGGTATCGGAGAGTGTCACTAATCGTGCGTATCTAACTCGATATTTTATTAAGGATACTACTGGCTAAATCTTTTATTTATTATAACTACCGTCTACGCCATATTTATAACCGATGAACTTATTTTTATAAAGACATTTTAGTATATTTGCAACGATGAAACTATTTTAATATTCTTTTCCGATGAGAGTATTAATCATTGCCTTGAGCTTCTTCAGAAAGGCGTCAAATTTAGCACAAGTATTGGCAATTCTAAGGGTTTCAGTGTAAATAATAGCTCCCTTGATTGACTTAGAAATTTTAAATTTACTATGGGGGAACCTTAGAACTTTGAAATGAAATTATCCCTTTTATTGCATAATTCAGTATGGATTCTATTTTCTTTTATATAAATAGTAATATTCAAATAATTACTATGACCATCCATGTTATGTCTTATCCAGGAGCAACTTATCATTCAGGCGACAAGAGGCCAAGTCAAGAAGGTTGGAGAGCACATCAAGGTTTCTAGGAAGGGGATACGACGCCTTCCAATCCCCGTCAGAGAGCGACTATTTCATCATTAGTTAGCACCATTAGTTCACGCATCTCTTGATGCTGTCATTATAGGCACTTTCCGCAATTACCTTGAATGAGTTTAAGAGCAGAAAATGAAATTAGAGGTCCTAAAGAATACATAGAGAAAGAACATCCGAAAGAAACCCCTAAAAGTGGCGAAAATTAGGCCTTCTGACATCCGTCCTACGATATTGCCGCGTGAAAACGAGCCTTTGAATCAGTTCCCGTTGGATGGTATCATGAAAAACCTTGTTATATTACCTGTTTCCACGAGTGAACACTTCAGTAACTACTGGAATTTCTTCTTTATCTTGTCTTATCGCAGAATCTCAGCCCACGTAAACGCAACGTTGGAAAAAGCTTCGTCCGGGTGGGGTCGCAGTTGCTTCCCGCGGGTTTAGCGCTGCCAGGGGCCTTCGTGGAGCCGCTCAAAGGGTACGGCCTCGACATTCAGCCGAAGTCTATCGGCTGCGACAGGGTAAATAGCTGATGCGGTTATCGCGTGAAGTGGCTTAAGGCTGCGATCACAGCCAACTGAATGAGGTTTTTTGCGCATCGGTGCATCCGCGCATCCGCGATTTGGGATTTTTGGCGATGCCACGTACCACCACGTCAGTTCATTTGCATTGTGGCAAATAGCCAAAATCGCGGATGTACCGATACTCTCACTTTTTCAATCGATATGTACCGTATCCTTGACCCGAATGCGCCAATTCTGTCGAATCGCGAATGCGCCGATGCTCCAATTCTCTCAAATTGCGGGCGCGCCAATACTCTCATTTTCTTGATCGATACTTGCCTTATGCATGACGTGAATGCGTCAATTCTCTCAAATCGCGGATGGGCACATGCGCTTATTTTCTCGATCGATACGTATATATAACTTTACGCCGATGCGTCAAAAATCTCATTCAGTAAGGTTATGAATACAGCCTAAGTGTACGGCGGGCGACACCAAAGTTCCTTCCAACTTCCAGGAACTTTTATAATCTGCCTCTTTATTAAATTCTCTGTGATCTCAATTGGGCCAAGTACTAAATGCTTACTAAAGTGCTGAAACACGGAGTAATAAAACTTCCTTGAAGTACATGTGTATGTCATGAGGTAAATTAAAAAGTGAGCAATTCACCAATGCTTTCTTCATGTTATGCACCTAAATCAGTGTTTTCCCGTTCGCCTCGTTGAGGAGTCAGCATCGTTATGAACTCGGAGATTTGGCCACCCAAGCGAAGGAAGCGATTAAGATTTCATTAGATCTCATTGGCCGTCGCCCTGATTCAGCAGTCGTCACAAGTACATATAAGCCTTTCATACCTGTCGTTACATGGCTCAAAACGCAGCTCTGTACAAAAACCCTCAGCATTACCCATAGGAAAAATTTGGAGTATCGTGCTGCTATGAGATGCACTATAAAATGCTCTCAGCCTGCCACGCACACTAATGGCAACCATACTAAGGATGTAATGGTAGCTTGTACTACACCTTGAATGCAACATCATGTATAATTTTGTTGAAAGGACGCAATTGCTTAACTATTTGTGTGGAGAAGAGCCAGAGATCGAAGGAGTCGGTTCACAGCGTTAGTTTCGCATATTACGATTACCAGGGTTGTGGAAGCGTAATTGGGTTCGAGAGTGGAGTGCTGTATTTTAGGTTGGAAAATGATTGTATATCTTGAAATTTTCCTCGAAAAGTCTTTGATACTCAGCACTTTCGAGCAAAGGGGTTTTTAACCGATGAGGCAATCAGTGAAAAGGTTGTCAGTCTATAATCATCTCAGAATTACCTAGCAGTACCATGATTATCTATGACATCCTTTTTGGGAAGATTAATACTTATAGGCACACCCACTTCAGGATGCATCGATCAGGAGCAGGAGGAACCGTATTTTCCGAATTTTTCGTCGACACCAGACATGATCCTACGTTAAACGGCAAGCCCTCTCCTGGCTTTTGACGTGCTACTTGAAGAGAGTCTATAACTTGATTGCGAAGTACCGGCACGTCACTGACCGACACTCGCTGATGTGGAACGCGAAAGCACGTCTATCGTTAGAATCAGGGACAGGACAGGGATGCACTTTTCGGGCCTTTAAACTCACTTTTTTTAAAGACACCGGAAGGGGGTAATTTTCGGCCTACGGTAGAACAGTCGTAGTTCGGACGAGTTTAAGGAGTCGCCATTGCACATACTCACCAGTCTTGCACCTTGGCATGGTGCCAAGAGGAGATGTCTTTATTACAAAATTGTTCTTTTCTTTTACTTTTTCCTTTGTTCTTTCTTGTATTGTTCCTAGATGTACATACATGGATGCTAATGTAGTTGGGAGGGAGCACCATCGCGCTGAATGTCAGGTGCTAAAATACGTTGGCCCGCGGCCCGTCTCCTATAATGGACAACACAGAAAGTCAGTGTGTTGATGCGAATGTAATGCGAACACACACCACAGCGTTGCGCTTTTGAATCCTGGTTTTTTCGCCGATTATCGCTTCTAACCTCTTGTGTTCGTTGCGAAATGATCATTTCTTCGCATTTCCAGCTTTCTTCGGACCCGTTCCGCTTTCTTTAACTGCGGTACTATATAAAAAAAACCAATAATCTTCAGCAAGCGACCGAATAATTCAGTAAACTTCATAACGTGGTGTGAAAATGATGAACAACTTCACCTTAGAATATTCCTTACTCACTACTAGTCCTTCAATTAGCGACCTGACAATTCTTTCAGTGCTGAGTCACTTAAATAGGTGGTTGCTTTCCTGAAGCACTATCCCATATTTGACTGTATATCTTATGCATGTGGACTCTGAGTCAGACAGAGTCAATCACAAGTGGTCCGAAAAAGGTCAAGCTTGTTCATGCGTTAACACTTTTCTTTTGATGTTGTTCACGCCGTTAACAAAATAGTTACTAATTGCAGAAGTAAATTGAATTTCATTGTTTTACACAGTTATGATCGCAGTTGTGCCTGTGCTGACGACTGTGGGACAAGGGCCTGAAAGAATAGAAGTTGTGATTTGGGGCGCATTTCAGTTTACATAATGGTGGAGTGTCAAGTCGACAAAAAGAGCACTTTCGACATCTGCTGCTCTTCGCCTCCAATCAGGGTTCCAGCTCCGTCAAGGCCGCTCATGATATTTGTGATGTCTCAACGATGCTTCTCGCGATTCAGATGCGGTTACTTTGAACTCGACGACCAATCACTCTCCGGACGCCTGAGTCGGTTTGATGAGGACCGATTACAACAACTCAGTCACGAAGAACCGCGACAGACAACTCAAGAATTGGCTCAAAAAATAGATTGTTCTCCCTCTACCGTTTTTCGGCACCTTCGCTTGATGATCGAGACTCAGAAGCTTGATGCATGAGTGCCGCGCGTTCTGAGCAAAAGCGACAAGCTTCAAAGTGCACAACTGCAGTTCATTGCTTGCGCGTCACTGGGCTACTCAGGATCACAAACGGATTTCTTCACAGGATTGTCACAAGTAACGAGAAGTGGTGCCTTTACTTGAACATGAAAAAGCGAAAGGAATGGGTCAGCTCCGATAAACAAGCGACGCCCACAGTTAAGCATGAGCTGCACCCCAATAAGGCAATACTCGGGATTGGCAAGGTGGTGGTGTGGTGGGATTGGCAAGGTGTCTTCTATTACGAGCTGCTTGAGACCAATCAAACTGTGAACGCTACACTTCATGCCCAACAACTGCGCCGCCTCAACCAAGCGATCCAAGAAAAACGACAGAATCGTGAAGGTAAATCCAACACAATGCTCGAACGCACATCGCTAGGATGACCAGAGCCACTTTGGAAGTGCTAAATATGGAACTCTTGCTGCATCCGGCTTATTCTCCGGACTTATCATCGTCTGATTTTTATCTTTTCAGATCTTTCTCGAGAGCTCTAAGTGGTATAACCTTTGAAAATAACTCGAGGCTGATATTGTGGCTCGACTACTTCTTCAAATTTGAACCGGAAGGTTTCTATCAGCGAGGCATTGATAGATTGGTAGAACGCTGGGAAAAGTTCTGAGAAAGAAAGGTGATTACATCATCGATAAACCGTACTATGTTTCAGAAAAAATAAATCGTGAAGTGATGTGTCGTCCTTTTAATTGATTGCGTATGTTAGAAGCAGTTTATCTTGAAGTAGCATGAGAAGAGAACACATTTTCATGTAGAGCAGAAGTGGTGTATAAAAAGACATCGAAAAATTATAGTACAATAGGAAAATTTTAGTTTCAAATGTAACCTGGGCTAGGCAGGCAACCGTCAGACTCAGCTGTGAAAATACAGTTTGAAAAAATAGCAAGATGATTAACTGAGTAACTGAGAATCGGAATTTCTAGTGGAGGTCATGAGTAAACAAGGGATTTATAGTTGATCAGTTTTCTTTCAAGAAGTAAAGAGTTACAATCAATTGCCGGTTGGGCTAATTTTCGCCGATTAAACGCCCTACCTCGCAGGCTACAAACTCGTTGAAATTATGATGCGGAAGACAGACATACCTTTCCAAAGAGGAGAACAGGACCTATTGAACGATGTATAACGTTTTGGAAGAACATAGGGATTGAAAAGATATTTCTGTCAGAAGAAAAAAACGACACTACTTATGGAATGACCCAATAGTTCTTCCAAATAGTAGTATCGAGCATGCTGTTCCAACTTTTCTCCATTAAGGGTGATGGAGTACGTGGCGCATTCTCGGTGAAGTGGAAGAACTATCAATTCTAGACCTGGTCGAGTTTTCAGATTCTTGCCACACTTAGAAGTGAGAGCAGGGATTTTCGAGAATGGTTGGGTAGCACCCTTTGGTCATTGGGGATCTCATTTATCTGAGCTGAGAGAGGAGGAACGTCTGAAGCGAGAAATGGAGGGCTTGATTGAATTTCTTTGTTATTTTTTTAAAAATTTGGACTCCACATACAAATGGGTCGTACAGCATTACCTGGATTGTGGAGAAATAGTCCAAACCTTTTAAAGCACGGCTATTGTGTCGATGCGCTTAAATTTCATAGCAATAGATGTTGGTAATAGGCATGCATGAAAAACGTCAGTCTTCAAATATACCAGTGTCTGAAAAATCGCATCCGAGTTTAGACTCTTCCACCGATCACTTTGGTCAGTAAATACGCTCAAGGCTGGGGGCTCATGAAAAAGGAGCTGCTGTTGATCAGCCATATTATCCATTCGCGTGTGAAAAAAAACATATCTACAAAAATTATTCATGGATCTTGAAGTCGCCAGCAAAAGTTAAAGGGGCCTTCACGGCAAGGGTATCTTTTGAGTCGTTATCAAATACCCATGAATTTAGCAAGAAAGTTGATAGAGCTGTAATTTCTTGCACATTCCCGGAATCGCCCTTTAACGGCTGGAAAATACTGGAAAGTACAGCAGGGTGAATTGGCTGCATAATAGCGGCGCCAGTTATCAGCGAAGTGCAAACCATTTCCACGCGTTTTTATGCGTGAAAACGTGACCACACAAACAGAAAACATTGCTTTGCGTTTCTCTGCTTTTCCCCACCCTGGAATGGAATGGCTAGATCCTGGCCATTTCCATGGACCCCATTTTGAAAACCAAATCGCAAAGTCGAGATGAGTACAACAGAAGGCAGTCGCTACATCAAAAAAAGAAAGGAGTGCATGAAGCAGGCAGATCGGTGCTATCGTTGCTCTGCTAAAAGTTAGTTGAAAGAGAGCACCTGAAATGTTAGTCTGTACTTTTGTACGTGCAATCTAAAAGTCGTCGGTGTATTGCAGACTGATTCGCACGTAAAGGATGAGATGACACATACACAAGTTTGCAGTCAACGTCAAAGTCAGACCGAGAAGAAGCGAAAGCTCGATTAATCGAGAAGGATCTACAGCGCGATAATATTGCGGCAAAATGGTCATGAGAAGAAAGTCTGCGGTATTTATTTACTCAAAACTACATAGCAGTAGGTACAGCGCATGCTGACAGCGCTGAGATTACTGTGAGGTTTGCATTGTCGAATCTGGTAATCTTTTTCCCGTCACGAACGTAATTTCCACATGGATCGAAACCGAACCCGCAATTTCGCGTAGTGCCACTGCAGTCACGAAGTGCTGATGTGGCTTCTTCAATCACCTTGATTACAGCATAATGAGGCACTGTTGAGAATGTCTAATAAGTGACAGCTGAAAAGTTCACCGAAAGGTCATTTTGGTAGCAAGTGAGTGTGAAGTCGCGAGCAATGGATTACCGCCGCAAAAAATCAGACTTTGGAAATTTCTGCGGCAGTAACCACCCTCACCATGGCTGCATACATAATCAGCGGCGCTGACGCTGGTAGGACGTGGTGGTGCAGAGTGCAATCTCCGTGTTTCATATCGCATTATACTAATGTCATGGAATCAGTGACAGAGGCACAGATCCCGACACTTACGTTTGCCTGACGTCGACACTGACAGGGTACCAACGCCGGTGTTGACACCGATAGGGTGCGATGAGCTAAGCCAGTATAATAATGGATGCGGAAGGCGATATGAGATGCATCTCTGCAGAAGCAGAGAAGCAGAATGAGATCTTTGCAAAAACCTCAATCTGCTTCTCTACTGCCGGCGTAGAGCCCCGGTGAAGGAAGGAATCCCACGCATTCACATAATATTTCGTCTCTGATGGTCCTCTCACAGCGAACGCCACGTGGCTGGCAGTTTCGTAGGGTACCGGGATGGAGATGTCACCTCTTTGACACCTACGGCCCACTTATTTAAAGGCATAATTCACGATAGTTTTCATGCGTCTTAACGTTCCGTAAAGACTCTGAGGGTGCTGAAGAACACATAAGCGAGGGAGCAGCCAAAAAAAATTTCCGAAAATGCCTAAAATAAGGTGTTTCCGACCTTCTGCATCGTCGAGTTTTCAACTCAGAAGCAAGCATTTGAATAAGTTTTCGCGTGTTAATATCGTTCGATAAGGTTGCTGTTACTATAGGAATTCTCCCTATCCTATCTTATCGCAGTCCTATCAAGCCACTTATCCACGTGGATGCCACCGCTGCTCTGCTGGCTAAGTCGTAGAACGGGTGTGAGCCATCTTGAGACGGTGGCCGCCAGCTGACTTACGGGTTCTTTACGCGTTTGGCGCTCAACACTCACGCCCGGTGATGGAACACGCTTTGCCGTTGTGCCGTTGGCCTATCTACTCACGGATGGAACCAAGACACTCATATTATCGTAAACTGTCTCTTTAAGTCACCCACTGCGAACTATATACAGGGAGAGGCAGAAGTATGGACAGCCTAGGCTTCTTGTAACTTATCCGTTTTTATCCACAATTAGTGACTGGCTTATAGGTATGCTCTAATGCTTCAGAGAGAGAGGTTCACTTTATATTCCATAAGTTACCTGCCGTTGTTTGGTTTCTGCTCAGTGGTTGCTCTCAATATGAAACGGGTTTCCATAGTTGAGTTGCACTGATGCAACACGTCCACTGAAAGAATTGCGAATACGCTTTACGTCCTACCTAGGACTGTACAGTGTGCAACTATTCAAAACAGATGGGAAAGTTGCTAACCGTCGTCGTTCAGGTCGCCCAACGACGGTAACTGTCATGAACCCTCATTCTAATGTTACTTAGGCTCCGCCCACTGAGGATAAGAGGAGCGCGGAGGCGTTCGGGGGAGTCTCCGAGTCAGGCGATACGGCGGTAATAGCCGGCCGAGAATCGAGTCAGCACTGACGGGACGAACTTTGACGCACGGCTGAGACTGCGAACCACTGTTCGCTTCGTGCTTTCATAGAGAACTTCTGGCGAACAGGAACGGTAGGCGGGCTCGCTGGCATCGATGGTAACTTAAGAGATCAAGTAAAGTCGACGTCGATCAAGCCACCTTGGGGGCCATCGTCGAGACGGGTCGTCATGATCATTATGATTTGAGATAAAGTACGATTGTGGAATTTGTAGATAAATGTGTAAAACTGTTTTCCTGCTTAAAACTGATTCCTTACCGCAGAATGAACCACCCAACTTACATTTGGGGGTGATGCCTCAAAACATGGCGCATCGCCCGGGAATGGAGAACTCACATATGTCAATATCGAGGTTTAAAACATGAGAACGAAGGACCAGTCCTTTCATACGCCAATTCGTTGCTCAAATCAGATGTCCGCGGACAATTAACATGCTCTAATAAACGCAGTTCAATTCGAAAAACAAATTAAACAAAAACAAAAAGAGGTTTAACACCGCTAGAAACAGAAATTCTATCACACGTGCTCACTATTATATGAGGTACGCCTTTTAGGGCTCGAATCGCGTACCTTGATCAGTACCCTTGCCCACGATTTCGTGATCTCTCTTTTTTCTGTTTTCTCGAATTTTCACAGGGTTCAAACATGCAAGTCAACTACAGCCTACCATGAAAAAACCGATTAAGATGAGAAGGAAACTCGAAGGAAATTCCGGTGGCACTGCGATAGTATCCCGGCCCAAAAAACGTACCTTATAATTGTTTCTAGCCGGCAATTTCTGGTACGTATACGCCTTCCTTTGCACGACTAGACAGCACGTCGACACAATTGGCTTAATTGCCCATTTGAAACGCTTTGTGAATTCAAATGTTATGGAGAAGGACGAACGATAATTGTGGCAACTTGAAGATAAATTTTTGATTGAATGGGATTTCAAGCGAATTCATCATACTACTGTAAGTTCGCGAGGAATAATAGAAGGTGCGTTCTATAATCCCACTCTTCCTTCTCAAAATCTCAATGAAGCCCGACCCTGAACTCTGAGTCCACTGTGAGCTCGCACTATTCCGCCCTCTTCTGAGTAAGAAAATCGTAAAAATGCAGCAGTCTCGTGACACAAGGAAAAAGGATTCCCGATATTCAGGCTTCCAGGATGCATTAAAACAACAAAAAATCCCAGTACCTCCAAACATCGGAAAGGCTTCCAATAATCTCAAAACATAATGATCAAGATCACTGCCTCTCACAACATGAATCAACTAGGCAACTGTATGCTCTAACGAGTCTAATTCAAGAGCCATACGCGTTTGAGGCTCTAAGGTCCCATGGTTTCTCCCAATTAGGCCGAAACGTTAGAGACCTTCTTAATCTCAAAAAGCTTAATCATCAAAAGCTTGAGGTCAAAGATGCAGCAGCGCAGAAAAAACATCGTGTCATACACAGCATATTGGTTCGAAGGAAAAGAGATACTACATCAAGCTGAAGAAATGGCGTCAACTAAAAATAAGATTCTGTAGCTCAAGTGTCAATAGGCAAGATGGAAACATGCGTTCAAAAGAGGAGGAAAACAGAAGATTCAAGCCACAGCCAAACATCTCAAGTGTCCCCCCCCCCCCACCAAACGCTTGGACACTAGAAATGAGATTTCCAGGCAACGAACTCAAAGTGCCAAGCTACTACGGCATCCATTTGAATTACCGCAGACTGAACCACCCAAACTTACATCTGGGAGTGATGCTCCAAAACAGTAATTACGCGAGCCATTGTTGAAATGGTTCATTAAAGACACCAAGAGGGGGTAATTTTGGCTTACTGTAGAACAGACGTAGTGTGGACGAGTTTGAGTGGCCGCCATTGCACAAACTCGCCAATTTGACGCCTTGGCATGGTGCCAAAAGAAGATGGTTCTATTATAGATTTGTTTTTTCCTTATAGTTTTTACTTTGTCCTTGCTTATATTGTTTCTAGATGTACTTACGGGTCAAATAAAGTCGGGGGGGGGACGCAAAATTTTCACCCACGTCAAAGCTTCTTTCCCTTCCTAGGGTTAGGCTAAAGCAGATGAGACCTATGCTTTGACAGATGCTTTTTAATGTGGGAGGAGGGGATATCAATTTTAGCCTAGCCTAGTAAGGGAAAGGAGCTTCGACGTCGACGCAAAGTTGCGTCCCCCCGACTTTATTTGACCCTTCTGAGATTTTCAGGTATAGAAATGCACAATTAAGAAGATCTATAAGTAAACAAGTAAAATATGTCACTAAAAACAGTCTAAAGAGGAAATAATGCAAAAATAAGATTACATCAGGCCGAAGACAAGCTTTAAAATGAACGAAACGTGGCTCGGCCATGGAAGCTTGCAGCTCGGACGGAAGCGCGCCCTGGTGGCAAATAGCGCCCTATGGCGCGTTTTTCAACGCCGGTTTCGTTACACATTGTATCTACCGAACCCATATGTTTGTTTTCAGACGCCATTGTTTTTGTAAACGTTATTCCGCCCTTGCCCCCCTCCCGGTGCCTTTAAAGGATTCGACGAAATTCCAGTAATTCAGTGAGAAGAATGGCCAAAGAATGATAATCAGTGTGAAGTTGGTCAAAAAGAAAGATCATGACAAGCTGCTGAATAAGAGCTACAAAATTTACAAGGCTGCTGGTTTTACGGAGAAAAATAAGGGAATGAGAATGAAAGGATGCATGGATCTGACGAGGCGCGCGCCGTTGGTCAACAAGCAGAACAATCGGGTACTGTCAAAGGATCGTAAGTCTGCTAATTTCGCCGGAGGAGCTGTTTCGAGAGCATCGAACGCAGCCAGCGTGATGGTTTTTGGGTGCATCACCACAAACGGGAGATGTCCTCCTGTTTTCGTAGATACAGGAGTCGAAATCAATCAGGAGAACTATCTCATGATTAATCAATAAGCACGCACATCCCTGACTGATGTCGCACTTCGGAGCCAGTCCTCATATCCTTCTGAAGAATTCAGTTCCGGCACACAAGGCGCGACTGGTGGAACAGTAGTGAAAAGAAAACCTTCATAACGTTATAACCTCGCAGCAGTGGGCCCCGAATAGGCCGGATATGAATCCGCTTGGGAGCACGTTTGAAGCGTCTCAGGAAGCAAGGCTTGTACCTGCTCTCAAGAAAGCATGGGCGATTTAAACAACTACTACCTGCCGCGCAGGGTATATGCTTTTTCTCACCGTCACCGCCAGTGTATTCAGGTCAAAAGCAGTAGAATCGAACTTTAGGTACAGTTTATGAGTCGTTGTCGTTGGTCAATCTTTTAATTTCAAATAAATTGGATGTTGATTCGTATTCTTTTCTCACTATAGCAAGCTTTAGTCAAGCGGTCAATACTTTGCCGCACCCTGCATCATCGGCTGAGTCTGTCTGTTTTTGTATGTCACGAAATTCAGATCTATCTAAAGCGCATCTATTAGGGTCGGGTCAAGTGTAAAGTAGGTAGTGCATGGGTGAAGGAGTAAGGGCGCACATAAACATTGTTACGCTACACCTACGCTGGGCGGGGCCAGGGCTGAAAATTGGATAGTCGAAATCAATCTAATTCAGTTCTGAAATGCTCCAAACGTGGGTAAAAGTGGGGACAGGCACAGTTCTATGTAGCGGGACGAGAGGGCGCACATAAACGATACCAAGAGTGTGTAAAGAAACGAAGCCACGTCTCGCCCACTGAACGCGGAGCGTGCGCTGGAACATCCATTGCTTAGGTAAAAATCTCTTATTCACTTCCAAAATGGCTCAGAAGTGGGGAGAATTTGAGATAAGGTTAGTCATGGGCTGCTGGATATGATGGAGAAGACTCGCCCATAGTGGGAGGGGGTTATTCTAATGGTGAAGCTTACAACAAAAGTTCGTGGTTTGGCTCCAGCACAAGTCAGGGGCTCCTTTCAAGAAGCGATGGGTGATTTGTTAAGATGGATGCATCTCTCATGAAAATCGAAACTATCTGAAAGACAATCTGTAAATGTCACGTCAGGAGTGGGATAGGTAGTGCATGGGCAGATACGTGACAAATAATCAAACTGTACACTAGGAGCGGCGCGCGCATAAACATCTGTTACTCAAGTGAAAAATTTCTAATTTAGCTCTTCAAGTCACACCCTAACGCTGTGCCAAGGTCGCCGAATAATTTCTGGAAGAGGCACCTAGCAAAGGACAGAAATAAAGCAAATTGGCACCTATTGTGGGGGACCATGGAGCATGCGCTGAAATATTCTGCACTTAGACCGATAAGTGCCAATTTAGTTCCAAAAAGGGCCTTAAAGGCACAGTTCATAGCGAGGCAGCGGTGGCACCTACGTGGATAAGAGGCATGATATCGACTGCGATAAGATAGCATAAGGGAAATCCTATAGTGAGAGCAAATTTATCGAATGCTATTATCACGTGAAAACTTGCTGAAATGCTTGCTTCTTGATTGCAAACTCGTCGAAGTCAAACGTCAAGGACACCTTATTTTCAAGGATTTTGGGAGTTTCCTTCGGTTCTTCCTATATTATGTGTTCTTCAACACACCGAGAGTCTTTTTAGAGAGAGGCAGGGCAGGGCACGAAAGTTATCGTGAACTGTGTCTTTAATGTGGGGAAAGTGGTTGTGATCAGCGATGAGATTCCGAAGGATAAAGATTCCGTAATGGGCAGGTCTATTCTCAATGGGCAGTGCTCAAAGTAAAATGCGTAGTCGGGCTCCGGTACAGCCTAAAGATAAATAGGATAGCACTGAAGGATAGCGCTTTATCCGTTCCGAGATCTTAACGAGCGAATAGGTAGGTTTAGAATGGTGTCATAGGTGTTCAGACGTAAGCGAATGATCACAGTGATTTGCTATCGCTTCCTATTCTCTTATTGGATAGAAATAAAGAGTTATGGAAGGCGAATAAGAGTAGAAGATTTCAGGTGCACAAGGTGTTATTAGAGCAGTTAAAGACGGTGATAGGGGAAATGTGGGCAATGCCTCTCAATGAGGCACCCAGATGAAAGCTAGGGCCGTGGAAGGTGTTTGGCATAAACTCACGATGGAGAGCACCCCTGAACTTCAAAGGATACCCTTTTTCCAACAGCTGCCAACTGTCTCAACGGCCTTGCTCACCTTTTTTTTATCATGCCTCCCTCCCCCCGGAAGGAAGAATGTACCATTTCTCGAGTTTATGACTGTGCCGTTCCTTTTTCTTCACTTCTGCGCCATTGAGCGCTTCGACTTTTTTTCATATTCGGTCCCAACAGTCTCTACTATTACCCTTGATAGGGACCTTGACAGGGACCTGTCTTAGGTGGGCGGGGTTGTAAGTAGACCAGGTATCTGTTAGAGTGTGCTACTTTTTGTACACATTACACGTTAGCACCTTTTTTCGCACCTACTTCATACCTCTCGCACCTCATCAAAACCAAGACATGCTAGGTGACCTTGCTTAATTAGCTGCATTGCCCGTTGACCTTTTCTCGTCAATACATATGAGAATGGAGTAAAGGTAACGAACTATATTCAATCAAATGTGTATCAAATCTCGAACTAATTGACTGATTGATAACCAAATGAAATGAAAAGAATGAGCACCGACCGTGAGCCACACAAATACAACTGGATAGGGAAAACGGATACGATCTGTAATTGAAGCTATGGAATTCAAATTTGGAGAGGGGTTCTCACCTCGGTAATTTTTAACAAATTGGTCTGACTCAGTTCCTTAAATAGAACGATCTCAATTTGTGATTGTTTCGCATTGTTATTTTGACTGATGTCATTTTCTAACACCTTACACTTTTAAATTTGAGTACTACTCAGTTGTCGCTATCCCGGAAATGTGAGGTAGCAAAAAAAGAATTTTGCTGAAACTTCGTGCAGGGGTCATCCGAAATTCTCATCACGAACATGACCTCTATTCCCGATGTTAGCACCAAGTTGGTGCGATATGCACCAGACGCGCAAAAAGGATTTCTCGCAAATTTTCTCACAAAATACAGCGAAAACTTTCTCATCAGAACAATCCGATGTGTTGATCACTAATATGTTATTCGTTTCAAACCGCCCGAGTGTGTCCAAAATTTTGCAAGTTTGCTTGAATCTTTGTGCCTGGTTGCCGTTCTCCTCCTAAAGCTTAGAAGATAGTAGCGCCGCTTGAATAATTCAGCGTTCCGAACCCGTGGCATCCATTTCGCGTACAGACGTCATTTGGCCCTAGGATAATGTCAATCTTATTTAATTTTGACCGTACTGGACTGACTGACGCCGGTGCTTGAAACGGGGGTCGATGATAGGGATCAGGATGCTGTTCTATTCCCCTTGGAAACTTCAGAGAAAAATTAGCTGTACCGAATTCCTGCGTATCGCGCCAACGGAAACGCAGGTCATCTTCTCAATTAATTAACCCGAATTACCTCTACAGTTGGACTTCCTGCAAAATTGTTCCAATGTAGTGATAGCTGAATATTGACTGAATTGGTTCCTTGTTCTGAAGGAATAGTCATTACACTCCATGTTCGACTCTCAATTAATATCGGCATATGGACCACAATCAGTATGACTTCCTTGAGCCTCCGAGATTGATATAATATTTATTCGACCAAGTTTCGGCACAATCGCCTTCTTCAGAGTCTGCAATGAGCCAAAACATATCAGTGATACAAAACGTCGAGTACCTTCTTTCGAGTTACAAAAGAGAACTAAAGGCTAATGAATCCTAAGAGACATGGTGAAACCCGCTAACCGTAAGCAGAGCAATCAATTAAGTGAGGTCACCCAGTATGCCAAGGTGCTAGGCGAGAGAGGTGCGAGGTAAAGGTGCCAACTAGTATCCTGTACAAAACTCCCACTCCCTATCTCTTCGTGTCAGAGAAAGCTGATGACAGTTGGAAATTCAACTATGGTTGTTTGAAACACCCACACATCGGAGCTCCTTCCTCCAAAGCGCGCGAAGATCGAGAGTCGCAGATTCTACGAGGCCAGCGTTAGCCGGCCAATCCGACTGGTTGTTATGGTACTGCACCTAACTTTAGCTTAGCGATATGGTAATCACCTAGTATTCAACTACATAGGGCGCCCCAAACTCGTACGCATGCCGCATGTCGCACTGCCAAACCCCGACGGAATTGCACACACATCAAAGGAGGCCGCGGATTGATCTTTTTCTGCTGGTACAGGACGATGTGAAGAATATTTCCGTCCGACATCCATCCAGCGTAATGATGGTGTTCGTTTTGTTTCCTACGCTCTCTTTGGGCGTCTGCCTTTCGTGGCAGTACAAAGGAAAAATGAAAAAATATGATTCAACCCGAAATAATATTAAGTGATATGCTTTATGGGCAAGGTTCCGTGACCCATGGCTGGCAGCGATCGGTGGTTGAGGCGAGTCGCAGCAAAAATGTGGGATTTGTGGTGCCCACACATACGGAAAAGTACGTTGTGCTTTTAAAAAATGCTCCTGACATCTATGACTGCTCACGAGTGGTTTACCATTGAGCATCCTTCCACTCCTTACTACGTTATCTACTGTCTTTCGATTGTTGACATCCCTCGAGGTATCGATCCGACGTCGATCCAAATGATCAAGAAGCGATTACCCATGACAAATACCCATAAGTACGAGTGCACCAAATATGTATCGTGAGCGAGCAGCAAGCATTGCAAAAGAGCAAAATAAATAAAGTATGGGAAATACCGTAAGAATATACCCTACCGTTAAACTCCTGTGCTACTAAAACAGGTCTCGTGCGGAAATATGAGAACTACGATTCGTGAGTGGATGTTGGACATCTACTGAAACCCAATGTCTGTCGGCACACTGAGTAGAGAAAGTACACTTTTATTGGGGCGAGTTTGTAAAATAGCTAAAAACTCAAACAACATACTTCATGATAGCTATAACACGAGGCAAATGCAGCGATGCTCTACTGATCGTTATCGTCCTTGTATTCGTCCTCACATTGGCCAGTCCTCTCGCCTGATTCCTGCTCTCATGTTCGTCGTCGTTTTCGTCAGCCCGTCCTCGCTTCCCCTTGTCTTTGCCGTCGGTTCTGTAAAAGAGACTTTTAAAGAAGAGCTTATCTCATAAAAACGATGACATGACAAGAATGATAAGAAAACTCATTGTTGTCTAACGGCAAAAGTCGCATCGTGGCTATTTTCAATGGAGCTGTCGTTGTGTCGTAATAGATGAATCATCATGAACAAATTTCGTGACAGTGGATGAGTTTACGCACTTTTGGCGAAGGTAGAGGAAACTAATACGTGAAAAATCATATTGCTCAGGCAAATAGGAGGAGGATTATGGCAGTAATGGGTATGTATTATATAATGGATACGCATGATGAATATAAATGCATAGGCTCTGCGTAATGATACAGCGACCTAAAAATGCCCAAGACTCTGATTTCAAAGTGATCCGGGAAGACTCTCAAGATAAAATATATGGCAAATGAAGAAATGCACGCGCCAACACCGAGTTCCTGCTGAAACATGGGAAACTTTTCGCTCCATTTTTCTTAAAAGTGCCACCTTGACTAAAATGCGAAATTATACAGCCACTGGATAATCCGTTTAAACTCCCTAACTTCTTCGTAACGTCTCCTCTCATTATAAATTCTTTTCATAACGAAACTCCAACGAATTCTCCGTCGGATGATGGTCGGAGACAAGACATCAACTGAGATGGCAGCGCCATAGCGTAGCCTTTCAAGGAGGGTGTCTTTGCAGTGCACAGGATCATCGACAGAATCATGGCTGTGAGGATGGACGTGAAGAAAAAGCACTGCACTATACTGACGGTATGCGCACCGCAAGCTGGCTGCCGAAGTCGAACGCGATGAATTCTATCTGGCCCTCGACGAAGCACGGGCGTCAAGGCGTTGAGTCGAGGAATGCTGAGGGAGAGAGGGCGCATGATCTAGCTGCAGTCAACGAATCGGCTGTAATACGCTCTCCGCGAAAAGAGAAACTCAGAAGGTAATTCAAACACTGAAGGGAGACAAACGGAAATAGACCACGTGCTTTTAAGAAGGCGGCTCCTCAGAATTGAAAGTGGTAAGGTTCTGGAACGAGGAGGACCAACGAGTAGTGAAATGGAAGAAGGAGGCATCAAAGATTCCGCTGCCTATGAACGTTGCATAAGTCTCGCCAAGGTTACCGTAGGTAGTCTTTAGGATATAGGTCCACGGGAACTCTGGGCCATCGACCGTGCTCTATTGTTCCCAAGGGAAAGATGTACCGAGCGGTGATTAGGCCTGCAGTGCTGTGCTGTAGTGAATGCTGGTCCGTAACAAGGTGCATGAAAAGCAACTTCACGGAGTTGAAATGAGAGTGCTAAGATGGGCATGTGATTGAACGCCACTGTACAGGATCAGAAACGAGAAAGTGAGAGCGATCATGCAAGTTTTTATAGAATTGGATGTAATGGATACTTATATATAGTTGTTAACCTACAGTGCGTTTCATAATTATAAGGTCACCCCCAAATTTCCGGTTTTCAGAACACACAGCCAGCCGAAAAATTTTTAAGTATTTTTTACAGATTCCCCACCACAGAAAACCCTTCCATACTAGTTTTGATGACATTACCTTATAGCCCGATTTTTCTATAAATATTTTCTGATTTTCGTGCCGTTTCATAATTATAAGGTCACTCCGAAGAAAGAGGAGATTTGCTAGAGTTAACAGCGCATTCGAAGGAGCTCATAATCTATGGTTCCCTCCTGATTAAGAACGACATCAACCAGCCGCTTGGGGAAGTAGAAAGGAAATTTCGAAGAGCCTTACCACAGATATTGTTCCAGTCTTCAACAATTGCCTGTTTCAGCAGCTTTGCTTCCTAGAACTGGCGATTACTAGGGTAAATATTTTTGTGGCGATGTCTTCCAGGTCTCCCCAATAGAGCTGAGACCAAGACTGCATGTTATCTATTGCTGGAGGTCCGTATTTCGGAACTTTAACCACGATTCCGTTGAATGACCTACGTGAACAACAGCCTTGTCATGCTGTTAGACACAATTATGAAGAGCCGGTCGGCTCTAAAAGGCAGTTGATTTCTTCGTAGGATCTTTTAGCAGCCTCTGGAGTCCATTCTACAGGTTTCGAAGGCAAGGTTCAATGCAACCTCATTGCCGAAAATCACTCAGGCCATCACCCTTCTTCCAGAAAAATTGCCGAGGCTCCGCTAGATCGACGCACTTCCCAGACCAAGCTAGTACTACCTCTACCCGTCAGCACCATACAAATAGAGTATTTTCAAACTCAAAAGTACAATTCGGATGGAATTATTCGCATGCGGGGTGCAACTGCCATACAAATACAGTTCCGTTCAATCCGTGGCTCAAGAACAACTTTATGAATTGAAGTCGTTCCGCCCTATGGTGTGCTGTAGGCCTCGGAAACTACTTCATTATTTCTTCAGTGATGTTTCTGCTCCTTCCTCGCAGCTGTACACGCTGTGATTCCAGACTAAAGATGGTTTACCTCCAAACAAATCAGGTCCATGGAGGAGGTGCTGTAGGAAGTGCCCCCCACAATCCCTTCCTCGTTAATGGTAATAATCTCACGAGGGAATCCAGAGCCTGAAAAACATCTTAAGACATTGAATCTCTCAGATGTCATCTAACTGAGCACAGGTATCTTCCGATTCTTTTTGGAATGGCTCTCAAACTGAGCCTAGCATCACAAGAATCCCAAATCTGGGCTTTTCTCTTGGAACATAGAAGCTAGCCACAAGACGATTGAATATGTATCTCGAAGATGTATTTGGAAGACAAATCTACCGTCACAGACCTGCCGGGACCTTAACTTTTTTCTTTTTTCAGGGTGACCTTATAATTATGAAACGGTGCAAAAAACAAAAAATACTCCTAAAAACATAAGGTAAACGAGACTGCTACCAAAAATCGGACACGGGGGTTATTTCAGGTGAGGAATCCGTCTATGAGACTGAAAAGATCCCTCAATGGAGTGTTGTCGAGAAAACCTGAAATTCAGGGGTGACCTTATAATTATGAAACGCACTGTATATAACCTAGGATGTTAAGCTTCACTATGCATGCGCCATCTGCGCCAATGGATACGCATTGAGCCTACTGCGTCATGCTTCCACACTTCTTGCTAGCCGATAAATAGATTCCTTCCTTGCTATTTGTAACAGTATGCAAACTCAGTGGTTTCTATGATCGTACCTTGAATTAGCCTCTGTCAGCCATGCCTCCTGTCTTTCCAAGAACGATAATTATGTGATAGGCTTGTTTGGGACGATGAAGGCACTAATTGTACGTGAACTGCCCTCCAAGATCTTTGAATGACATATTGATCAGATTCTTGGAATTTCAACTATGTGCACATTCTTCCACAGTGTCACGTAGGGGCTTCTCATAACTGGAAAACTTCAGTGACTCCCCTTTCACACACTTTTGGAGAGAATGCATCTGAATGTCTATAGAGTGACTACAGGTGCAAAAAAAGCACGATTAGAGCTTTATTATTTTTACAAAGGTACATGCTACTATGAGTTAGATGGGCAAGATAATCACTGAGCAAATTTAAAGCATTTGTGAAACGACAGTGGGTAGTGCGACAGAGGAGGTCAAGTGATCTCCTCCGTTATGATCCGTTTTTCGAAATATACATAGTTGCATGCGCAGAACATGTTCAGGACACCTATATCTATCATGAATCTAGAACGCTAGCTTGGTGCTGAATCAACACAGTAAGGAAAAGGAGCAAACTGTGCTCCTTATTAGACAAAGAGTTCTTTCTCTTCTTCACATTGTCCGAAATCCGCCAAGAAATGTCTAAGCTGTTTGCGAATCTCTCGATTGCAGTGAAAGTACACGGGAAGGCGTGTGGCCGTAGACGAGATAGTCAGGAGAGACGAGAGATCAGCCAGGTATCTGGAACGACAGCTGTAGGTTATACTGAATCATTGTGAGTATGCCTGAGATTATACGCGGTACATCCACAATGCGGCACGTCATCCCTTTGACTTAGAACTAATTTATGTTCCAATTACAAATCAACTTCGATTCATATTAATGAGAAACTCTCATTCCTCCCTCTGTTGATTAAGAATTAGGCAAAGGTTCTATACTCATGAGGTGGCCTGCCGCATTGGGGATGTACGAGGGGCTACTGGATTGTAAAGCTGTAGCGCATGGTTTTAAAGGTATAGGATATCGATGGTAAAAGTGACCGTCAGCCCCGTATAACGACAAGGCTTACTATGGCCGGGGATGTGATGGTGATGTATTGCATAATCTTCTCAGCTGGTTATTTTCGTCATTATCTATCTAATCTTCTATGAACTCACTTGTATATACGTCCTTCGCCAATATTTCGTAACCATTCCGGTTTAATAAATTCCATGATGGTAAGCAGAAAGTTGAGAGTATTCGCAAGCAAATATACCGAAACAAGAGCAGCTAGTGTTCTTGTGGCATCCCTTTTCTTCTTACGAGCTTCAACTGCAGCAGCGGAACCGGGGAGAAGAGCCGGAAGTGTCTTAACTCAATTGTATAAAAGTTGTGAAGAAGCGAAGCAATGCGTACAGTTATGCGATAACTCATTCTCGACTATCTTTGCAAAATGGAGGATGGTATGGAAAGAATAACAAGGTTTCCAGGCGGCGAATAGCATCACATCAACAAAAACCGAAACTATACTGTTCGCATGGTGCGCTATGCCCCAAGAGATATTATGGGATAATGCAAAAGGGATATTCTTAAATTGCACTGAGGTTGGAATGAGCTCAAGACACAGCCATAGACAAAGCCTGAAGCCAATGTTTAGATCAGGGGAGCCTGTTCCTTCACTAAAATGCAAAACATAGAACTTTCTGCGTTGTGCACCAATTCTAGAAATGGGATGTCTATCGATCAAAAAAGGTGCTATATAGAATGCTCCTTCAGGATTGTATCTCTCTTTGTTTAGTGTTATGTAGCAAGAGTGCAGCACCTTTTGCCACGTGGAAGTTACATGACCACGTTTGATTGGAAACCCTTTATCATTACGTTCGCATTGCAGAGCAAAGTCAAAGGTTTTTAGGTTTTGAATGGAGCAATGAATTTATAAATTTACAATTATTCATTTCGGTCTATCATCAGCTGCTCATTTTTTACCAAAATTTTCGACCACTGATAAGAAAATGGAGAGGAGATGGAAAAGGAGGAGCCTTGTACTTAGATGATGGACAGATATGGGCTTTTTCTAGGATCGAGGCGAGAGTGTATCTCACGCTATCAAAAACGGTCTCAGAAATTTTGGTTGTTTCGAAGCTGATCAGAAGTGCTACTGGTGTCCGATGGCGAAAACGAGTGGTCAGGTTTTAGTGTAGATTCTATAAGCTTTGGGATCTTGATCTTTGAAGAAAGAACAGAGAGCAGTGATTGTTTCCGAACGTCTGCTGACTGAGAAGGCCCCGTATTTACATAGCAATCTTAGATGGACGGGAAAATTCGTGTCCATGAACTTTAAGATCTCGATAGAAGACAGTCTAATGCTATTACAACCTCGGTTGCAGAGGCTTAATCTCGTGGAATCTCTCTTAGTTACAGATGGTATCGTCGTCTATCACGACGATGCCAGTCCATCGTCGTCTCGTTGTCTGAGACGACGTTCTATACGAGCGTCCGTACTTATGATCCATAGGGTCAACGGCCCCACAAGATAGTGGGCCTCATTCGCTTCTTTTCCAACGTCACGAGCAAGACGTTGGTTTGCTCTCTTTACCTGTCTCCATCAGATAAACATAATATCATCTCGTCTATTCTGCCTCATAAATAAATACACTGAACCGCCACATTTTTGGTGCATCGGCCGAATTCAGCCGATTGTCTATTTCTTATTCAATCTACTATCCTTACTCCTATTCTTTCTTTTCAAGTTTCTTGTTTCGAATAATATTCGTTTCATACAATTTCCCTACCAACTTTGAAGTTCTCTGGTATAAATTAGAAACTTTTCATATACTCAAATAAACTTCAACGCACTTAAATATAACAAAAATGGCACTCCATTTCCATAGAACTCCCATTATGCTTAGCGCAACGACGCTCAAAAATTTAGTGGCACGCTATCAAAGCTACACAAAGATTGTAGAATATAGCACCACTGATGAGGAAACCTACGACAAATGTAGGACCACCATAGCTCTATTAGAGAGCGGCATAAGGCAGATAAGAAATGGCAGGGAACATTTACAAAACCTGTATAATGAGATAAGGGACGAGTATATGAACTGCAAAAATAAGTCCGATAAAAAGGACATTATGGCAGAAATAGAGCAAATAGAAGACGAATCAAAAATCCAGCCGACCCTAGCAGAGGCGAATGAGATAATATACATGCTCACTGCTAGGCTAGACGAATCTAAATGTGCGGAGGATAGATTAGCCATAAAACTTGGCTACACCACGTACAGAGCCACTGGGAGCAATGACCCAGAAGGCTCAACCCTCAGTAATATTACCCTGGAAACTGAAGGAGGATCGCAAACTAGACCTCCGATATCTGTCCAGCACGAACCAACTACATCGAAGCCAACGCGCCGCTCGATTATGGCTCCTCAAGCCTCCCTACCTAAATTTTATGGCAAGGCGGAGGAGTTTTCCGAATTTTGGGCAGTCTATAAGACCCTAGTCCATGACTGCGATGAATTGCAAATCATCGAAAAAATCATCCTACTGAGAGAATGCCTTGAAGGTAGGGCAAAAACGGTAATACAAGGGATCCAGCCCTTACCGGAAAATTATAATTGGATGGTAGAAACCCTGCATGAAACCTACTGCGACTATACCGCCAATAGGTCAAAGATAATTCAGAATCTAGTCTCACTCATCCCAGCAAGCGATGAAGCAGAAAGCTGCTCTATGACCTTTGAAAACATTCAAGTCCTTGTGAACCAAATGGTGTCCGCAGGATACGATGTGAGAAAAACCTGTGACCCAATGTGGTGCGAGACGATTCTGGCCAAATTCCTACGGGAAATCGTTAAGCCTGTACTTATAGCTAGCCAGGCAACGGCAGATTTACCCATCAAGGAACTCTTGGGCTATCTCAAAAAAGAAATAGCCGCTAAGTGCTATGTGGAAAATAGGCTGGGTCATGCTGAGCGCAGACCGGGCTACGAACATGCTAATAAAGTGAACTCAAGTCACTTGCAAAATGCCCGACCCAATCGCAACGAAGACTGCATTTTCTGCCATAGGCGACATCTGTCCACGGCGTGCCGAACGGTTACACATCAAAACAGTCGTCGTGAAATATTGAAAGAGGAGAACCGTTGTTGGAAATGTTTCTCTTTACAACATAATAGCTTCGACTGCGAAAAACCAGATTGTATTCATTGTGGACAAAACCACCACGCATCACTATGCTTTAAAAAAGATCAAATGTCGACATGGGGGCAAAACCATCTTCGTAATCCATACTATGATAGGGAGGAGATGAACGCTCGAGGTTTCGATCAAGGAAACATCGTAGCAGACCAATCATCGTTCAGACCCCTGCGCAACCACTGCGTCAACAATAACAATGGTTTTGAGGCTCACAATGGCTTCAACCATCACAGAAATTTTTCAAGCAACACTCACATGAGGACAGAAGTGCCTCAAGCCAAAGAGGAAAACCTTGCCACCTCTCAGCTAGTATTAATGACTGCCGAAGGCAACCTTTGAAACTTTAGGAAGCAATCCTATGAAAAGGTTCTTTTCTTCTTCGATTCAGGGGCGCAAAAAACCCTCATAGAGGAAGACGTAGCCCACCAGTTTGGCCTTCTAAAAGTGAAGACAGAAATCTGTACCATGTCAGGCATTGGGGGCCACGTCGAAAAATTCGAAAGCCACATAGTAGCAACGAAAGTAAGTTCTGCTTTTGGCGAAGAAATAGAACTTCAAATCCAGACAAAGCGAGTGTCAAACTCACCGAGCCGGACATTGTTTTCCTAAAAGAAAGTAACATCTGTCGGGCTAATTCCAAATTGCGGGGAGAACACCAAACTCCTCACATACTAGTTGGCTTGGATTACTACCACGAGCTGGTACTGGGTCCAAATCACACTCAGGAAACACCTTCAGGGTTACATATCGTATGAACAATATTTGGTCCCGCAGTGTACGGCAAGGGGTCAACAATGGCATCGCACACAACGTGCAATGTCAGCACTACCAGTAATTTCTGGTATGTAATGACCACGTCTCACGAAAATGGTGGGCATAACTCTTGTGACAAGTTGAGAACTATAATGGGTGAACGAGTTGCCAGAACAACCCGTTGCCCAACAGAACTCTTACGAGAAAACGAGCCCTTCCCCTTCTCAAAAGGGAAGAATAGTAAGAAAGAAAGGGACGACTTTCCATATAATCGCAAACTTAAGCGAAAGCAGAAACGGACAGATCAAGGGAAAACCTCGCCTGAGGGTAGCTGGCCTAATAACGATTTTCACGTAAATCGTAGAGTTCGCCGATGGCCCAGTATGGTCAATGAAAACTGTGTTTTACCGCAAGAGGTTTCTCGCACTCCTTGCTCAACAACTCCCTCGGAAGTCAACTATGAGCAACACAGGAAAGGTGCCAGGAGACCCTTACCCCCTTCCCACAGCTCCGTGATCTGGAGCATTGGATTGCCGATATCCAGTCTTGAAGCCTATATCCGAACAAGAACGTAATGCGCACCATGGGCAGCATGGGCAAAGCAAGCCCCCACGTTGCGTCCAACTACGCACATAAAAACTAGTCAACTCGCTTTAATTACTTACCAGTTACGTTTATTATTACCTTACTATCACTATTTTATCTTTCGTTAAAGAAAAGAAGCATGCAGAACAGAAATCAAAGGCGGGCACAACAAGCACGTTCTGCATGCAAAAATTCCCATCCATTTCATTTTTCTCAAATAAACCATTGCACTCAATCAGTGTCGTGCCAACCCTACAAAGTCAGGTTCAAGCCCACCTCGCTGGGGTAACGACCCCACGTTCATCGGGCTGGTGATCGTCGATCGGCGGCAATGCTGGCGGTTGCGGTCCAGGCGTGCAAAATTGCCAAAATATTATAGGCGGCAATGGGGCATTTCACGGCTCCGTATACGGAATGGGTTTGCAGGCAGGTCTAGCGCGGCAGCGCCGTCCTCTTCAGGGCGTATATTCGTGATCTTCTTGATCTTATTACTCATCATCTCATATCATGCCTATTTTGCTTACTCGATAACCAGTCGTGAATTACTAATCTATTTATTTTCACCACAAACGCCAACTTCCGTCCTGCTCTTTTAATCGTCGTCGAGCCACAACCTTCAATCGCACACAGCCACCGCCAACAAGAACCATCCAGCTTCATCAACCTACCTCCACTAGTGATGAAAAGAAGAACATATATCTCCCGCTATCTCATATATGTGTAACTGTAAACTCTGTCGCCGGCGGAGTATCGTCGTCTATCACGACGATGCCAGTCCATCGTCGTCTCGTTGTCTGAGACGACGTTCTATACGAGCGTCCGTACTTATGATCCATAGGGTCAACGGCCCCACAAGATAGTGGGCCTCATTCGCTTCTTTTCCAACGTCACGAGCAAGACGTTGGTTTGCTCTCTTTACCTGTCTCCATCAGATAAACATAATATCATCTCGTCTATTCTGCCTCATAAATAAATCCACTGAACCGCCACAGATGGTGCTCATCTACTAGAGAGGGAAGGGATATAAAATTCTGGATAGAGCGTATAAGGGCAGAGATATCTATATCACTATCTTCTCCAGATGAGGGCCCTACACTAGATTTCGTCATCGAAGTAGATGCATCACCCCTCTCGGTTGGAGCAATTCAAGGGGAGATAGTGGGATAAAAGCACACAGTACCTTCCCAGATTCGCTGTTATTGATATCAAGACCTAGTTGAAAACTTTCGCTATACATTTCGGATTATTGACGTTTGGACCCGCGCTTTCAGGATACATACTGATAAGACAGATAATGAAGGTGCCTGTGGGATACTTAAAGTGGGAAGCAACATTGAGAACATCTAGGAGTTAGAAAAATCGTTTGGTTCGAGACCAGTTGTTGTAGAGTGGATACCTAGAGAGCAAACCATATAAGCAGACAATGAAAGTAGGGAGATAGACTATGACAGCTGGGGAGTGAAACCCAAAACGGCGTGCCAGTTGCAAAAGATATTGCTAGAGTGCGAAATAGATATGTTCTCGGATGACATGAACAGAGGATGCACAAGATTTTTTTCAGAAGCTGGTGCCCAGACACGTCAGGGATCGATGCTTTTCAATCAAAGAGTACTTGGCAGAGATATCCCATGATGTTAGTACCATCTGTCAGTTTAATAGCAAAGGCCCTGGTATGGGCTCACTATTTTCGGTCAGTATGAATTCTAGGTTTTCTCTACTGGCCGTCACGAACCTCTTTCCTTTTACTCAAATTGGACGGCCTTGAATGGCCAGCTTCATGCGAAACAGTATATTATTTCCGGTAGTGCCCGGAGTTTTTAGCCCATGCCCACTTTCGAAGATGTTCGGCAGTGAATACTTGAAAACTAGACTTATGTTCCTAGTAATAGGCCTTCGAAAACTCGGATTACCAATGATGGTGCTCAATTTTTAAGCCCGTCGGCATCTGTAGTCCAGCGAAATCTTTTCCCCGGAGTCGAAAAGATATCTATGTAGTAGTAACGGAGGTATAAGTGCCGCTTTTCGACTTTTGGATAGACATTCCGTCATCAACGGTATTGTTAATCGCACAGTGCCATGTCAGAAACTGTATTTTGCTACTTTTCACATGGCTCGATGACTTTCGTGAAAAAGTCTGACCATCGGGCCGGCGGTCGCCCAGGTCTCTGTTTGAGGTCCCGAGAGATTCAGTCGGTAATCGTTCTGGTCCAGCGGCCGTCGCGATATTGCATGACGTGTCCATCAAATCTCCGTTTCTTCGGCAAATAAAGCGGCGTCCCTGATCTTCGATGTTTGATGGAGTTCGGCCCTTGATTCCTCTCTGGACTTGCGTGTATCGGGATACTCCGAGCATCAACTTTTCGATGGCGCGTTAGATGATCCCGACCGCATGCTCCTCCAGCTTGCGTGGAGTGTAAATCTCTGAGGCGTATGTTAGGGCAGGACGGACGAGTACTTACGCCCCTGAATTGAGAGCACGCCTCCCACTATCACCAAACTAACTCCGTCACAGCCTTCTGCAGGTCCACAATCGGGAGTTTACATGATGCGTCGCCTTACCATCTCCATAACGGTGAACATTGAGCCACAATTCGCTCCTTTTTATAACGGAACATTTCAGGCATATTTTGCCCCGTTACTTTTATCTTCTTTGTTGCGTATACTTGGCGGATGTATGCCTTGAGCAAGTTGACCTTTGTTGCCTCCTGTATACTACCTTGGGTGGTACCGTTACGTTTAAAAACCGTGTTGCGGCGTAACATCCGCGGCGCCATCAGTACGACTTGCCTTAGTCGGTGCGGAGTTCCGCTCAGGACACCATAATCTGATAACCCAGGGTATCTTCAAGGAAATAGTTCTCTCTCAGTTCGTCTTGTGAAAACTTCGGTTCCGATGAGGTGGCGGGCCACATGGATGTATACCGTGCGCCAAAAGTGACGCTGAAGGTGAACTTTGATGCGTTGCGCTGACTTTGGCGTTCAGGAAGGAGTACTGTTCAGAGCGTGAGAAATTTATTTGGTCATGAACACACGCGTCAAGTCTACGAAACATTCTAGTGAACCTGATGATGGTAATGAAATGAAATTATAATGGAATGCTCTTCAAATGTTCTTTAATAAGCAAGCTGCGCCCGATTAGAAGGAGCTGCGCTACTGGTTAAGTTGTTCGTGTATATTTCCCTGATAACCCGTAGGCTGTGGTTCTACGACGCCATTTGCACTCTAAAGCTTGGACAAGGCTGCTATTATTGCTATGATCCGCGAGTTATTCTATTATTCCATAATATGCTCATACGCTTGGAAAGAAAGAGCGCCGACTATCTAAAAACATGTTGTACAAGTGCATAGCTCGATGTAAACGGTATCGACTACTAATTGTGGCCAGAACTCAGTAGGATTGTTTCGAAGCATGACAACAATGGAGATAGCGCCGATAAATTGACGGAGCGTATAAAAATCGCGCCGATCGCCGCGGGCGACCCCCCCCCCTTTTATTTTTCAGACGTAAAGGTACACACCGTGCGCACCTGCTTTCTGCTATGAATATCTCAGCCCTTAGCTCATCACCACATAAATATACAACTTTCAATACATTTTTTCCAGGGGAATCGAACGGCGTGCATTCCATTGGGAAATCCGCGTATGAAAATGGGTTGAGATGTTTTTTCAACAGTATATGCACGGAGACGCTGTTTAGGGTCACACCAAGGAATGGGGGCACATCTCAAATGACAGAAACTTCAAAATTCCTACGCAGCTGTGAGCTTGGATAGGGTCTGTGGAAAGATTCCGCCGCTAGTTCATCAAATTTCAGGGATATTTCCCCTTAAACTGTACAGAAAGTGAAAAAGTGGCCTAGTACCGAGTTAGGAAGAAAACCAAAAACTTGCAGCACCATATTGTGCTATACGAGCTGACTCGCAAAATATATACAAGTCTAGTGGAAATCAGTAATCAATCGTTATGGCGAAAAACGACAACAAACGCGGAAACGCGTCACGCGCGATTTTTAACACTCTTACCGCACTAACTGTAGATCCAGCTAGCCATTATCACTATTGAAATTCTGATGTCCCCCTTTTTTGGGGACCCCATTTGCAGTAGACAGCCAGGTTCATATGGGGGAAACAAAAAGTCACAGGAAAAAGTACAGGTTGAGATTTAAAAGAGATTAATAAATGAAGAGATGTCGAAAATTCGAAAATAAAAGAAAAAGGTGATAGAAAGTGGCTGGCAGTGTTGATGGAAGCTGAGGTGAGACTCGCTGTATACGATTAGGCTAACAATAAGATACTCATAGAAGAAAGCAGGTAGGATACAAGCAGCAGAAAAAGGGTTACATCGGTCAAGGCCTACATCCGTCAAGTATTCAGAAAAGAGAGAAACAAAGGAGATAAAAGTAGTGTGGCGAAATATTCCTGAAATGTTCCCCTATAACAAAGAGCAAGCTGTGGCTCACAATATTCACGTTATGGAAATGGAAACCTTCAGTCGGCGAAGTCGCATTAATTAAGGCCTGCCGGAAATAGCAGAGCCAACTTCCCTTCTAGGCCCCGCGTGGGAAGCATCCAAAGAAGTGAACCTTCGATTCATAAAGAACAGAGACTCCTTGCTGTTCTGACAACGCTGCCATGTTTCGAAGTGTCCTTTTCATGACTCAAACCCTTATCCGGAGGGTTTACAACTGCAGTGGCACTTTCTGGCTACTGGATATGGAGATGAAAACCGGGGGAAACGGAGTGATCAACGACACCACCCCCATATAAATCCCCTCAGGTACCCACATTGAACAGACCTCAGAAAGGTTGTGATCGACAATGATGAAATTGCTGATTTTGCCGAGTTGAGACGACCCATCATGATGGCTCCAGAAAGCTGTGACGGAGTCAAGGGGTGTTTACCCTTATGTCAGGATTTCGCACGGCCACGAGCGGCGTGCGACGCATTGTGTGCGAGCCATGCGCGTCGCAATAGTTGGGTCTTCGAACGATTACACAGTAATGCTAGGGGCGCGATACGCAGTTGACTTGTAGTCGCTTCGGAACCTAACATGGCGCTTTTAGCTCGTCCGCATTGCTTCGATTGCGACATACCGCGGTGCCAAATCTTGACAAAAGGGCACACACCAGGAGTCAAGTGATACTGAGAGGTGTGCTCTCAAATATGGGGGCGTACCCGCCAGAATCTGCCATCGACCAATCTGCAAGTTCGACTGATACAGTGTTGAAGATGAAGTAGGAAAAAGTGACTTTTTTGCCCCTCATTCCCCGTTCCACCTGTAAAAGCAAAAATTCCAGATTATGATGAGGAATAGGCACTGTAATAATCGTGCTCAGCGTAAAGGGAAACGAAATTAGTAAAATGTGCACCAAGCTTTTAACTGTGTGATGTAAAAGTTAGCAGGTGATATAAAAAACAAGGTAATTTCGGTAGTTTTGTTGGTGGGAAGATCACATTACGCTCTGAAATGAGCTCAAAGTTCTGTGCAAAATTATGAGTTTCGAGGTGTGTGTCTGGAGACCCTTGCGCAGTAGATCAGCCAAGATAACAGAGTAATATGATGCTAATGATTCAGAGCTCACACAATCCCTTCGAAATTTGCGACTCAAAGCTTCGATTCTGGTTCACGGCCCTTCTCTTGCCACACTATAAGCGTTTAGGTATCAGGCGCGCGACGTGATGAGGCGTATAGGTGCAACGTATGGGTTGGTTCCTAGAGCGATAACGGTGCCTTACGCCTTATTTTAGAAGTTTTCGCTCTGCTTCAACCAATGCGGTGTTTTTGAACGCACGCATCGAGAATGTGTAAACTTTGAAGTCGTCAAGACGTGAACTGACCATATTACGAGGGTTCAAAACTTAAGCTGCTTTCATGTACGGCAATTGCTATTAAGTGGTCACTGATTGCATAGAAATGATGAAAACAATGTAGTGTGATGCGGGGCGCATTTCCTAGCAAAAAAGGATATATACAGTTCTAAATGAGCATTCTATATAGGACCTTCTGTTGTATCGATAGGCATCCCATCTCTAGGATTGGTGCACAACACAGAGAGTTCTATGTTTTTGCATTTCAGAGTGAGGGAACAGGGCGCCTGATCCAAACATGTGGCCTTAGGCTCTGTCTATGGCTATGCCTTAGCCTTGAGCAGGTTTTGGTTGAGCTCAGTCCAACCTGAGTGCAATTCAAGATGATCCTTTTTGATTCCATTATATAGTTTGTCTTGACTGATATTTGCGGCTCGATATGCATACCACTGCCACGTGGACGACGACTCTCTTCGGTATCTGCGCATTTGAAGTATGAGCTTGGACGGCGTAAGTAAAGTTGTTAGACATTTGTCACAAACCATTGTGGAAATTCGATCCTTCCTTCCAAAAGCTGTTTTCATAGAATACAAAAAGTGGTGAGAGACGATTTTGACTTCCTTGCCCGTGTGCGAGCTTCATCGCGTGCAATGGCCGAACCTTGTTTGATCGTTGAACGACAGCATAGTTCAGACGAATTGTGGTCACTTGCAATTGTAGGGTTGCTCCACTATGTATTGGACCAAGTTCGTGGGATTTTTGGTAGACTACGCCCATAACCCTCGGAGAAAGACCGAAACGTGCACCGTGTGGACCTTTGTCTCTTACAAGGGAAGGTATTTTACTTCCCATGGAACTTTGAAATGAGACCCGAGGGGATCGATAGAGCTTCGAACGCTGATCATAACTGTGGAAACCGAAATTGCCAAATGGCATCCTGAAGCAAGTTACAAGGAGTCAAAATTTGCCTGTGACTTGCCTGTGTCATCTCAATGGCGAGGAGCTTCGTCATCAGCATGACTAGCGCTGAGCTAGTAATGGCCTCCATGGCTTAGTGGTAGTGGAAAAATCGAAAATCACCAAAACAAAACAGAAAACACGAAAATCACACTGGTTTTGCGTGAAAACGTATGGCTCGCGCTCTATGGACTCCCAAATATGCCATTCAGGTATTACGCTTTTTTTCAGAAAAATCTTCATAACTTCATACAGGTGATTGTTTGACAGATTCTGAATACAGACTTGAGATCAGCATTAAAAAGCGCGTACAGTGGTTTATGCCTCATTGCAAATGGCCATTTCGACAAACCGTCTGATGGCAAAGTGCCTCGCCAATGAGGTGTCACAGGCAAACTTTGACCCATCGTAACTCGCTTCAGAATGCCATTTGGCAATTTTGGTTTTCACAGTTATAATCAGCGTTGGAAGCTCTATCGATCCCCCTGGGTCTCATTTCAAAGTTCCATGGGAAGTTAAATACCTTACCTAGTTAGAACGAAGCTCTCCTATCCACAATGTAGCAACATCGAAAACAGTCTTCATATACCGAGCTAATTCTGACGCATTCGTTGTAGGCTTCGGTTGTGCAAGTAGCCAGAAAATGTGCTTCTTTGTGGTCTAGAGGATCGGCTAGGAACAGTTCCATTCTGTGTGACTGCTTGAAGCTTTGCATCACAGGAAGGAACAGGTTCTCCTTCACAAGCCGCGATGTGGATAATGAGAAAATTTACGAGCGATACTGCTGAGAAATTGCGACGAAATAATCAATGTGCAAATGGCGCAATCTTTCTGTCCGACGTGTTTTGAAGTGAACACATTTGGTTGTTTAGTCCTTTACAGAACCTCCAGCCACTACTTGTCGATCACCAAATCATAATTCCGTTACGCTCTCACATATTCGAATGATTTCTGACAATAACTTGCTTGTTCATACCATATCTTATACTCCTCTATGTAAATTGAAGCGAGCACTGCTTGATGTACTTCCGGTTTGACCTGATCACAAGAGGTGAAAAGTATTACGCGTTAAACTCAATTTTGGTCAGTGACATTCCCTTATAAAAGCGGGTCCATAAGCATAGGTCCTGCAAAAAGTTGTCACACTCGACAGCCCTGTTTGTCACTCTACACATCTGATTATATCATCTACCCGTTCTCCCCATGATAATGGTTGCTCAATTCCAAGATAATTTGAATGTGACACTGAAAACTGCATTTTCCACCTTCCAGCTCGTCTGCTGCTTGATTCGGAGACAAAAACTGCTGAGAGTGGTCGATACCTTAGAAAACTTGATGACATCAGGCCACATTGTACCTCAACTACCGGTGTAGGTTCAAAAGGTAGTGATTCCGACGACAATGACGGATATAGAAAAGTTCTTAGCCAGTGATCAACAACGTTGGATAAGTTGAGAGGGCTAAGCTGAGTCTGCAAAATAATAACATGGAATTGGGAAGATTCATAGACGGGCAGTCGCCTCAAAAATTGTACTAAGTTACTGGTCATTTGCGAGGGAAGGAAAAACTTTTATGCGGGTGTGAATGTCGAGCAATAGTAGATCCTTCGTAACAACTTCACTCGCAAGAAATCATGGGTAGCTTCAGGATAATTATCAAATCCACAGCCAAATTAGAATAATCAGGCTATGCTCTACACTCGGCGGAAGGAAGAAGGAGAGGGAACTGATGATGTGTATGTCATTCGTGAATAAAAGCAGAAAAGTTGTCGTAAAAATACTGTTAGTACTAAGCAACAAGCGCATATCCATTCACTCTTGAAGCGGTGTTTGGCAAAATGTTACGAAAGCCACAATATGGATGGGTTATCCTCTACCGGCGTAACTGCTTTATAGAAACCACCCGATCAGTTCGTTGCAGCGCAGCCGAATTTCGAAAAAACCTTACACAGGCGAGTAGCCCGAATGAAATCTAAATCTCGTGATAAAGTTACCACTATATAAAATCGGTAAGTCACTGAAGCATACTTCGATAACGGACTCCTTAGAATATCGATTGAAATTGGCAATGGTGGCAGTGTTCAGCATCAGCAAAAGCGAGAATGGCAGAAATACGTTGAGAAAATTTCGACACCAAAACATCCATATCGTTTTATAGTTCTCGCTGAACATCTGCATTTCAAATGTAATCTTAGAGGTTTGAACGAATAGTCGTACCTTCGAGTTATTTCTGAAAGATCAAGGCGCAGGTTGGTAAACATCGGGCAATGCGGCAGAGCCTGCATCTCCAGTTCAAAAAACACAGATCCCTGAATGAAAACGAAACATCAAGGGAGTTCGCAGCAAAAACAATACTTCAGTTTTTCCCTTCATAGAGCAAACGTATCGATTACGCCACTGCTGTAGGCGCGACATGAGCGCAGAAATCGTATTCTGCGCCTCTGCACGCCCTGCCTGCCACTGGTGTCGGGGTATAGCCTTGAAGGAATCGTCCACGCAAAAATGAGTTTCTTTGTCACCCATATATTATGTTGTACTAGCCTAATAAAGGCCGCATGCGAAGTTCCAAGCGAAAAGGTAAGAATTCGGCTAAGATGTAGCTCCCCAAATTCTCGACCGGGTGGGCGGAGCCTCCGAGCAAGTGCCGACCCCGTCGTCCGCTGCGGTCGGAGACGCACTGTAGGAACAGAAAGTTACGTAAACATTCCCTCCCTCCGTTCCCAACCGCGGCGGATGACGGGACGGGACTTTTACTCCGAGGCCCCGCCCTCTCGGCCAAGAATTTGGGGAGCTGTGACTCAACCCAATCTCTCTTTTTCGCGTGAAACATTGCATGCGACCCTTAGTACGCAAATGCAACATAAATATATGGTGACAAAGGAACTCATTTCGTGGACTATTCCTTCATGTCGAGAAATCGCGTGGCCCCGCTGCGAGCGGCGATGCGAATCCGGGTTGGTTTTTCGCGTGCAGTTCTTCACGTTATTCAAAGTTTGAAGTGATTTATCGATAGCTGATGTATACAACTGAAGACTATCTAAGTATCAAAGGTTGTAGATAGAACAGAAAAATCCGTTCTTTTTGTTCTTTAGTTTTCGGTCACTCGTCACTTTTTGCTCGAATTTTGTAATCGCCTCTCAATATGAGCTATACCCAATGACTTCAAAAGGGCTCCATGGATCATGAATTTTGTGGGCAATATTAAACAATGAGGCAAACGTAGGCTCTAATGTTGTAAGCTGCATACCATGGGAAATCATCAGTAAGAGATAATGCTACACGATAATGGGAAAAAGTCAATCGATGTACTGTCTCAGCCATCCCAGTGACACAGCTAAATACGAGGAGATCAAGGGGTCGGACGAGTAGAGAGAGTCCAGTGATACATACTTTTATATAGAAATTCATATAGATATATAGTAGAAACGAAAAAAACAAAAAACCTGGATCCGCGGTATTGTATTGAATAAGAATGCAATGATACCTTTTAAAAGAGAAACATGATTGAAAGATCACACATTTCAATTATCTCAACTTGGCGAGTATACTCTAAGCACTCGTGTGAGTTGATTAGAATGAAGGGTTATGAAGATTTACATCAAGGATTCGATATACCACTATCCATGAATACTCAACCATGAATATGGCTGGGAACATACCTCCTAACTTATTTGGGTTAATGCCCAACTCAACTCATTGATTAACTAATTTTAGTCAGTTGATGTAATCAATCATGATTGAGACATGCTTGCCTCCCTTCTACTAATTGATGAGTACAGAGATACGTTACCTGGTATCCAGTCTCTACCTAAGGGCAATTGCGAAACGGAGGTCAAACTAGTTTTTTCTCTTTTCTCCCGTTGGATAGTGCTGCAAACCCTCCGCAGTTCAAATTTATTGCAGAGAAATAGAACTTCTGCAAAAGAACAGAATGCGTCTCAAGTGGGATGCGAAGATCATTTCATAGCGGCTGGCTTCAAAAAGGGTGCAAAAATTGCGAAGTGGAAAGGCATTTCACCGCATGACGCCCGAAAGAAATTTGCTTCACTCGGCAACAAGGAACAGCCTCATACAAGAACCAAAGCAAAAATATGTATCTGGTCCAACTTCGCTCCACGATTGCACCATTGTAGGGAAAAAATTAGGGCAGGCTCAGGCATCATAAATCTACAGCACATATCAGAAAACGCGAAGGGAAAATGTGGTCCTCCCAAATGGAGCGAAACGCATATTGAGCACCAAAGGTTTGAGTCCTTCCACCCTTGAAGTCCATCGACGAGAAGAGTTCCTTACTTTTCGTAGCGTTGCATTGCCTTATCCAGCTCACAGTGTGAGTCAAACCTTTTGATGTCGCTGTACCCGTTTACTGCAACAAAAATAAGCAGTTGTCATCACCGTGATAGTTGGCTTTAATTGTCAACGTCACGAACGCGTAGCCGTGTCTGTTCTATACAGTCTAGTTCACATCGCTAGATAGGCGTGGCCTGAGTGGCGAGAGGGAGTGTGTGGCGGGGTGAGAGAGCTTGATACACTCTCACCCAAGTCCGTAGGCCACGCCCTGTCAAGCGCTCCGAATTGGACTGTGTATGTATGTTCCATAAATACACACACATTCCCTACCGTGTTTACATGGTCGTCGCAGCGATACTCTGCTGAAAAAAATCGCACTAACAAAGTAATGCATGGAGCAAAATAATAGCCAAGGACCTGACCAAAAGTATGCCACCCCTTCTTTCGCAGTGTGAGTAAGAAAACCTGAAGTCCTAATTCTCCAGATTACTGATCGTTTGCAGTTGTTTTTACTAATTTGTTCCTTATTGTTGAAGTAAACTGTCCATTTTGTCCCTTTTCTGTCCTTCGTTAAGCGTTTTTCGCACGTATGCCTTGAGCAGACGTTATAAACATAAATTTAAACTCGAATATGTCCAAGAAAACCAAAGATAAAAAACGTCTCTCAGAGCGAGCGTTCCGTGCTTCTCCATACCTTCATCACTAGAGCTAGTAACAGCACCAGTATGATAACTGCCAATCGTCTCCTCGGTTTGAAGCCGGAGGAGGATTGAAGTGAGCAGATATACCTTTCAAACGATGCTGACACTATCAGCAGCGTGGATGCGGCAATCAGCACCTGTAATGCTACATCGATCAAATTTTGGAAAGGTGTTTCACTCCTAGTAAGAAAACATACGATGCATACGTTATTTTCTCTACCGACGGCTGTGATGTTAAAGGAAATCGGACACAACAAACGTACGTTCCACCTCTAGAAAACGTGCCTAGATGGTTACTGGTAGAAGGGAGTAGAACTTCTATACTACCCTCTCACCTCTCGTGGTATAAGGGCGTGGCAGGTCGCTCTAACACCCTAACGCTGCGTGATGATGACATATGTCCTTATTCCACCCTTCCATCTCCTTCAACCGCTTTTAAAGGAGCATCAATGTGTTGGGTTCTATGTGGTCGGAGCTGCGTTCTCAACAGGGACAAAATTGAAAGTAATGAGAGTAGTCGGAATTGGGTCATATAATCTCTGAGAAAGGAATGGAAAGTTCCAAAGAAACGATTTGTCTCTTTATACTCGATGAAAAGCGCTGAAAAGCTTCAAGGGCTCTACCGCGACTTCGCCGTAGGGTAGCTGGTAGGATAGTGGTGGAGGGCGAGACTATGACTACGACTTACGAGGAAGGTCTTTCAACTCATGACGCGCTTTTTGAAAGCTGTTTTTTGCATGTGTGAGGGTACGTACGAGGATCATATAGCTGATGTCCATTTTTGCTGCGCGGCCCTACAAATGCCAAAAACGGGGTTGATGGTTCGATCCCCACTGAGGACAAAATTTTGCAAAATTTAGATTTTTAGTTTCTGGGCTCGTAAACACTTGAATATGAAGACTAAGTGCAGTAATCACATTTAAAACTCCGAACTGCCCCCTATTGCCAGTTTTCAGCAAGTTTGACAGTCCAATTTTTTAGCTTTTCAGCGCTCATAGCACACGAACGAGGTGTTTTCGCGCGAAACGGATTCAATATTCGTGTTCAGGAGGTCGAACTACCCCTAGGGGTAAGTTTCCAGCCCAATTGAGATTTTGACCCAAATTCGAAAATTTGAGCTGGGTATTGGTATACCATCGACTGCACATTCGATGAAGGAGACGGCGATACCACTTGTTAGGAATTTCTCTCTATTTCTCTTGCTTGATGCTTGATAGCTGAAATTACAGCGATAGGCATCCATGCTGTGCATATTCCATCGATTTTCATCGGTTTTGTGAGTTACTCACTTCTACAAGTAGAAAGCGCACCATGTACCCATGACCAAACATCTTTTTCGAAGTTAGGGTCAAAATTTGGAATTGGCTAGATATGTGTCCCCAAGGGTAGTTTGACTCCCTGAACACGAATATGACACTCATTTTGGGCAAAATCGCGAATTTCGAGCGCTATGGGCCCTTTCGTGTCCAAAGATGTCACATCACCAAATTCACTGACAATTCGTAAGTAGAGTCATTTTGGCATGTTGTCAACGAAAATCGTAGTCATTTGGCATAAACAGACATACTTGAAAGTGAATGCAAAAAAAATGCAAAATTTCGTCAGAGCCGGGATCCGAAGCACCAACCCAGCATTTCATCGGTTTAAGAGTCCATCGCCGTATCCAGTAGGCCATCGAGTAGTTGCAACATCCATATATCGGGGATCCCTTATGAGACTGCTACGCACTTTTAGTACATGGTGGAGATAAGATTTCATTTTTTCCCGTATTTGACTTTATTTTTAATGTGAAATAGAAGAACACCTTCGGATCTGCACATGATCAAAGTTGCAAGGAAGATGCGTTACTATAACGTTACTATAAGGGGGTTAAAACCGCCCTTTCGAAGAAAATTTTCTTTACTCCTTCTTTGGCACTTGTAGGGCCGCGCAGCAAAAATGGAAGTCAGCTATGTATATGTTTCATATAGATACCCCCATATAATAGAAAAAACCGTTTTCCGAAAGCGCGTCATGACCTGAAAGACCTCCCTTGTTAGTTGTTTGTATAGCCTGTGATGCATGTGGGCAGGGCAGGTGGCAAAGGGACGTATGCCGAGGAGTAGTGTTAGGAAGAAGATCCCATTTCAAGAGTTCTTGACCATTGCATTCCGTTCGTTCTCTCCTGTTGCTCTGCGCAGCATGTATATCTTCTTCTTTCTTACAAATTCTACTTTCATACTCCGTGGTCTGTCCGAAAAGGTCTTTGAAAAGAAGTGAGTGTATACGCACCAACGGGAATTGCGGGCGGCGACTGAAAGTCACCCATGCACCGCGCCCATGGCATAAATGTCAGATAGTTATTATTATCCTTTCCTCACCTGTCCAAATGTGGAAATATATCGAATGTAGTGATGCCATGCCACATAGAGAGTCTCTACACGGAAATATTCCCAGATCAATGCTGACGGGAAGATGAGCTGAAGTGAAAAGGGATAATGAGTAAATTTAGATGTCTTATGGAAAAACTCCACTGTTCTCTTCCTCTAACTACTTTCTTTACATGTGCCACACACTCTTTGATAGCTTACCAGACACGTCACTGATAAGTTAAGCGGTAACTTTATTTATTATTCCTTTGCTATTGTTTCGCTTCTACCGTTTCGTGAGAAATCAAATATGATACTTCATATTGCAACCATAGTGTTGCAATTCGCAACTTTCTCAAGCTTCGAGCGGTGGGAAAAGTACTTATCGCTACCCTCATCAAAACAAAGGGCACATTCCACCGAGCGAAGCTTTTTAGATCGGCGTATATAAGGGTGCCTGATCGGAGCATCGAGTCAATGCCATTTCTTCGGTTTTGCGGTTTCTTCATTTATACGCATAGACACGCATAAGTTACTCCATATATTTCACGCATTAACGCCTTTTTAGTTCTTGCCTCGCTTTATCACTTATATAATACGGTCGATTGCTTTAAGTTTAATTACCCAAGTTTGAGATAAAAGACGTTTCGCCGATCGTGTGATGTGGTGTAAGGAAAGACCCGCGTGGCACCAATAAAATACCGTTCAAGAACAGACACCCTCATCAAAGCAAAGGGCACATTCCACCGAGCGAAGCTTTTTAGATCGGCATATATAAGGGTGCCTGATCGGAGCATCGAGTCAATGCCATTTCTTCGGTTTTGCGGTTTCTTCATTTATACGCATAGACACGCATAAGTTACTCCATATATTTCACGCATTAACGCCTTTTTAGTTCTTGCCTCGCTTTATCACTTATATAATACGGTCGATTGCTTTAAGTTTAATTACCCAAGTTTGAGATAAAAGACGTTTCGCCGATCGTGTGATGTGGTGTAAGGAAAGACCCGCGTGGCACCAATAAAATACCGTTCAAGAACAGACACGACATCACACTTCAAACTATGCTTTAATATTGTGCTGCTCAGGAGCCTCATGATACTCGAAAAACTCAGACGGTCCCTCAAAAATTCTCAAAGTTTCTGAAATATTTTGATGTATTTCGGTGTTTAACAACATTTTGAACACTGAAACAGTGGGTTTGGTGAGCTATATGATATAGGTTGTATACCAATAAATCATATGCCCCTGTCTCGAGTTACTTTGGCGTGAACTTATCCTGCCAAGTCGTATGGAGCAGTACCTAATAACTCACGCGGTTACGCCGTTAAATAGTCTAGGACACTATGTCACTGCCTTGAAACTTGATATATGCAATAAACAAAATGATTACTTACCATAGCTTATCAGCACTCACACATATAACGTGTTGAGCCGGTTGGCCAATATCGGCATAACCGTGAAGCTGAAAGCTTTAGTACTGATTTTGATATTTTGTTTCTTGATAGCTGCTGATTATCGCCGCAGCCCGCGATGCGACAGTTTTACCAGTAAGGCCGCGGTCATACTTTACGTGTCTGCGGCAGGGCGTGGCCGCGTATCTTGCGTCTCCACACTGCCTCGTTGCCTGCGTCATCTCTGCACCTCCCCCCATGCCACTCTCTCTCGCTGCCTGTGAGAGAAAGTGGCACGGGGAGAGGTGCAGAGATGACGCAGGCAACGAGGCAGTGTGGAGACGCAAGATACGCGGCCACGCCCTGCCGCAGACACGCAAAGTATGACCGCGGCCTAACCTTCGCATCGCGGGCTGCGGCGATAACCAGCAGCTAAGTAAAACTAAAACGATTACTGATTTGGAAAGATGTGTGTAATGTCAGGTAGTTCAACTTAGCTATTCATCTATGGTGATAACCGCTTCATCTCAAAGTCTGAATTTTTTCGTTTTTCATTTTTCTTTATGGAGCTGTGAAGTACTTCAGTGACGAGTGTGGTGGTGTTTTATGGGCATGTTCTCTCGCACGACGTTTGGAATACCTGCTGTTTGAATAAGCGGAGCAATTTATTGATGCTCTGCGGTATCAGTCAATACGTTTGTAGATGGCCTCTTCAATTCTCTAACATAATTCTGCTAGAAAGTTTGGCATTCTATCAAATAAATCGTTCCTCGAAGCTGGCATGAGGATGCAACAGTGACTGCAACTTTTCCTGCCATATCTTTTCACATTTGAAACATATATTCATATACTCAAGCAATGCGAGGAAGGATGTAACATGGTCTGTGTAGCTATTGTGGCACTCATACATCCACAAAATATGCCTGCATTGGGGGAAGGTTAATCTGATAGAACGCCAAAGCCGTGGGCAGAAGTATGTGGAGAATCTAATAGGCCGCTCTACAACGCATTGGCGAGCACCGCAGAGCATTAATAAATCCATCCTCTTATCCAAGCAGCAGCTATGTGCTTCAAACATCGTATTATAGGGCATTCCCATGAAACGCCCTCACACGCGGCACTAAAGTACACACCGCTCAATAGGGAGTATACGGGGAGGAAAATTTCAGAGACTCTTGAAATAAGGCCGTTATTGTCAGAAATGAGTACGGGCGAACTACGCGACACTCTACACACCTTCATTAGACCAGTAATCGTTCTCGGTGGCTGCATGCTCCTTTTCGTATTCAGTATCAAGCCAGTCACATAGTGTCCTAGACTATGTATTTGGTCATTTATTTATTTGAAATATACCCACACGAGTGTGCCCAAATAAGAAAACATGACATACCCAAATGTAACGTAGCACACAACAATATGGAAGAAACTAAACACAAAACAAAAAAATTACACCACTAAGAACTTCAATACGATCACAAGAAACCGCAAGGAGAAAGGAAAAAGAAAAAAGAGAAGTGTCCAGTGGCCCCCGAGATGAAAAAAAGAAACAGAATTTGATCCACAGCTGCCGCAGGTAGGTTCCCCCTAAAACCAAGATAACCAATCTAGTAAAAGCTTTGAGAGTACGATCGTGTGAGTGTAGTTTTCTGCTACATGCGATTACGCAGGGCATATTCAAACAAAATTTTCTTAAGACACGAGCACGTACACTATTAGTAGAGAACATACGTATATCATATAAGTGAACAAGACGCCTCGAGAATGTGTTGAACACCGAAATTTTGCAGAGTATTTCAGAAATCTTTTTTTTGAACTTTGGAAGGGTCCTTTGAGCTTTTCGAATAAATTAGTGGTCACTCTGTTTCTAAACATTTGAGAGTAAAACGGTCCAAGTATATCTTGCAGTGCTGTCATGAAATCCTGCTTATATGAGGAGCTCACGACTTTGATTAGGCGCAGCTTGAGACCAACAAACGTCAAACGAAAAAAGAAGGTAGGGAGCTTCTATTGTGAGAAGATCTCTATTTTGCTACACAATCCAGGGAGATCACTCACTGCGATTATCCCACTTGACTCATTCAACTTTTGGAGAAGAATTATTTCTAAAGCGACACGTGGCAATCACTCCATCCGAGTGCAGTGACTTCCGTTTCTTCCACTTCATATTTCACCCGAATTATGTTTTCACCAGTTGGCTCACGCACACTACTGCGCGCGTTTCATGGCGATGTTGTGCAAAATGGGTTTGATCGGCATGACCACAGTTGTGGGTGGAGTTAAGTGAAAATTTCCTTTCCACTGCTTTCAGCTGAGCTATTTATTTGGAGAAAAACAGAGAGGATGGCGTGATGAAAAGCATTTCGGTGTTATTATACTTCAGTAACTTGCATCGAACCCTTTTCGCACGTCATCGACACAAATCGCGTGCAGTACTGTGCGCGAGCCAACTGGTTTAGGTCATCATTGGGAGTTTGGATAGTTTAGACATCGATAGTTTTGAATTCAATTTCATCGACTGGTAACAATTTGTTCATTTGCTGAGCATCTATTTTCTACACATTGATGGTAGATACATATCCCGCTCATCGATGTCTATCGTGCACGTTTCGTGAACGTGCTCCACTACTTGGAATTTTACACGGTCTCGCGGTCGACACCCAGTGTTGCTGCCAGCACCGCATTAGAGAATGATTCTGAGTGAGACGCTCGCTTTGCTATCACAAATATAGGTGTATCATGATTATCAATGTAGATCGCAGCATCGAAAGAAATGCACCATCTTTCAGAACGCTAGGCAACTCAGCGGTCGATACATCGGTCAGAGATATCAGAGCATAAACAAAATATGTTCACCAAAAGGCACTGAGCATCAGACGCTTCTGCTGAAGCGGTCGTATAGTAGTGGCAGGCGATGTAAAGGATTTCATCCCATCCAATTCCTAGCGGTTCTTATCAGTCACTGTAAGCCTTGTCACTGAGGCTCGTGTACCCAATAGTACCATTGAGGTCCCTGTATCCTACAATACTTGCGAATGTGAACATTCCACCGTCAGCCGCAAAAGCGTACCAACCTTGGTGACATTTTCCTTCTCACGCTCTTAATCGGATCTCATCAACCATCATCAGTTTGGATCACCCACTATAAATATCCCGTCTCACTCTGCTAAACACCCATGAGTGTCAGCTCTCTTGGATCAACGCGAAAGGCGAAACGAATCTGATGACATTCGCCTTCTCATGCTCCTTATCAAATATTAGCAACAGTTATCAATGCGGGTCACCCACCATTAATGTCCCCGTCCTATCCCGCAAAACACCTATGAGTGTTGGCGCTCTTGGTTCAACGCGAAAGGCGAAACGGATCTGGCGACATTTGCCTTCTCACGCTCCTTATCAAATCTTAACAACCATCTTCAATTTGGATCAGCTACCATCAATGTCCCTTTCCCACTCTGCAAAACAGCCGTGAATATGAACGCTTCGGGACCAATGCGAAAAGCGAAACGGATTTGACGACTCTAGCCTTTTTACGCTCCTTATCGAATTTTATCAACCGTTATCAAGCTGAATCACCCACCATTAATGTCCCCGTTCTATCGCGCGAAACACCTGTGAGTACGAACGCTCCGAGACCAATGCGAAAAGGGGAACGGATTTGCCACTCTAGCTTTTTTACGCTCCTTATCGAATCTAATCAACCGTAAAATGCGGGTCACCCACCATTAATGTCCACGTCCCACCCCGCACAACACCTACGAGTGTTAGCGCTCTTGGATCAACGCGAAAGGCGAAACGGATTTGACGACATTTGCCTTCCGAGGCTCCTCATCAGCCCTTATCAGCTGCTATCACTTTCGGTCCACCACCGCTGGGGTTTCCCTGGCACCTTCTATATCACTTGTAAAATTCGGCGTCGTAGCTTTGCTACGACGCGAGGTATGAATTTCGTGACAAACAGACGGACGGAGACACACACACGCACAGACATAAATACTACGCGAATTATATATAGTAGGATCTAACTTGACTATCATAACATCTTGAAGGCCAACAGGATCACGACGCTCCCAAAGATGGGTGGTTTCATGTTGCAAAAATGCTCCAAAATGTGCATCAGTATATCAAACAACTGTGTCTCTTCTAAACCAATATCTGGGACAATGTAAGAAACCAGAAAACTCCAATCTAAAACGACGCGCAATAAAAGCATATCGGATATCGCGCTCATACTGCCTTCAAGCTAAATTTATGAAGGTTAAGGTGTGAAAATTAAAGTCTGTATGAACGCCAACTTTTTTCTTCATGAAGGTTTTTTTCAGTTTTCAAACTTTGAGGTTATATTTTTCCATGTTGTGCGACGTCCCCAAATTTGAACATATTATGAGACTGAGCCGCTGTTCTGCTTCCTCCCTAGGCATCACGCGGTCCCATACGAATTCCCTTTTCTATGTTTTTGTATTCAGCTGATTTATGAAAAGAGAATTGTAGTTAGATGTTTTGCATCACAGCAATAAATTGACTAATGCCGTGGCTTATGCTCAAGTGTATTAGGCTCAAGATGTACTATGCTCAACAATTCAACTTGATATTTGTATCACCGTGCTCGTGGAATGCGCAATATTCCAGCAATAACGCTCAGCCCGTTGAAGAAAAAGAAAAGGAGGTAGTGTCGCCACCGATCACTACTTCTAGGTACTCTGTCGACGCCATATCGAATGCTGTACATCAGAGACTACAAAATCCAACTTTCCGCGTAGCAGAATACTCCCTTTAGGGGTGGGAAATGATCTTTGCTCTACCCACTTCTCTCGCACGATTTTTTTGTTGAGCCTCGCTCGTTGCCCCTATCGGCGAAAAGAAAAGTACACGGCTACCTCCAAGGCTATCAGGATCACTATAACCATGTCCATGATGACAACTAAAGGAATTTATTACGTAAACCCCTAAGTAGATCCTATACTGGGCTCGCCCACCCCCCCCCCCTTTTTCAAGTACGAGTGACTAAATAAGTAAAAACTATTAGGTTGTTACCTTGAAACCGAACTTTTGCGACAATCTAATATGTGTGAGTGGATTTTTTACCCTGAACTATTCCATCCCAAGAAACGCCAGGCATACCATTTCGTGGGTTTTTTCTGCTCTTCCAGAAACTTCTGTGGATGTCGCTCTAGGTTTTCCAGCCGGTGTTTTCCAGGGCTGCGTATAACCATGAACCGACGCGACTATTGAGTCATCATGCTTTACGAATTTAAATCGGGACACTCCGCAGCAGAGGCAGCTCGTGATCTCATCGGTGTTTTTGGGACGAATAGTTCTTGAGAACGGACAGTGCAGCTCTGGTTTAAAAAATTTGCTCCTGGCGATTTTGATTTTGAAGGGAAGTCGGGTCGCGGCCGCAGGTCATCGCTCAATGATGAAGATTTAAGGAGAGCCGTCGAAGCAAATCCGGAGACGAATACTCGTACGTTAGCAGAAGACCTAGGCGTACATTACTCTACAGTGGCCAGACATTTGCTGAACGGCAAGGTGAAGAAGATGTCGAAATGGGTGCCCCATAAACTGACCGACGAGCAGTGTCTGGTACCTTTCGACACCTGCTCTAATCTCCTAGTTCGCCATGAAAATGAGCGATTTGTGAACAGTATTATAACGATAGATGAAAAATGGGCTCTCTATGATGCCAGGAAACGGGGATTAGTCTGGGTAGATAAGGATGCTCCTTGAAAAACTTTCAATAAATCCGACCTTCACCCTAAAAAGGTTATGATTACTGTGTGGTGGTGCTGTAATCCAACGGCAGAGTCTTACTGTTGTGATCTGGAGCAAATGTATAGGAAGTTGCAAAAAGTGTGACCGGCGGTGGTGAATAAAGGGTCGATCCTGTTGCAGGACAAGGCAAGGGCACACACCTCACAAATGACTCGACAAAAATTCACCCACTTGGGTATGGAAGTTCTCCCTCACCGAGCGTATTCTCCCGACCTTTCCCCCACAAATTATCACTTTTTTCGAGCCCTCAATTCTCATCTGCGTCAGAAACAACTTACTAATTTAGACGATGTTGAATGTGCCGCCCTTGAGTTCGTTGATTCTCGTGATAGTAGTTTTTATAGTGAAGGCTTAGAATTATTACCTGTTCATTGTCAAAAATGAGTAGATTCTGGTGGCTTTTACTTCGATTGATAGACTTGAGTTTAAGCTGAGTTATAGTAGTTTGAAGTATGCGGTCCACTTTCAAAATTAATTTTGCAACAACCTAATATTGTATGGACTAATGGCATAACATATGGATAGCATGACAAATAGAGGCACATTCTCAATATTAATCGCTCTATAATCGCTAATCCTTGGGTTAATAATAATAACCACTGGTTGTTACATGTATGCTGTGTTATGGCCAAAAGCTTTAGTGTCGGACGGGACTGCAGCGAAAATCAGCAGCTATCAACATTCAAAAATATCAAAATCAATACCTACTTAAGCTTTCAGCTTCATAACTCGATGCCGATATTGGCCACCCGGCTCAACACGTTATACGTGTGAGTTGATAAGCTATGGTAAATATACCATTCAGAGGCTGAGTTAAGGTGAAAGAGGTGTGGTAGTATAATGGATTAGCACACATGCCCGGAAAGCATGAAGTGCGGGTTCGAGTCCCGTCCGACCGAAGCTTTTGCCCATAACTCAACATACTTGTAACAACTTTCGCATCGCGGGCTGCGGCGGAAATCAGAACCTATCGACATTCAAAAAATAATCACTGGGTTTTCTCCACCCAGGTATGAATTTGAGGATGCCCAGAAAATAAGGCCTAGCAGTCTTCCTGAATCGCACGAGTTTACCTCTCAAAGTGAGTTTACCTCCCAAGTTTCCACGATTTTTTTCAAGGTTGGCTTCTTGCTAGTTTTGCAGGGTTTCCAAAATAGTTCCGGAATATTACACACTAAATACACAATCCTCCTCGTATTTGCCAAAAATGTCTCTGAAAAGTTCTGCCAAACAATAGTAATCATCAAGAGACATCAGGATAAACGCTCCACATCATACTGCCGAACTCTTTAGCAGCCGAAAAATGACAAATAAGGAGGAAACCACAAAGAGGTACCATGGAATCTTTCTAACATATAATCCACTAACTTTGCATGTCTGTCTGTCTGATGATTTTTCGGCATACTTGTCGGCTTGTATGTCTTCCGACCACAAGGGAGTGATTGGGATACGGATCTGGTGAAGAGAGACGACCGCTCAACGCAGTAAAATCTAATTGACGTTGGAGTTGAAGACCATTATGATAGTTCCTCCTGCTTAGATAAGAGTCTACTCAGTTCAAACGCGACAGTTCTGCGAGAAATTGCCGTCACCCCAAGTGTTAGCACAGAAGAAATCTGAGATAAGATGTTTGTCGGGTGGGGAGAGTACGGCTAGACTTGACAGGTTGAAACTGTGATAAATCGTGCACATGTGAGCGATTGCAAGTCTTCTGATAAGTCATAGGGGGCTCAGTCATCCATCGAATTTTGCGCGGAGGGCATGAGCCGGTAGGGCCACAGAATCAAGGGAGTGGAAGGTGCAATCCTAACGAAGCGGGTATCTGAAAAATAGCGTTCTCAGAGGGATTCACATCCCCTCACTGTGATGACGTCGAATGCATTAGCAGGTCGCTCAAATGAAGGGCTCCGTTCGCATAAATGAGAACATGAAGTGATGGCTTTCTTGGCTTAAGCACGACGTTGGATAACTTTAGTTAACATTATCTTGTACGCCTGGAACTCGTAACCAATGCTGCGAATGTGCGAGGTTATCGAGTAGCTTAACCTGGTCAAGAAAATAAACCGTAAGTCGTTAAAATAGCACTCTTCACAAAACATCAAGCCACAACGGGATAAATCTGTCTCTATTGTTAAGATCGTTCACATAACAGGGCAATGGCCAGTGCTCGCTACTCGCAAAAGCACCAGGCTAGCATGGGATTCCTCCTCACTCAAATGCCATTTACGGTCGCATTTCTCATAACTAGCACTCCCAACGCACTTTGTGCTCCTGCGCCAATGATCAACTACCTTGAAGAAGGCACACGCTAGATTCTCCTTGCCAACAGGAAGCAGCTGCCAACCACCCCAACACATTTCTCAGAGATGTCCAAATCTTGGAGTATCTCCTCAAAGCAGCTGTGAGTCATTTAAATTGGATTTGCTCGCCCAAAGAGCTAATTCATAAGCGTAAAAAATGTTTTATTTCAGCAACAACATATGAAAAGTTCTATTTCGGCATCAAGTACTACTTCATCCATTCATTCACTGCTATGCTTCTACTTCAAACCATGTTGTGTACTTATCCTCCTTCACCCGTTATCCTATGTTTTTCTATTTTCTTCTCTATTCATGTTGAACGGCGCAAGTAACTCCTTACTTTTATATAGTGCTTGTTATACCTCCATCTAATTAGCATCATTCTGGATTCTGGCACTGGCACGGCAACACATCGTAAAAATAGCCTTATGGAATAAAATAAATATATGACCACGTATTGAAGCAGGAGCCGGAGATCAACATACTTCAGGCAGTATTCACAGTTGTGAAATCAGTGGACTGAGCGACACTGTGAGGTTAATGGAAATTCAGTACGCATGTGACAGCTTTTTATGACCGTCCCCTCCCCCCCCCCCCCCGACGTCATTTCGCAACGCCAAATACCCATGGGTGATTACAGGAATTTGCCTGTTGTTCCCTACAAAGCCGGAAGCAATGGCCAGGTTTTGCAATCCCATTGTCAACTGCGAAATTCGTGAATCATATAGCGACTGAATCCCATTGTCGTCTGCGTTTTTTGCTTGTGTGGTGAACTAATCATGCATAATGCGAGGTGAAGTAAATTGCACTTTACTGCCAAATGGCTCTGAATTTCTGCACCCGATTCAGCTCAGCTGTTCAAGCCAATCGTGCCGTCGAATGGTAATTTAGGAAGTAGGTGAAGAGTCAGAGCTAAATCATTATCTTTGAATGTCATGAATATTTGATTGACTGTTGAGTGTGACTTTCGTGACTTTCACTGCTCAAAGGTGGCATAACTTGTCATGAAGGCCTTTATACGACTGCAAGAGATTTCAACATCGTTCGATCATCGGCAGGTATTTTTTCTTGGGCGTCTAGACACCCAAGCGTATTTTCTGATCAAGGTGATCGGGAAAAGGATCGGTCGCAGATTTTCTAGACATCAGTGACAGCGACTGGGATATTTGATGACCTGTCTTTTTCATGCGTCTCACCCAGTTCCGGTCACCATTCAAATAGGCATCAAATAGGGAGATACACTGACAAGGGAAGGATCCCAGGTCAAAGTGGCCATTTGTATTATCCGAGGTATATATTGGTACGAGGTATATATTATTTTGGTACGAAGTATATATTATCAGACGTGTTTCTGGATGCTGATCTTAAATCAGTTTGCAAAATATGCAAAGCGATTCTCTGAATGGAGTTACGGAGGTTTTTCTTAAGAAATAATACTATTACACGGTAAGTTCGGGAGCCCATAGCGCGCGAGCCAGACTTTCTCGTGCAAAATTAGTGTGATTTTCGTGTTCAGGGAGTCAAATAACGCCAAGGTACAAGTTTTTAGCCAGTTTGAGAATTTGACCAAATTTCGAAAAAATTCACGGGCTATTAAGTGGCAGCACATTGAACAAAGGAGAAGTCGTTGACCCTTGCCGAGGAAATGCTCTCATTTGACGCTTGTTAAGTACGTTTAGTGTGATGGGTAAGTGTAACAGGTATGTGTAGGGTATATTGTTCAGGTTGCAGGAATTTTTGTAGAAGAAAATTCAAAATTTACCACATTATCCCCTGGCAACGCCCAATTTTCCGAAGTTGGATCAAAAACTCGATTCGGCTGAAAATTGGACAGAGTGGTAACTCGACCCCCTGAGCGCGAATATCGTAATTGTTTTACGCAACAACCCTAATTCGTGCGTTATGAGAGTCTGCATATAAATAAGCTAGATCACGGAATTTCATGCAATCCTGAAGACAGTGATAGTAAACCAACCCATACATAATTTGGAACCTCAAAATGCATGCATATCAACATAAAAGTGCTTCTCAAGCACAAGGGAAGAAATTTCGTGAAATGCAAAAAAGGTGACCAAGCCCAGGACTCGATCCATGGTGAGCCGAGTCCGAACGCTTGCCTCCATGCCATGTGTGCCTCACACCAGCTATGAATGCCCACGCATTCATAGCCGCAGTGATGAAAACCACGTTTCAACGTGAAGCCAGCCGTTCATTCAGAAAAACTTCCATAACTCCAATCAAAGAATCGCTTTGCAGATTTTGAAAACTGATTTGAGATCAGCATCTAGAAACGCGTCTGATGATGTAAGTCTCGTTACAAATGGCCACTTCGACCTGGGATCCTTTCCTTGTGAGCCCTAAACTCTTCAACGCCACCTTAAAGGCACACCACGCGATAATCACATTAGTGGCTTACTTTCTTGGAACAAGTAGGTCCTGGGATAGGTGCTCAGGATGCACCCTTGTTGCGGTTTGATCATGCATCTATGCGGCGATAAGCGCTCTCTACCTGAGCCGAGTTAAGCCCATCGAGCCCAATCACACCTGGCCTTAGACGAACAAATTTCCAACGTGGCTCTCAAGTGGAGAAGGAAACTTGCGATAAGACAAGATAAGGCAGCGCTTTCAATAGTGAAGGCAGCTTCAACAGGGAAGAACAGGTGATATCGTAGCATTTTGCGCGATATCATCAAGCAAAAGCTATTCTACAATCTCCAATACTCGTACGATGACTGAATACAGGGAGTTCTATATTAGGTGGTTGTGAGGAGTTTTGATTCATTTTTCTTCACTGGTGGGTAAAGCAGGGCCTTTACGTCCTGTAATATGCACAATAACTCTCACAATTTATCGCAAGGTGTGCCTTTAGAGATGATTTTCGGCTCTGTTCTTGGTAACTTGCGGGCTAAAAATCAACGGAAGGTTGCTCTCCGATCTTGAGTAGGCAGAAAGTTGTCCTGCTGGCTTCATCACGTTCCACATTGAAAAAGATGCTGTAGCTCCTGGCAGACGCATCCACCAGAGTCGGACTCCAGCTTAATCCAAAAAAGACAACACTGCTTTCGAGTTGTCAAACTCCCTCCCACCCAATCATTATTAATGGGAAATCGTTCCGTCTTGCCGATCACGCCCTTTACCTCGGCTGCCACGTTTCCTTCCCTCCGAACCAGTCAGCTGAAATCGCCCACCGTATACAGTCCGGATGGAATGCTCTCGAAAGGTTTGACTGCATTTTCTAAAACCGGGTAGTTCCCCTCCCACTAAAAAGCGAGCCTTCAACACATGAGCTCTACGGGGCGGAGACGTGGTCGCTGCGATCATCCGACATCAGAAAGTTAGCTGCGACCTAAAGGAATATAGAGAGAGGAACGCTGGGATTGACAGTGTTGGACCGATGGAGCAGTGAAAGGATAAGATCGCTTACAAAACTGAACGACCACTGAAGTCTCCAGAAAGTAAGTTCTATTGGCTCAAAAGATAAGAGAAATGGACGAAAGCGTATGGGCACGGAAGATAACGACATGCATTCCCTATGATTACGCGGAATAAAGAAGCGAGGAGGTCCTTATACTAGGTGGCGCGATGATTTATCAAAGGACATTGGGCAGAACTGGTGGAGCATGACAAATGAAGAATTCAATCAGGCCATAAACTGCATTCAAATATGAATTGATTCCGTAATATATTTGTACCTAAACTTGTCAACTTTTTCATGCGTGCCTACTTTTCTACATTTCATGCCATAAAATTAAGGGAATCGTGCACGAAAAGATGAGTTTCTCCGTTAGCCGTATATTAATGATGTATTTCCCTAATGGCCGCCGCATGCGAAGTTTCACGCTAAAAGGTGGTCATCCCACTAAGATGCGATTCCTTGAAGTGGTGGCCGAGGGGGCGCAGCCTTAGTGTGAATGCCGGCAACGTCGTTCTACGCGTTCTACGAAGTCCGTGACGAAGAGAGGGACTGCCTACGTAAGCCGCGCCCTTTTATTCATCGGCAGGGCGCGGTTGCGTTCAGAGGCAGCAAGGCAAAGTGGCACATAGGAGGTACAGAGGCGAAGCAGGCATCGAAACGGGGTGGCACTGGCGGAGACGCAGAGACACACAGCCATGCCCTGCCGCCGGCACCGCAAAGTCTGAACTCGTCCTAACCTCTTGCTCTCACTATGCGTTTCCGGCCACGGCGGACGATGGTGCGTGCATTTGCTCGAAGGACCAGCTCCCTCGACCACCACAGTAAGGAGCTGTATCTAGCTGGGTTCTCACTTCTTCGCGTGAAATTTTGCATGCGGTCCTCATCAGGCAGACATAACATTAATATCAGGTTGAGGAATAATCCCGCGGTTTTTTTGTTCTCTGTTTTTCACATTGTTCCCTCCATCTTTCGTTGACGCTTATATGGATTCGATAGAGCTTTTTCTGCTCTACACAGCGCTGCTTTTGCTTTTCGATTTCTTTGATTGCTTAGTATTTATGAGGTCTAGAAAGGAAGTAATCTGAAGGCAAAAATTCGCACTTCCGACATTTCCTCTTTTGTCTGTCATCGAGGCCAAAAAAATGTATGCGCATATATCGTCGATAGAACTTTTCCAGCTCAAGTAAACGGTTTCTTCTGTTTTCGATCGTTTGATAGTATGTTCTTTTGAGATTTAGAAATGGGGTTATTTGTAGGGAAAAATTTGCTCTTTTCGTGCATCGAGGTCCAAAAAGCTGACCTCATCCACGTCAGATGAAATCAAACAAGGGAAAAAGACATTCCTGAACCATCTACTGTTATATTTCAAGGGTTCCTTGTACGATAGAAGCGTTTGGTAAAATTTCGATTTTTTGCGAAAAAAGTGCGGGTCAGCTTCCACTGAGTACCCCATTTCTAAGCCTCAGAAATATCAAATTGTGAAAGTATTCAAAAGGCTAGAGGCATCATCTTGTAGAGCATAAAAGCAATAACGAGTGCATATATGAATATTCTCTTCAATCTCGATGGTAACAAAAACTTGAGCGATTTGAATAAAAAGCAGTAGTATATTTTCAGAGCTAGAGAACTCTGTCGAAATGGCACACGAGGAAGATGAAGTGTCGAGAGTGCGAAATTTTGCCTTCTGCTTACGTCATTTCCAAATCTCATAAATATTAAGCAGTCGAAGGAACCGAAGAACAAAAGCAGCACTGTGTAGAGCAGTAAAAGCTCTGTCGAAAACATATATAAGCTTTATAGAAAGATGAAGGGAACAGTGCGAAAACCAGAGAACAAAAACGGCGGGAACTTATTCCTTAACCTACTATATGGGTGACAGAGGAATGCATCTTGAAGGTTGAACATCACTTCCCCTCCCCCGGTTCAGGCTGTACGACCACAGCTGTATCTGGGAAGAGGTCTCAAATTTTGGAATGATCATCAAACCATCCACTTCCAGCTTCAGACGTCCCTCCTCTTACCACAACCCAGCTGGGATATATAAAACAAACATCAACGGGCGCAACACGACCGTCTCTGAAAATCCCCGTTTTCAGTCTTGAGCATAAGGGTCTGAAATTCGACCATTTCTAGAGTTGAAAATTCTTCCATTTCATCAAGAATGCGCCAACTACGAATGCGCCCCATCAAGAATGCGCCCCACACGAAATGGTAAAGTATTAAACAAACATGCTTAGTACCATTATCAGGATGAGCTACATGGCACGCGCCCATTCTGTGAAGTCTATGCAACACCTGATACACGCTGTGAAGATCTGAACCCAATCTCACAGCTACAGTACACCCCCGTTTGAAATTCGCTGACAAAATAAGTGCAGCAAGCTGGCAGATTCGACAAGTTGTACCGCATTCTTTATTATTTACTTTACAGTTTCAGGCTCGACCTCCTTAGGCACAACTGCATTCATAACAGTGTAATACAATGAAATTTAATGTACTCCTGGAATCCGTAACTATCTTCTTAACGGCGTGAACAAAACAAAAAAGTGTTTACGCATGAACAATCCAATAAACTGCCACGGACACTTATCATTGACTCTCTCTGCCTCAGAATCCGCTATGGTTGAAAAAAAAAACATTGTTAAAGACACTGGGAGTTGTCAATTTTGGCCTACGGTAAACACTAGCAGTTACTAGTTTGTCACAATTGCATACATAACGCCTTGCCAAGACGTCGAGTGCTCATTGCGTTTTATGTCATGAACACCTTTTTTCTTTCTCTCAGTCTTATCAAGTTATGAGTAACGAGAGTTCCAAGGAGAACTTAGCTATCACATCCACATCATGCCATGAAGCCTACTGTACTACTTGGTCGCTTGTAGATGATAATAGAAGTTCCATGCAGTGAGTGCCGCAGTAAAAACGAAATCAATCGGTCAAAACGTGAGGAATCCCATCCGTTCCTGCGTCTCCCCACATCTCAGAGTACCGCAGGAGACGTGACAGTGATATGCACGGAATTAAGCCCCGGGGTCAAGCCTAGTGTTGGGGGATATTTTTGAAAAATACGGCTACTCTCCCTAGACAATGCCATCCATGCTGCTGCCCTCTAAATTAGAGTGAGCATTGCTCCTCTTTTCAGTATTTCCGTCGAAGTCATTCGCAAGCTAACAACAATTTTTATACTACAACATCATTTAGCAGCGCGATACCCGAAGCTCCCCCGTACGGGTAATGCTGAGGGTTTGCGTGCAGAGTTACGTTTTGAGCCACGGAACAACAGGTACATATGGAAGTACTTTACTTGGTACTTCATATGTACTTTTGACACCAAACCAGAACGGCAATCAGTAATATTTGAGGAAACCCCGAGTCTTGAATTTTCTTCGGTTTGGTAGCCAAAGTTTTCCGATCGCATAATGTTATTAACACCTCGACGAGGCACGGAAGAGCGCTGTTCTAGGTGGCATAACAAGAAGAAAACCACCGGTGAATTGCATTTTTTCCCATGCCACAATTGCCGCACAACATTCCCCAACGACCTTTAATTACTTGGCCCATAGGCGCCTGGCCTTATGTCGAATGAGGTCACAAGGAATTTATTGGGTTGAGGAATAGGTTCCCGCGGTCTTGCGTTCTCTGTTTTTACATTGTTCCCTTCATCTTTGATAATGCTAATACATGTTCTTGATAGAGCTTTTTCTACCCTACAAAACGCTACCAACTTTTTCTAGATTCCTCAGATTGCCTAATATTTATGAGGTTCGGAAATGAAGTAAGCAGAGGAAAAAATTCGCACTCTCGACATGTCACCTTCCTCGTCTACCATCAAGATTAAAAATGTATGTGCATATGTTTTCGATAGATTTTTTTCAGCTCTACAAAATGGTACTGCCCTTTATTCAAATCGCTCAGTTTTTTGCTGTTTTTAAGACTAACAAATGCAGCACTCAGCAAAAGTGCGCACTTTCTGTAGCTTCTCTTCCTCGCCACCATCGAGATTGAAGAGAATATTCATATATGCACTCGATATAGCTTTTTTTGCTCTACAAGATAATGCCACTAGCCTTTTGAATACTTTCACAGTCTGATATTCCTAAGGCTTAAAGACGGGGCATTCAGTAAAAGCCTACCCACATTTTTCCGCAAAAAAAACGAGATTATACCAAACACTGAAGTGTCGGGAGCGCCATTTTTTGCTTTCAACATACTTCATTTCCGAACCTCATAAATATCAGGCAATCGAAGGAATCGAAAACCAAGTAGTAGCGTTTTGTAGAGCAGAAAAAGCTCTATGGAAAACATATGAGCTTTGTAGAAAGATGAATGAAACAATGTGAAAAACAGAGAATTCCCGAAGGGGGAGCTGTGGTAATTTTTTATAGAGGACTGCTTTAATGATGCGTGCATGGTAGCTGCGTTGCTGTTTTCTGATTGAATTCCATCGAAACCATTCGATTTCTCCATTCCCCGTGATTGGTTGTCAATCACAAGAGCTGACTAGCAGGAGAACTCTATGCTGAACACGAATACGATGCATCTGCGATGTTGAATGGTGCAGGAATGCGCGCCGTGTACCCACATGGTAGTACCAAAAGGTTTGGAGGCTCCAGAGCTATAAAATCAAGGATAGTCACCAACTTCTAGTTGCAGGTAGGCCAAGCATATCGCATGCATTCTGAGCAGGGCATCGTGGTAACACTGAAAGGATGGAGGGTCATGGTTGATCATTCGGCGTTAGCCACTATCTTTCAAGGATGTGCTATGCACTCTGCTTCCATTCGGAATCGTAATGGCACTTGTATGCGATCCACCTTGATAACGTCGTATTGACAGTCGTTATATGATCCCCACAGAAATATCTGCTAGAGAGGGATGAAGTGCTTGTCCGTTCAATGAGTGCCATTGGTCATCTTGTCCCCTCGTACATGTGAGTTGTTATGAGGGATGCAGGCAATTTATGAAGGCAAAAAAGCAATCACTTGGCTGTTAAGGGTCCTTCGGCGCCAATCAAGGGATCATTTGAAAAGGGTTCCGCACCTCAGTGCGAGCATTTCCCCGGCAGTCGACTTCAAGAATTCACAAGCCGGAGCTAATTTTCGATTAGTGGGCAGTGAATTGGTTGCTGAGCCGAGCCAAACAGCTCAATTAGATAGCGTTCTGATGAACTGTTTTCCAAACAGAAAGCATCAGCAGAAAAAACAATGAATTTTGCAAAAATTCATTGGGAGCAAAAATTTTGTGTAATTGGACATTGTCCAAAGCTTAGTCTTGGTTTTATCAAAAACCAGGAAGGGGAGCTACTCCAAAGGTGAGAAGCTTTTTAGGCAACTAAATTAAAATCCACATTCCGCACTATTATATAAGCAAGTTATTAAAAGGTAGAAAGAAGATACGGTAAGGTGATTGCTAGCTGAAGAGTGCACACAACGTAACTAAGGAAGAGAAGGCGCCAAGGGGTATGGATTGGGTGTGCCCTTGTGCCCCTGTGCCAATTCACGACGAGACAAATGAGGATCTTATTGGGTACGACGATGCAGTTCGCATGACACGGTTACCAGGCTCGAGGTCTCTGCAGCAGACTTATAAGGCAATCCACAAAATTTCACCATTATCTAACAAAATCCTACAAAAATATTCGATCACCTTATAGCAAATCTGTAGTATTTCTGTGAATTTATTCGACCCGAGAACCTGTCATGGCTCTGGGTTCCCCAAATAACAAAGTCTTTTAAGTTGATTCGATTGAAGCCACCATAATTCAGCTTCAGGCAAACCGAAAACACTCGAAACGTTCACAAATAACATTTCGACTGCAGGGACGGATGAACACTTGGACTAGCAGGATTCGGCAAAGCACAAATGCAAGAATAGAACGGAACTCACCATAAAGCAGATTTCGACGAAAATATCGAAGACGGCCAGCAGGAACAGATAAAGTAGGTTTGAGTTGCGAAAGCGAAGTCGTGAGAATGACAGTAGGAGGAGAGTGTTGAGTAGAATACCTTAAGGTTACCTTTCTTCAAATCGCTCTAAGTGTTCTATTCTAAAAATTTTGTGTAGTCCTTAGAAGTATGCAGCAAATCATTATTTCATATGAAATGCCAGTATTTCCAAATGAAAAGCCTGAATGAGAAGGATTCATGGAACTCTGGGTAGCAATTAATTTCAGCAGTGTCTCTGAAGAGCTGAGAACATCACAGGAGAGGGCCATTTGGTGGAATTTTCGCTTCGCGGCCTGCACTCGCGGCCCCGTCAGTGCGAGTCGTTTAGAAATCCGCACAAGACGCTGTTCTGGTACCGTGAAGATCTTCACAGATTGCAGTTTGAAGTACTCGGAAGTTCGCCTATGTTGTTGCTGCTGTTTCTACAGAGAAAGCTGCAAACGACTCGCACTCGCTGTGCCGCTCGCCGCTGGCAGGTGCGTGAAAATTCGACCAGTTGACCCCAACCCGGACATCACACATGCCTTTACCGCTTGTCTAATATCAGACCCTGCGATTTTGGGTCGCAGTCGTGGATTTCCAATTGAAATCGCAAAATTGCACAATTTCTACATCGCAGGATAGTGAAGACTGGCGGCACTACGTACAATTATTAGGTTGGCTGATAATTTCCTGGACACTTCAAAACATTTTGATCTATAATGCGTCGCTTAAAAGCTCTTCTTTTCATGTTCAGCCCTGTTGAACAGTGTTTTCGAATGTTCCACCACATAGGTATATAAGGGCCGGAGCTTATCTAAAAGATCATTTCTGTGTAAAATGAAAAAGGTAGCTCCCCGGACGCTCTACTTGTACGAGTTCCGCCGTGGAAGTTCTACGAGGGAGGCGACCGAAAACATCAACGCTGGGTTCGGGCCACAAGGTACTTCCAAGTCCACCGTTCATGTTTGGTTCGAACGCTTTCAATCTGGGGATACAAGCCTGGCCAACCAACAACACACTTGACGCCGTGTTGAGTTCGACGACCAGCGACTCGCACAAGCAGATCAGAAGAACCCAGCGGCCAGCACAAGACAGTTGTCTCAGATGCTTGGATGCACACACCAGACAGTCGCACTGCGTCTCGCTCGCTTGGGATACAGGAAAGTTCTGTCCACATGGACACCCCACGTGCTGTCTGACAGCAAGAAACAGGCGAGGTGTAGCGAAGATCACTCGAGATACTTTGTCGGCTTCAGAGTGGAAGGTTTTGCCGCACCCACCATATTCCCCGGACGTCGCCCCATCTGATTACCATTTATTCTCCCCTTTCAAAAGATATAAGATGGACGAACAGTTCAAAAAAGAGGAGGACTTTGAAATCGCGGTCAACGACTTTATGGCGTCTCAGCCTGCACAGTTCTGGATGAATGGAATTGAAAGGTTGCCAGAGCGATGGCAGAAGGTAAGTGATAATGGCGGTGAATATATTGCTGATTGATTAAAAGTTGTTCCAAAATAAAGTTAAAAAATAAATAAACGTCTTGAAGTGTCCAGGAATTTATCAGCCAACCTAATATGAGGACGTTTTGAGAATAATTATTGCTAAGCTAAAGTAAATTGAAGAGCCCTACTCTTGGTACAAAACGCTTCTTTGTCAAGGCGGGTCTACGACAGCTTCAAACTCGGAGAGCCGGATTGCAGAGTCCACCATTCGTCAATACTTTCAAAGGCAAATTGCAGGGCTTTTTCCAAAAAGCGATCGTGATTCTACCATGTCCCTTTGTGAATTACTGCTTCTCGTTGGAATGATCGCCCATAAACAAATGGGTCTTTCGCTCCATGGCTCTCGGCAATATTTTGAAGGACACAAATGTGAAAACCAATCACGAGAGGCAATTCGTTTAGCCATGGGCAGCAACAAATGAGGGAGCCTCGGGAAATAATCGAAAATATTGCAATCTGGAAATCACAAAAATATGAACCACAGGCAGCGAAAAGAAGCAGCACTACACAATCGGTTATAAAGTGATTTTTGCACATGAGAAAATACTCGATGTAAAATATTGCTGTCGCTACGTCGGGCTAAACTAGTTGTAGGGTAATGTTGTTTTGTTGACTTACTTTTTTGGGACCTTTCCTACGTCTACAGAATCCAGTGGCGAGTATGTGCTTTTGTACTGTTTTTGAATAGAGTTGAGTGAAGCAAAACAGGCACCCACCGATTATGCAGGCAATGGTGCCCATGCCTACAATAAGCACCAAGCGAACGACGTCAATCGACGCCGGCTCATCTTCTTCACAAAGCTCTCCCACATCCATTTGAACTCTGAAGCGTCTTCAATGGATAAAATGACTTGGTGAATTATGACAACAACTGATGGGAAATTCGAAAGGACGAGGTCGCATGAGATCTAAGGAAGCACCACCTTTGATGTGGCAATCGCGACAACGGAAGAGGTCTCTTCGTGCCATTACGGTAACCTTGACATATAACTGCTCTTGGAGGTTGAAAAAAAGGTGGATTTCAAAAATTACCACCAGCTTTTCAAGCGGAAGGAAAACGTTGTCAAGTGGCTTGCTTTCTAGCAACCACAGTCATGGCTCCCTGGCTACAAAATAACAAATTCATTGAATAATATTCAGAGATTCTTCGAGCGTTGTATAACCATGCATGAGTTTCCTCATGTGATAAATATGTAAATATATATATATAATATCTAGTGCAGCACCATAGTCACAACCTCTAATATGGGCACCGGAGGTGAGTTACATAGCAATCAATACCACTTACCGAACTTTTTGCAGCTCTAGCCATGGCACATAGGGCTTACGTAAATTTGAATACATCATTTGAATGATGCACAAAAACAGGTTACCCCATCATTTTGTTGCCTTAAAAACCATCGGCAATAATATTCAGATCAAATGGAAGGGGATAAATCACCACAAAGCAGTGAAACCCTTATGTGACTCTTTTACGGACAGTTTTGGCACGAAGTTCACAACTGCCACTACGTATGGGCATTTCAGCTTGAACTAGAGGAGAGCGCAATGGACAACGCAGGGGAAAACCGCAATGTACATGATTGGTCTTATTTCTTTCATCACCACTTACTTTCCGATCTCGAATTTCAGTTGCAATTTGTTTTTAATTTTTGGCACTAGAACTAGGATGTAGAGGAGTATAAAGAAGCTTCCACCAGTAGACCACAAAATAGCCGATTTCACGAATTCACCCAGCAGATCGAAACCAAATTTGAATCCTCCTGCCTACGAATTTGTACGTGGCCACAATGTACTCGACGCCATCACTCATATCGTATGCTTTCGGAGGCTTTTTGATGGCCGTAAAAGAACCGCCGGACATTTCTAAACACTCTATCACAGAAATCAGAAATTAGCAGAAGCAGAAATCAATGTCACTAGTCTCCTCCATAAACTGAGTTCTCCGAAAATGGAGGTAAGAGTGAGGATGTGACAATCATTTGTTATGCGTCTATGTCAGGCTTACTCCGACTTCAGAAAAGGAGGAATAGCTTTGTATCTTAATAACCATATGCACATAGCAGAGAAGCTGGCTCTCCATCGCCTACCATCTCTAAGAGAACCGAGAAGAGTGCTGAAAAATTTTGATGTGGGAATGCGATTCCACTTTTGATCACGTGACCGCTCAAGTCTACATTGTCAACCGAAAAGATTAGGATACGCAGTCTGCCAAGCGTCAGAGAAGTGGTGGTTTGCTCTACTTTATGCAGCGAAAACCCACGTTACCAAGTTTTGTGGACAGATAAACTTGGTTGGAAAGTGTAACCGCTACCTGCTTCAGTTTCGACATGACCACCCACGACCACCACTTGTTTCGGGCACTGTAGCTATCTACACGGGAGATAGAGTTCACCAACAAATCCCACCGAATTGTTGGAAAGAAAGATTTCTTTCTTAGCCACTGACCCGTTAGATTTCTTTGCATTTGAAACTGATGATCTAGTGAAGCGTTGGACAAATATCGTGTACAATACGACGCCATTTCGTTGAATGACACTTAGATACAATTACAAAATTTTTTCGTGAAGAAATGTTGTTTTTGCGCGAGGATTTTAATAATGAAAATGGCGAAAAGCAGTGTCAAAGAGCGAGTCGTCCATATAAAAAGCGGGTGTTTGCCCTTTTCATGAAATAATTTGGGAAAGTGCGGAAAAGTGCCAAGCGTAATGCGAAAGCTAAGGCGCCCAAATGCTTGGAAACATTAGGGTCATGCCATCGTTGTACTGTTAACAAGTAACAGGTCTTTTGTTTCCACAAGTATAATGGTCCTTAAACAAATACAACACTTATAGAACCTTCAACAAATACAACTCCGAAATGAAGAGATGTGAAGAAAACTTTTATAGCTCGATCAATTGCCGTAATTGGATTAATTGCCAAAGAATCGTTTTAATTACGTGCGGCAAAATTTATGGGAGAGGTTGTTAAGGGGGGTTGCAGAAAGGGAGTCGTAATATAATTGGTACAACTCAAAGGAGTGTAGGCGGCGTCGACGAAACGAGAACGAGATCGAGCAATAATAAGAGCAAAAGGGCGGAGCTCCTTGTACTGGCAGTCAGGCTTTCGAAACTAACTTCAAAACTGAAGTGTACCCGAAGAACTAGCACTAAACTCTATGAAAGTTTAAAACGGTTTTCTGGCTATTTGACTAGGGAGCAACTTCACCGAATGAAAATCAAGGACAATTCATGTTTCTAACTCAATACGGGGCGTAGCTCTGCGACGCTCTTTTCATTCATTTTCTATCCGTACACTCATTACTATTTCTAAAACTATCCTCACGGATTTGATCGCAGATATATCTTAGTCTTTTCAAAACCAGAGGAAACTGGTTTATCTAGCAATGACCTCCTTACAGGATTCTCATAGCTTTCCACGTACCGACTACTTTCTGTCACGTGGGGCTTGACACCTGTACAATTGAAAAATCATTTATACTTACACGTCAGGGATCCTGCCGAGCCTGACATGCACTTAATGAACGAGGGAACAGAAAATGGATTACCTCAGGGAAAACTTTTGAAGGAGACGTGAAAGTGGACACAGCGAGCTTGCATCTTTTTCCCACCTGTTTTTAGCGATTTCTTTGTTATTCGACACTGATCTTCATCAGGCTCTCCACGCTTAGTGTCCCACTTTTTCTAGCAATATCCTCACACCGCTGCACAAACTATGCCCAAGTTTTTGACGCTATGTTAGGCAGAAGTGATCGCGGTTACAGTACACATAAATTTTACAGACCATGTATATGAAATCGGCAATAACTTGACCGCTGAATGCGTCGCCCGCACAACTGTCATTTCAGAATCGAGCAAATCCATTTTGGATCTGCTATTTTGTAACGAACGATTATTTGTCAGTGGGGTCAAAGTTGGTATCCATTAGGATACGGTGACCACGCCGGCATTGAGTTCTGCATTAAGATGCCTAAGTAAGAAGGGCAATACTGAGGCGAGACTTCAAGAGAGCCAACTTTATTTTGATCTGTTCTTATCTAGACTCCGTTGACTGGTATGGATCATTGGCCGGCCTCAATGTTAACGACATGTATGAATTACTATTATTTGTGCTGAAAGAGTGTATTGATAGGTATGTCCTTTTGCGTAGGATTAGAAGTAGTGGTACACTTACTCCGCCGTTTCATGAATTGCTTTTTGACAAGAAAGTGAAGGCATACAAGGCGGTAGTGTTGTCTAAACTGTCAGAGGACTGGCCTTTATATAAAAAAGTTGCGGATAGATTCGAGAAAGAGATGTACAAATTCCACTGCCACATTGAAAAGGAGAATGACCGAGCCCTTTTCAAATACATCAGCTTTTAAAAGTTCTTTAAGGTGAGGATACCAGTCTTACGGAAACCAGATGGGTCCGCAGCTGTGTCGGATACTGATAAAGCTGAACTCTTTGCGGATGTGTTTGAGCAAATTTTTGTCAACAGTAATGAACACATAGAAGTTTGCCACGAGCTCTCTAACTCCTTTCCTCAAATGCAAGACTCCTTATAGTTTGGTGAACCAGAAATTTTCAAGCTTCTGCCCAGGTGGAAAAGGGGCCTCTCCCTGACTCCCGATGGTATTCCAATTTATTTTATTAAGAATGTATTGCCAGCGATTGTTGGACCGCTACGATACATCCTCCATTTAGGTTTCTTCCGTGCTGAAGTTCCAGAAAAGTGGAAGCATTCCTTCGTTACTCCGATTCCGGAAAAGCCCCCATTGTCTATGTCAAACAACTACAGGCCGGTTAATACCACCTCCATATTTTGCAGAGTTTTTGAAAAGGTTGTGAAAAGAGTCTTACTCGAACATCTGGAAAACAACAAGATGTTGTCGACCTGTCAACATGGTTTTAGGAAAGGCAGGTCAACTGTAACTCAAATGCTGGAATCTTTGAATGATTGGACAACGTCACTAGAAAATAAGAGTGATGTGCATGTAGTGTACTTCGACTTTCGCAAAGCTTTTAACAAAGATGATCATAGGAACCTTATATGGAAGCTTAGGCATACTGGTGTACATGAAAGAATAGTTCTGTAGATCGAGTCCTTCCCTCAAGGGCGCACGTTCCAAGTACGAATAAATGGTTCATATTCTAAGGTCAGACCCGCACCAAGCGGGGTTTCACAGGGGTGTCCTTTCACCGGTTCTGTTTTGTATTTACTTTTATGAACTCCTTAAGATTTTAGAAGAGATTGGGGTCTGCTGTAAAGCTTTCGCTGATGATGTTGAAATTTACAAGATAGTCGCGGAAAATGATGGAATAATCATACAGGAAGCTATTGATGCTGTTGTCAAATGGTCCAAAATGTGGATGATTCCCTTAGCTTACGATAAAATGCCGGAAGCTCTCGGACTAACCCTAACTATTCCATTGATGGCTTTCAACTCAGTAAAGTCAAAGAAGTAAGGGATCTAGGTTTTATCGATGATCACGAACTGACTTTTGATTCTCACTGCACGGCGATAGTTAATAAAGCCGAAAAAAGACTATTCCAATTACTGCGTAGCCTGCACACTAGAGATCCTTTGTTACTTATCAGAGCTTATAAGGCGTATGTTCGTCCCATTCTTGAGTGTGGAACTACAGTTTTCTTCCCTGAGACTAAGAAAGCTAGTTCTAAGCTAGAAGCGGTTCAAAATAGTTTCACGAGGTAAGTTTTTACTAGGGCACTAGGCTTCAGTTATAGTGCGATTCTCAGAGGATTAGTTAGAAATGAGATTCTGGAAATTGATTCACTTCTTCGTAGAAGGAAGGTTCAGGATCTAATAATGATGTTCAAAATACTCTCGGGAAGGTCTATGGTGGATTTTGGGGTCGCTTTTACCATTTGTCCTTCCTCCACTCGAGGTGCAAAGTTCTTAGTCTCTTTTCCTAGGGCTAACAAGGGAGGCCCATCAGGTCAAGGTGAGCTTTTTCAAAACGGTTTTTTGCATTTTATAGGGTCACATACATGGAGCAAAAACCGGTTTCAAAATCGGCTAAATGGTTTTGGGGGGCCCAGAAAATGGTTGATGGGTCGATCCCCACTGAGGACAAATTTTTGCATTTTCCTAGTTTTCATCCATTTATGCTCATGTATGACCACACGTGCAAAATGTGTGCAAAATCAATTATTATATTATGTCAGGGAACCGTTATCTTTAGTATTTTTGCGTATTAGGCGAATGATTTGTTTGGACCTGCCAACGCTCATAACAGGAAAACTAGGCGTTTTCCCGCAAAACACGTGTGATATTCATATTCAGGAGGTCGAACTGCCCTAGGTAACAAGTTTTCAGCCTAATCGAGATTTTGACCCAAACTCGAAAATTGGGCGACCACTAGTACTACTACTACCATAGTAAAGAACGCTCAACGAAAAGAAGTCGGTAGCCCATATAAGGAAGTATTTGCTATCTTTCGCCGTCGCATGGTGTTGCTAGGTGCAATTCACTCAAGATGCGTTGATTCTGCACATGCTCAATTGCATTTAATCGAGGCTGTAAGTTGTTCGTGTGTACAAGTAGAGCAATGACTGTGTGCCCATGTCCACCCCACTGTCTCGAGTTTGGGTGAAATTCTCGATTTGGATAGTGTTTCGTATCTAGGGCTAGTTGAGTCTCCTGAGCACGAATATCACACTAGTTTCGCGCGAAAATATCTGGCAAGCGTGCTAGGGGCGCCGAAGTGTCCAAACACGTTGACCACTGAAAGCTTGTAAATGACGTCACTTTCGTGCACCAGCGACGAAAATTGTGGTCATTTTGCATGTGGGCATATAGTATAGCATTGGACAAAGAAAATCCAGAAAATGCAAAAGCGGAAACATCGAGAGGAGTTCAACCGCAAACCCTCCGCCACCGTGCCCATGCCAGTCTCTCCCACTATCCATTCGGCCATCCGACCACGCGAGTACTGTGTCCTGTGCAACCCCTATGAGTCTTCTTTGCTTCGTTTAGTAGTTACCATAAGCGATTCTACAATTTCGAACGAGCTCGCAGTGGTTTTGGCGCAGGTTTGAAGACAGTCTTCCGATATTCATATACTGAACGCCGCAGCTGGAAAGCATTGCAGCAAACTGGTCAAAATTGTTTCTTTCTACGCAACTTTTGGCACTCATTTTCTGGGCCCTCAAAAACCATTTAGCCAAATTTGAGACCGGTTTTTTGCTTCATGTATGTGACCCTATAAATTGCAAAAAACCGTTTTGAAAAAGCTCACCGTGACCTGATGGGCCTCTCTTGTAAGTCTAACGTTAGAGCCAAGTTCTTTGTTGGGCGCGCTGCTTCAGAATTTGGGAAATTTGTCAAAAATCTAGCCTGCCTAGGAGTCTAGTCCAGTTCAAAAGGCATTGCACAAATATTTTGCATGAGGTCTGCTTCGGATTGCTTTAGTTCGTATCTGACGCTGGGACAGATGGTGAGTAGCCTTCTCTTTGCTATTATTGTTTTTTTTTTCTGATACCCCATCGTACATGCAATAAATGTTTATTATTTAATAAGCCCAACAGGAGCAGCAATGTGTAGACGGTTTTGCTGGCTTTGTTCGCTAAAGATTCCTCGATGGGGGTCGTTTTTCGGTGAAAGGCCGAGATCGAGGTCATATTTAGAGCTGTAGCTGTTCGTTTCTCTCAACATTTCTCCGACAAATTTTCGACATCCACGCACCCTTCAGAAGAACCCAAGACCGTTGAGTATATTTTGAAGTAGTAGGTTCTTTTATCTCTCAAGAAAGCGGTCAATCGAAATCACACTTTGTACCAGGTAGCTGCAGTACGATAAACGAGTGACGACATCTCTTGGGGATATTGCATGATCGTGACCACAACACTCCTCTGGTGCGTCTATCAAGGAAAGCCGTAGGAGAGAGGGTGGGCAAATTGGGATTGTATTTTTCAATAAATATAATGAAAAACTTAACTCCTGCCAGTAATAGTAGTAGCAAGCAGAGGGAAATTAACATGTTTGCCTCATTTACACTGTTCTTCAACTAAACGTCTGGAACACGAATAGGTTTGCTCTAGGTCACTCTATTTTGTTCGCATAAGTTAACAATTCGCATATGAGAGTAAACGAAAGGCGTTGTCTCACTCTTAGCACCTGTAGATGACTGTCATTGTTCAACCGAGGCATTTGGGGTGGTAGCTCAAGTCACTAACCGTTTACACGACATATGAAATTGGATTAAGCATGAGCTAAGCAGGCATTCATAATTTTAAATTTGGCTAATTGCTACCACACTCGTCTGAGAGGATGAAAGAACCACGCATGCTCACATCAGCTGGGCCCTTGCGATAATTTGAAGATGAAATGCGCAAATATTATTTCAACTACTAGTTGAATCTTATGAAGGTGTAAGATCAGTTATCATACTTTTGCAGAGCTGCAAAACTCACGGGCATCATGTTCACTGCAAAATGATGGTGAAGCTCAGCGTAGGCGACGTGTAAAGGTTTGGTAGTGAAAGAAGCGCTCGGAGTGATCCAGGAACGCTCCACGCGTGTTCCACACTGCCTCCGCGTCATTGGTCCTCCCCCAAATGGACATCGGTATCTGCATATCACGTGAAAATCGGCATGCCCGGCTCCGTTCCATACACTCTAGATAAGAGACCTGAATAAATTCGTTCACCGCCGACGTGGGCGGATTTTATGGGTTGCGTTTTTCCGCTTTCGGGTCACTTCATCAGGTTTTTTCTTCACCACCACACTATGTACTGGACACCTACAGAGTTAAAGACACCAGGAGGGGGTAATTTTGGCTTACTGTAGAGCAGACGTAGTGTGGACGAGTTTGAGTGGCCGCCATTGCACAAACTCGCCAATTTGACGCCTTGGCATGGTGCCAAAAGAAGATGGTTCTATTATAGATTTGTTTTTTACTTTTAGTTTTTTTTCTCTTGTATTGTTTTACTTTGTTCTTTCTTGTATTGTTTCTAGATGTACTTACGGGTCAAATAAAGTCGGGGGGGGGGGGGGAGGGGAGACGCAAAATTTTCACCCACGTCAAAGCTTCTTTCCCTTCCTAGGGTTAGGCTAAAGCAGATGAGACCTATGCTTTGACAGATGCTTTTTAATGTGGGGGGAGGGGGTATCAATTTTAGCCTAAGCCTAGTAAGGGAAAGGAGCTTCGACGTCGACGCAAGTTGCGTCTCCCCCCCCCCCCGACTTTGTTTGACCCTTCTGAGATTTTCAGGTATAGAAATGCACAATTAAGAAGATCCATAAGTAAACAAGTATAATATGTGACTAGAAAACAGTCTAAAGAGGAAATAATTCAAAAATAAGGTTACGTCAAGCCGAAGACAAGCTTTAAAATGAACGAAGCGTGGCTCGGCCATGGAAGCTTGCAGTTCGGACGGAAGCGCGCCCTCGGGGCAAATAGCGCCCTATAACGCGTTTTTCAACGCCGGTTTCGTTACATATTGTATCTACCGAACCCATATGTTTGTTTTCAGATGCCATTGTTTTTGTAAACGTTATTCCGCCCTTGCCCCCTCCCGGTGCCTTCGAAGTCTTGCGTACTGGGCACAACAGAACATTTCCATTCTCAGGAATAACTTGATTGTTCTCGATTTCTAGGTCAGGGTATATATTTTCTTGTTTAGAAAAAAACCCTGATTGGCTCTTTTTCAGCATTCAGCAGTATTACAAAGTACAACTGATGAAAGGTAAGCAAAAATGTTTTCAGTCCTCACTTAAGACAATGTAATTCCTAGCATTCCTTCCATTTCAATAGATTCCTTGTCAGAATTACTCTCGATGGGTACATAAGTACTTCAACACCTGTGGCTTCCTTTCAAAATGTAATCACTTCAAAGCGTTAGATTTGTATTGACAATATAAAAATCATTGTCTTCTATCGCTGACCTTCAGTGGCTGGGCAGCTGCTTACTGTACTCTGCTGAAATTTCACGAGCTACGGTTGGAGAAACCTTCGGATGAAAATAGTAGAACTTACTTTCATGTAACGGTCAGCATAGTAGATAAGAGATAAGATTTAAATGTCGGAAACTACAGTGAACTTATTTTCAGCTACATTCGAAGCAGCCTACTTCTTCTTTTGCTCATTTTTCTACTGCTTGAATTACTATTCGGATTCTGGGTTTTCTCGCAGCTCTTCCAGCCACCTGTACTCCTTCCACGCAGTCCACTTTCTCGTCTGCATTCTATGCGGGCTCATTACCTATCATTGGAGTTTGACCGAGCATGTAAAGATGCGTCCGCAACGCAATTGGCAGCTCTTTTCACGTCTTAGATCATGCCGCTTTATTTCCGGCCAGCGATGTCAGCACGGTGGTGCTGTGCGCTCTATAGTATGAATCATAAAAATGGAGGAGTGGAGCTACTTAAAATTATATGTCAATGCTGAAGCCTCTTCATCGGTTACTCCGCATTCGTCGTGAAAATTGAAACAATCGTAATCACTCAGCAGGCATCGATCCTCGTTATAACAGTTTTCGTCACTCTCTGCGTTGCCGAGCTAAGTTCCCTCTTCGTGTGTTATGTCATTTCCTTTCTACCTTTTTTGCAGTGCCATCTGTCTTTGCCGCAACTACGCGTGTGTCTAGCGCACGCGAGATAGAAACAATTATGCAATAATTACACATGTCAATCTTCTGAGGAAGACGTGTGCATTAATTGGCGTTCTTATTTTGGTGCTTTAATTTCCCTTCATAATATTGTTCAGATGAAGAGAAAATAAAACTTATTTGGAAGATTTATTTGCAAAGGGAAACCAATTCAAGCACACAAAACATCACAATGAAATACATAGCAAACACAAAACACCACAATGAAATACATAGCAACTATACAATCTTGCGGTGTTGAAGAGGGTAAAAAGGGGGCGTTATTGTAAACCCGAGCAGTTGCAGTGGAGCGGCAATTTCCTCTACAACTGGGAGGGCCCTGCAATCAGTGACAATTGCGCGAGGAGGAGGATCTGGATGAGAAGAGAGGATGTAGGAGCTCCTTGTAGGAACCGCATCATCACAAATCCTGCTACCATCCGTATGTATTATAAAAAGTCGACTTTTGCTCAACGATTTCTCATTGTTGGGCTGATTTAACACAGGCGAGTCTGATAAATGTGACTGCAGCATTTCATTTGCCTTGCTTTGTTGTACTTACCATATGAACTTGTTTTTGGGGCTAATCAGCTCATATAAAGTTTAGCGTTTTCAACATACCATAGAATGAACTTGCGACAATAGCCAGCCATTTGCAAAAATGTTCTCATTTAAAGACATACCTCGCGATAAATTGTGAGACTTATCGCGGGTATTGCAGGACATAACGGTCATCCTCTACCCACCAAAGAAGGAAAATGAATCGAAACTCCTTACAACCACCAAAAATAGAGCTCCCTGCACCCAGTCCTCGTACGAGTATTGGAGATTAGAATTCGGTTTTTGCTCGATGATATCGCGCAAAATGCTACGATATCATCTGTTATCCCCTGTTGAAGCTGCCTTCACTATTGAAATCGCTGCCTTATCTTGTCTTATCGCATGTTTAGTTCTCCACGTGAGAGCCACGTTGGAAATTCGTGCGTCTAAGGCCAGGTGTGATTCGGCTCGGTGGGCTCAACTCGGCTCGGGTAGAGCGCGCCTATTGCCGCGAGCATGCACGATCAAGCCGCAACAAGGGTTCAGCCTGAGCACCTGTCTAAGAACCTACTTTACCCAAGAAAGTAAGCCACTGATGTGATAATCGCGTGGTGTGCCTTTAAGCAATGATTAGTGGAAGTGTATAACTATGGATATTGCATACATTGTCAAAAATTGTTATTATTCCATCTTTGTCCATTGAATGGTTCAAAAATTCTGAGCTGGTACCATCATTCGGCAACCTTCACCTTGCAGTTTGCCTACTGGAATGCTCCATCTGTTGCTCCAACGCATCTGATTGGCTCTTCTCAGTTTTGATGGCAACTACTTCAAACCTCCGAGATTACCACGCACAAAGTCCATTAATCGCTAGATCGCTGCTGGCGTGCTAGTGAGGTCAAACGGGAGCACACTACATCGAAGTAATACACCATTTATAGTGAAAGTACTTTCCTCTTTTGCTTTTTTTACATGGAATACTTTCCTGCATCCGCCATCTGAATCGAGGGATGGAAACCATATCTTTTCTTGCAAGTTTACCATCAATCTACCAACGAGTGGCATGAAATCACAATTCTTCCCTGTTACCTTATTTTCCTCTCACACAATCATGTGTTGCCAACCATTTTGACTACCAAAACAATTGGAGCGACTGGCTGCCTTCAGTAATTTTCCGATCTTTCGGATCTGGAAGCATGGTATTTACATGCTCCGAATGCCATAGGATACATGTCTTCCTGACGCGTGATTCGCCTTACCATGTTAAAGCAGCGTTAGGGGTTGTGCCATTCATTCCGATCTTTGATACTGACCGATGGACATTTTCGCCATGGCATGTCAAGCACTATTTAATTTCGATCGATACGGCAATAAAACCCATCTTTACGATTGAGCCGTTATTCCGCAAAGTCGGCTCTACGAAGAGGAATGCGGCCGGAGAGACGGAACCTGTTGGAAATGATGCCTCCCCTTAATCTCGAGTGTGAGCATTCTACTTGGAAGCATAAACCGAACCAACCAACTTTGTGTCAGCCATCGAAGGCTGACACTGTCACAAGTGGGCGAATTAAAACCTTTACTTTCAGTTTTTTCCATGCCAAGCATAGCTGTGACATGTCTGTGTCTGCTGACATAAGAATGGTACTGGGTCATCTGCATTCTTCTGAAGGTTCACCCTCCTTAATACCCAACTTTTGCCACATCCACTGTAAATTGAAGGGATGAACCTTCTTGCACTACCGTGCTCCAGGCAGCATTCTCTCGATATTATGGAGTTTATAACGCTCTGTATTGATTTATTTATTTATTTCAATACACTCAAAGGTGCGCACAATAAAACAGAAGATCACAGAACAGAATATCAAAGGTGTGAAAAGCAATGGCATGTAAACAGCTACACTCGGACTTCACACTGAAAAAAATCAATTAGCAACAACATTGGAAGTGTTTGTGCTCTTCTAGATGAGGTGGTAAAGACTGTTATAGCAGAAATAAAGTCACCATTAGGCACATTCATAGGTGTATATTTTTGTTCGCGAGGCACCAAAAGAAATCGGTCATATCAGAGCTAACTTCCAGCTAAAATGAGCGAGCCTGAAGCCATAGCATGTAGGGCGGATGCAGGTTGCATCTCATTAACCTAAACACAGACCCAACGCAACACCTAAACAGAAACTGAAGCACACTAAATTTATGTATGCACGGCATCAATTGATTAATTTACAACAAGGGTGCCATTGGTGGCTGCACACCCAGAATGAGCAAAAACAGATTGATACACTCAGATAATTCCTTCATTCCTGAACATATACTAAAATTGGAACAATACAGAGAAGATTAGCATGGCCCCTGCGCAAGGATGACACGCAAATTCGTGAAGCGTTCCAAAATTTTTTCATTCTCATTCCTGTCTTCCCCATAGACGGTCGAGTACACAGTGAGTTGTAAGTTTAGCACGTCCTAGCATTCTAGAGTCAGCAAGTTATGCCTCCAGCAACACGCACAAAGATGTCCAACAATAGTAAAGCATTATTGGACACCTCGGCTGAGACTCTTGGTCCAGCGAGTCCAGCGGACGTAGCTGGAGTAGATTTCTCGAAAATGTCAGCAAATGAACTCATCAAAAACATGATCGAAAAGAATAAAGACCCTGTCATTGCACAAATGCTACGTGCGTTAGCTGAAAAAAATACCCAAGGAGTTTTCAGATTACATTGAATCTGAAAAACGTGGTCGTAGTATTGTAGTGGCAGGAGTTAAAGAGGCACCAGAGAGCTTGTCACCTTCTGAACGTCAATCGGACCTTGAAAAGAAAATCAACGATGTGCTAGATGTTTTACAGGTTGAGTGCAAAGCCACTGAAATCTATAGAATTGGAAAACCCAATACTGAACGTCCACGTTTGGTCAAAGTTGTGTTTCCATCTCGGGCTCACTGGCGAAAGGCTTTGGCAAATTCGCGTCTACTTCGTAGTTCAGATTTTACCAACGTTTTCATCCGGAAGAGTATGACAGCTGAAGAGAGGAATGTCGACTTTGAGCTGAGGCAGTTAGCAAGGGAAAAGAATAAGGGTATGGCAAAACGTGAATGGGTCGTATACCGAGGTCAGCTCAAGCACATTTCCGAACTTCCCAGGAATTCGGGAAAGGCCTAAATTTGCATGGTGAATTCCTACCTTTAGCGTGTAACTTATTTAATGCCCGAAGTCTAGTTAACAAGCTCCATCACCTCCAGCATTTCCTTTCAGTCAATAAACCCGATTTAGTGTTTATTACTGAAACATGGTTCACCACCAAAATCAAAAATTCTGAAATTACTTGCAATTTGCCCTATGATATTATTCGTTCTGACAGAAAGGAAAAAAGAGGTGGTGGAGTTTGCTGTCTTATCAACAATAAACTCCCTTCACTACTAATGCAACGTGATGTCAACCTCAAAGCTGATGTTCTTTGTTTAGAGTTAATGCCTTGCTGTAGTCATTCGCGCTTACGATTTATAACTGTATACCGGCCTCCAGACTCTTTACTTTCTGACGATGAAAAACTTATTGATCTGTTAGCTTCCTTGAAAAGTACGGGCCAAGACATCATAATTTTGGGTGACTTCAACATAAATGTCGACTGGCGGAATTCAAACCCTAGCGGCTCTAACTCATCCTTGCTTTTGAATTTTTTTCGCAACACTGGCTTCAAACAGATGGTTCTCCAACCAACTCATAAAGACCGCACTCTAGATATTGTTTTAACAATCACTCCAATTATTAGAAACGTTAAATTGCTTCCTCCTCTGTTTAGATCAGATCATTGCATGGTCGAATTCGAGATACTAAGATTTTACCCTACTTCCATGTCACCACCCAAACCAGACTTTCTCCATACGGATTTCATTTCTCTGGATAATAGCCTCAGTGAGGTGAATTGGTTAGAAGTTTTCAATGACTACCAATCTGTTACCGATCTCTACCAGAGATTTTGTTCCATTGTGTATCAAAAGTTGGCACTGTATGTACCCTTCAAAGAACATCAACATCATCGAATCCGCTATCCCTCTCAGATACAAAATTTGTTGGCTCAAAAACAACGTATTTTCGAAACGTCATCTGACCCACTATGTAACCCGTTGTATAAAAAAGTCTGCGATAATATCGATCACCATCTCAGGAAATACTGGGCCAATACTGAAAGGCGATTAGCCGTGCATAATTCTATGAAAAAACTACATGCTTACTTACATAACAAAATGAAAATGAAGGGGACTCTTCCACCACTCACTGATCTGAACGGTATGATATGCACTTCCGATTCAGATAAAGCTACAGCACTTGGAAACTTTTTCGCCAGTGTCTTCACCCCAGATTCAGAGACTCCAATTGACTGGTCTAATAAGGGTATACCAACCCTGCGAGGACTGAGTGATATTTACTTTCACCCAGCTGACGTGAAGAGCATCTTAAAGAAGTTAAAACCATCTTGTAGTGAGCCATATGATGGGTTACCTCCTATTATATACAAAAAGTGTGCCAAATCCCTCTCGAAACCTCTTGCACACATTTTCAACGTTTCGCTCATGTTAGGTGATGTGCCCGAACTTCGGAAAGATGCGTTAGTAACAGGAATTCCTAAAGTTGATGATGCTCATTCTGTATCTGAGTTTCGACCAATCAGTATAACTCCAACACCTATAAAAGTGATGGAAAAAATAATCAGAGAAAAACTTTTAGTTAGCTTATTCAAAATGAATCTTGTACCTAAAGAATTTCATGGATTCCTTCCCGGACGTTCCACAACTACAAATCTTGTTGATAGTTTATACGATTGGCACTTGGCTTTGAACAAAGGTAATTTGTGCGATGTGATTTATGTTATGTTTGTGATTTATTTATGTTTATCTTTCCAAAGCTTTTGATAAAGTGAGCCATAAAAAACTCCTTCAAAAATTACATTCTCTAGGTATTGGGGAGAAACTGTTGAACTGGTTCACTTCTTACTTATCGGAAAGACATATGACGATCAAAGTGAACGGAAAATTCTCCAAGCGGTATCGCTGCACTAGTGGCGTACCACAAGGAGGAGTACTGTCACCCTTACTCTTTCTCATTTATACAATGGAATTACCACGAATTCTGAAAACATCTCAATATGTCAAAGTGCAGGCTTACGCGGATGACTTCAAAATATATGGCATATATAATCAAGATAACTATGACGAGGTGCAGACGGCCCTTAAACTTGCTATCGAAAACTTGCAGTCTTGGGCATCTATCTGGGACCTTGTGACTAACACAGAAAAAACATTTGTGTTGCATTTAGGTGAAGACTTCCCAAGCGAATACAGAATTAACGATGTGTGCTTAAAGAAACTTAATATGTCCAAAGACCTAGGGATTATAATTGACTCAGGCCTACGATTCGCTGATCACATCGATCGTGTCACTAAGAAAGCATATTCAGCCCTTTTCTTTGTTTTTCGGAACACCCACACCACTGATCCTACTATATTAACTCGCTTGTACAAAACTTACGTATTGCCCCATCTAGAATATTGCTCGCAGATCTGGAATCCACCCCTCAAAAAACATATTCTCGAACTGGAAAAAGTGCAACAGTTATTCACGAAGCTCTTGTTTTATCGAAAAACCACTGGTTTGACTTCTAGTCCATTGCCCTGTTATAGGGAACGATTAAATCAATTGGGTTTGAGAACTCTGAGATACCGGCGAGTTAGGGCTGATTTATGCTTTTGCTTTCGGCTACTACGCATGGAAATTGTGCTATCTCCAAGCAAGTATTGGCTATTTATGCCATGTCATGAAAGAACTAGTCGATTCAATCTGCACTACCCTAATATTAAGAGAAAGCATTATGCGCAACTGTTCAATTTTGTTCTTTACCGTGGTGCAAGGTGGCTTCAACGCTTACCTAGTGAAGTACTTAACGCAAAGGATGGTCACATTTTTGCGAGAAGGATTGATAAAATTGATCTGTTGCAGATTCTCAGAGAAGAGGATTCCTGTTAGCTTTTTTAAATAGTCTTTCTTTACACAACTTCATTCAGATAGCATTCATTGTGACTCAGATATGGTTCACTAGAGTACCTGTGCTGAGCGACATGTCAATGATTTGCAAGCATACTAGAAACACAGTCATCTTGGAGTTGATCCGTTGCAAATTGCAATTATCCTAGCTACACTCTGGTTCAACAGCTAACATCCCCAACTAACATCAGTTTCAGTGGTATATTTTTGTCAGAAATCATGGTCATTGGATAAACATCTGGCGAAACTAGAAACTACTCATCAAGAGCTACTTTCATTCAATGCCGACCATTTTATGCCTAATGCACCGTTGTCTACTCCTTTGTCCACAAATGCTATGCGAAAGGCCTCAGTGGATTGAGAGACTTCTTTTGAAGACAAAAAAACCTATCTTCGTAAGCTTTTGGTGGTAAATGACTACATAGAGGTCACTGCTCAAGGCATCATCAACCGGCTTGCCGCGGAACGCAACTGTCCTTGTGGGCGCACAGCCCACCCGGCTCCGCCCCCAGTCGTGATTCTATATTTGAGCCGCCTCTGCCAGTCGGTGCTTATACACTTTCCCTCCGGGAGGAAAGGGCACCGGGCGAAAGCTGCTATGATGCCAGGCTGGACTGTTGAGGGTGAGTGCTTGACTCTCACGCTCTGCAGGCCGTCAGGACGCGGTACGATCGGGCGGACTGCGGTCATCTTGGTTGAGCGCTGGTATGCCCACGTCCGCTATACCCGAGGACGTGGGCGGCTGCAGGCGGGGTAGAAGACTGCAATGTGCAGGAGTTACCGCACTTACCACTTTTTCGGTCACACTTTTTTTGCAGCTGTAGAGATTCTGAAATAGTTTGTTTTGAGCTACCTGACCCATGTAGACCATTTATAATTCAAATCAACCTCCTCGACCGCCTCCTAACACATGATGCTCTTTCTTATGGCATTCGCGTGGACAGTGTGGGACTTTGTTCTGTATTGTGTTCCTATTCAAATCTTTACCATGCCTCATTATGCAGGTGTGCCCAAGTGCGACATGAATCGATAGGTGGTGAGCCCGAGTGTAGCTATGTAGTTGCCTATGCTTTTCACATCTTTGTTCCTCTGTTCTATTGTGCGCACCTTCGTGTGTATTTAATAAATAAATAAATAAATAAATAAATAAATAATCACTCGCACCTCAATCCACTACAGTTATTTGTAAAAAAAACTTGGCAATCGCATCATGGCGATCGAGTAGTGGAGAGGCGGTGTCCGGAATCTGAGCTGCTCAATCAGAAGCTTCATTACCACATAGCATCCCAATACCAAAATTTACGAGCTGTTGAATTAAATCTAGTGAGTCATTATAATATATTATATCATTAGTTATGTATCGGGGTCCTCATGATTTTCAGAAAATTTTATCGTCAAATGAAATCCTTTGAGATGTTCATCAAGGCACTGGAGCGCAGCAAGGCCGAAGAGGCACCAGAAGAGGAGGTATTGAGGCACGAGCAAGGGCTGATACTGAGGAAAGAGGTCCCCTCATGCGCGATCCCATTGAAGCAGGTAATTTTTCGCCAGTTGCATCTGATGTTATCAAGTTTAAACCACTCTGTCTCGTACTGCTTATGATTCTTAGAAATGTAAACAGCGAATATAATCCTTTAGGATATTCGTCGAGAAACAGTAGCACGGCGAGACCAAGTAGCAGTACGGCAAGATACTGGCGCCCAGGAAAGCGCTGCAAACGTAGAAAGAGATCCCCTGATGCGCGACCCACTGGATATAGTTTTGTCGATGATCGGAAAGGACACCTCATTCGTGTTTATTAAAGTGTACGCAACATGCAACGCACTTAATTGTTCCTCACTTGAGCGAGTCCATTTTGTTTCGGCCGTTGAAGAAGTGCATCCAGAAAGAAGGCGAGGGCCACCCACAGTTTATTCCAGTGCTAGCGAATGTCAACGAAGTAGACGTGAGAGTGGATCTCCGCAGGAAAGAGCTGCTCGCATGCAAAAAGGTTCCTAACGCCATCGCCAAAGAAGGGCACAGGAAAGCACTGAGGAGCGGGCCGCACGTCATGAGGAAGAAGCAGAACGTTAGCGGCTTAGACGTGCGAGGGAAACCAGTGAGGAGCGGGCCGCACGTCAAGAGGAGGAAGCAGAACGTCAACAGCGGAGTAGGAGACGTGAAGCCTTTGAGGAAAGGCGTCTTCGTCTCAGAGCTGATGCTGAGCACCACCAAGAACCGATAACGGCTTACAGGGGCTGATAAGAGCCATCAGGAAATCGCGAAGAGATAAAATCCGGTACACCGCTTACTACTACTACACGACTGCTGTAGTAAATGCGTCTGATGCTAAATACCACTGGGTAAACATATTTTGTCTATGTTATCTGCTGCCGATGTATCGACCGCTAAATTGCCTAGTGTTCCAAATAATTATGCATGTATTTTGTTACTGCGATCTACATGGATGACCAAGACACCATCTAGATTCGTGATAGCAAAGCAAGCGATACATTCTCTCGTGCAGTACAACAATACTGGGCATCGACCGCTAGACTACGTAAAATTCCAGATAGTGTTGCATGTTTACAAAAACGATAACGGTAACTGGCATATGGTTCATATGATATGGTCACTATTGGGAGCTTAGATACTTTAAGGATCGGAGTTTTGAATTAAACCACATCAGTTGGTATATTGGTGAGTCATATCATATGAGTCTCCCACCGATATACCAATTGATGTGGTTTCATTCAGAACTCTGATCCCTAAAGTATCTAAGCTCCCAATAGTAACCAACTCAGCCGAAGGGTTAAATGATTAGTGGATTTACCCTAGTGACCAACTCAGCCGAAGGGTTAAATGATTAGTGGATTTACCCATGCCTTTCCTGAGCATAGATGTTGACATCAAAAGGTATCGACCGCTTTATTATCTGACCTGTGAAAAATGGTGATCTTCCCCGGCGGTGATATCTCCGATATCGGTTAATATCTATCACCTATATGTAGAAGGTAGATGCTCAGCAAAAAGCCAACATCTACCAATTCCCCATTACATAATTCTATTGATTTAAATAAGTAACGAATAATTCGAACAGTACTGTGCGATAGCCCAACTGGTAATACTATAAACCACTAACTATGTGTGTCTGTTTGTCGGTATGTCTGTCCGTCCGTAATATTAGGTTGTCCGGAAAGTAATGAGACAAATGCAGTTGAGATTCACCATTAAGTATTTCTGGACGTCGAAGTCGTGAGAGGACAAAATTCTGGAATTTAGTGTTTCAAGTCCAGAACATATATGCCACCAAGGGCATATGGTCCATACTGTTTTCATCTTTCACAAACGTGCTAAAGATGGATGAGAAAAAAAGCTGTGTCGGGCAGCTCTCCTTCTACACTATAGTACTACCAGTTCTACACTATCGTTCAGGTAAATCCGCGGATGAGGCCCATCGGCTTTTGCTGGAAGAAATGAAGGATCAAGCACCTTCTCGAGCGACGTGCTTCAGATGGTACGGCAAGTTCGACAAAGGAGGGAAATGTCTCGAAGACTGTAGTCGTTCAGGACGTCCACTGACGCGAAAGAAGCAGCTCATACTTGCCATCTGTGAGGAACGACCTAACGTTACAGTGCGCGAGCTTGCCACCTCCTCGGGTGCTTCTAAATCCACGGTACACGATGTTCTTAGTGCGTCAGGTAAAGTGGCAAAGTTGCCTCGGGTTCTTCCGCACGCTCTCAGCCCTCACGACAAGAAGAAGCGTGTTGAAGTGTGCACTTCTCTGCTCAGCCGTCATCGCACGCTTTCCTGGATCGACTCCATCGTTACCATGGATGAGAAGTATTGTGTCTACGATAACACGGTGCGCCGAAAACATTGGGTCGACTTCGATGAATTGCCGAAACCACAGCCGAAACATCCCGATCATGACAAGAAGGAGTTGCTCTCATTCTGGTGGGATATTAAAGGCCCGGTGTTTTGGGAACTGGTTCCAACTGGTTCTATGGTCGACTCTGAAAGATTCTGTACTCAGCTGGAAAGAGTAGCTGAAATTCTGCGTAGTCGCCGTCGTGGGAGAGGCAAAATCCTACTCCTCATGGATAACGCCACGCCACACACGTCGAAAAGGACTCAGAGTAAGCTGAGAGAGCTGGAGATCGAACTTGTACCCCATCCACCGTACTCACCAGATCTCGCTCCATCAGACTTCCACATATTTCGTTCTCTTCAATCCTCTTTTGCTGGAAAAAATTCACCAATCGGGAGGACGTCGAATTAGCTGTCAACAACTTCTTGAAGTCGAAGCCTCCGGAGTTCTTTGCTAATGGAATCAGATCTCTGCCGCAAAGATGGCAGTATGTGAAGGAACACAATGGCGAATATTATAGTAAATGATATTGATTTGTAATAAAGTTATCGACGAATCACTGCACTACGACATTTGTCTCATTACTTTTCGGACAACCTAATACTATAAACCAGATGAAGAAGTGATAGAACAAAGCAACCGCTTTAGGTAAGTGGAAACCGGTGGGTGTTAGAGTATCACTGCAAGACTATGTTATCATTGTGATAGCACCTCCTACTTATATAAACACCTATTTCGAACCCTCGCCGTCATACTGCGGTGTGCTGACGTCGCTGTAGGTGGACTAAACCGACCAGTGCGTGGGTGAGTAAATGAAAACTGAAACTTTTTGGCAAGTCATTGTCGGCTAAGTTAGCTATCATAAAGTGCGTAGAGGGCCGGAAGCGGATGGTGAGCCTCACAAGAGAGTACATTTTCCGGTTTCTATGACTTATGAGGAGCACCAATGGATGTGCGGATAAGTGTGAATTCAAAAATGTTATAAATTCTTACTTAAAGGCACACCACGCGATAAATTGTGAGAGTTATCGCGCGTATTACTGGACGTAAAGGCCCTGCTTCATCCACCAGTGAAGAAAAATGAACCAAATCCCTTCACATCCACCAAATATAGAACCCTCTGTATTCAGTCCCCGTACGAGTATTGGAGATTGTAGAAGAGCTTTTGCTTGATGATATCGCGCAAAATGCTACGATATCACCTGTTCTTCCCTGTTGAAGCTGCCTTCACTATTGATATCGCCGCCTTATCTTGTCTTATCGCAAGTTTCCTTCTCCACGTAAGAGCCACGTTGGAAATTTGTTCGTCTAAGGCCAGGAGTGTTTCGGCTCGATGGGCTTAACTCGGCTCGGGTTGAGCGCGATTATCGCCGCGAGGATGCACTACAGAGCCGCAACAAGGGTGCAACCTGGCCACATATCTAAGGACCTACTTCCTCCAAGAAAGTAAGACACTAATGTGATTATCGCGTGGTGTGCCTTTAGTCACATCGCTGAGCAGCTCCTGTTAAGATTTTCGTATATGTAGATACTAGTTAGATCGCCAAGCTGCCGTTGGCCGCTTCTCCTTTTCAGGGAGCCGGCTTCGCCAGCCCTTTCAGATTTTACTATCTATGAATGTTACTTACTCTTTACATGCAGGGCGTCAGTTCTTATTACACTGCTCCGCTCTTCAAGGTTGCAGTACTGGCTCTGTCAGAAGTAAATTGGTTTGCTTCCGTGGCGATCGACACATGAGGCTTAATGATCAGATGTGACCAAAATTCTTTACGGAGTCATGGCGACTGTGGATTTCGCTTCCTTTCCTGGTCTAATTCAGCAAGCTGCTATCACTGCTGCCTTTGGAAAGCAACGAGGAGTTGCCTTTGGTGGATACCAGGAGAATGAGACAATGTATCGTTAGGTTGCGTTCACACCAAATCGAATGAGAGTTTTGGCGCATCGGCGCGTCGGCGCATCCGCGATTTGAGAGAAATGGCGTGCCACGTCACCTTTTTGAACGCGACGCGTGCCAACGTGCGGTTGATTTCTTTTTCTCCTTTTTCCACTTCTCGATCTTCTTCTGTTATGGCGAATATCTAAAATCGCGGATGCGCCAACATTCTCATTTTCCAATCGATATGTATCCTATCCATCACGCGAATGCGCCAACTCTCTCAAATCGCGGATGCGCCGATGCGCCGATCCGCCAATTCTCTCAAATCGCGGATGCGCCGATGCGCCGATCCGCCAATTCTCTCGAATCGCGGATGCGCCAATACTATCATTGTCTGGGTCGATACGTATCTTATGCATGACGCGAATGCGCCAATTCTCTCAAATCGCGGATGCGTTAGTACTCTCACTTTCTGATCGATACGTATCTCATGCATGACGCGAATGCGCCAAAACTTTCATTCAATCTAGTATGAACGCAGCCTTAAACTCATTTTTGATGAAATACTGTCCACAAAATGCCGAGTGTTACCAGGTGTATCTTTGGTCGCACGTATGGCCATAATGTGTTCTATTTCGCTACCTTTCGGATTGGATAAAAAGCTGTCTTTGCGGAAGGTATGCGATTTTCCCAACCTGCTCAGTGCGCGCCGAAAAATTGCCACATATCACCTTAATATCTTTATCACCGAGCGCTCAATTTCAGTACCCATATCAGATAACCGCTGACGTATGTAAAGAATGTGTAAAATGCACTCATAAAAAATGAAATTTCGAAGGAGCCCGGCCAAAACTGGTATATATGTTTCATTCCACCTCTGGTGTCTGAAATGTATACAGGCCATAGATATCAGGCCCCTGTGATCATCTGGAACAGACGTTCAAAGCAAAACACAATTTTATTTGAAAGTACATTACTTGTTTGATTTCCAATTATTAGCTACATCAATTTACTTGTTTTTCTGCTTCTTCTTTTTGGCTTTTCCGCTGAGCTCTATTTTTAATGATTTGGCACCTCTGCAAATGATCGAAGAACTTATGGTCTTATCTACGAAAAATTTGAGAGATATGAAGATATTCAACTAAGCTGTCCGATTGACGTGCCAGTATTCATCGAGGTTACCACGATATCTAACGGAAACGACGGCTTTTATACAGTTAACAGTGAGCATCGCCCTTAAGAGAATGCTGCGTAACTGGAATTTCCAATAAAAATGATTTGATTTATGCCAAGGTACACTCCATTTCCTAAAAACTGAGTAGGCGTGTCCCACGGACTTGTATGAACGTGTATCAAACTCTCTCCATTCTCTCACTCCGCCACACACTCACTCTCGCCACGTACTCTCACTCTCGCCATTCACCCAAGTTTGAAGGACACGCCCAATCAGTTTTCGGGAGATGGACTATACATGAGGCAGCATTCTGCGAACTGCTCGCCGCTATCTGAGAAAGACGTGTTGGACCTGTCGCAATATTCCTTAATTGCGATGCCTCGCGAAAGTCCTCGAAAAATGTGAGATTGTATAGTAACGCAAGACGTCGCGTCGTGCGCATCATTCTACAAAAGGCGGTGATTTCAAAGCCTCTTGCAAGAACTTTGGAACTTCGCGAAACCAAGGCAGGGTCTTCGCTCAGCTATTTTGTGACAGCCACACAACCCAGGGAGAGGGAGTGAGATTCGCAGATACCCTAAGGATTGACGATAGCTCCAAAAATTTGCAGTTAAAAACTGCAACGGAAATCAGACAGAGCCTGAACGAACAGAGAAACGGAAAGATGAGGAGACTGTACAATTCTATGAAATTAGATAATATAACAATTTTCCAGCTTTCTTGCCGTAATTCCCCCACAACGCTCCCTGAAAGTTTGTATTAGGTGTATGCGATCGCCGTTATTTCTCTCCGGGTACTGCCAGTTTTTTTCCCGCGTGCGCGTGGCTGCGTCGCGGTTTTCTCACTGAAGCGCATAATTTGAGGAACTTTACAATGCGTGTATCGTGTCTGGGAGGCCATATCAGTGAACAGTTTGGAGTCCTCTTCAAGTACTGCCATTTCACTTCCCCACCCGCACATACATTTCCATGCGAACCGGTATACGCACACCCGTACACTACGCCTTTTGAAGAAGGACTTAAACGGCGAGTAACATTCTTTCTCGCGCGGTTGCTACTTGTGTGAGATGCCCACAATGCATGTATTGGTGTTTGAATGAGCAGATTGATGTGTCTTCGAAGTCTTCTTGTTTGGAGTCATCCTTCGTGATTAGATGCTTATTATGGAAAATGACTTCTGTAAAAATTTATATTTTGACACTCGTGACAGTGACTTCTGTGAGTGACAGTGACTTCTAAGACACTACTAGGTAAAGCTGCATGTAATTTCTTCATGTAGAGGGAGCGGATATGAATGTGAATGTTAGCCTGTGCCTAGAGACAAGAAAGGAGCTCATGGGTGGGCGACCCGTTGCCACGTGCGTGAATTGGTTCTCACGGGAGAAGTGGTTCATTCACGCGGAGCTCCCTCCCTCTCCCTAGACTAAGGTTTAAAACTGATTTGTTGGAAATGTTTTTTATGTGTATAAAGGAGATGGATATGATTTGAAAGTGAGCAGGCTAAAGTCCTGGAAATGAATTCCAATTCCATGCAATTTTCGTGAAAATCAGTGATTACACAGAAAGTGTGATCAAATTTTTATTAAGTACAGTTCGGAAACTGCTCTTGCATACTTTTTGTACTCTACGAACACAGCACACAAAAAAATGGCACAAGATAGTATGTAAAGGGCCTCAGTCCACTTGGTTCAATGGAAGTTCTTATTCAAAGGTTGGTGCTAATGTAGCTGAGTGCGCACACTCCATTGTGCCCGGCGCCCGTCGTTGTTTTTGCCCCTGTTAGAGTCTAAACCTTAGTTGAGGGACAAGTCCTCCTCTCTTCACCGAGGCTCACGTGAAGGGACACATAAGTCAAGAAGCTAATGATCATAGAATGTATCAGGTGAGGAACAAGCGTGTAAATAAGTCTCTCCCCCCCCTCCCTATACATTGGCACCCAAAAGTTTGATATTGCTCAAATAAAGCCTCACCGATAACAATAATCTTTTTTCAGGTTTACTTGAAATATTACTGCGATACTTCATCGTATTTTCATTAAGCACTTATGCAGGTCCAACAAAACAAGCTGGGAAGTATAATTTGATTGTGCACTTAATTCTCGGAAGGATTTACAGTTTAATGATACACAAACAAATACAAATCTTAAATGCAGTCAAGACCGAACTCCAAGCTGTTCACTGAAATGGTCTCTCAAACACGATATATGCATTGTAAAGCTTTTCACGTGAGAATATTATGCGCTCAAGTAAGAAAACCGCGACGCAGCCACGCCCGCGCGGGAAAAGAACTGGCAGTAACCGGAGAGAAATAACGGCGATCGGTGTATGCAGAATGAATGGCCAAAACAGACCATTTTTTTCAAACGCCATAACTTCGCTCAGACACAACTTTATTTGTCGAAGTAAAAACCATTCGAATCTACATAACTATGCCAACGATCTGGTGAAGAAAATCTGCCATCATGATAAAAATATGGATTGCCAGAATTAATAAAGTCAACAACATTTTCAACCTACACGTACATTGTATCGGCGAACTCCTTCTGACGCAGGTTTGCATCGAGAACCTGGGAAAAGTGGTAATCCGTCGTGGATAGGTCTGGGGAATAGGTGGATGCGGGGAAGTCTCGATGCCTAACTGCATCTTTGCCAGGTGCGCAAAGTGAAGCAAAACCACACACTTCGCAAGTTACCGCAGAAGGAGTTCGCCGATACGATGCAGGTTGAAAATGCCATTGTTGGCTTTATTAATTCTTGCAATCCAGAATTTCATCATGGCGGCATATTTTCTCTACCAGATCGTTGACAAAGTTGTATAGATCTGAATGGTATTTATTTCGACAAATAAAGTTGTGTCTGAGCGAAGTTATGGCCAGTTATGTTTTGGCCGTTTATTCTGCATACACCTAACAGCTATATAAGCTTCAAACGCTGATGTTTGTCCGACTGCAGTGAGGACCACTGCTGTCCTCTTACATAAATGACTAGAAAGCCACATACAACCTAATCAATCCGCATGCTTTTAGTTACTTATAGCAGATGGTCCCAGACTACATATCATCTGCGATAGAAAACTGCAAGCCGGTCAAATGTGGTATTTGAATAACCTAATATTTACCTGTTTACTGTTGCCTCCTGCTTACTATTACTATTTACCTCAGAATGCTCCAGCAATTATCACAAGCTAGTTGTATTGGTGTTTCTAAAGTATGTTTTATAGATTATTATTGTACCTTAATGTATCATCCAAAGGATCTTTTGAGGGTGGAGCTATTGGCATGTTTGGAGGCGGTCTGGAAACGAATTGTTAGTACAGTTTGTGCAATACACAGCTCTTTTAGGCATACCCAAGGCATAAATTACCCAAAAAAACCTATTAGAGATTTACCCAATGTGAGGAGTCTTACTCAGCACTTTAGTTTTGGTACAAGTATTCCACCTCTACTGGTTTAGGAAAAGAGTGGCACTATGAAATTCTTGAAAAAAGGAGTGACGTGGTAACTTTTCTCGATATCACGCTGCACCATTTTGAAATGAGGATAGTTCAACTTTTTATCTGTGGACTCCGAATATGGTGAAGACATCCATCGAATTGGAAGAAGCAGAATCATGTATAACGGTATTCCGTATCACCCACCTTGGATTACTTGTTGGCCTGGACTTACTGTGTTCCCCATCACATGGAGCATTTTTTGTGAGTACGATCTAAAATTACGTTCATTCATGTACACAAAACTTTCTCGCCCTGGATACGCCGTCGAAGTGATTCGAAACACACTCAACATTATCCTCTGGCAACGTGACGGCATATGGAGGACAAGCTGCAAAGTGTCGCAATAGTGTACCGAAAACGCACCCCAACTTCATCATCGTGACCCCTCAACCGCCTGCATAGAGCGACAAGAGAAGCCATCACGGGCAGATGAAGTGCCTTAAAATTGGACCTTTCATTTAAACTCCACCGAATTCACGGATCTAGATGATGTGTAGTAGAGCACATCACCTGCAATACCGCCCACATTCCCTGGTCTAATCGACCCGGGCGACGAAATATATAATCACCCGCACATCGCCCCGTCACAATCCGTTTAGGATGAAGTAGAATTTGTGGAGAGTACTCAATGCGCCTAGGTGCGAGGAATTCAACATTAAATGAAATGATGAATTTTGCCAGGTAGGTTACCAGCTTCCCTTTGGAGTTTGCGACAGCCCTTTTTTTAATCGTAAAACAGGACTTCGGTTTTGAACCTATATTCACACGTTCAGTGGTTGTTCATGTTCAACACAAACATCATTTTCCAGTGAATCAGCTTGAAATTGCAGTTCGTTTTTAGCGAATGCAATTCATGGCATTTTTAGATGTTTTGGAGCTTGTTTCGGCGAATTTAATAAGCAGGCTGAGGAGATCACTGACCGTTTACAGACTACACATTGAGTACTGCAGGCATCCATGCTTGCCTCTTGTCATCTGCGTTTTTTCGGAAATCCATAAGATCATCAATGTACGAAAATGTTATCTTAGGAATGGTAATAAAAAAAATTGTGCCACAACCAAAACACGCCGTTCACTGGTAGGGTTTTATCATAGAATAGTCGCCTGCCTGTAATTCAGAAGACAAGATGATTGCTGTAGCATTCAACATGAAATCTGTAAGTAGTGAGTGATCTCTTCAGTTTTCTAACTCATTGGACAAAATATGCTTCGAAGTTTTCGAAAATGACGTGAAATGCTCTTTCGGGAAAGTATCCCGCAATTCGATGATTGCTTTTTGATGATCTGCGATGGAAAATGATGTTTAAAAAAATGATGTGGAACATGGGCGAACAACCACTGAACATACGAATGTAGACCTTGAAAAAAAGAATTTTTGCAGGTTTCACAGGAAAAGCTGGCAACCCACTTCTCACAATTCAACATTGTACGGCTAAGCTCGTCGCAACGAGACAGATCCAACGTTCTCTACACTTTCCCATTTCATCCACTTTGAATGAAGTTAGATGTCGGTGCGACCCATCGCGAGTGATTGTTTGTGTCAATTGAGCAGAGACCAGTTTCAGCTAGACGATAGAGGAATGGACTGCGCATAAAATAATGTGAAAAATAGTAACCCAGTGGTGGTTCAACAAAGATTGGAAGTACAGTTTTATTGAATTCACACTTATGCGGATGTAATCATTCATTGGTATCACCCATTTGTCATTGTTGATCGGAGTTGTGTGGCACCATCCTGTGATGGTTAAAAACACCATCTGTTCTGACCCCCTGCGCGCATTATGATAACTTACTGGGCCGCCCAAGTCTTAATAAAAAAAAGCCTGCAATCGTTTTCATTTATTAGTCAACCACTTTGCGGGCGCACACTACTGCGCGCGATTCATGGCGATGTTGTGCAAAATGGGTTTGATCGGCCCGTCCACAGTTGTGTATGGAACTGAGCGGAAAACTCCTTTTCTCTGCTGTCACCTGCGCTATTGAAATGGAAAAAGCAGAGGAGATGGCGTGATAAAAAAGGATTCCGCAAAAAAGCATTGATATACTCCAATCGCTAGCATCAAACCCATTTTGCATGTCATTAACATCAACATGAATCGGGCGCAGTACTGTGCGCCAGCCAACTGGTTTTGGCCATCATTGAGAGTTTAGATAGTTTAGAGATCGATAGTTTTATATTCGATTGCATCGATTGGTAACAACTTGTTCACTTGCTGAGCATCTAATTCCTACAGATATCCCGCTCAAGACCTACCACGGAACCGGGCTCCACTGATTCAAGCGGACCTTGGTGCCGTAAGTCCTCTGAAGCCCGACTGCGCCGACTGAAGCTCCGTATTTTGATGAAGGTGAAAGTAATGAGTCTCAGCTTGCTCCTATTTCTAAAGGAACATTCCGGGAATACTTTGCCCCAATACTTTTATCTCCTACGGTTCCCTATGTTTTGTATACCTGGCGGATGTGAGCCACGAGCGAAATTACTTTTTTATGGCACCCTTTGTATAGCCGACTGTGCCAACTGAAGGCCCCATATTTTCAGGTCGATGAAAGTAGTGAGCCACAGCTAGTTCCTGCATTTAGATGAACACTTCAGGAATACTTTGCCTCAACACCTTTATCTCTTTCTTTACCCTCCGTCTTGTACACTTGGCGGATGACCAAAATTACTCCTTTTCTGGCACCATCTGTACACTATTCCTCAACGCAATGGTGCGTAATTGACGAATTACTTGCCTGATATCCCTCCTACGAGCGGGACCAGCGCATGTGGTATTCCTGTGGTCGACCTACCATAAGAACGAAATTCCAGTTTAACAGAGATTTTTGCCCGACTTCAATGAATCAGACGGCCAGTAGCTCAACGAAGAGAGGTCAGCAAATAGTGCATCCTTGCCGTTGTATAGTATTTGTTAGACGCATTTCACGCGCAGGCTTCCATTCTGTACATGTCCTAGTGATCTTTACCCAAATCATTAGCTGTTCAGTCGTACAAATAGGAAAGATATGAAGAGTTAGCATGCATATACCGAACACCACGATTAAAGAACACCGCTATACCGAGTGGGACAAAAGTATCAACCGCCTAACAGAGCCTTGCCATCCTATGCCCTACCATAAAAGTCATCAACATGGTTCCACTGGTGTATGTGATCAGCAAACGATTCAGACTAACATGCCATAATATGGTCTCAGATTTCGAAAATATCGCCTCTGAATTGAGCACAATGACGAGGAGGATGAGGAAAAGCACCTGTATTGGGTAGACGATTATCGTCGCACAAATCACCCTATACTCTCGTAAAAGTTTCTTTTTTTTTGAAAAACCTATTAAACTGTGAGAAAAAACGCAGGCTTTGCATTTCGAAATGCTCGAAACGGAGTGCAGCAGCATAAAATCCGAGCAGTCTGAAGTTGCGGGCGGAGCGGCGGAGTACCGAAATCTCGATATTCGAATTAGAACCAATCAGTAGAACTAACTCAACGACGTTGTTGAAAGACAAGCACACTCCTAGATAACACTTCACCTCGAACCCAATGCGGATCACTGCAGCGAGAATCAGCCCCAACCCACAAGGCGTAGTTGCGGCGACAGTGGTCTCAAAACAGCCTTGGCGACATCTTACCGCAGCCATAACCACAAAGCAGCATGAATAGCCCTCCAGACGTTTCTTTTGGAGTTGGACTGCCAGGCTTGCAATATTCCTCACGATTCATTTGATTCTCTGAAATTTACCCTAATGGGAATTTAGGACGATTTGGGACGTCGTTTCCGTGAGTGTGTATGGGTCAAAGGCAATACTGTCAAACACTAAGTGCCCATTTTAAAATGTCTGTTGATCATTCATGCTTTGAGCAAAATAAATCCTGATACCTTCTCTCTACCTGAAATGATAAAGTTGGGTGGAGTGCAAGTGTTCCGACTGGTGAGGTCAGGTCAGGTTGCGCGGCGGATTGCAATCAGGTATAGACAGGTAAAAACACGCTGCCAAAGCTTCTCCCCTAAAAAGGCTTAGGCAAATCTGGGAGAGCCCAGACGGCAGGACACGCCACCATTCGGACAATTCGCGAAGGGCGGTGACCCAGTTCGGTGCCGACCTCTAGAAACGGAACACTTGCAACACACTCGATAATGTTTGTCAAGGGTCAATACTTGCCGCACACTGTAGAATGATCAAAATTGCTCATTATAGAAAAGCGCTCGTCACACATTTGGTCCCTCTCCAAGAGCTTTTGGAGGTACACCACGAGATAACCAGATAAGTCCTTGGATAGCTGCTCAGGCTACACCTTTGTTGCGGCTGCACGGTGCACCGTAACGGTGACCAAACCACGCCCACCCAAACAAAATATCTAGCCTTACAGAAACGAATTTCCAATCTGGAAAATTGTCCTCATCATCGAAATGGCTGTTTTATTGGGTTATCTATTTTTGCCGCAAGTTTCCTTCTCCACGTGAGCTCTTCGTTGGTGGTTCGGTTGGTTAGGCGTGGCTTAGTTGTGTTCAAGCAGGCATAACTACGTGAGGATGCACCGTGCGGTCGTAACAAAGGTGCAGCCTGAGCTATTATCAAAGACCTACTCGCCCCAAGAGAGTAAGCCACTAATCTAATTATCATGTGGCATGCCTTTGGGCCGATTGACAACCTTTTTTTAGTTTGATGTATGTGGCCCGGGAAGGACAGTACGACGATGGCATCCAGGCAGATGAATATTCAAATACGAATTCATGATCTAGAAAATTGTAGGAACTGATACTCTGTTTGGTTTCAAGTGCCTTCTTTCTTTTCTAGTTTTGAGTGCGACCACCGTAGTGCATGAGCGCTAACCCCTCCTCATTGCGATAACACTGCCTGTGCATCGCGAAGTACGTTGAAATAAGGTAGCGTTCTAGTTTTGGAGTTTGCGGAAAAGCATTAGATAGGTATCGATTGAAGAACTGCAGAATTTGCGGAATTGTGGAAAGAAGAATAGATACGTATCAATCGTGAGAATTATGGAATTTGCGGAAACGCAGAATCGTGGAATTTGCGGAAATGAAGACACTTCCCGCTTCTTAGTTTCTCTGATCCTCTCGTCTCTTCGTAGCATGGAGATCAATCCGTATCCAATGCTTTTCCGCAAATTTCACAATTCTTCATTTCCACAATTTCGCGGATTCTGCAATTCTCCCAATCGATACGTATCTTATCCCTTTCCACAACTGCATTCCCGCAAATTCCACGATTCCGCAGATTTCATTTCTTCCTTCCTCTAATCCTCTCGTCTCTTCGTAGCGTAGAAGTCGATACGTATCTAATGCTTTTCCACAAACTCCACAATTCTGCATTCCCTAAATTCCGCAAATTCCGCAGTTCTCCAAAGCGATACCTATCTAATGCTTTTCCGCAAATCCCAAAACTATGAACGCTGCCTAAGGTGCTATCGCAATGAGGAGGCACCTCGCTGCGGGCGCAATTTCTGCACAAACCTAGCAGGTAGAAGGGATCCCTTCCTTCCCACACAAGGCTTAGGCAAGAATATTGGCTCAAGTTTGCAGACTGATACTGCACAGATGCTTGAGTGTGCAAGTTTTCATGTGACGCCCTCCCCATCCACTCACTGGGCTAGCATCGAAATGCGTCATAAAGTAATCCAATAGACACTACTAATTGTCAGCAATCAGCGATTTGTACACTTGAACATATCAATTCTCAGATACCTGTGCTTCAATTGCTACTTGGCAAAAATGGCTACTTTTTAATGGAAAGGTCCATACCAAGCTTACCAGGATCACATAATTGTCTGAATTTCCAAGCGAGAACAACATGATACGCCGCACAAACAACGCTGAAAGTACAAAATGCGAAACCCTCGTGATACTGACACTCCCATAAAATGCTTTTTATATTTATCCAACAAGAGTTGACTGCTGCGATTTCCACTACGACTTGCACCACTATTAAGTCGCTACGTGACGACTAACGATGACTAAAGCTGCCCTTATTTCTTGAATCCGCAGAATCGTGCGACACTGGGGATCGCAGTTGCATACTCTCACTTCGTGTGCTATTTCTTGTTACTCACGCTCTCTTGCGGCCGCATTCATAATTGGCGGCACCGCCGGCAGGACGTGGCTGCATGTCTGTGCGCCTCCGCCTGCGCCACCCTGGCTGTATGCTATGCTCTCCCGACCGAGAAGACGTACCCGGCAGGATGAGATCCCCCAGCCGGGGACGCTTTCAAACCATATGCTATGCTGCCGGGAGCCCCCGGCGAGGAAAAGACGCAGAGTTGTAATGGCGCGTACTTTCGAACAACTTTTTTCGAACCGTGTAACAGGCGAGTGAAACGTATATGGACAACACGATTCGGCACTGTTCAACCATTACAGCCACAGTAATTTCAAAATAAGCGAAACAACTATTTTGACTAACACTTCACACGAAGTTGAAAGTGCTGATCACGTGTGACGTCATCTAGAAGTACCGGATTGCACGACAAGTGAAGCCGCGTCCGATCTTATTTTTTATCAGGTTCTACAGATCATCTAATGTAACGAAGAAGAGCCTTGGAGCTTCGTCACGATGTCCTTTTCAGATCCTTCGTATGATGTAGTTGATGATGTGGCTCAGAAGTATTCGTTACGCTAATATTAACCAGCTGAATTATGTATTAATATTAACCAGCTTGAATTATTAACCAGCTTTTCCATACCTCATGTAGCATCTTCGATACTTATGTTGTTCTGAAGACAGACGTAGTAGAGCAGGATCATGGCCAGCATTACCGAAACATCCTTTAACTGCCACTGTGCTATCATTAGGATATTCGACGTTCATAAAACAAGAACAATACGTATATACTGTCTTTTTGAGTGATACAAACCCTAATTTTTGCCGTCATACTGGTCCTTCCTGCATGGTTGCATCCGATACAAATACGAATATCGGTAAATAGCGAATAATATAATACAAATATGAATATCAATAATATATTGAATATCAGTAGCTAGACAAACGAAATTTATGAGTGTATAGAGACTTACCACAAGTGCAGCATCGTTCCAATTTCCTGTGATCTTTCGATCTATGATAAAATGTTGTGCACTTGTTCATGCATTTCTGTAATAACCATTGCTAAACCTAGGAAATTTGCTATGGAAGAGATAGATAGAATGCTAGAAAATACCTTATAATCTTCTTCGTTAGAGAACTCTCTTGAGAACACGTGTAGTATTGCGCTCGTCCGTTGGCTCCGTCTTCTGCGTGGTGCTCAGAACAGTGTTTCGCGGGGGTATAATGGTTCAGAAACTCATAATAACAAAGGGGCATTTTACAGACGTTGCGGCGAGGAGCGGCAATTCTCTCATTTGTTTATCGCATTGTTCTTCGAGACATTCGTGAACACTCTCCAAATGGTTTTCCCATCAACTAAGGCCTAGAGAAGCGCATAGACGGAACTGCACTGGATTAAATTAGTAACTAAATCAAATCATTTATGGCACGCAGCAGTAGCAGGTATGAGGTGCCTATGCAGTTTGGGGATACACTCAGTTTTGCACTGGAGTGGATTCCATCCTATCCATAAATCTATAGACTGTGAAGACTCCGGTGCCAATGTAGGGGAGAGGGGGAACACCACATGTGCTCGGCGTTTACCGCTATTTTGTTCATGTCTCTTGCCCGAGCCTTAGATGGTAACGCCTCTTCCTCAAGAAGGCTTAGATAAAAATATACACTTAGTGTTCTAATCACTTTAAATCAAATGATTGTGGGGTGGTATAAAGTGAAGAGGCGGTGGCGCAAAAGTGTGTGGTGTCTACACTAACACCTATGTTGCCTGAACTTTGATGTACGAAGCTCTCTTCCTCTCCTGAACCGAGGAAGAAGTAGCGCTGGATGCCAAGCAGATTGGTATACTCCTTCCCCAAGCAAGATTGGCATCCGTTTTCACCGCTAATTATAGGTTAGAAGAACTTGAAGAGAAAGTTACAGCGTCAAATGGCGCCGGTACCTAAATTACTGTTTATCGGTATCTGGACCATTTTCTACACCTAAAGGAAGTTTGAGCATAGACATCCTCTTCCTAGATTTACGGTTGTGTAGGATATGGCCAGCAACGATTGTCTCAAAAATCTCGGGTCTTCGATAATCCAACTTTCACCGTATTTAAGGGACTGCGCTGGTGTCAAGATCTTTAAACGCGTTGTATCCTTTAAACAGGGTTACGGTGGCAACAAAACGGCGGCCTGCGGAATCCGTCTTGTGGAGGGAGGGACGAGTTTCCTCCTCAAGTGAGGGCAGGTACAACACAGCTTATAATAGCGCTGGATGTTGAACAGAGGAATGGCCACTGTCAACTTCTTTCCCTCTGAACAAGACATCGTTCGTAAACGTAATGACGGTCGAACGGCGTCTAGAGCAGTCACTGAATTGATATGCGAACGCAATTACGACCCGGCTACGGGTGTATGTCGTTTGGCGCGGCCCTTGCAGCTAATTTGCCAATGGGGCGCATGGGCCGTCTGGACTCTGCCAGATTTACCTAAGCCTTTTTAGAAGAGGAGCTGTGGCAGTGCCCCATTGGCAAATTAGCTCAAGGGGTCGCGCCAAACGACCGTCTCCCCCCGGCTACCGTTCGGTTTTATACGTAATACAGGAAATAGCGCAACACAGCTTATACAACACAGCTTATAATAGTGCTGGATGTTGAACAGAGGATTGGCCACTGTCAACTTCTTTCCCTCTAAACAAGACATCGTTCGTAAACGTAATGACGGTCGAACGGCATCTAGAGCAGTCACTGAATTGATATGCGAACGCAATTACGACCCGGCTACGGGTGTATGTCGTTTGGCGCGGCCCTTGCAGCTAATTTGCCAATGGGGCGCATGGGCCGTCTGGACTCTGCCAGATTTACCTAAGCCTTTTTAGAAGAGGAGCTTTGGCAGTGCCCCATTGGCAAATTAGCTCAAGGGGTCGCGCCAAACGACCGTCTCCCCCCGGCTACCGTTCGGTTTTATACGTAATACAGGAAATAGCGCGCTCCAGTCATTCTGTGGATTGGGGAATGGCGCTAACAGACAATTTTGAAAACTACGTGGAGTTTTCCTATGTGGTCTGGGCCTTTTTTTGATCTGTAACTGTTGCCGGCTTGTATAGTAACTGTATTTTATGGCTATGTATTCTTGCTCGAAGCTGAAGATATTCATTTCACGTTTTCTCATACGAGCTCGCTGCGAAAACCCTCTACTTCTCATCTGCTTATTGAAAATTTAGATTCCAGCACTTATGGCAGACATCTGCAAGGACGACCGCTCGTGCGTGTGGTCAATTAGACCCCCCTTGCCGAAGAATCCTCGATTCCCGGTGTACCCTGGTTGTCCTTTTTCGAGAGCGAGTTAATCCTTCACTTTGCGAATTCTGCACTCGTATTAAAGGGTGGAAGTCAAGTAAAATCATAAAATTCTTAGAAAGCATTCCTCAACCATTATTCTTCTACGAATGGAAACTTTTCAGGGTCAAACATAGAATGGAAAATACATTTCATAACTTGTTTTTCACAGAGCTCCTCACCACGAGTCTCAATCCAAGAATATTTTACTGCTGAAATGCCCCTTATTGTGAAAGTGTCATGAGCACCCCAGCTGTAATAAGTTGCCGTTTGATGTGTGCATATGCTCTGGAAGACATGATTCCTTGTAAATGCATTTCGTAAGATATGTGCAAAAAAAAAATTCCAGAACTTTGTCGTGTCACTTTTTCGATCTGGGATATGGCTAAGGCTAGCGTTCAAAATGAAATCGCTTTGAAAGAATCTACTGAAATTTGGCGCATAAAATATGACGATACGGACGAATTGATGGCTGCTGATCATCCCTGCTGAAAGCCATCAACTGGCCTTAATACGTTTGAGTGCTCGTTTTCAATCACAGCAGTCCTTTGGTTCAGGTATTGGCCTTGCCTTTTCTCACCTTTAGCTTATATAACCTGCAATGGAAAGTTGTGTTTCCTTATTGAATTGTCACCGAACCGACAGTAGCACGACATTGTGCAGCACTGCGAGCGATGATTGAAATGTTAAAGGGACAGCGGGGCTTGGTCCGCAGCGTTTTTGGTAGACGGTCATAACAAAGACGAATCACCCCTGGAAAAGTCGCTCTGCATTTTTTCGTGTTGTAAACTAAGGCTGCGGTCATACTCTACGTGTCTGCGTCAATTGACGTCGGCACCGGCGTCAATTGACGCAGACACGTAAAGTATGACCGCGGCCTTAGACGGCAGCGCGATAAGGCCGCGGGCATACTTTGCGGTGCCGGCGGCAAGGCGTGGCTTCGTATCTTTGCTTTTCCGCCTATGCCACCTTGCCTCGTTGCCTGCGTCATCTCTGCACCTCTCCCGTGCCACTCTCTCTCGCTGCCTGCGAACGCAGCCACGCCCTGCCGGCGGTGAGTATGACCGCGGCCTAAGGACAATGGGGAAATCGATTGCTCGGCTCGGCCTTCAACGAGTCCTCTAGAAAGGCCGGAGGGCGGGGCAAACTAATCAATACGCGCATTGCTGACTATGGCCGGCGGCAGGATTCGCGATATTGCGACTTTGCGGTGTCGTGGTACGCACGCGAGGTTGTGGCAGTGCAAAATTTTAAGATCGCAGTATCGCGTGCACAGTGCTGCGCCGCAAAATCGCGAAGTTTGACGGCGGCCACGTAATTTGTGGTATCTCACTGTTAGTTCTTGGCTAACATATTCCTATTTTTCATCTTGTTAGGTATAGGGACTTGCCCTACACGAAACTCTACAAGCCCAATGACGAGTGTCGTTCGTCTGCAGAACTATCTACTGAAGCATTTTGATGACTTGATGTCATATATTTCAGAGTACCCGCGCCGTGAATGGTCGTGGAGGAGTTTCAGGTTGAGTTAGACGCTGACGAAAAAGAGCTGCTCTTGAACCCTGAGAAGTGGTTCTTAAAAATCCCTGAAGGGAGCAACACCTCTTTCGTAACTGCACTTGAACGTTGGAGTAAGCGTCATCCAGAAGGTATGTGATGCTAACAATTTGGAACTATAGACGGAAGTGTGATCCCCCTTTTTTTGTCTTCACTTCATGCTTTTTCACTGTAAGTGGATGTGCAATAGGGCTAGAGAGTGTAACCCGCAAATTTCGCAAGTTTTATGTAACTTACTATTCTGCAAATTCCCTTTGTAGCCGCATCTTTTCATTGTCGCGCTGTCGTCCCTCACTGGAAACGGTTTTACAATCATCAGTTCGTGCGCTCAAGTGCATAATTTTACCTTGGCGTTACTCAAAGGCATCATTAGGGGAAATCGGACGAAAAGTAAAAGAAGTAGTGCATATGAAAGCCGAGATGCCTAGTAGCAGGACAGTGGAGAAAAAAACGGATGGAAATGGCCAAAAACCCGAGAAATAGGACCCCTTTCCCACCGTTGATTCTCGCCGGGGACGACCTGTCCGTCAAGAGGGAAGTAGTCTGATCTAGTTTTCCATAGGCATGTTGCCAAGTAAACACAAGGGAATGTTTGGAGATACGACAGCATCCCTTTTTTGGAGTGAGCTTCAAGCTAAAACTGCAAAAGCGCTCCGCAAAACCTTCGATCCTGCCGCATCTCCTTGGCCGCTCCCACCCCAGTCAGTCGGGAATACGTCATCAGGAGGCGGGATCAAGAAATTAAGGGAGGCGGGATCAAGAAATCAATGATCCGTTGCGCCGTTTCAACAGCTCGGAGGGATTCGCCACAGGTAGCCTTCACCGGGATTTCGCCACAGGTAGCCTTCCTAGGCCCAGGACTACCATGTGAGTTACTTCTCGTAGAGATTTCTCCATTACCGCATTACCCCTAATGATGTCTTCAAGCGGGGCTGGGTTAAGGGCCTCGCCTTAAACAAAAGCTTGTGCAAACACCTAAACAAAAATAGCGCTGGACGCCGAGCACACCGCAGGCTATCTGGACTGTATTAGTACCGTAACTTCTTTTCTGCGTTGACGGATTAATGGCAGCGTTTGACATATGACACTTTATTACATGACATCCATGTAAGAAAAGAAATTGCCAGCAAATATCCGGCATAGAGTTATAAGCGAAGGAGAAAAACCGTACAGTTTCCCACGTATTTCATAATTGATAAAACAGCGGAATTTGTAGAAAATGGCGATAGGAACAAATTGAACAAGGAAAAGAAACTGATCGAGAAAAGAGAAGAAAGAAGTAGAATTAGCTAGAGAATCATCCGTTTCCTTTGAGTACTATTCAATCCAAGATGCGATTGAGATAGGTTTTGAGATAGGAAAGTATAAAAGTATATAGAGTAAGTTGATATAGGAAAGTTGAAAAGTTCGTGTAGCTGTAGCTGTATTGTATATTTACAATTTTTTTTTTGCAATAGTAAACTGAAATTGTAAATTCACCTGTGTCTAACCGTGGACATGTTTGCTGAAGCAGAAAGCTTGTACCCTATCCCAAAACCACCACTTTGATAGTATCTTCGGTGTTTTTTGTATGTGTTGCTCGCCAACTAATAGAAGTGGAGCGAGCTAATTATTTTTTATGGTGAAAATTTGTCAAAGCGTACTTTTTGCCACTCAATATGCTTCGCGACACAGGTTTACGTTTGCTACTGCCCAATTCATGTTGAGCCTTATGCTGCTCCAGAGGCTGTTTTAATAGGTATTGTTTCTTATTTCACAATGCTTTCATTTTCAGGTGATGTTGACCGAGTTCGGAAAAATAGACCGAAAAACGCTAAATCACAAAGGGGATATCGGCTACAAAAACTAGTTTCTTCACTGCTCCGTCCTGATAAAAGGTGTGATATCATTCTTATCAATGTCAAAAAATCCTTGTCTTGGTTTTGATTGCATAAATTTTGAAGACTGTTAGCTTGTTATTTTTTCAGACAACCTCCTTTGTGCATTTTCTGTTTTGACGACGGTTCAGATACTAATGAGTTATGTGGACGCCTACGCTGGTGTCCTAATATTCCTTTATTTTTTGCTTTACATGAGCTGTGTGTGGTGAGTTTTCATAACATGTCAGCACCTTTTTACGGGAACTTTCATTTTTAGTCGCACTGTACCTGAATTCAGCTTATGACGCCTGAAATCTTGACTGTTGATAATCCAACGCCACTGGGAAAGGAACTTTTCGATACGGATTTAAAGGAAATACACAGGGCATACAGCCGTGGACGGACACTTGTAAGATTGGCGCTACTTCACTCTATCAAAACAAGTTATTTTTCCATACAACTATTAAATGTGGTGCCTATTGTCGTTTTATGTTTTTGACCGGTTTATGCACCGGTGCGGTGAGTATTATAATTAGAAAGAAAGGAACCATAGATGGCTTTGCTGTACTACAGGGAAAATCTTATCCGCTCGGTTTTCGGTATAAGTACCCTTTTCCATGTAAGTATATCCTCAGATCTTTCTGCGTTCCCTTCATCGAACATACCGCTCATCGTGGTAGGGCCACTTTTTTCATTTTAAGCGTACCTTCTGACATGTCGGTTGCTTAAGGATAGTAGTAGAATCATTTGAGGACGCGTTTATACTTTGCGCACCGATGGCGGCACAGGCAGCGATGGCTACATGATGGCTTCGCTACCGCCGGTGCCGTCGGTGGTGCGCAAAGTATGAACGCGGTACCGGCGCTGCGTTTTAAGATTTGCTGCTAGAAAAGGTCAAGTTGCTATGGAGGCAAGGCACCTTCAACAGCTTACTGAATTACCCCCTAGTGTCTGCATCATTCCTTCAAGCTAGTGATGCAGACGGAATAAAAGTATATACTTCATCGTAAGATTTGCTCCTATTTCTGTACCGTTTCATTCCGTTTTTTGTCTACTGTTGCAATATCGAGCATTTTAAATTTATATTCCACAATCAACCCACAAGCGGCCAAAATTAATCTTTAATGGCTAATTTTGGGATATTAATAGCTATAATGCAAGAAGTCTGAGTCCACAATAGCTGTTGTCCATGAACCGTTGTCAATTACATCATCTAAGAAGGATGTTCTCTCTTGAAAGGTCGCGATTACTGGTTTGAAAAGGAAAGGCTTCCAGCCCCCTGGCCATTCGAAATGAGATATATATTGTTTAATGCAAATTTGAACTGTGATCTCAAATATGCCCTCCAAGCCTCTTAAACTATCCTGGGAGCGAAGTTACAGAGGCCTGTGGTATACGGCGCAACCTGCACTTCAGGCACTATACGAGTTGCAAATAACATAGTTACCGCTCCAATGGGGCAACGGGCAGTGCGTTGGGCTCGGAATCTCAAGGCCATGATTCGAATCGTTGACGCATAGGCTTGTTTTGCTTCTTCCTGATGTACCTTCCATACGCTTGCAAATTGATTTTTCGACCTTATGAAGGCAAGCGTGGCCCTCGCTAGTACGCCACACGCACTGAAAGGCTGCCTTGGCTCCTGACAACCTCACTTTCGGAAGCAAGACACCAATCAATTCTACCACCACGTTTGTTTATAGGATGTGCAAATACGAAATTATGAGGCCTTTTGTAATCACTTGTGATGGCCCGGTAAGAAGTAAAAAAATTTCGGCCCTTGACTCACAGCCAGCCTACCGTCGATTCTGATGGTGATGACAAGGTGAACTGTCATCCAACTTATCAGTTCGGCTGGAAAGTCATTTGGAGAGCGGCACTTGCAAAGTACAAAAAATTGCATCCGTTCACCGCGGATCTGCCTATGCTCTCGCCATAGATATCGGACCAAATACTTACAACATGTCCCCAAAGGAAGGTTTCGCACCCCGATAAAGTGTGCAGATTTGCATCATTTCGCATGAAAAGGTGTATATTAACCCATTGGAGCCCGCGCATCTTCTGCGATTGGCAGCCGCGTGGGACCGGCTCGCCCGATGGAGTGTCGCGACTGCAGCCCACATATGGGCTACGTGGGCCGTTGGGGCCGGTTTTTGGAAAGTGCCTTTTCTGCAGGGAACGCGGAAGGAGGCAAAAATTTATGGATTACGAAATCTTGAACTCTATTGCGATCTCGCGCATTTTCTGCTCCTATCTGCACCCTGTCCGATCTCCCTCATCCATTTATAGTTTGGTAAGATGGGTGGAAGTGCAGCACCTGGATTTCTGATCGATCAGAGAACGCATTCAGCCTTCCCTAGTGACCCAGTACTATGGAATCTCCTGAAGAACACCTGGAGGATGCATTCTACCACCTTATAAACGAATGGGCGAAGGGATCGAAACAACACAGGATGAGTCTGCTGATGAATCGCTCTTCCTGATGATGATCCTGATCACGAAACCGGCTCTGAAGTCGATGGACTAATGGAAAACACCGGTCTAATGCTGCTACCATTTACGACCGTTATAGTTTCACAGGAGTGTTTGGACCTGCTGCTAATGCAGTGAGCCTGTGGATTTTTACAATCTCTTTCGCGACACAGACGTGATGGATCTCATCGTCAAGGAAACAAATAGATATGGGAAGCAGAAGGCCGAAGACGGAGGAGAAACTTTACAGGAGACGGCAGAAGTCGAGATGAGAAAGTTTTTGGGAATTTGTCTCCAGATGGGACTAGTGAGATTGGACTGTGAGATCTTCAGATGGGACCTTTTGTAAACATATTTGTGAGATGTCCAAATGGGACTTTTTGAAAACCTGCGTTAAACTACATAATCATCACCAGCTTCGAGGAGTATTTGCTGTCAGCTGTATTTCTTTGATAATATTGCAAGAAGAAAATCAAGGTATGCTTATTCATTTAGCCCTGCTCAACACGTAATAAACAATACCTGCTCAATGAATGCAAATAAAAGCAAAAAAACGATTTGATTACTGCGGCCCGCATGTGGGCAGCATGGTCCCACGCGGCCGTCAAACTGCAGTCCACATATGGGCTGCACGGTTCGAATGGGTTAATAATCCTAGAGAAAACAGATACTTTGGAGAGAAGCTGATGGTGAAACCTGTTTGTGTGGCTGCGCCTTTGGGAAGGGCTCACAAGCACATGGCTAAGAGGAACGTCCGCGCTGAACGACTCGACTTTTGTACTACGCGAGCGACGCTCTCCGAATGCAACTTTCTAGCCAAACTGATACATTTTAGGGCAGTTCACCTTTTCATCACCATCAGAATCGACGATTGGCTGGCTGTGGGTCAGGGGCCATAAAACTATTTAGTTCCAACCATTTCTTATCTGGTTATCACAAAAAATTACAAAAGGCTTCATGATTTCGTATTTGCACATCCTATAAACAAACCTGGTGGCGAATTTGATTGGTGTCTTGCTCCCAAAGGTGAGGATTGTCAGGAGCCAAGACAGCATCTTTCAGTGCGTGTAGCATACATGCGAAGGTCGCGCTCGCCTCAATAAGGTCGTAAAATCAATTTGCAAGCGTTAGGAAGGTACATCAGGAAAAAGTAAAACAAGCACCTGCATCAAGGATTCGAACCCCGGCCCTGAGATCCCGAACCCAACCCACTAGCCCTTGCCTCATTGGAGCGGTAACTATACTATTTCGCAGATAGTATAGGGCCTGTAGTGCAGGTTGCGCCGTATACCACAGGCTCCCAGGATAGTTTAGCACATTTGAAGGGCATATTTGAGATCACCGTTCGAAACTGCTTTAGACAAGGTGACCTGGGAGCCCTTCCTAGTAAGCAACTGCTGATTCTAAAGATTTCTAAACTTCTTGAACGTAATTATGCCTGACATGCTTTCAGGTGAGGTAGTTGACAGCTCATCCTCATTATGAAACGCTAATAAAAGTAAGTAGACTAAACGGCAGGAATCATTCATGAATCGCATGACGCATCGCTCCCACTTTCTTGCGTATTACAGCATTTTGCACCTTATGAATAGCCATACCATCTAATTTCCTCAGAACGTATCTTGAAATTGAGTCGCTGCCTTCGAAGGTGTTTTGCAGGTCTGCAGTATATGTTACGAAAAAGGTGCGGGTATAGGCTGCTGCTCTTCGTCTTGTCAGCGTGTCTTTCATCTCCCATGTGCGATACGCTCCATGTGCTATTTAGATTATGAAAATTTTAGGTATGTCTTCGCATTCGTTGTGGTCATTGTGTTCCTTCTTGTTACTAATCATACCATTCAATGATAACCTTTTAGATGTTTCTGTCCGAAACATTCGAGAGCAGCATTTGAGAAGACAACTACGTTACTTCTATCGCACAACCTTGAAAAGGTATATACATTATAGATCCATATCACTGCGTTGACAAATTGCTTTATTCCTATGAAATGGGTTGAAGGGGGTGGTGACTATTGGTACGACCCCTTTTTTCGCACCTAATGAATGTTGCTTCGCACATAAGGTGTGAAGCATTGATCCATATACCGGGTTAATAACGTGCATTCACGCACCAACATCTTATTGTTTCGAAAACGTCGCTTTTTCTACTTTGCAAAATGATGCAGCCACTGAGCAGATTGAAGCATTCAATAACGAGAAAACAACAAAGAAGAGAAAATGCTGATTCTACAAACATCGGGTCCTCCATTGCTATGAAAAAGCAAATTTTTTCCTATTATTTCGGCCCATATGCAGTTGTCAAAATGTTTTATCTCTTTTGGTGCCATGCCTAAACTTACTGAACTCCCTAACTTCTTTTTAAGTGTCTTCTCACCGCATGAATCCTCATTATGCAATACCTACAAATTCTCCATCGGATGGTGATCTTAGCCGTTCGTTGTCCAGTTTAGAAGGTCCATTCGGTGATGCTTCTGTTGACGCACAAAGACCGTATATTCATCCTTTGGGAGGCAAAAGAGATTTGGAGGATTACTTAACTCCACACCATGAAATCTACTCCTCAAGTTCTTTTCGACAATCGAAGGCCCTCCCTCATTCGATGGTGCCGGTAGTCGTCATACCTGTTTTTTTTTAACGGGAAGGATAACCTGTAGGAAAAGCAAGGGAGGAAGATTTGCAAACTCCAGGACGTATCGGCACCTTGATCCGATCACCTCTCATCCGTCTCCTGGTGAACTCGGTTGGGCATCCGCGATATACATACATGACCCAGTAAAACTTGACCCCTGTTTTAAAAAAGGCCTAGCAGACCCTACCATACTCCTGGTTTCATTCTAAAAAAAAGTTGAAGGCTATGCAAAGCCATCGCCGTTTTAGCACTGTCTGACATTCGAACATCTCCAGGCCTTATTTTGAGGTGATTAATCTCTCTTCATGTCAAATTGCAGTCTCCCCCTTGCCATTGCCTGAAAATGACTGTACAACAACAGCAATGCAGCTTCAGTAAGTGGGGTTCAAAAGCGAAGAGAATACGAGGTGGCTCTATCATTTTGCAGAACAGGAAAAGCGGCATTTTCAAAACACATGAAAGGAAGATTTCCACTGTTCACTAGCTGGAATTTGGTGCTGGCGCACGAATGGACGATCACTCTGGCTATACCCTCTTCTTGAATAGTTTTTGCGAATTACTCTTCGAACAGAGTTTCTGGGCAATTTATAGGTGGCTGTATTATTATGCAGAGCGGTTTATGAGTTTTATATGTTTATATTAGAGTTGTGTTTGTTTTTGTGCTCTAACTCTTCGCTAACAAATAGTAAATATACCTAATAAGTTGCATAATTGCACTTAATCTGTACTTCCATTAATGAACATTCACTCGGGTAATGGATCAATGTATGTAACACGATCACCCGTAAGTAGCTTCCTACCTCATGTGGAAGCAACATTGGACGGAAATCTTCATTTGTTGGCCAGAGCGTAAACTTTGATAATGTGGAACAAGTGACTGTTGACTTGATTTCCTTGCTCAATATTTGTATTTTATAGCTACATAAGGTCTGATAGCTTCGTAGATGTACTTTGTTGCTGATGTTATATGTCTTCAGTTGCTTGACCGTAACTGTTTGTTACTTGATGGTGCAGCGCAATTATTCTTGCGTTGCTGTAATCTTCTATTACATCAACCACTGACTTTGGCGTCTGTTTGTCGGTATGTCTAGCCGTGCGCATGTGATTGATTGTGATTAGGGAACGATAGAGCAAAACAACCGCTCTAAGTAGGGAGACGGATGTTGGAGTTTCATTGTAAGGCTGTGTCATTGTAGTGATAGCACCTCCTCCTTATATGAACACCTATTTCGTACTCTCGCAGTCGATCTGCGGTGTACTGACGTCGCATCGATTGTCGGCACACCTGAATGGCGTATGGTATGGTGTAGGTATGGTGAGTTGTTGGAGCAGCAGTGCCGTTCGAACTGAACCAATCACAGAGTAGGTAACTGTGTAAATGAAAACTATTGCAATCTTTTTTCACAAGTCATGGCCTGCTCAGACAGCAACCATGAAGTTCGTAGAGGGACGGGAGCGGATGGCTAACCTTACTATCACAGAGTACATTCTCCGGTTTTAAGATTAATGGGTGGCCCCAATGGACGTGCGGATGAGTGTGGACTCGATAAGGCTGCCAGTGCCATGTGACGCGCGAGGTAAATCGCGTAGCCAAAACTGGTAAACAAATAAACCATTCCTTTCACACCTCTGTTACATCACATATTTAGGATAGTGAAGAGGTTTTCTGCTGCATTTGCATGGACAAGGTTGAGCCCCAAATAAAGATGCACTCGGTCATCAAGATGGACTGCTGTGGACCACGATTCTACCACTTCGATTGCATGATGGTTTGTTGTTTCCCTCTGACCTTAAGTTTTTGACTAAATTAGTGGGTAACTTCATCCGATTGTTCATTTTCAGTGGGAGGTGCTAAATAGTGCAGCAGTGGTAAGGAATAGAATGACAGGAACAAAACTCTAGAAATGGAATTCCTCAAGTACAATTGTTTCTTGTCGCAGACGTGTTTTCTCGTCCCCTACATCATTGCAGGGGGTAACAAGGGAGGTCTTTCAGGTCATGACGCCCTTTTGAAAGAGGGTTTTTTCCACTATATGAGGGTATCTACATGAAACATATAACTGACTTCCATTTTTGCTGCGCGGCCCTACAAATGCCAAAAAAGGAGTGAACAAAATTTTTTTTTCAGAAAGGCGATTTTAACCCACTTATAGTAACGCATCTTCCTTGTGATTTTGATCATGTGCAGATCCAAAGGTCTTCTATTTCACATCCAAAACAAAGTCAAATACGAAAAAAAGATCTTATCTTCACCATGTACTAAAAGTGCGCAGCAGTCTCATAACGCCTCCCCGACGTACGGCTACCGCGGCGATCGGATGGCGTACTGGATACGGCGATGGACACCTCAAACGGACGAAGAGCTGGGTTGGTGGTTCGCCCGGCATTGACGAGACTTTGCATTTTTTTGCCTTCACTTTTTCATCTTCAAATATGTCTGTATGCCAAATGACTACGATTTTCGTTGACAGCATGCCAAAATGACTCTATTTACGAATTGTCAATGAGCTTGGTGATGTGACCTTTTTGGACACGAAAGGGCCCGTAGCGCTCGACATTCGCGATTTCGCACAAAACGAGTGTCATATTCGTGTTCAGGGGGTCAAACTACTCTTGGGTACACATTTTTAGCCAGTTCCAAATTTTGACCCTAACTTCGAAAAAGATGTTTTTGGCCATGGGTACAGGGTGCGCTTTCTACTTGTAGAAGTGAGTAACTCACAAAATCGATGAAAATCAATGGAATATGCACAGCATGGATGCCTATCACTGTAATTTCAGCTACCAAGCACCAAGCAAGAGAAATAGAGAGAGTTTCCGAACAAGTGATATCGTCGTCTCCTTCATCGAATGTGCAGTCGACAAATGCCCAGCTCAAATTTTCGTATTTGGGTCAAAACTTCGATTGGGCTGGAAACTTTCCCCTGAAGGTACTTCTACCTCCTGAACAAGAATATCAAATGCGTTTCGCGCAAAAACGCCTCGTGCGTGCGCAATGAGCGCCGAAAGGCTAAAAATTGGACTTGCTGATAACTGGCAATAGAGGGCAGTTCGAAGTTCTAAATGTGATTACTGCACTTAACCTTCATATTCACATGTTTACGAGCCCAAAAACTGAAAATCTAAATTTTACAAAAATTTGTCCTCAGTGGGGATCGAACCATCAACCCCGCGTTTGGCATTTGTAGGGCCGTGCAGCAAAAATGGACATCAGTTATATGATTCTTGTACGTACCCTCATACATCCAAAAAACAGCGTTTAAAAAGCGCGTCATGAGTTGAAAGACCTTCCTCGTAAGAGACAACCTAACTGGACTGTCATCATTGGCTCGCCCACAACGCCTGGCTATCGGATGCACCAGGGCACATGGCTAGCACTGCGAGATCACGATAACGGGTTTCAGGCGCGCTCTTTAGAGCGAGTTGCATAACAGCTCCAGTTCTTGAGGTTCGTATATGCATTAACAGCAGAGATATCTGTTTAGTTCCATTTACTACTGTTACTCATGGTGCCTTCGAGACATGGTGGTCATTCCTGCCGAGGCTAGTCTGGAAAACGTGAAATGCTAGATTCAATTTCACGCGCCATTTACCGATCCTGCGACTTCGCATACGAAAACGCGACATCGCAGTATCGCGAATTATGACATCAGTCCTCGGTAATGTAACTGGTAATGTGGTCCATGATTCCATATGGAGGTGAACTGGCACGCCGAAACTGAAAATTACACTTACAATTAGCTCGCAAGCGTAATCACAAAAATGTGTCCTAGCGGGGGTTCCTTATTTCGCTTTTTGTGAGGCTTTTCTCTCTCCTTGTTTATGTTATGTTGCATTACATGCTTGACTTCCGTTTTGTTACATCACACCACTTTTGGGGCGATCTCTAACCGTGGTTTTGATACACTGACATGCACTGCTAATCTACTACTTTCCGCACGTTTTGGCTTTTAATATTGTCTTTAAGTATATCCAATACAAATGACAGTATCATTGTCCACCTGCCCCCACGCGATATTTCTGGAATCGTGAAAGTCACTTCACCGGAGATAGAGGGTAAACATAAGGTGACTACCTAGATATCGTATGCTCCAATGCTCAGTGTTCAGTCTTCACGTTTTTCTAGCACAGCATAATCATTTAAAATTCTATCCCAAAAACTATACATATGGATCTTCACCGTTTTGATACCATGAGCGCTGCAAGCCCTATTGACTTCGCCCTTTTATGGATCAATCTATGCGCTCGGATAAGGACTCAAGAATTGTGATATAACTTCTTCAGATTCAGGATTGACCATGTGCGACTTTCGATGAATCTTGGCATGGTCTTTCATATGGTTGTGTGGATGTTTTAGCTTCGACCAAGATTGTTTGTTAATCACTTCATCCCGACTGACGTTTCGGCTCCGCCGCCTTCTTGGGAGTCTGAAAGAGTGAAGTCTCCATGATAATCATTCGTTCAAACGCCATTTCACTTCACAGAAAAAAATGGCAGTTCGTAGAGAGGAGAGACGATGTCCAGATAATTGCTGACTGACCTTTGAAACCGTCGACCGTAGAGGTCCACCTGCCATTCCGTAGTGGTAGAAGAGGGGTTTAAATAGGTGAAGACCGTAAGACTCACGTGAGGAAGCCGCTGAGGGAGTTTACCCCAATTTAACCTTTCCAGAGGCAAAAACCCAAGTGCACCTTTGAAGTTATATAGGCTTCTCATTGATTGTTGTTCTAACCCCCGTTCCGTGGGAAGAAAACTCGAAACGGGGGATTTATCTAATGGGCGCCGCACTGTCGGGCTCACGTGATAGTATTGTGATGGCCATCTGTATGCATGCGTTCTCATGGCACCGTACCCTGTGTTCTCTTAATGGGTTGGTAATATTCGACTTCAACATGCCATCCAAATGTTCCTTAAAGGAACCGGAAGGGGGTCCTTAACAAGAGGAAGATGCAAAGAAATGAGCATTTTGTAATGAACACTCAAGGTTAGAAGCGATAATAGGCGAAAAAAGCCGGACTCAAAAGCGCGACGCTGCGGTGTGTATTCGCATCCCATTCGCATCCAGCGCATCCATTCCGAGTTGTCCGCTGTAGGAGACGGGCCGTGGGCTAACGTTAGTTGTAGCACCTGACTCCCAGCGCAGTGGAGTGGCCATCCTAACTACATTGACATTCATGTAAGTACATCTAGAAACAATATAAGAAAGAACAATGTAAAAAGTAAAGGAAAAAACAAATTCATAATAGAAACATCTTTTGGCACCATGCCAAGGCGTCAAATTGGCGAGTTTGTGCAGTGGCGGCTACTTAAAGTCCTCCACACTACGTCTGTTCTACCGTAAGCCAAAATTACCCCCTTCTGGTGTCTTTAACCGGATGCGAAGAGGTGTGCCGGTTTTACTGATGTACTCTTCACTCTGCGTCTTTGCACTGAAGACATGTGATTGAATATACCACACCTGATGTCATTCAGTCTCCTTGCTTGTTGAAGGGACAATTAACGCAAGAAGGGGTTAAACATAAGCGGTTGTATGGTCGGTTTCGTACCAGTAAACCTCGGAGATTCGGAGTGGTACTTTGCTCACTCTCATTATCTCCTGAAGTCCAGTTCCAACACACGAACGTATTGCCGTACTCAGATCGCCTAATATGGATGGAGCACAGAAGGAAATATGTTTTCTCTCCTCGACGCACCGATCCAGTGTGACCACTCTACGCCGATTTCTCATGGCGTATCCTGCTATTGAATAGCCATTCTCTTTTGCAATACGAAGCGCCTGTTAAACGGAGTCGGTCTTGTCTTCACCTCTTGATGAGACCATCGAGGCCATGCGTACCATATATCTGACGATGGCTCTTTTAGTACTGGATGGGTGCGCAGAGCTAAAATGGGCTAGAATGCTGTTGCGAGCAGGTTTTCGTTACCATTTCGTTCTGTAAGTACCTGCGGTGCACTGTACCTGGACATTAAGGAAGGGAGCCAATTGTTTGTCTGTGTTCCCCGTGTGAGTTTTAGATATTCCGACTGCTGATTCAGCAGCTCGAAGTATTTCCATTCCCTTTGCTTGGAACATATAAGGGAACAATCATCTATGTACCGACAATACGAAATGGGTTGCGGTCCAGTACAGGTTGTTCTATTTTTGACATGAATGCTACCGCAAGTACCGGAGCAAGCCTTCGCCCCATTGCCAGCCCTATAAACTGTTCATAGTAATCGACCACATCAATGATAGACCACTTAAATACATTGCACGACGAACAATCATTCAAAAGCGTCATGGCCTGGGGTATGGATACTTTATCCAAGCTGTGGTCAGTTTCCAGCATTTTCTAACTGTAAATCCTGTACATGTGATTGAGTTTTGCTGTGGCACTTGCTTGTTCTGCACCTCAACCACATGTGTAAGCACAGCTTCATCACGGAGCCTTCTACTACCCAATCTCTCTTCATATTCTGCTCCTTCGCTTTCACCGGCTTTTATCGAGATCTGCACTCTCACCTCTTTGTCGCCGTCATCCATCCTTCTTCAGCATCCTGTACAACCAAGTAACATTCATCTCTCCATGCATTATAAGATCATTCCTTCGTTTATACGTACATCCAGAAACCTTCTGGAGTGTTATTCCTCTTGAAAGCAGATTCAAGGATTACTTCAAGTTTGTTAAAGGAAGCGGAAGAGGCCCGAAGAGAGGGGAAGAGTTTTGCTGGTTGTGATTTCTTCTCGTTTCAATTTTTCTTTCAGACACATTCTTCAAGTTTTCCTTATTTCCAGATTTCGACTCGTTGCGGTCGTTATTCTATCCACTATCATTGTAGAATGCTACCCTGGTTCGTGGACAAGAAATGCGTTGTCCGACATGCAACCGCCCCAATGAAGAAACATGTTTTGAGGAGAAAATCAAACGGCAAGGAATCTACCTGCAAACATAGTGAGTGCGTCAAGTATTGTTTCGATGGATACGGTACTCCTTCTATTCATTATAACATAAAGACCTTATGCCCAGTATTAGGAAATGGATCCATCTTTAGTACTGGGCGAGCTCTTTATGTTAAGGTTCAATACGGTGACGAAGCTGAACAGATACCATATTAGACTTAAGCAACGACGTATTATCGTTTTTCCGTGACTGCTACACGGAAACATCGTTGCTACTTTTTCTGTGCGGATTAACGCGAATACAAACAAAACGCTTCAGAGCTCCGTATCTACGGGAATAAAAGAGGTGTTCAATAATCAGTTGTGCCGGTTTACATTCATAAATACAGTTCCTGGTAACGTGTTCATGTGTAAAATCCAGGGGCCCATTTACTGCAAAGTTTCCTAAAGTAGCCCAAAATCACTTTTTATGTATCAATTTTGAATGTGATAGCTTTGCATGTCCCTCCATTCTCAAAAGTTAAAACGGGGGGATGAACTAACTACAACGTTATTACTAGCTGTGTCGCATCATGCTAATAACCGTTCGCTTTATATAATAATGTAAGGTTAGCTTGTGAGTAGTGGAGGCTTACTGATGGGGAACCCTTAAAAATTATGCGTGTGTTCTTAGCAATCCTGTAACTGAATATGATGATGATCGACTGGATAGTAATGTGCGATCCCGATGCTATTATGCAATGATACCATGTTCTGCAAAGAAACGGTGAGTCCCCATTTACGACATACGCTTCATATTTTTATCTTATTTATCATAGCATAACAGCCGGCTCAACAGTTTTCGGTCTGTGAGTTTGTTTATTGCACCTGCTATAATCATTCGTTGATGCTATGCTCACAGTAAATTTCCGATGCCACTATGGCTTCCAAGATGCGGTGTTTATGTACCATGTACACGACATCTAACGGATATCTCAAATCTACCCGATGTGCTGACCCTTGTGAACGGAGCAGCGGAAAGTCTCTGGTTAGCGACTCGAACGTGTGCCACAGTCCTCGTTCTGGCTGTCGGAGTCTTAGAAGCCAGCCGGTACAGAACTGAACTGAACTCACTTCAGCGACATGAAAGTTCGGGCTTTCGCTGAATATGCTCCTCTTGCCCTCAAAATGGCTTTGAAATGCCAGCAAAACATTTTACGCTTCGCCATGGTTATTCGTGTCACTTCTGGATGCGTAATGAGCAGGTGTAAGTTATTTCTGCTCTTCAAAATCGTGAGTGTTTGATGTGACCACTTTGTCGTGGCCAATGTCTTTGAATAACAGCTCTCACAGATGAAGGTCTATAACAGTCTGGCCTTTCTCTGACCGTGCACATTGCTCATGCGTATTATCACGCCGAACTCAAATCTGTTATCCAAGTTTGCGGATTGATGCTCTGAACGAGATTATGAAGGTTGTTCTTAATGAGGAATATCCTTAGGCCGCGGTCATACTTTGCGTAAGTGCATTAGTTGACGCCGGTACCGGCGTCAACTAATGCACTTACGCAAAGTATGACCGCGGCCTTACGTAGTAAGTGCAGGTGCCTACAGCGCGCGAACCAGTATTCTCGCGCAGAATCAGTGTTCTCATTATCTCAATGTTCTCAAGTTTAAAAGGTCGGATTACCTCTATAGACAAGTTTTCAGCCTTATTGAGATTCTGACCAAAGTTCGGAAGGATCCGTGGATAATTGTATGGCAATGCATTCAACAAAGGGGGAGTTGTTGACCTTTGCCAAGGAAAGCGTTCTCCTTCGGCGCTTGTTACGCTCGTTTGCTGCGATGGTACCTGTATTAGGTACTTTTTGATTATCATGGTTGCCCTTATTTTGGGACTTTGGGAATTTGGAGAGCAGTCCTGAGTTCAGCGTGTCAATAACTATACAGCAATGTGCCCCTCACAGAGAATGGCTAGACTGATCTATTGACAACCGTTTGTCAGTAGTTTGTGGTTCGTATGCCCTGGGCGACGGCAGAGCGTGGGTATTAGAAAAGTTCATTTCTTCTGTGGTCCACACAGGGGAGATGATCACACCATGTGTGTTGCACCTGGCTAGTTAGTGAGCCTTGGTGCCTTGTGAGGAACCTCTGAAAGGAGCATGTAGCGTTTGTCGATTGACATACAGTGCTCTGCATAATTTTACATCCACCTATAAATTGTCCAAAAACTCTGGTGATTTAAAAAAGTCTTTAAGTGAAAGATGTAGTTAGTGTGGACGCGCATTCGCGCATCCATAAAAAACTTTAGCCAAGAAACATAGAAGATTCTTTTCTTAATTTGTTTTGAAAATGGCGCTTATACCATTCTGCAAAATTGTACATCCACTGAACAGATTGACGCATTCGTCAACCGAGAAACAATGAAAAAGAGAAAAAAGCTGATTTTGCGATTATTTGGTCCTCAATTGCTTCGAATAGCCACAAATTTTGATGATTTAGGTCTATATAACGATTTTCAGAATGTTTTTAGACCCATGCTGCCACGCTTCGATGAAAACGTCTTTAAACTCCCTGACTCCTTCCAATCGGTCTGATTTCTTTTCCCTTCTTTTCCCAATGAAACTCCAGACAATGTTCCATCAGGTAAAGATCGGAGCCGTTCGTTATCCGGGTCAGAAGGTCCATTCGGTGACGGCTTCACCATGATCGAGTGTTCCAGTTGACATGGGATGGTCCATTAACTTGTATGAAAACAAGATTTTGGTGAAGATTTCGAGACGCATGACAAGAGAAGGGTACGGCGCACAAAGGCTCTGTAATCGGATGGTTCATCCTTTCGAGAACGAAACAAAAATTCGAATGATCATTTGGTCCGTCACCATGACACCTCCTTCTTTGAAGTTCTTCTTGAGAAATTAAGTTTGTCCCTCGAGCGATAGTGCCAGTAGCCGTCGGGGACATCATAGCTGGACCCTTTTTTCATCAGATGGAACAATCTGGAGAAAAAACAAAAGCAGAAAGGTAGACTTGAGGGAATTTTCGGACAATTCGTCATGGTATGGGACCAAATGATCATTCGAATTTTTGTTTCGTTCTCGTAAGGATGAATTACCGATTACCGGGCCTTTGTGCGCCGTACCCTTCTCTTGTCATGCGTCTCGAAATCTTCACCAAAACTTGTTTTCCTGTAAGTTAATGGACCACCTCATGTCAACTGGAACACTCGATCATGGTGAAACCGTCACCGAATGGACCTTCTGACCCGGATGACGAACGGCTCCGATCTTTACCGGATGGAGGATTGTCTGGAGTTTCATCGGGAGAAGAAATCAGACCGATTGGAAGGAGTCGGGGAGTCTAACGACGTTTTCATCAAAGCGTGGTAGCATGTGGTCTAAAAACATTCTAAAAATCTTTATATGGACCTAAATCATCAAAATTTGTGGCTATTCGAAGCAATAGAGGTCCGAATAATCGCAAAATCAGCTTTTTTCTCTTTTTCATTGTTTCTCGGTTGACGAATGCGTCAATCTGTTCAGTGGTTGTATAATTTTGCAGAATGGTATAAGCGCCATTTTCAAAACAAATGAAGAAAAGAATCTTCTGTTTCTTGGCTAAAGTGTTTTATGGATGCGCGAATGCGCGTCCACACTAGCTACATCTTTTACTTGGAGACTTTTTTAAAATCACTCTGCGAACAGAGTTTTTGGACAATGTATAGGTGGATGTATAATTATGCAGAGCACTGTAGGTGACTGTGAAACTGGAAACGCATTCGGACTACGGACTCGATTCGAATGGAAAGCGTGTGGATTTTCGGCATATTGGAAGTTCACGATTGTCGTTTTGTAGACACAGGGAGAGACTAGTTTTGACTTACAGTGGGGCAGTTGCAGTTTGAACGAGCTTAATTGTTGCAAATGCACAAACTCGCTCAACACAAACACGCCATTTTCTATAATTTTGACTGAAGAAGGACAAATGATCACTAACGGCGTTCAGGTCTGAAACAAATGAAGAACAGGATCACAGATATTTGTTAAAGTAATGAGGTCTTTGTATGGCCATTCAAGCCAACAGCAGGTTTGGCACGCAACATCTCCGCAAAAGGAGTACAGAAAGGGCAAGATACGTCCTCGCTAAACTATAGGGAGAGCGCTCACTGATCACACATACTATTGACACAGAAACGACTTCACATTTTATGATACAATGATAGCGTACTTTTCTCAAACACGTAAAGGTATGACAAACATGGCTGAGAGGATTTTAGTCTAAGCCTAACAAGGCAACGATACCAGGTCGTAGTGGCCACTTGCAATGAGACACATGTCACTCGACGCGCTTTTGGACGCTGATTTCCAGTCTCTGTTCAAAATCTGCCGAACAAATCTCTAAGGTTATGGAGTCAGAGTTCACTTTTACATGGTGGGTTCGGAGGCCAGCAGCACGTGAGCCTGGCGTTTCCGTGCAGGACCAGTGTGATTTCCGTGTTCATGGAATTGGGCTACCCCGTCGTACAAGTTTTTAGCCAATTGAGCTTTGACAAAATTTCAGAAAAACTCATGGGCTATTGAGTGGCAACTCACCAAGTAAAAGAGATGTCCTCGACCCTTGCCGAGCAAATGTTCTTATTTGGCGCTTGCTTCGCAGATTTATTGTGGTAAGCATCTGTAATAGTTATGTTTAGGCTATCTTTGTGATGGTGGCCGACTTTTTTTTTGTTTAAAAAACCAGACCAGTACCAAGAAAAGCGCCGGCCATGCTCCCTGGCCTTCTTCGACCTGCAGAAGGCTTTCGACCGCCTTCCTCGACCGGTGATTTGGAGAGCCCTTCGAGAACAGAATGTACCCGAACACCTGATGTCTCTCGTAAGGGATATGTACGATGGTGCTAAAGCGATCGTACAAACTCCGCACGGAGGAGACCCGTGAAGTGGACATTACGGTAGGGTGCACCAAGGGTCAGCCCTGAGTCCGTTCCTCTAATTCTCACTCTAGATGCCATGGTTAAAGATCTCATGGACGGACCGCTAAAGACCATCCTCTACGCTGATGACTTTGCTCTGATCGCGCTTAGCAGAGAAGAACTCCAGGCCAAAGTTCAGAAGTGGCAGGAAGTGCTTGCGGAAAATAATCTCCGACTGAACGTAAAAAAGGCCAAATTTCTGGGCTCAGAAGAAGTTACAGAGGTAATCGTGGATCTCAACGGCGAAAACTAGAAAGGATCGAGGAATTCCGATACCTGGGGAGCGATCTAGCTGCTGAAGGTGCTGTGGACCAGGCAGTTAAGTCTCGAATAAGTGCGGCATGGCTGAAATGGCGAGAGACTTCTGGAATCCTCTGCGATAGACGGTGCTCCAGAACCTTTAAGGTTAAGGTGTATCGATCGGTAGTGAGGCCAGCAATGCTGTACGGGAGCGAGTGTTGGCCCACTCAAAGAACCACGAAAGGCAGCTGCACTCCGCAGAAATGAGAATGCTCAGATGGGCATGCGACTGGACACGGCTGCACAAGGTCAGAAATGAGGACGTGAGAGCGGTCATGCAGACGGCCTGTCCAGCTGAAGGTGAAGAGCAACGGCTGCGGTGGTACGGGCACGTGCCTAGAAGGCCAGAGGATCACCCAACAAGAAAGGCTCTAGAGTTGGAAGTCTCCGGCCGGCGACCACGGGGAGCCCCAAAGAAGAGGTGGAAAGATGCCATCAAGAAGGACCTTACCGATATAGAGGCCACTACAGTGGATGCCTTAGACAGAAACAAATGGCGACGTATGACAGAGGTTGCGAACCCTGCGACGGCGCGGGATTAACGCCAGGGAGAAGAAGAAGGACTCATCCATTACACTATCAAGACTCCTTTCACTTTAGTTAGCTCTGTCCAAATGTTAGATTTACCGTCTCTCATCACCACAGACACGTATAACGGTTGATGCTGATCAAAAATCGAAACATCAAAATCAATATCTACATGGCACACCACGCGTTAATCAGATCAGTGGCTTACTTTCTTGGGGCAAGCAGTTTGGATGACTGCTCACGCTGCACCTTTGTTGCGGCTGCACGGTGCACCCTCACGGTGTTGTGCCTGCTCGAACATACCCAAGCCACGATCACCGAATCAAATCGCACGTGGCCTTAGACGACAAAATTTCCAACATGGCGCTCACGTGGATAGGGAAACCTGCTATAAGAGAAGATGGTTCCATGAAACAGCCAATTCGATGATGGAAGCAGCTTCCAAATCGGAAATTGTTCGTCCGAGGCCAGTTGTGATTTGATTGGATGGGCGTGGCTCGCTTGTGTTGGAGCAGGCACAACACCGTGAGGGTGCTTTGTGGAGTCGCAACAGAGATTCAGTCTGAGTAGTTATCCATGGAGTACTCACCACAAGAACGTAAAACACCAGATTGACTATCGCGTGGTGTACCTTTAAAGGCAGCATTAGGGGAAAGTCGGACGAAAAGTAAAAGAAGTAGTGAATGTGAAAGTCGAGATGCCTAGTAGCAGGACAGTGAAGAAACAACGGATGGACTTGGCCAAAAACCCAAGAAATGATGCTCCTTTTCCACTGTTGGTTCTCGACGCGGACGACCTGTCCGTCAAGAGGCGGGTAGTCTGATCTAGTTTTCCAGTGGCATGTTGCCAAGTAAACACAAGGGAATGTTTGGAAATACGGCAGCAACTATTTTTGGAGTGAGGTCAAGCTAAAACTGCGGAAGCGCGCAGCAAAAACCTTCGATCCTGCCGCATTCCCTTGGCCGCTCCCACCCCAGTCAATCGGGAATTACGTCATCCGGAGGCGGGATCGACTTATTAAGAGGCGGGACAGATGGGCGGTTGCGGCGTTTTGCGGCGTTTCGACAGCTTTGAGGGGCGCTTTTTCACCGGAGTTTCGCCACAGGTAGCCTTCTTATGTCCAGGACTACCATGTGAATGACTTCTTGTAGGGATTTCTCCATTACCACATAACCCCTAATGCTGTTTTTTAGCTTCCGGTTTGATGCCGATATTGGCAACCCGATGCGACACTTTATTCGTGTGAGTGCTAATAAGCTGTGGTAAATATACCAAACAACAGCTGTGTCTGAAGGCACCACGCAATAATCACATTAGTGGCTTTCTTTCTTGGGGCAAGTAGGTCGTTAGACAGGTGCTCTGGCTGCACCCTTGTTGCGGCTTGATCGTGCATACTCGCGGCGATAGGCGCTGTCTACCCGAGCCGAATTGAGCCCATCGAGCCGAATCACACCTGGCCTTAGACGAACAAATTCCCAACGTGGCTCTCACGTGGAGAAGGAAAACTGCGATAAGACAAGATAAGGCAGCGATTTCAATAGTGAAGGCAGCTTCAACAGAGAAGGTGATGTAGCATTCTGCGCGATATCATCGTGCAGAAGCTCTTCTACAGTCTCCAATACTCGTACGAGGACTGAATACAGGGAGCTTTATTTTTGGTGATTGTGAGGAGATTTGATTCATTTTTCTACACTGGTGGGTAAAGGAGGGCCTTTGCGTCCTGAATACGCGCGATAACTCTCACAATTTATCGCGAGGTGTGCCTTTAAGGCAGTGGTGGGGTAATTCGGTTGCATCATTCATTCCCATCTTTGATATCAAGCGGTGGACGTGTTCACCAAGAATGCTGACAAATCAAGCACCACGCCATTTCGTCGATACGGCTTTAATACGATGATACTGCTGTCGTGCTCATAGCACCACACCTCATTCATTTTTATTCATTACTCCATTCTTCGGCAAAGTCGAACGTAGGAGGCGGGCCGAGCCAAGAAAGGAGGTTGAAGCCAAAAAGGTCGCCTCCGCCACAGCTCAAGGGTGCTTTTTTTTTTTGTAGGGTCGCCGCAGATAGTCTTCCTGGACCCTAGTTTTCAAATGAATATCTTCATTTAGGGGTTCCATGTTACCAACATTATCCGTATTACTGTCTTTAAGGTGCAAGAGATTTCCGTAATGTAATGGATTAGCACATGTGCCTGGGAATCATGGAGCGCGTGTTTATCGTCCGAGACCAAAGCTTTTGCCTGTGACTCCGCATACTTGTAACAACTTTCGCATCTCGTGCTGCGGCGAAAATGGGCAGCTATCGAAAATCAAAAACTTTTCAGAATGTTCCAGAATCATGAGAATTCCATGCAGGGTCTCAGGCCCGTGAATCGTCGCGTGTACTTCTGCTCTACGCTACTGCTGGCATGCCTTGAACTTCCCTTGCATCCATCTGCGACGAGGGCTTGGAAACGCTCATACATGTGGCACCGGTGCATTCAGAAAAACCATGCCTCCATTCAAAAATCGTTTGGCAAATTTTGAATACAGATATGAAATCAGCGTCAAGCGCGTCGAGTGATATGTGTATTATTGCAAATGGCCACTTCGACCTGATATCTTCTATTTGTTTGCCAGGGAAGTGAAAAGGAGCTCAGGCTTAATGAACTACTGAGAAGGCCCTTTTCGCACGTGAGACCTGTATCGACCTCGTTAAATTCTTCCTGTCCCTAGGCTTAGGCTAACGTTCATATCCCCCTATCTACGTGAAAACGCTACCATTATCTGCTGTAAGAACGAAGACGTGAAAGCATTTGTTTCAACTTCTACGTGTGTGCGAGTTTGCGACATGAACATGAAATCGCGTCCCACGTCCGACCACCACTGACCCCAAATTGCTGTCACGGTAGCCAGCCGTATGCCAGTGCGAGCAACTCGGAAAGGTGATGTAAGCAGTTTGCAGTGATGGCGATTACGAGTACAGATCACAATGTCGCTTTTTAAACCTGGTTTTGCTACCGATTATCCCTTACTTAGAATATCCGTTTCAAAACGCACATTTCTCCCCGATTTACTTTTCTCCATACTCCTTCCGGTTCCTCTGAAGGCCACGTTTAAGCAAGCATCTGACTTCTGCACAGTTTTCTGTTGGCACGTGCTGTAACCCATGGAAGGATCTACCCAAGCTACGACACATTTCGTTTGAAACGTCTAATGAAGAAATCGAGAAGCTTTCTGCTCGCGCATATGGTGCGTCAAACAATGTGATTGAAGCAAACAGAGAATCGCTACACGAACAGTGAACTGAAGGAATTTCAGCCAATCACCTTCACAGATTGTTTTGAAAGAGAAAGCTGTAGTGCATACTGGTCTGCACTTGCTGGAATCGGTTTCGAGTCTAGAAGAGCAGTAATCCGTGTGAAGTAGTATGAATCCGTCGAATCGGATCTTCTTAACTAGACATGCCACGAGTATGCAAAATGATGCATTTCTATAGGGACGCAAAAGGAGGGAGGAAGCATACGTCAAGGGTCTGAATCCATGTTGTTTTGGGTGCAGAGTACCTTCACGATTGGCCCTATGGCTTCCCTTTCATCGAAAAGTGGGCCAGTCGCCTACTTTAGCTGCTATTCACAGTTAATGTATTGCTCCTTTACAAATTGGTCTGCCTCCTGTGAATAAGGTGGTAACCATTAACAATGAATTGCAGGTCTTGTTTGAGTTCGATTGGACCGGATAGATACGACGATAGTGATGCTCTGAATGATAGTGTGTATAATCCGCTTGAAGCACTTAACGCATGCATTGTACGTCCGTTTCTTCTTCTTATAAACAGAATGCAATAAATGCAAAACTTCATCAGACATGTGGAGTGCATTGCCATCGGATATGCGCTGGTCCACCATGGTCCACATACACTCCCGAGGATGATGGTGAAGAGGAAAAGTGGCAATGTGAAGAATGCAGGTGATATGTTTGCTCGGTGCTGAGGAGGTATTAGTGATTATTCGGTTTCTAAATATTGCCAGTGTTCAGAGATATGGCCGCACCCCTGCTGGACGAAAGTGCTGGTGCAAATACAGAAATTTCTCTTTCAACAAATGCAACCAGAAGAGTTCACAGAACAGTGGCCACACCCCACTGTGAGAGCAGAGGATGTAAGTTGGTCTCGATCGCGAACACAAAAATTCTTCTACGTCCATTTTTCTACATCAGCAAACTAACTACAGCAGGCGTGGTCATACGTTTGATTTTCATTGGTGTAATGTGTAATTAAAGTTAAATAATTTCCACTTAATTTTGCTAATCGTTATAGCTGCTGATGCCAGTAGAGTTTCTCGTGAAGACGTGAATCTAAAAGTGGTTGAGAACGGTAAGTTTTTCTCCTTTTGTCTTCGAAGTGAGTTCTTGGATTATTCCTGTTGAAGCATTGTTTCAGAGCGAAACACTAACTTATGTGGTCGCGCGAAAAAGGTCGGGAAGGTTTGTATCACAAGCCCTAGGAGTCCTCTGGATTGTTGATTGTAGTTTTCTTTAAGAAGAGGACTCGAAGTAGCATGACCGAAAATTCCCCGATGGTCAACACTCCCTTAAAGAGACAATCGCTTTTGAGGAGATGGTTAGTTTCAATATTCTTCCAGTGCCCACTGCGATCAGTGTTGTGGTGAAGTTTTATTTAGGCTCACTCCTGTCAACGAACGTGATCTGCATTGAACCTGGTACTGCTCTGACGTGGAAATGATACCAGCAAACTGGCCATTAGAAATGAGGCTGTCCCAAGACACTGATCTCAGATTGCGAAGATCTGCTAGTTTTTTTCTACGTGGAGTTGTTGGGTTCTAACAGTAGTACACGTAAAGCATGGGCTCTGTGTGTAGGAGTAGTGTAGTATCCGTGTCTAGTTGAACTAGTTTTTGAGTTTCTGACCAAATCGAGTCTTCCCCGGATCTGGAAAAGTGAGGTGCCTATAGGTAAAAAAGTGGCAACATGCTCAACAAAAAAGAGAGTCCCTGCTTCCACTCACGAGAATTATGACCGCTCTTCTTTGGCAGTTGTTACGTGGGGTTGCAGCGATGTGTTGCTTAAATTTGCATTTTGCTCTGATATCTGCTTTGTACAGATTTGAGACTGAGACCAGCGTCATAGCATCGATTTTTCTCGAAATGAATGAAAAAGCTGCTGTTTGTCCACGGCCACCATCGGACCTTTTCGGAGCATGGTAATAGTTCACTTCATCTAAAAGTGACTCTGCAGGGCGAGTTAGACATTGTCCTCCTGCGCGGTGAGGATCAGCGCATAACACGCAACAGGCGCCGGCTCTTTTCGAACAGGATGAGTCATCAAGCCTGCTATAACCGTTGCCTGAACGGTTTTCGTGATGCCTTCGTGATCGACTAAAATGAAGAAAGAGAAGCATCAAGTAATATACATGGTACTATCGCCACGTAAATCGTGAAATAACCACTACAGTATGCTGTTAGTATCACGTGCTGCACTCCCCGTGCTTTCGTGTATCAATACTTATGGGTTCTGAGTACGGGATTGATTTGTTCAGTAAGCAAATGGCCACATTGATCTGAGGTCCTTCCATTGTGCTCCCACCTTTGAAGGCTTTTTTATGGTAGCTCGGATGTATGTTATAGCAACAGAGCGAAAGTGATTATTTACAAGTCAGCAATGAAGAACGGAGGAAGTTATCGTGAACCTTGAACGTCCGACTCATTTTTCCTAGGCTGATTATTTGCGCGTCTCTCTTTGCTGACATCTCGCCAAGACAGGCTCGTGTGAGATTGTACAGGGTGGGGCAAAATTACGGAAACAAAATTGATGCCACCCAAAAACTTCATTTCAGCTTAAACAAAAAAATAATCGTTGCCGATTTGTTCTCCAGAAAAAGCTGAACAAAAAGCATTACTTTTCCGTCAGAACGATCTCCATTCACTCTGACACAGGCTCGAAGACGCTCTGTAAATGCCTTGACCGTGGCTAAGAGGTAGTCTTCATCCCACTCATCCCATGCTTCCTCCTGCGCTGCCTTCAAGGAATTGAGGTTGGGGTTTCGAGCATGCTTTAGGCTCGAGGACTTTATATACAGAAAAATCGAGTGGGTTGAGGTCCGGTGGCCCTGCTCACAAGGCCAAGATTGTCCATGAATTGTGCAGGGAGAATTTCCCAAATTTAACCGCCTTTGATGAATGGCCTCCAAGCGCACCGGACCTCAGCCCACTCGATTTTTCTGTGTGGAGGTCCTCGAGTATAAGGCATGCTTGAAACCCCAACCTCAATTCCCTGAAGGCAGCGCAGGAGGAAGCATGGGATGAGTGAGACAAAGGCTATCTCTCCGCCACGGTCAAGGCATTTACAGAGCGTCTTCGAGCCTGTGTCAAAGTGAATGGAGATCGTTCTGATAGAAAAGTAATGCTTTTTGTTTAGTTTTTTGTGGAGAATAAATCGGCAATGATTATTATTTTTTTTTGTTCAAGCTGAAATGAGGTTTTTGGGTGGCATCAATTTTGTTTCCGTAATTTTGCCCCACCCTGTATTCTCACAAGGTCGGCACTTAATACTATGTGAACTGTTCATTCATTCGTTCATCATGGAGAAAACTGATCCAGATGGCTGATTGTGGAAGTTACCAACAATACTAGAGTGCTTTTTTGACCTCATTTCGAAAATTGAAGCATATCATTGTAGGTCAAGTCATGTAAACATGTGTGCGTGAATTGGTATTAAGTGTATGATAATCTTTTGCATTTTACGTGTGATTTATGATCTGATCTGTATAAAGATTCTATTTCTGTATTTTCGTAATAATCTTATTTCAGCGGTAATGATCAATAGATCACACCTCAATCTCGCCGTGCTGAAAAAAAGATCTACAGCCGGAGTCAAGCGTCCATTTGAGGAAAATTTCCAAAAAATACGACCCCCCCCCCCCCCACAAAAGGGAGCCTCGATACGATTCCCCACCCTCCCCTCTTGCTTCTGTAAGGACATTTCGATTCGATTAAATCGTTTTCTTTCTAGTCGAAAATCTACTCAAATCCTACTGCAGAGAAAAATTTAAACTTTTCACCAAAGCAATTTACTGGTAGCATAACAGCGAACACATCCGGGATCGCAGCTAATTTGATAAGACACTTATGCTATGCGCTATCGCAATACCACAACGCACAAAGACGTCACTAAACGATACGCATAAGGGGGTAAGAAGTTTTTCACTTATTATTAAAAATGAGTAGGAGCCAAAACCCAAATTCCTAGAAATTCAAAACAGCGAGGACGTAAAAGATTACGATGTACATGAGTAAACGAAAAGGCCGATGGCGAAAATCGCAGGATAACACAAATCCTCAGCAATAATTACAAACTAAACCATGCGTCCCAAAAAATTGGTCCAAGACACCAGAAACTGTGCCTATTGCCCAAACCGGTATTACACAAACCTACGCACCTGGCTACGCAAACCGTAACTACCAGGAATGATATTCAGAAGTTATATACACCAAGAAGGAATGAAATCGTTGAAGTGGCTACATTAGACCGGTCTCTATAAGTGCGTGACGCTCAACAGAAGAAGAAGGAGTAAACGTGCTAAGGCGTTCAATATTGCAACACTCCACAGGAACCATCAATTTAGCATTTGCCGATTATTTAAATGCTCATCACCAATAGACAGCTAAATGGACACAAAAACCCGGAAAGTATGTGGTACAGGTGGATTTCCCTATACTATGCACTCAATAATAATTTGTGAATCCTAGATTACAGATCGCATCACGCTTCTATCTCATAATTGAATAATTTCAAATGATAATTCAGAACAGTCTACTCATCTAGGGGAGTTCAGCATTTCATTTCAGGCGACGGCTGCGAAGCGGCGATCACGATGGAGCGCGGTATCTTCCCCATACCGAATTCCGACATATTTGAATACTTCAAATTTTACCTAGAGCCCATCTTTCCAACAGCTGCAAACTGTTTTCTAGTATCTCCCTCAGAACTATATATTAGCCGCTTGCTTTCCCTAATGGTTGCTTAGTTCTCGAGATGGGTTTTCAGTTGAGGATTAGATGAGAAAAATTTCGAAGTGTTTCACTTCAAATGGTCATAACTTCCTTCAAACTTAACCATATGAGTGCGTTCCGGTGAAGTGAGGTCTGCGAGGTTGCCGCTTTCGAATGACCACTCTGCCGTATCTTCGAGAAGAAGGTAGTTATTTTGAGGTGAGCCAGTTGAGGAAATTTTTTTTCGTCGAGTTTGCGAGTTCTTCCCAAGATTCTTTCGGAAAATTGATTCATTGTCATTAAAATTTCTCTAGTATGCATCCTTCGCTCTCGAAAGCCTAGTGGGAGGGCGCGAAGCGTCGGTCAGCTTCTCTGTGGGATGCGCAATGCATGAGGATTTCATTCACATTCCCAATGAATACAAACATTTTTCCGGTCCGCATAGTGACCGCTAACACTAGATTACGTACTTGCGATCGTAGTAAAATATAGAAGAAGTCCATACCAGCTAATTTTTCGTTTCCATCTCATTGTTTCTGGAGTGCCTATCACCGTTGTATCCGTTTATAGAGTCATGTTGGTGGTCTGACCACCTGATCCCCAGTGCGTCTGCTAGGACAACGACCAGAATAATATAGATTTATTATGAATCAAAGCAGCAAATGAATGAAAGGGGATCAGTCCGCTCGCGGCAGTGGACGTGGTGGGCTCGGTGGTGACGATGGAAGTACAGGTGCTGGAGTAGATGGCGAATTGGTCCGGAGACCAGGTCCGGCAGCTCGACGTTCCTTCTCTGTTCTCTAGGCGGAGTCAGATCTCAAATATATAGTTTAGTATCGTAACCCCGCGGAATTCAGTGAGTCATTAATCATGGAAAGAGAAGGGGTTTCAGCGAATGCTTACAATAGATATTGCAATTGGTGAATTTTGGAGGTGTCTCCGTACGTGGTTTCCGTGTCAGCTGACCAGCAAAAGGGCTATTAACGTTGACTGGTTTCGTTGCGGATCACGCCATGCATGAGTTTCCATGACGACTAAAGTTAAACTAGTTTCAGGTTTGAAACCAATTAGTCAGTTTATCATTTTTTCCCTTACACTTTAGGCCCTCAGCCTGAGAAATTCTGTTGATCACTGCCTACCTCAACAATTACACCCTCCCCCCTCCTAGCGGACCAAATACGACCCCCCCCCCCGCTTGAGGATTCCTCAACGGAGGCTTGACCTGGTCCACAGCCAGGTTCAAGCGTGGCGTCGAGGAAAATTTCCTGAAAACACCACCTCCAAAAAAGTGGGCATCCGCCTTCCGCCTCTTCAGGTTCTGGTAATTCTGTGGTTTCCTGTCCAGACAATGCGATTCTCAAAGAAATTAAGACTTCACTTTGAAACAAACTTAGAACAAGCTCGTGGCAGAATATGAACAAAAGTACTAAACGAGTTCCAATATTCACTCCGATGCGGAAGCTTCGTTGGCCAGAGTTGATGTGCTCATTTCTGATGACAGGGTCGAAGAGGAATAGAGTAGATAAGGGTAAAGATAAACAGATAATAGATAATGTATTAAAATAGGTATAAAAGATAATGTAATAGATAAGATAAAAGTCGTACGAAAAAATGAGGCAGAGGTAAAACAGGAAAGGAGAAAACTTAAGGATTTGGAGCTCGCATGGATGCCAGGTGGTCCGTTCTATTGCCAATGGAGCGCATCATCCAATAGTGAGTGGGCAATGCCGTGGTCTCGATATAGGAGAGGTACTTCTTGATGACATCCTTCAATCTCTTCTCGGAAGCTCATGTGATTGCAAGATCGAACCTTCAAACTCTGAAACCCTTTTTACTGAACAATTCTCTAGTCTTCCACGCACGTACCCGTATCATCGCAGCCGCTCTTTCCTCTTTTTTAGCAGGACAGAAGCTGCCTGCATGACTGCTCGTACGCCCTCCCGACCCTGCAAAACCGTGGCCAACCACGTGCACATCTGAGTATCCTCATTTCTGTGGTATGCAGGTGCCTCTTGGGTTCTTTATTGTTGGACAACACGCTCCCGAACAGTATTACGGGCCTTACAACCAATCAGCCCACCTCCTTTGAGAGGTTCAGGGCACCATCCGCAGGGAGGCAGAGGGCTACCTATGGCTCTACGGGTACGATCCTGTAGAGCCATAGGTAGCAACGGCGTCACTCCTACATCACATATTTGCAGTTTTTTCCACTTTTGGGAGGAGTTGTGCTGAGGAATATTGTGAATGGGCGTTCCGGTTCTCTTTGGAATTCACCTTAACGTGGTAGTACGAACTCTACGAACTCCGTAGGAACCACTTCTACAATGCATCTGTAAAAGGCAACTTCAAAAACATATTCATTCTCGCACATGATCCAAGGCACATGTTCGTAATACGTTGTCCGTCTTCGTAGGTCGTAATACTTTCGTACGTCATAGCATGTTAGTGAAGAGCAATAAAAGGAGTCGTGCACGGAAAAATAAGTTTCCCTGTTGACCATATATTTATGTTGCATCTGTTTAATAAGGGCCGCATGCAAAGTTTCACGGGAAAAACTAAGAATCTGGCTATAATACAGCCTCTCAAAGCTGTGAGCGAGTGGGCGGGGCATCAGAGCAAATGCCGGCGTCGTCTTCCGTCACGGTCGGACAAGAGGAGTGAGACCTTTTACGTTACTTGCTGTTTTCACTATGCGACTACGACCGCAACGGACGATGTAGCGGGCATTCATCCAGATGCCCCGCTCATTCGGCCGCCGCAAGGCGGGCTTCCGCACGTCACCCGCCGGTGACGCTTAGCTTTATCGTTGACTCTTGTATGACCTTTGAGCGTGTTTTTGTGGCAAGCTCTTCCATCAGCTTGCCTGGTCGGCCTGGGCTCGGAGCGTAACCTCACCATTTTTACAATTTAATGCAAGACATGGTTTGTGCTTTCGCAGGGACTGAACTCAGTGGCTTTGGAAATGCAGACGTAAGTCTACACTCCGGCCTGGGAGTAACCCTACCTGGAGCGGTCGATAAATCTACACGGAAAAAGCCAAAACTCATTGCCATCCCCCTGAATCGCTGCTTACTCTCATTAAAGTGCTTTGATCAACCAAACTGTCAGGCTAATAACTTTCATTCCGGAGTAGAATGATTGGACTCAGTAGTGGCTTCTTTCCACGCTACGTTCAGGTTTGTGCTTGCCTACGTTTCTGCTTGACCAGTCGTGAACTTATGAAGCAAAGTCGTTCAAAATATTTTTTGCATAGTGACAAAATTGCTTTACTGACTCAAAATTTTTGGAATTGAATTCCAAAAAAAGAGTTATTCGGAAAGAGCAATTCTCAAAGCATTCAGGGTCATAATAGAACAACTAGTTTGATTTTCTGTACGAAGGAATTTGAATTAACATTGGCGACGTACAAACGAACACAACTTTTTCTACCTTTTAGTAGTTAGCTAGTTTCCAGAATGTCACTGAATTAGCATATCCTTTGCGATGTTGTTGAGCCTTGCTAATGTACAAGCGGAGATATCTTAACCAAGAATGCATAAGTTTTGTACAAACCTCGATTTGTAGGAGACGATGACAACTACACTTCATGGCGACCCATTCGAAAACAACTATTGTAGCATGTTTACGCTTATTTTCAATGATTACTGAGCAAACATTATTGTCAGTGATCCTGTAATCATCTATGTAATGCAATCTCCTATGTAGTATTGCGTTACGTAGTACTGTCCTTTTTGCGTGTTCTATTCTGCCTGTAGTATTTTTTCCTGCTCGCAACAATGGTGAAGCTCTCATTTTCACAATTGTTATAAGAAGGTGACAAGGGTACATTAGTGGTGGATGACCGACAACGACGACAATTGATAGAAGCTAATAACGGGCACCAGAAGGACCAGCTTATGATTTGGTTTGGGTCCACTTTACGTATTTCACCGTGTGATGTGTACAACACAGAGCGACAACTAAAAGTGGTCGCTAGCATTCATTTACCTATGCATTTGCCCGGCCTTCTTCGCAAATGTCGTTGAAAAAATACCAGGTTGGTTCATAAATTTCTGTCCCACTCATAACACTTTTTAGCTTTTCCAAACTGTTTTGGAAGTGTGGAGGCTCTACTTCATCCTCGTATTAAATGGCTGAACATCGATTCGTATTCAATAAAGAAATAATAAATTTAAAAGTGTTATGGCGGGACAGAATTTATGAGCCTTAATACAATTTCTTTGTATTTCGATGCAAGGTAACCGTAATAAGAAAACTATTGACCACCATTGCCCATGAAAGTCAGCTGAAGCTGAGCCGAGCTTCTAAGGTAGTACGAAAGACTTTCATGCGAAGAATACAGGTACCTCTGGATCCAATTCTTTGCCTGACTCAGTATGTATGGAGCGTAAGCAAGTTCAGAAGGCCCCGTTCACTTTTTGCAATGTAAAGTTACTATTTAACAAGCGGAAGTTATATTAAAGGCGCATACTGCGATGATCAGATGGGTCGATTTACCTTCTTAAAAAGTAGATCCTCGGATAACTAATCATCGGATAAATCAAACGACCTGAGGGAAACGTAGTTACGAATTGAGTGCATGAGAACACTCCTCAACAATACTCCAACCCCATCATTTACGGCATCTTATGCCCTTTTTTACGTTTGGATGTATTTTTTGAAAAAAAGAGATCAGAACTTGGATACTACATATCCGTAATACATACAATGACATGGCGAAAGGGAGGCGCTCTACGAAATCGCTCTATAGAAAACAAGCAATAAGGCATTCCCTATGTACTTCCATGAGGGAACTGGAATGTTTTAAAAGTCATGTTGACTTTCATGAGTTTGTCACTTCAAATTTTGTGGCTCAGCCGTATTGAAGAGATTGCATTAAAAATTGATCAAAATTAGAGAACAACTCAAAAATTTGATGAACAAGCTTATCCTCACACATATGTAAGTAAAAAGTTATTTCACCGCAGCACTCCTCACCAAGCTAACCAAATTGAAATTCATTCCTATGAATTTTGAGCGTACACGGTTCGGCATTTTGAGAAGGTTAAGTAGGCGTTCCTTTCTTTTCCTCACATGCATGTTATTATACAGTTTTCTTCAGACGTTTCGTGGACCTATGCTTATCCAGTCTCACTCTTGGAATTTGCTCTGTTTACTACATCTTTGTTGGGGATCATATGTACTAGAGAGATAAGTGTACTCGTACTCTCTGTGCGGTTAATCCAGACAATCACCGAAATAATTGTAATGGAAAATGGATATGCTATATCTAGAGGATAACGAGTAACCCGGAGTGAAAAAGCCGCGTGCTTTGCTGCGAGACGGGAATGGGTATCGATAAGAAATTTCAAGTCTTCCCCTTACGAGAACAATTTACAGGATACAGTTCAGAGGAAGGAAGTATGATGGAGTCTAGAGCAAACACTTATGGAGCATGTGTGTGACCCACGCTTGAATGTGATTTCCTATCATAGGCGAGCAACATGCGCCTCAACAGCTCCAAAGCCCTATGAGTGCCTGCCGCGGCAGACGGCATGCATCGAGATAAGTGCGAGCTAGGTGAGAAATATATAATGGGTATTAGAGCGACTACGGTGTCTTGCGCCTTCTTAGGCTAATCGTCCCAGGTTCCGACTACATACGGCCCCTTAGCTCGCACGCTACATGTTGCGAATCTTGTCCTAACTGTATAATCCCGGGGATTGCACTGGTTCCACTTCCACCTATGCTGAAAAGTACAGGTCAGTGCAACCTCTAAAACCAGCCCTCAACCTCTGGGTTTACTTGTACAAGTTATAGGCTCGTCCAAAAGGGTGTCTCTCGTTCGGACAGGAAAATCACGATGCGGCGTCGCTCCTGTAACGTGGCGCACGAGTCGTTTGTTTCTGATTGGGTCAGCCTTTTGCTTCAATGTATAAGTAGCCGTCTATTCGTATCATGACCTTTCTATACCTTTTTCATGTCTTAACATTTTTATGTGCTAATGTAGTGTGGGGGAGGGCCGCTAGACTAATCTCAGCGTCCAGCGCTATTTTTACCTAGGTTTTTGGCCTAAGCTAGTCTGGGGAGAAGCTCTTTTCTTTCTGAAGTAAGGCTTAGGTAAAAATATACACTTAAAGGCACACCATGCGATAATCACATTAGTGGGTTACTTTCTTAGGGCAAGTAGGTCTGCACCCTTGTTGCGACTTCATCGTGCATCCTCGTGGCGATAGGCGCGCTCTACCCCAATCGAGCCGCTTTCACAGGACCAAATCATGCCTGGCCCTAGACGAACAAATTTCCAACGTGGCTCTTACTTGGAGAAGGGAACTTGCGACAAAGATGAGGCAGCGATTTCAATAGTGAAGGCCGCTTCAACGGGGAAGAGCAGGTGATATCGTAGCATCTCGCGCGGTATCATCGAGCCAAAGCTAGTCTGGGGAGAAGCTCTTTTCTTTCTGAAGTAAGGCTTAGATAAAAATATACACTTCCTTGCCTAACCTATCTACGTCCTTGCCTAATCCCCATGCTCGTACGAGGACCGATGGCAGGGAGCTTTATTTTTGGTGGTCGTGAGGAGTTTTGATTCATTTTTCTTCACTGGTGGGTAAACCAGGGCCTTTACGTCCTGTAATACGCGCGACTCTCACAAATTATCGAGGGGTGTACCTTTATGTGTACATACTATGTATTTGTGAGTACTATGAACCACAAAATACCATGTATTTGTGAGTGCGCAAATACATAGTATTTTGTGGTTTTCAAGAAGTCCAGTCCGAACTGTGTCTGAATGTAGAACCTCTAAAATGACGTGGTTGGTTGCAGTAGATAATGAAGTCACGTGATTTTAGTAAGTCTATTTGTTGATGGCAAAAAACGAAATCTTTAGGGGCAGAAGATCGCTGAATTACTGTTTTTGCACATAAACAATGTAACGTGGCCTGGAAGTAATGATGTTCTCTGAGCGGGAAAAAAGTCGTCATCATTGGCTGATTGTGTATTATCAAAGCCGATGCACAGGTCGAGGGTGCAACGACCTCCACCCATTGACACTCCGCCAGGTACCAGGTTTTTAGTATTTCAATTCACTCTTCTCCATTCGCGTTTTCCTCTGTAAGAGCACTGTAGCTCTGGCGCAAATGCGTTGCTCAATCGACACGGTTTTTCTGTCCTAACGACATACACCCAGGGTCAAGCGTCCAGTTGAAGAAAATTTTCAAAAAGTAGGAGCCCCCTTCCCCAAAAAGGGGCCCTGATACGAGCCCCCCTTTCACTTATGTTATTGTTAGTTTTCATTTTCCAATAAATAATAAATAAATGCAATAAATAATGAACGAAATATTCTTTTATTGGTATATTACAAGAAATTTGCTTAAACTGGACTAAACAATCACTTACGCGTGTTCGCCTAAGCCTACGCAAAGGACATCTTCTTTCTCCAGACTTAGGCTAACACCAGGATAATAAAAAGCTCGAATTGCTTCATCAAAATCATTTCATTCCAAAATTCGAATCCAATTCGGCTAATGCTACGGTCTCTCTGCGCTCTAACCATAGCGTTAGAGACCGTCTCTAACGTTATGGATAGAGCGCAGCATACTACTTTTCCCACCCTAACTCCCTAAACACCGAAAGAACATTATAAGACTACAAGAAAACAAAAAGAGGAACGAATCGCCGACAAATATGCGCGAAAGGAATAGGTGCGGCTGCGTCGCGATCTGAATGGAGCGCGTTATCTTCCCCAAACTGAATTCCGACATTTTTAAAATACTTCAAACTTTACGCTTCGGAGCGGGGGTTCAAGGAATGAAAATCCTTTGGCAGCAGTTTCAGCGTCGAGGATTTTTATTGCCGGATCTCAATCGAAAATGGCAAGCCTTTCAGATTGTCAACTACTTTTGGCCTAATTCACAACTTAGCAAACTTGTATATCTAGTCTTCGTTATTGTGCCATTTCTGTTATTGTCATTTGTGAGGTGAGCAATTTTCATCCATGTTATCATTTTATTAATGGGATAATGACGAACATTAACATTCTCCGATGGGTTTCTATAATGAGGTCATCATTCGGCGAGGTGTTTTTGCTTGGATTAAGCCAAATTTCACAGATCACATGTGCGAAATTCAAAGCAGCCCAAATGCTAATCTACAGGGGCTGCCAAAAAAGTAATTCTGCTTACGGCTAACATCCGACAAGTATACAAAACATAGGGAAGCGAAAGACATAAAAGTATTGGAGCAAAATATTCTCGAAATGTTGCTTTTAAACTACGGAGCCTTCAGTCGGCGCACCCAGGCTTCAGAATACCTACGGTATCAAGGTCCGCTTAAAACAGTGGAGCCAGATTCCGTGGTAGTTCTTTTCTGGGGAGCTTCCTGAGGACTGATCCTTCTGTTCATGGAAGTCACAGAGCCCTTGCTGTTTGGACAGCGTTGCATGATCCAAAGTGTCATTTTTCATTCCTTGAACCCCCGCTCCGAAGCGTTTACAGGGTAATGGTACGTTTTGGTTCCTGGAAACGAAGGATGTTGGGAGCCTGGAAAAACGGAATACTTGGGGGCATCATCAGGTTCACTGGTATGCGTTTGAAGACTGCAAAATAATCAAAAAACGCCTTGCTATTGGCATCGGGACTAAAACTCGCCATTAAAGACAATATTCGTGGCAAAAAAAACGGTACTTGGAGAATTCTACATCGTTGCTTACCTTAAGGGCAGCAGCATGGACGGCATAAGCTTTGGTAAGGGCATGGATTGCAGTGGTGAGTCCGCGAATGCTTAGATGATCAGATTCCTTGCTGAGCTTGGCTTCCTTGCATTCCTCCCCAGCGTGGGGAGAAACGTCAAGAAGCCCATGCTATTTCACCCAAACTGGTTTTCAACCGACCCAGATGCAGCAAGGTCAACGAAGTGTCGCTGACCGACCTAATTGTAAGCTCAGGTGTCGCACATCTTACGTTGACGACGAAAACAAGAGTGCCATAGTACAACCAAAAATCTCCGTCTCTAATACTGACAAAAATTCTGATCCGACAGCGCACTCTCTCTGGCTGATCGCGTTTTGCTTGAAGTTGGAATGTGGTGACCACTTTGACCAGGATAACTTCCAGAGCTGGTATGAAGACAATGGTTTTTTTTTTCATCAAAGCTGTTATCATTGCACTGATTTTGTCTACTCGAATCGCATTCAAGAGACCCGTTTAGAGGATCACATTAATGAGGCCATTCATGACGAGCTTATTTTGAGCGAAATTTTGGCTGTCCAATAGTACATTCATGAAGTGTAGTGGTAGACAACTATACCTTCGGCAGACTCTCTTATTGTGAAGGGCTGCTATCTCTAACTTCATCCAATATTAGTTGGTTGAGGCTTTTGAGCAGCATCAGTACCTTCTTTAGATCTTAATATTTCACAGACGCACAACTGCACCATAGTTGACGCATCATTGAAGCAAACTAAGAGTCGATAAAAGCGGAACCTAGCGGAGCGGAGGGGAAATGAAAAATGAGATACCACACCACATTGAGTCAAGGTGATCTTGATGACCGCTTTGTTAGCCTCAGGAGGTCACGTAACTCTCCTTTTACGTTGATCTCTGGTCTGATTCGGCGTATTTAATCCGCTTCCAAGCTTCCTTTCTAGGATTCATACCAGGTGCCTGTGGAGGAAGCTTACATCAAATGATAAAGCATCCTCGCTCATGTGTTTTAGGATACGGTGCTAGGAAAACTTGCCATGTGGACAAGCAGCGGGAATGGCCATACTCACGCTGCACCCCCTTACTCCAACCCCCCCCCCCTCCTCCTGTATTGGATGATTTCTTAACATCGGGAGGTTTTACTGAAGAAGGTGCCACGCGCACTCACGTCAGTAATGTGCATCGGAGAAGCCAAGGCACAGCCTACTTGGTTTGGTGCACAGGGTGTGGAGAGAAGTACGTAGAAGAGACCTCGGGCACCTGTTGTGAGGATCCACTTGAATCAACACAGAAGAGCGTTGGCCAGTCCCGTTGCTTCTACACATAGCAGAAGTTTCGCCAGGCACCTTGTCCTAAAACATGAGTGAGGATGCTCCATCATTTGATCTAACAAGGGAAGGACCCCAGGTCGAAGTGGCCATTCGGAATGGGATACATATATTCCGACGTATTTTCGGACGCTGATCTCAAATCTGTATTCTAAATTTGCAGAACGATCCTCTGATTGGAGTTATGGAGGTTTTTTTTTGAAAAATCAGTACTATTATATGGTAGGTTTGGAAGCCCATAGCACGCCAGCCAGACGCTCTTGCGCAAAACCAGGGTGATTTTCGTGTTCAGGGAGTCAAATTACCCCAAGGGACAAGTTTTTAGCCAATCCGAGAATTCGATTAAATTTCGGAAAAATTCACGGGCTATAGGGTGGCAGCCCATTGAGCAATGGAGAAGTCGTTGACCCTTGCCTAGGAAATGCTCCTATTTGACGCTTGTTTCGCACATTCAGTGGGATGGCCAAGTGTAAAAGATATGTGTAGGCTACATTGTTCAGGTTACGGGGTTTTCTGTAGACGAAATTTCAAAAAGTGCCACTTTATCCCCTGGCCATCCCCAATTTTCCGAAGTTGGACCAAAAAGTGGATTTAGCTGAAAATTTGCCTGAGGGGTAATTCGACCCCCTGTGCACGAATATCATAATGTTTTTACGCAACAACGCCTAATTTGCGTGGTACGGGATTCTCTTCGACTTGGTGTCCTTCCCTTGTGGGTAATTTAGTAGTTATAAATAAAGTGGCAGAGTAAATGATGGGTGCGATAGGTACCAGTACATGGAAACGTCCAGAAGTGAAAGAAAAGCACTTACTGACAATGAAACACAAAATGCAAAAAGACCTGCATTGGCGGGGAGCAAACCCATAACCCCTGTCCTGCAGATCTGGAACACTACCTGGGAGCCACTGAGGCCATTGTGAGTCCAATGGACGGCCGTGCTGATGACATGGTGCTCGACGATGAGATCCAACGTGTAGCCGTTCATTCAAAAAAAAACTTCCATAACTCCGCTCAGAGAATCGTTCTGCAAATTTCGAATACAGATTCGAGATCAACGTCCGAAAATACGTCGGACCGTATGTATCCCATTACAAATGGCCACTTCGACCTGGGGTCCTTCCCTTGTAAGAGTCCTCCACAGACACCTGGTACGACCTCTGGAGAGAAAGATTATGGAAGTCCGAGAAATACCCCGTCTCAGACTAGAGCACGTAAGTTGCAAAAGAAGAGCACGTAAGTTTTCGAGGCCAATAGAGTGATCACCGAGATCTCCTTCGCCTTAACGTGAGAAGGCCTCTCATTTTTCGTTTCACTCACTACACCGCTAGGTCCAGCTTTCTCGATTCGTGGTAGGCTTCAACGACCTGTAGTGCAGTTATCCGTATGTGAAATGTTTCAAGATCTGAAGGAGGTGTTGATGCCAAAAGCTCATCAATAAATATAAGAAGTTCGAGAGCTTCAGAAACATTCAACCAAACAGACTCTCTCACTGGAACAGGACTTGGTCCCTCAGCTGAGGCTACGCTTTTTTCACTTTTTTCGTCCTCCATACTAGAGTGTGGTCTTCCTTGGAGATGCGGGTGAGTTCTATTTCCATGTTGGGCGACGTGTACAGTCTACCTAAAGAAGTCTCGTTTCGCGGCAAAGGTAACTCACAATTCGGAGCTGCATGTCCCACATGTATTAGGCACAAAAAATTGCGCAGCAATTCGCCTTATAGAGGTGGTTTGTTCTGTCTTTGAAGTATACTGACAAAGCTCTGTATTCAACCATCTAGCAGCTTCTGGAAGCCGGTATACCCTACGTCATGCCTGCTAAAGGACGCTGTTGCTCGAACAAAATGCATCAGCAATTGCATTTTTCTCTAAGTTAAAACATCGCTCATTTCAGAAAATGTACGTTTTCGACTGGATTAGACTTTCGATATATGCGATAACAGATACATTCGGGATGGCAGCAAATGTTATTCTGATTTTTCTGGTATTCAAGAGAACTCCAAAACATCTCGCAACCTACTCGATTCTTATTTTAAACTTCGCTGTTTGCGATTTCATTGCTTGCTTTGCTTCTCTCGTCATACAGCAGAGGTACGACTTTGAACTGGGAAATAGCCGATGTCAAATGCTGAGTTTAAAGAAGGATAATTTCTTAATTCTCTCTTCGGCCAGTGGCCAACGGATAAAAAATATGCACTTGTGGCTGAGCCTCAGCCGCTGAGGTTCGTTAGCCCAATATGCACAAGAACCATTACGATGCATGCGTATTCCAGTGGGTGTCGCGTCTAGGGCTCACTATATAGCACTGCGTAACGTAAAGTTGGGTTGTGCCTGTAGTTATAGTTGAATTGGCATATGATAAGATCAAAGGTACTTCGTATTGTCAAAATGCTATATTCGTCGTGAACATATGAAGCTATGGGAAAGGTGTGAGTCCTTAACATATATTTTGTTTAAAGGCACACCTCGCGAAGAATTGTGAGAGCTATCGCGCATGTTACTGGATGTAGAGGCCCTGGTTTACCCACCAGTGAAGAAAAATGAATCAAAACCCCTCACAACCACCAAAAATAAAGCTCCCTGCCCTCAGTCCTCGTACGAGTATGGGAGATTAGAAATGAGTTTTTGCTCGATCGCGCAAAATGCTACGATATCACCCATCCTTCCCTGTTGAAGCTACCTTCGCTATTGATATCGCTGCTTTATCTTGTCTTATCGCAAGTTTCTCTCTCGTCTAAGCCGGGTGTGATTCGGCTCGATGGGCTCAACTCGGCTCAGGTCGACCAGGCCGTGCGCGGCAGGGGTGAGCCGTGGCGCCGCGAAAAGGGTGCAATCTTCACAACCATCCAAGGGTCTACCCGCCCTGAGATGGTGAGCGACCACTTTGATTATCGCGTGGTGTGCCTTTAATTAAGTGATGTTGAAGCTCTTGAGATTCCATTAAGTATTGATAAGCTTTCGACATTAATGACTTTGTTCATTTTAAATTACAATACTTACCATACGAACAAGCAACAACTTACACATCAATCGAAGCAAACCATGACAGGAAAGGATCTGACGGCGTGGTGCTGAGGGTTAAAGTTGAGATATCAATCTAACTATGAGCAGGGTCAAGCCTCCCTTGAGGAATCCTCGACGGAGGGGACCGTATATGGTCAGCTAGGAGGGGGGAGGGTCGTGAACGTTGAGATGGGCAATGATCAACGGAATCTTTCAGGCTAAGGGTCAGAAGTGTCAAGGGAGAAATGATAAAACTGACTAATTGCGTGCAAACCGAAACTGGTTTAACTTAATCGTCATGGAAACCTCATGCATGGCGCGATCCGCAACGAAATTCGGTCAACGCCAATAGCCCTTTCATTGGTTCGCTGACACCGACACGTACAGAGACCCCTTCGAAATTCACTGCTTGACCGTGGAAAGCGATATCTATCAAGGGGTGCTATCGTGGATGGACACTTCAGAAACAATTGGATGAAAACGAAAAATAAGCTGATGTGGACTTGTTTCATATCTTACTACGATTGTACGTACGTAATCTGGTGTTAGCGGCCACTATGTGAAGCGGAAAAACGTTTGTATACATTGAGAACGTGGATGAAATTCTCATGTATGGCGCATCCCACAGAGAAGCTGGCCGACAGCTTCTCGCCGGGTGGGGGAAATACGCCAAAAAATCGCGTCAGCGGCGTCGCACTCGCGGCGCCACCAGTACGACTTGCGAATCGATTTTGCTCTTGGGAGCCCGGCAGAGCGTGGCTGCGTCACTGCTGCACTCCACCCATGCCACACTGCCTCCTCCACCTTTGCCACACTGTCTCGTTTGAAGGCTGCCAGCACTGCCACTGGCACTCGCACCCGCCGCGCCGCTCGCCGCGGGCAGCCACGCGATTTTTTGGCGTATTTCCTCCCACCCCTTCTCGCCCTCCCACTGGACCTACGAGAGCGAAGGATACATACTGGAAAAATTTCAGTAACAATGAATCGATTTTTCCTAATAATCGTGGAAAGATCTCGCAATGAATTTTCCTGATTCGTTTTGGAGATATGGCATAGCTAAGGAAATTGTCGTGAAACGGAGTTCACGATGACTCATCGATAACATACCAGCGCGGAGGATAAATTGGAGGCGGGGCCTCCAAGAGGGTTCAGAAGAGAGGAAAGAGCTCAGCCGAGCGGGCAGCTCTCCTTGTAATCCGGCATGACGGCGACCTCAGTGGGTCGCTCGTACTCGGTTACGGTAACAGGCGGTAGCGGAAAGAGGGCGCAGGGCAATTCTTCCTGCCCCTCGCGGACCCACACTAGGAGTGGAGAAATTATGGAAGGTAGGAAAGGGAAACAATGGAAATGAGCTCTAACAATGTCGTCGTAGGAGACTAGATAACTCTAGTATGTACGTATTGTAATCTGCTGTATTGAATGATTGTAAATTGTAGCACAATAAACTTATGATACAGTAAGAGCACAACAGAACGAAAGAACCACCAAAATTCTTTGGGACCGTGATGCAGTCTCAAAAGAAATCATTGGAAAGCGGCAACTTCGCAGACCCCGGGCACTCAAAAACGCACTCATATGGTTAAGTTTGAAGGGGGTTATGACCATTTGAAGTGAAACACTTCGAAATGTTCCTCATCTAATCCTCACTTGGAAACCCATATCGAGAACTAAGCAACCATTACGGAAAGCAAGCGGCCAATGGATAGGTCTGAAGGAGTTGTTAGGAAAACAGTTTACAGCTGTTTAGAAGATGGGCTCTAGGTAAAGTTTTAAGTATTTCAAAAATGTCGGAATTTAGTATGGGGAAGATAACGCGCTCCATTGTGATTGCCGCGTCGCAGCCGTCGCCTGGAATAACGTCTCAGATAACGTCGTCTTGTTGAATTATGACTAGCAGCAGTAGTGTTCGCTGAAACATGTTAGTCAAGTCCCATCTGTTTTTCTGTCCGCTTTGTATATTTGATAGTATACTCCACTTTTCATACCTCTTGATTCATTTCTACAATTACTTTCCTGCCTGTTTGTGCTACTTTGCTGGAATTCGTTTGAACTTTGAATTTTTCGGTGGATAATCATACTATCCGTTCGGAAAAGATCAGAACCTTTGTAAGGAGGTGAATGAATAGGTTCATGGTGGTCAGTTTAAATGCTTTCGAACGGGTTCAGTTTCGCTTAGAGCCAAACAGCGATGAATCCGCAAGGGACTATGTAGTCGTCTTTGTCCCTCCGCGACGTAGGATACTCTCCACAATCACGGCTTTCAATTCTTTCTTATTCTTGTCCTTTACGTTCGCTAGTTTTAGGTACATTGTTTCATTTAGAATACGACCTCTTTATCACCAACTTTAGTACCATTTCTAATCCTATGAGCGTGTTATTCTCATTGTCACAGACAATCACAGACGTAGGAAAGGGGGGAGGGTCGTACTGAGACCCTTTTTTTTGGGGGGGAGGGGGGGGGGTTGTACTTTTCAAAAGTTTTCCTCAGCTGGACGCTTAATCCTCACTATGAGGCAGCGAGGCATCACTACTGATCACGCTATTACCTCAAGAGGTCACGTAGCTCTTCCTTCGCTTCTATTTCTGACCTGATTCTTTGTATTTCCCGTATTTCCATGACTTTCTTCTCTCGAGGTTGTACCAGATGTCTGTGACTCTCACATCGAATGATGGAGCAAAGTCATATGTTTTAGCATACGATACCTAGGAAAACCGCCATGTGGACAAGCAACGGAATTGGCTATCCCTCTTTTGTGCTTGTATAAGCAAATCTTCAGGTGTCTCGCGGTCTCTCCTACACACCCCTCCTAACATTTTCTATCAGACTGACGTCTAATTCTTGACTCTCATCAACACGTCCTCAGGTCGCCCTTCTTTCCTGTTGTGGTTTGTTTCGATTGATGTATAACTGTAGCGTAGTAGTTTTCAAGTTAAGTATTGTGCTTTGAGATCTGAAGAAGGCATTAATACCGAAACCTCATCAATAAATAAAAAAATAATAAAGAAGTCAAAAGCTCGAACGGCACTCATTTAAGCAATATCGGATGAGGCTCAGAGATAGCACCATCGCTCTTTAATAAATACAGTGCTCATAAGATACGGCCACGTATAATTGCTTCAAAAACTCTATTTGCAAAGTGATTCGAAATACTCTCCGAGTTAAAAGTGTAGTCAGTGTTGACGTGTGTTCGCGCACCAACATATTCCAGCTGAAAAACATAAAAGATTTTTATTGTTTTGAAAGAATTTTTATTTGTTTCGAAATCACCCCTTCTATGTGGTATTGTGCGAAATGATTAGCCACTGAATAGATTGAAGCATTTGACAACGAAGAAGCAAAAAAAAAGAAAAATGGTGATTCTCCAAGCATCTAGTCCTTCATTGATGATCTAGGTCTAGCTGAAGTTTTTCAGAATTTTTTTAGTCCATTTGGTGCCATGCTTCGATGATAGTCTAATCAAACTTCCTCACCCCTTCGATGGCTCCTCTCGGCATAAATCCTTTTCACCATAAGCTCTAACGAATTCTCTATCGGATAAAGGTCGAGTCACTCGGCGTTCAGATCAGAAGCTCCATCCGGTGACAGCTTCACCATGATCGAGTACTTCGGTTGACACGAAATGGCCCACTAACTTACATGAATACAGAGTTTTGGTGAGGATTTCGAAACGCACGAGTATTTTAAAACGCACTGCGAGAGAAGGGTACGACGCGCGCATATTCAATAATTGGATGGTTCACCCTCCCGAGAACAAATCGAAAATTCGAAAGACCATTTGACTCCACACCATGACACCTCCTATTTGAAGTTTTTTTTTTCGAAAACTGAAGGATGTCCCTCATGCAACGGTTCCGATAGTCGTGCGGTCTAGCTGAACTTATTTCATCGGATAGAACATCCTGGTGAAAGACAATGACAAAAATGTGTGCAAACTCTAGAACGTATCATGCACTCCATCTCTTATCCATCTCCTGGCTGAATTGGGCTGGTTTTCGCTATGTCTGGGGCTCTGGACTATGCCCTTCTCATTTCTCAGGGGACTTGCTCTTCTTCATTACCCGATAAACAGTCGTTGTTGACACACATACTCAAGCGAAGATCTTGCTTCCGAGTATGACCCAGAGTAAAACTTGAATTCTGTTTTGAAATGCTGCTCCTGCTCTATCGAAAGGCGTAGCAAAACTTTCAATACTCCCTCTGATTCCATATCGTGCAGAATCCTAGTTGAATATATTAAAGGCTGCGCGAAGCCGTCGCCATTTTCGCGTGATCTGACATTCGGACATTTGTATCTTTTTTTTTTTGAAGTGAAATAGCCTTTCTCTGAATCAGATAGCAGTTTTCCCATTGTCTTTACCAGGGAATAACGACACAACAACATTATAGCTTCAGCAAGTGGAGGTCAAAGGTGAAGAAAAAGCATAAGGTGGCTGTATCATTTCGCAGAGCAGGAAAAGAGACAACTCCGGAGCATATGGAAGAAAATTTTGCTGTATTTACCTTCTGGAATATGGTATTTATGTTCGGATGCACGATCACACTGACTACATTTTTCCTCTGAGAGTTTTTCCGAATCACTCAGTTTTTGGTCAATCTATGAGTGGTTGTATCATTATGCAATGACCTGTGTATTACTGTATCATAGTGTCGCCGTGTTTATCTCAGCTCTAGTTCTACCATGGCATCTACATATTTTGATGACTTTTTTCACAATCTTCCTAATCCATATATCTGCGCTCCCTGTTTTCCGACTTGTTCGCGATTGCCTCCCATCTTCTTCCTTGTCCTTGTATTGTTCGCCTTGGAAGCCTTCATACTTCGCGGCAATCGATGGCAGTGGACGCTTGCAGCGGCGTCGAGGACGGCAATCGGCACAGCTGCCGGTGCAAACAACAAAGGATGCCTTCAGCGACATGTACCATGCCCGGTGCCTCAGCTTGGGACACTATGTCATGTCCTCTCCTTTACTATTTCTTTGACACAGCTCCTTTTTCGAAATACATTTTTGATATTTTCTGCACCTTTGCCACTTTCGTTTTTAGTGTAACCAGTTCTCTGTACCTTCACTTCATTCGTTTCTACTCTATTTTTTCCATGTTCCCACTCAATTCGTATTTGCTCTTCCTCACTGACCCGAAGCTATCCTAGCCTTCATGTGCTCCTTCGATGTTTAGCTTCATTTGAGATATTTTTCATCGACCCAGATCATACACGTTCTTCTCCACTTTCGATGAAGTAACAACACATTACGGGCTGAGGGGGGTGTAGAGACAGGTGGCGCTAACCCCACTCTCATGGTGCGCGGATCAACGCCCGCCTAGGCTAACCAAGCTTTTCATCCCCAGGGGAAAGGTAAATTGGTATCAGACTTGTCTGAGAAGATAGAAGCACTGACTTTGTTCATTGGCTGACCCACGCAAGCCGTTGTATATGTACTTGCCAACACAATTCTAAATGGAGGTAGAATGCGCGGCGCATCACATGGAAGGGATTGATTAACGTCAAAAACTCTATTCCTTCAAGAAAAACTAATAATCCATTACGCGATTTTTTCTGTGAAGCGCAAAACTGTGTACTTTTTTGTGCATATGTTATGCATAGCATAGGTATTATACTTGTACTCGCCTCCACTTGCTCTAAAAATACTTGTTTCGTCCCGTGGTTTTGTAGACTAAGGAGCAAGCTTATGAAATACGAACTTCGTGGTTAAAAAAGGTGCACCACTTAAAGCTAACGGTACTCAATGCATAGAATTTCTACGAATAGTAGTAGGTAGCAATAATAATGATGATAATACATAGCATATTATTTTGCTATTGCTTGAGTTGGTTGAAGGGTCAAAAGAAGATAATAATTGAGTACATATGCTTCCCAAGTGAAAGTAAGAATGGATCCTCTTGGGTTGGTGCATAACTCCTCCGACACATAAAACTTCTCTTTCAGAACGTTGCTACTTTAAAACTTTCAGATATATAAGCAGTATAGTCATTATCCTTTTATCACTTACCCACTGACTAGGTCAGAATTAAGAATGAATAGTATGAAGCGATACATCAGAGCTCAACTCTTTCTTATTTCTTGCCTCATCTTAGCAGTATGCTGGTATACGTGGCCAACGGAAGACAAATCAGGCGCTATTTGGAAAACGGTGGAAACAACCTACCTAGCTTCTTGGGATGTTTACACAAACAGTACTCGTTACCGTTTTACTGGCTGATACAACTCTGATTGTAGCATTCCTGAGATAATATGAAGCAAATAGATCTGACATGGAATCCAGCAACTGCCTCACGTAGAGACGAGTTTCTACGACTCCACCAGTACTGCATCTTCTCATGGTCAACACAAAGTACCCACCTTGCATCTCCAATTATAATATGTTGTATGACTTTTGTCAATGAAAAATGGCATGACGAACATTCTTAGCCACTCACACTGCTGTGTTTTCTGACTTGGTGTTTGGGCACACAGTCTACCAGTTGTCCTGTCCTACTATATCACCTGTATCGCCTGTCGTCCCGTTGCTTATCGAGAGTCTTGAGCGGGCGCCAGCAATAATCATGCTGATGGCTGCCTTGAACATATTTTACAGCGGCGTAATAACAACAGTATGCACAAAGGTCTAATACATTAGCAGGAATGAACGAAGCGAAAAAAAATTAGAAAAAGGGTTACTCAAAAAGAAGGTATGTAAGCAGCAGTCAAGAAAGCAAATAGTCCTAGGCAGCCTTACTGCCTTACTGTTGAAAACCAAGCTGACGAATGGGGTTTGTGCTCTAGGAATAACGTAGTTCGGCTGTTTCCTTCCAGTGGAAGAATTGAATGCATATCTTCGACCACCTTTCAAATAATTTAGAGTCATCTCCGATGGTCTTGCCCTTTATTTTATTTCGTATGGGCCGTGCAACTTCATTAATACCTTGACTTGCTTTGTTGGGTAAGTGTCAGCATAATCTGTAATTGGAAATATACTTATTACCTCCCAATCAAAGGATATTGTACCTAAACATATTACCATTCTAGATATAGTGTCATGCTGCATTGCTACAGTCATTCGCTATGGAGCTTACTGTTCTCATTCGCATATCGTTACTACATCATCGGACATCATCAACCAAAAAGCAGCACCATTATAATCATTATTTTCCTAATATATCTGCCGTCCTTCTTCCAACTTGTAAGTTTGGAAGTGCTACTTTGTTATAGTACCAGCTGGGCTGAGACATACAACTGTGCGCGTCCCAAGATGGGCGTCAGCAGGCTGGTCAGTGTTGCTCCTTTCTGTGGACTCTGCTCACACCCACTACCACTTAAAGACACCAGAAGGAGGTAATTTTGGCCTACGGTAGAACAGACGCAGTGTGGACGAGTTCAAGTGGCCGCCATTGCACAAACTCCCCAATTTGACGCCGTGGCATGGTGCCAAAAAAAGATGTTTCCTTTATAAATTTGCTTCGTCCTTTTACTTTTTCCTTCATTCTTTCTTACACTGTTTCTAGATGTACTTACATGAATGCTAATGTAGTTGAGAATGGCCACTCCACTGCGCTGGGAGTCAGGTGCTACAACTAATGTTGGACCGCGGCCCGTCTCCTACAGCGGGCAACTCGGAAAGTCAGTGCGATGGTGCGAATGAGGCGCGAATACACACAGCAGCGATGCACTTTTGAATTCGGGTTTTTTCACCGATCGCTTCTAACCTTCTGCGTTCGTTACAAAATGCTCATTTCTTTGTATTTTTCTTTTGTTTCGGACCCCTTCCGGTTCCTTTAAACGATACATCACTGCTTATCATCATCAATAGATGGTTCTATGGAATTTTTACCTTTTTAGCATTACCCACACGTTGGAGTGGTTTACCCATTTCCACCCTCCATACAAAAGCCAGTAATTCCGATCGAGTGTTATAATCTATGGAATTATCCCTGCGCTTTTGGGTTCACCTACTGGTGCCGTCCAGTAGTTGTTTCCTCCTTCCTATGAAGGGGGTCTAGCACGTATTGAACCTTCGACAAATCCTCATCATACTAAGAAAGATATCAAATGAATTTCACTGGTATTTGCAATCAGCAAATATTTCAAACGAAAACCAGTTATCATCTCCCCTAAATTCGATAGGATTGCCTTTGGTGTGGGCATAATGACGAAAACGGAGAGGGAAAGCATCTGCCGTGTGTTGCAGGTGATCGTCGCACAAGGCGTTCCATGCTTTCACATGCTTTCAATACTTTTCAAAAAATGGTTTGAATTGTGAAACGTACGGCAGACTCTGGGCTCCTAGGTGCTCAAATCGCAATGAATGGACACGCGATCCGGGCAGAGAGCCCCCGAGTTTCTAATGCGCTGGCACAAAGCTAACTTTTGTTGCAAACACTGCCCGTTCAGGGTGCGCTCCGCCCACTGCGCTCAAGCCTATTTTAGTCTATCAGAATCTCATCATTGACCTTAACCGAGTTTTTTCACACGTTCGTGCCATTTCACGACCGAATTAACAATATTCAGTCTTGCGACGAACCCTCCAGTGCACCGCCCACGTTGGATCAGATCTGCGCACAGCGCTGCGCTCACTACACGGTGGATAATGTGGGCCCGATTGGTTTTAAATTGATGATACTTATGATATACTACAACTCATGGGGAGAACTTGCCTTTCTTCATATCAAGGGGATGAGAATCGTAGAATGAAAAGACCAATTCATGGATCGTTACCGGTCAGCGGCATAGCTCAAGCGCGGGGCATAATTCTAGCAGGTGATGTGCTTGATGCTCTACGGCAACCATAGCACATTTGTATGGGCATCCACCCTCCGAGATCTACATAGTAAACGGTAGAAATATTTTGCTACAAACGATTTTGGTATGGATATATGATATTGTGCTGTAATGTAGGTTGCAGAAGCCAACACCCATAGAATTTGCATCCTATTCGTCACTTTGGTATCAGGTCTACCAGTTGTTATTGCTTATTCAGTCCTTCATCCTTCATGGTACTTCACCGTACGCTCTTTACCAGATCCTCAGATGTTTTCAATTTTGATCATCCACTTCCTATATCCCGGTCCCATCCGAGATAAAACTCATGGAATCATCCCTCTAGGTAAATACGAAAGGGCTATAGACTTGCCAAAACTGTCCCCCCCCCCCCCACCCCCCGTACCCCATTTTCAACCACTACCATTTTTGCCAATTTTTTATGATTCTAAACTGAAGCTGCACTTTACGATATTTTTGAATTGCTTATCGTGCTAAATGATGAAAGCAAAGACACTAAATTGGCCAGCCAAGATGAAAAAAGTGGGAGAACCGCTTGGAGCACTTGAAATCGGCCCTATTTGTGCTCACCGTCTCATCGGGGTGGAGTGCAAGTGTTCCGATTTGTGAGGTCAGGTCAGGTTGCGCGGCGGATCGCAATCAGGTAAAGACAGGTGAATAACGCTGCCAAAGCTTCTCCCCTAAAAGGCTTAGGCAAATCTGGAAGAGCCCAGACGGCAGGACACGCCACCATTCGGACTATTCGCGAAGGGCGGTGACCCAGTTCGGTGCCGACCTCTAGAAATCGGAACACTTGCAACACACCCGTCTCATCGCAGTAAGGGTTGCATTCCTTCTAGATGCAGAGGCAACTACATGCTCATAGAATAAGTGGTTTACATTATTGTAAGTACCACGACCTGACCTCCAAACACACCGGGAGGGGACAATTTTGGCTTATGGTACATATGGGTTTACGGTATGCAGCATTGTGAAATACCGCTTCCTGCCTTGCTCTTCTGCCGGTGCTTGACGTTCTCGTCAGCCTCTGCGTTGCCTGTGAAACTTTAGTGCTGCACTGAAATTTACGAATTTTTTTTCGCAAACAGAAGCATGAATACACCGACATGCTCGGTCGGTTATATGCAGTGGGATATTACGCAATTCACATGACAAGATCTCACTGCACTGCATATTATCGCTAATAATCGTCACTCGATAGAGTAAGGTCTCAACGGTAAACTTTGTTCCGTTGAAAGTTTCTTTGCAATGTAAAAAAAATTCCGGTAGTGGCTCACTGAAATTTTGAACTCACATTTTACAGGTAGTGTTTTCGTTTGCTTCCGATCCTGAGAATGAATTGAAGGCCGCAGTTCAGAAGAAGTTTGACTATGATGTGAGCCAGGAATGTGTTAGTGGTCATCTGAGTATCATGAGCTGGAATGTACTACCTTTTGTTCTGCACATTGCACTACCAATCGCTCCCGTATACATCGTGATCCTTATACTTCGGAAGCTAACGGCATCAAGACTATACATTGAGACAGCTATCAATAACAACAGTCGCCGCCTTCAATCGCAGCTGCTCAAGGTGATTACACTTACCTTATAAGGGACAATGCTTGAAAAACTTGGGTCTACACTTGAAGCTTGAGTTTTACTTTTGTTTGTGCAATGGTAATCTGAATGACCGCTCACGACAATCAGAGTTACAGTCCATTTCGGAGCGTCTGATTTCGTCTACGGACTTGGGTGAGAGTGTATCAAACTCTCTCACTTCGCCACACACTCTCACTCTTGCCTCGCACTCTCACTCTTGCCACTCACACATGTCCGTAGGCCACGCCCTTGCTGGCGCTCCGAAATGGAGTATATATACGCGGTGTGCATCGTGAAAACGCGCCTGTTGGTGACATGCGCCGACTTACTGGGAGACGCACTGTCCCAGAAAACAGTTCCTTGAATTATTGCAACTGTCTCGACAATGGCTCCTTACTTTCGTCCGACAATTTCGTTGAAACTTCACAGTAGGTGTTAATCGACGGTCTGTTCATGAATATGGCGCTCATTCCTCGGTCGCGGTGCCATTTGGCGTCACGTTTGCTCTAAAATTTTTTGATGGAAACCATCACGGACTGAAAATGAAGGTACTGTTTACATGATCACTAATATGATGCTCTTTAATCAGCGTACCAAGCATGCACTCATTCTGGAAATCATTTTCATGAGCCGCAAAGTCTATATGCATCTCCCACAAAAACGCATTCACTTCTTTCTTCGAACTGACGTGGCTCACTCGAAGATGTCTCCGAAAACTTCACGCATCATCCTTTATTTTTATTGGAAATGTATGGATGCCATATTTGCATACATGAGAGTATTCCTTGGTTTACTTCAAAGGCTCAAAACTACCAGTGTTCGCGTTATCACACCAATTCATTTCAAATGTCAAACGTAGAAAATTGTGAAAGCCTTGAAAACTGTTGTGGGATGTACCGCTAACGGAACAAGTTTCCTGGAGTGTAAAATGAAATAACCAACTAGAAGCTTGACACTTAGTATTTTGAGGCAATGACGTGGTTTTGATCAACAAACAAGTATCACGTACAAAAACTTTTTTTAGGCACTTACTGTGCAGGCAAGCTTGCCCATTCTGTTTCTAAGTGGAGTCATGTCTTACGCTACAGAACAGCTAAACATCTACCATCATCCACTTCTTGAATATATCCCAGCCATCATGTTGGGCTTCACTCCAGCACTGACTCCGCTCACGGCATTCTACTTTATCCAACCATATCGCGAATGGATCCAGAAGAAATTTTCACGGCAAAATAAAGCTGTGTCAGTGCAGGCACGAAGAAGCACAATTGTGACAAACCGTCTTGACTGATGTGATGCAATGTAATCGAGAAATACATGGTTGTTAACGATCTTTCCTTTTTTCCTTTTTCCTTTTCTTTCCTTTCCTCTTTCCTTTTTTTGCGTACTCAGTTATGTAGAACATTCATAACATGATGCAACTACATACACTACATATCCAGTAGCGCTCAAAAGTATTCGGCCAAATAGTTCTTCACTTAGGTTTTTCACCTGTAATTTTTTTTTCTACTGGACCGATCTAAGAGAAATTTTAGTATGTTGTACTTGGAGATACTGTACTATTTTGGTGCTCAACGGTGTAAGTTACGTGATTAAGTGCAATTTTTCGTTTTTGGGGTGCCATCCCTATGACGTCCCGCTGTGCCGCTGTCATCGAAAGTCGTGGTCTTTCTACAAAATACTGATGTTCTCTGAAGCTTGCTCGTTCAGTTTTTGTAGAGAAAGCCGTTTTTCTTGGCCAAGCCTTTTTCTTTTTTTTCGGTGGTCTTATAGTAAATTCTTGTAAAAAACCATGAAAAGAGTCAAGCGGCAGTCAAGTAGAAGGAAATGTTGGCAATAGGTTCAGGCACCACATATTAAAGGTCGGTCAAATTTGGTCAAGTAGAAAAAAAGTTATGACAAAAAAGTGTTTGGCCGAATACCTTTGGGCGCTACTGTATCTGGTAGCATGCATTTACTTTACCGAATTTTTTTCACATGAAGGATAAGGATAAAGGATAAAGTTTTCGGTGTTAAACAAACGCTTCCTGGGATGCGCCGCACATTCTAGTTCCATTCAGAGTCGCGATGGCTGGGGAAGGTGATGTGGCCTATACAATGACTTGCGGTGGCCAGCCGATGTACAAGTCAGCGTTTTTATTCTCCCAGACGAGTTTGGTACCTATTAGACGACCGCGGGGATGGAAGGCTTGGTTGGCCTGGGCGGGCCTTGATGCGGGGTTTGACACCCCGCACCATGAGAGCGAGGTGTGCGCCACCTGTCACTACACCCTCCGTCCTTTTTGTTTTGTCCTTTTGGAACTGAACTGCAGCTTCTTTTGTACTCGAGAGTGCGTCTGACATAGTAGATGTTCTCTTTTTGATTTTTCGACTGTTCTTATAATGAAACGTTTAATCGCTATTCCCCTGCTATTGTACATGATGAGCTATAAATAGTTTCGTGAAAGACTTCTCACATGGAGACATAGACAGACTGGATGATTTAAATTACATTAAGATGTGGGTTTCACTAAACGTCTACATACTTGAGACTTGTGGACCTGGGAGTGGGAGAGTTAATGAATAAAGTTAAAGGGTAACTGGTAAAGTTTTTTCACATATGTAGGTAGAAACCTTTTACCATCGTCGCTTTGAGAGCCAGCTAATATGGCGTCCATAGCTCGCACACATTGCGTCCCATGCCAGACGCAGCAACACAACTTTTGTGTCTCAGTGGTGGACGCCACTGCATTTGGTGTTAGACAGCGAGACAGACAGGTCCAGGAAATGCTTCACATAAACGTGGTATATAGGAATTCCAAATTCCAATGAAGACTTGTGATAGACGAGGGCTTGTTGCTCTGAAAGTGCAACTATGGCTGAACGAGAGTTTTAGTGTGGGCGGCAAGTATATGTATGAGCGTTTTGGCGACAATCGTGCTTAATAAAGTAGGAACAAGCAGAAAATGTCTTCTACTGAATTCCTGGAGCCGCGTGATTCGGTGAGGTGCTTGAACTTTGAAACCTGTTCCCAAAGCCTCACACTGCAAATTCTTAAAGAATTATAGGTTATTTTCCACGTACCGGCTACACTTGAGGTACAGTCCATTTCAATTACGGCTGGCAGGGCGAGGCCTACGGACTTGTATCGATCTCTCTCACCCCGCCACACACTCTCACCCAACTCTGTGGGCCACGCCCCGTCAGCCCACGGGAAGTGGACTGTATAAGGTTCATTGTTTGAAAAAGAATGCTGAAGCTGTGAAAAATAGCTATCTCTCACAGCGCGAAGTTACTCCCTTCGTATAGTTCATCAGACGAGTTCCATTTCACTTTGGAATCGTGAAACACGAAGCAGCATCAAAATGCGAGACGGATTCTTTGATTTACAAGGCCACTCATAATGAGTATAAATAGCAACACGAAGTTCTTTCAAGGTCGCGCGATCCGTCAATGATTGTGATGGATGAGAAACAAGAGATTACACCTTTTCGGTATGGTCGCGTTGACGGACCCACCGCCAGTATCTCACCGGGAGAAAGTTCACACTTCGAGCCAACTCATCCTCCTTGAAAGAGATACTGCGTACTCAGTGTGACCGATTAGGGTCTGTTTTATTTGAATGGGTGGATTCGTGGCGCACAAAATGTTGCAACGTTAGAATTGCTACCTCTACTAAATGTATTAGGTCTGTGCAGAATAAATGGCCAAAACGGACTACTTTTTCCAATACGCCATAACTTCGCTCGGACACAACTTTATTTGTCGAAATAAAAACCATTCGAATCTACACAACCTTGCCAACGATCTGGTAAAGAAAATATGCAATCATGATAAAATTCTGGATTGCGAAAATTAATAAAGTCAACGATGGCATTTTCAACGTGCATAATTTCGGCGAATTTTTTCTGACGCAGGTTTGCATCGAGAACCGGGAGAAAGTGGTAATTCGTCAGAGATAGGTCTGAGGAATAAGGGGGGTGAGGGAGAGTCTCGATCAGTTTCTGCCGGGTGACTTGCGAATTGTGGGGTTTTGCGTTGTTTTGCGCACCCAGTAAAAAAATGATGCAGTTAGGCATCGAGCCTCTCCCTCACTCCTCTTATTCCCCAGACCTATCCCTGACGGATTACCACTTTTTCCGGGTTCTCGATGCAAACCTGCGGCAGAAAAATTATGCACGGTAAAAATGCCATTCTTGACTTTATTGATTCTCGCAATCCAGAATTTGATCGTGATGGTATATTTTTCTTACCAGATCGTTGGCAAAATCCTGTAGATTCGAATAGTTTTTATTTCGACAAATAAAGTTGTGTCTGAGCGAAGTTATGGCCAATTACGTTTCGGCCATTTTTTCTACATAGACCTAATACAATTTCCAAAAACCTTGACGAGGTCCGTATGCAACAATGTGTCACTACTGACATACTGTTGCACACGGATCTCGTTCGAGTTTTTGGAATGAATAAAAGATGAGCGAGAATACACAGATAGCACACAAACCTTGCCTTGCCTCGAAAGAATCTGCTATTTCATCGCAGACACAAAGAACGGAGCTAGAAGCAAGATCCCATCGTCGTTCACGAAAATCCTTCGTCCCAAACCAAAATGTAAAATTTATCGAAAGTGAATATTAGATTGAAATGCGGTCAGATCCAGCCATCTTGCACTCACGCGCTTTGCAAAAGTTTGGAAATGTTAAAAAGTTGTCAAAAAGCCAAATGGTGTTATGACTGACAGGTCAAAATCGAGATCCATCGATAAACCATAGTGACCACCAAGATGAACGAACTCTCGTTGAGAAGAGGGATCCTTTGAAGGGCTAACGGTCAATCAAGGAAAATGAGGGTATCTATGAGACAAAGAACCCATCTTCACGTCTGATCTGCCCTTTAGACTAAGGAATTATCGCGAAACACTGGAACACAGACAATGCCTGAAAAGAGATTCGGTCTCCAAGTGATTGCCACAGGCAAAATCGAGCCTATATAAGATTTAGCGGGGAAGGGGTGTCGTCTCAGTACCACTATTTTGTTGTGTCCAATACTAATGTCCTTGAAGTAAGTCGTCTGTACCTTCTTTATCCTCTCGTTTCAAATGCCACTAGACTACCGCTTCAGGGCTCTCCTGCTGCTCCTGTTCGTGCTACGAGTTGGCACTTTTCCTGTAGAACAAGATGAGGGCAGCGGTTCGGAGTGTAAGTGTCCGTGTCAAGCGGAAGCGACTGTGAACACTGCTGATCCTGCTGTTGCTCTAGCACAGGTTCCTACGTCAAGATGTGGATGTTCTGGTGAGTCATAAGTTGTGGACCATCTCCTCATCCGCTTGCGCAGTCCACTCTTTTCAGTGTCTTCGTGTTGCTGCTGTTGTGAGGAAGAGATCTGTGAAGATCCAACTACCACGACGACAAGCACAACCACCACTACTACCACTACCACTACTACCACCACTACCACGGAACCACCAACGACGCGTAAGTCGAGGTGGAACAGTTAAAATTTCCGGAGTGCGAGATTTGTTTTCAGCTGAACCATGCGGTTGCTGCTGCTGCTGCTGCTGCTGCGAAGAACCAACCACAACAACAACTACCACGACGACGACGACGACTACCACCACGACCACTACGACTACGACAGAGGCTCCAACCACAACTCAACCTCCGAAACGACAGTGCTGCTCTTGCTGCTGCTGCAGCAGGCGAAGGGGAGGCTTCCGCAGACCTGTTTATCAAGAGCCACAAGTTTATCAAGAGCAACAAGTTTATCAAGAGCAACAAGCTCATCAAGAGCAGCAAGCTTATCAAGAGGAGCAAGTGGAGCAGTATGTTGAGGAGCCATCGAAAGTGAGCCAAGTCTTGTTGCTTTCTTACTGTACGGCAAACATTAATGGATTTTCAGGAATTCATTTGTCCTATCGGGTGGATTCGCTACCAAGACTCGTGCTACTACGTGGAACTGGGGAAGATGACCATGATTCAGGCCGAGAGAGCATGCAACGATAAGGGAGCTACGCTTTTTATCGCTGACTCCATTGAGGAATTCGTGAGTTTTTAATGCCATAGAAGACTATTATTAGTCTCGAAAGTTCTTTCCAGAAGGAAGTGATGAAGGAGACGCCAGCATATTACTGGAGCTGGATTGGTCTTGGACAGGGCGCGTCGGACTCGTATCCGCGATGGCAAGTGGCTGGACAAGACGGACCGTAAGAATATAATGATCCTTTTAGAATTTACTTTTAACAAGATACAGAGCTCATTTTCAGATCGCCCATGAGGTGTGCTGTTGTTGACGACTATGGAAAACCCTCGTGGGTTGGCTACGAGGGACTTGATCCCGCAGAACTGTAAGTACCATGTGTTCCTGCATACAGTGTCAAGGCTGTAGTAGGCAGAGATCAGTGGGAAAGTCGATTTCAGGAAGTGGTTGAACCTTCCCTTCTCCTCTGCACCTAACGGATGGTCTATGGCTGTCAACTGTGTCGCTTACTACAACATGAACTCCTATCCAAACAACTACCTCTTCTTTTACCCATGCTCCTCGCTATACCACTCTGTTTGCGAGAGAAACTACACCATTACTAACTTATTTTAATCGTTGATGTATATAGAAGTAGTCCAATGTTGTGACTCGTTAAATAGATTATTTTGTATGTCAGTTATAGGAAAGATATTCATGCAGGCCCAGAGTTAGCGTGTATATATCAAAGATAGCAGAAGTTGCATGATTGTTTCTCGAATACGTTCTAAATAAATCTGCAAGTTATCGTCTGTGTGCAATAGGTGTTAAGCCTAGCAGAAGACAGACAGATATGCGCCTACACCAATGGTGACTGCTTATCTCCTTGGACAAACACGAAGACTTTCCTCAGTTCGAAATTGAAGTATAGGTATTGATGAAAAAATATGTATTCGTTATTTATAGGAAGCTTCCAATTATTAGGTCGGGATAGAAAATTTCGTTAAACAATCGTCGCCCTTTTGAATTTCACCCTTTTTCACCCAGAATTCACCCTTTTTCTTTTGATCTAGAAGGAAAGTAATTGGAGTACGCTCTCAAGGCTGGGGCTCGGATAAATGCAGGTGTCGCAGCGGGCACTTGATTGCCAAATGGGATTGGCTTATCAGAAAAATCCGTATGCGTGACTTTTAGCAAAGTGTGATTTCAAAAAGCTAAGTAGCTGCGACACCTGCTTTCATCCGTAGCCCTGGCGCAAATGCCCTGCCCAAAGCGGACATGGAGAACTCGGCGCGATTTTTTCCGTCCTAACCACATACACCCGGTACTGGTAGTGCTCCGGGTGTACAGGATAGGGTTAGTGGGTTTCCTCCCCGCCAGTGCGGATTCTTTTTTGCATGTTGTGTATCATTGTCGGTAAGTGTTTTTCTTTCACTTTTGCACGTTTCCGTGCTGGTACCTATAGCACCCATCATTTACTCTGCCACTTTATTTATAACTACTAACTTTACTTGAACCTTCACGATTTTATAAATAAATCAGTTATTATACTCAACACTCGTCAGAGTAAATGATGATACCAGTATTGTGCCCCACTAACCTACACCCTATGGCGAAGACATGATATATGCAGGACCAAATACTTTTTCAAATTACGCTATAACTCTGGATCAACGGGAAATAGCGATGCAAAGTGGGTTTGTCCAAAGACTGGAGTTTATTAGATGACAATTAATTAGTTTCCGAAAACATGCTACAGCATGTGACAATTTTTATAGTGATAATTTCCTTGTGCACAACAAAGGAATAGTTTACCGTTCTGGTGCAAGAAATTTCATTTCAAACAGTTCCAAAAACATTTCCTTGACTTCAATACCTTCTGATTTGATAAACCTACAATGAATGTATGTTATTTAAAAAATATGTGCTTTTGTTCCGGAAACAAGCCATGTTTCATTGAAGGTTCATTAAAGGTATGGAAAATTGTGGCTGCAGAGTCACTAACGCATACTTTCCCTCCCTGAGACTAGTTTCAAAGGCACACCTCGCAAAAAATTGTGAGAGCTATCGCGCGTGTTACAGGATGTAGAGGCCCTGATTTACCCGCTAGTGAAGAGAAATGAATAGAAGCCCTTCCAAACCACCAACAACAAAGCTCCCCGCCCTCAGTGCTCGTACGAGTATTGGAGATTATAGATGAGCTTTTCCTCGATGATATCGCGCAAAATGCTACGATATCGCCTGTTCATCCTTGTTGAAGCTACCTTCGCTATTGATATCGCTGCCTTATCCTGTCTTATCGCAAGTTTCCCTCTCGTCTAAGCCGGGTGTGATTCGGCTCGGCGGGCTCAACTCTGCTCAGGTCGACCAGGCCGTGAGAGGCGGGGATGAGCCGTGGCGCAGCGAAAAGGGTGCAGTTTTCACAAAACCATCCAAGGGTCTACCTGCCCTGAGATGGTGAGCGACCACTTTGATTATCGCGTGGTATGCCTTTAACTATTTACCATGTCCTACAGATTCGAAGGACTGGGATTGCTAAAATGTTTCCTGCGCAGCCAGTTAACTTTTTAAAATCACACTTTCGTAAAAGTCACGCATGCAGACGTTTTTCTGATAAGGCCGATCCCATCTGGCAATACAGTGACGGCTGCTACACCTGCATTCATCCGAGCCCAAGCTTTGAGGGAGCACTCCAATACTTTTCATTCTAGATCAAAGGAAAAAGGGTATTGAGAAGTACCAATTTTTTAGCGAAATTTTCCATCCCGACCTAGCTTCCTACAGTGCCTGATCTCCAATAAATAACGAATTCATATTTTTCCACCAACCCTAATTGCGGAACGAGGAAAGCCTCCGTGTTTGTCAAGGGAGATAAGCAGTCACCGTTGGTGTAGGTGCATATCTTCCTGTCTTCTGCTAGGCAACACCTATTGCTCACAGTCGATAACTTGCAAATTTATTTAGAAAGTATTCGAGAACAACCATGCAACTTCTGCTATCTTTGATATATACACTTTGCCTCTAGGCCTGCATGAATATCTCTGCTATAATTGACATACAAAATAAGACTATTTAACGAGTCACTACATCGGACTGCTTCTATATACATCAGCGATTAAAATAAGTTAGTAATGGTATAGTTTCTCTCGCAAACAGAGTGGTATAGCGAGGAGCACGGGTAAAAGAAGAGGTAGTTGTTTGGATAGGAGTTCATGTTGTAGTAAGCGACACAGTTGACAGCTATAGACCATCCGTTAGGTGCAGAGGAGAAGGGAAGGTTCAACCACTTCCTGAAATCGACTTTCCCACTGATCTCTGCCTACTACAGTCTTGGCACTGAATGCTGAAACACATAGCACTTACAGATCTGCAGGATCAAATCCCTCGTAGCCAACCCACGATGACCTCATGGGCGACCTGAAAATGAGCTCCGTATCTTGTTAAAAGTAAATTCTTAAAGGATCATTATATTCTTACGGTCCGTCTTGTCCAGCCACTTGCCATCGCGGATACGAGTCCGACGCGCCCTGTCCAAGACCAATCCAGCTCCAGTAATATGGTGGCGCCTCCTTCATCACTTCCTTCTGGAAAGAACTTTCAAGGCTAATCATAGTCTCCTATGGCATTGGAAACTCACGAATTCCTCAATGGAGTCAGCGATAAAAAGCGTAGCTCCCTTATCGTTGCATGCTCTCTCGGCCTGAACCATGGTCATCTTCCCCAGTTCCACGTAGTAGCACGAGTCTTGATAGCGAATCCACCCGATAGGGCATAGGAATTCCTGAAAATCCATTAAGGTTCGCTGTACAGTAAGAAAGCAACAATCTTGGCGTACGTTCGATGGCTCCTCCACATACTGCTCCACTTGCTCCTCTTGATAAGCTTGCTCCGGTGGATAGGCTTGCTGCTGTGGATAAGCTTGCTCCTCTTGATAAGCAGGTCTACGGCAGCCTCCCCTTCGTCCGCAGCAGCAGCAGGAGCAGCACTGTCGTTTCGGAGGTTGAGTTGTGGTTGGAGCCTCTGTCGTAGTCGTAGTGGTCGTGGTGGTAGTCGTCGTCGTGGTGGTAGTAGTAGTTGTGGTTGGTTCTTCACAGCAGCAGCAGCAGCAGCAGCAACCGCATGGTTCAGCTAGAAACAGATCTCGAACTCCAAAAATTTAACTGTTCCGCCTCGACTTACGCGTCGTTGGTGGTTCCGTGGTAGTGGTGGTAGTAGTGGTAGTGGTAGTAGTGGTGGTGGTTGTGCTTGTCGTCGTAGTAGTTGGTTCTTCGCAGATTTCCTCCTCACAGCAGCAGCAACACGAAGATACTGAAAAGAGTGGGCTGCACAGACGTGTGAAGAGATGGTCCATGACTTGTGGACCCACCTGAACAGCCACATCTTGACGTAGGAACCTGTGCTAGAGCAGCAGCAGGAGCAGCAGTGGTGACAGTCGTTTCCGCTTGACACGGACACTTACATTCCGAACCGCTGCCCTCATCTTGTTCTACAGGAAAAGTATCAACTCGTAGCACGAACAGGAGCAGCAAGAGAGCCCTGAAGCGATAGCATCGTGGCACTTGATACGAGAGCGTGAGGAAGCTATAGACGACTTACTTCAGAGACATTAGTATTGGATACAACAAAATAATGGTACTGAGACGACGCCCCTTCCCCGCGAAATCTTATATAGGCTCGATTTTGCCTGTGGCAATCACTTGGAGACCGAATCTCTTCTCAGGCATTGTGTTTATTCCACAGCTTCGCGGTGATTCCTTGTTCTGAAAGGCAGATCAGACGTGAATATGGTTCTTTGTCTCATAGATACCCTCATTCTTCTTGATTGACCGTTAGCCCTTCAGAAGATCCCTCTTCTCAATAAGAGTTCCGTTCATCTTGGTGGTCACTATGTTTTATCGATGGATCTGAATTTGACCCGTCAGTCATAACATCACTTGGCTTTTTGACAAGTTTTACAAGAAGAAATGCATTAGTACAAAATCGCCCTTCGAACAGGAGTCTCCGGGTGTGGTTTGCTCAATTTTTCAATAATCTTGAGACCTTAGACGAATGCAATATTAATTATAGGGCATGAACGTCACCATGTCTGAATAGAGCAAGAAGCAAGCTTCAGTATGGTATAGCCAACCGTAGCGGAGTACCAATAAAATAATTCAGAAGGGGAACACTCGAAAGCGCAAGGACTTTCCGAACTCCCTGATGCATGCATATTTTCAGTCAATAGAGCTTTTCTAGCTCTAGAAAGCGTCGCAACTTGTTAACTGATTATTTGATTGTTTGCTGCTTTTGAGGCTTAGAAATGGAGTACTTCGATGGCAAAAACCTTCCGGTCATCGAAGACTCCAGAAGGTGACTTTCTCTGCACTAGATCGAACCATATGAAGGGGAAAATACCTCAGTGATTCTTACTGTTATAATTAAGGGTTTTCGGTGCAATGGAACTACCTGTTGAAATCTCGATTTTTGGCGAAAAACAAAACGGGGAAAGCCGAAGGTGCAGGCTTCTGCTGAGTACTTTATTTCTAAGTCCAGTCATACTGAAAGTGCACCTTTTTGCTGAGTGCTCCGATTATGAAACTTAAAAACAACAAAGCAATAAGCAGTAAAGTATTTTCTGAAGTTGGAAAAGCTCTATCGAAAACATGTGAATACATATTTCGCTTCCCATGGTAGATAAAGAAGAAGAGATGCCGAAAGTACGAATTTTTGGACTTCTGATTACTGCATTTCTGGGCTCCATGAATATCAAGTAGTTGAAGTATTCACGAAGCGAATAGTATGTTTTCGCATGCAGAGCGAAAGGAGTTCTATCGCATATGTACATGAAAAAAACTGTCAAAAGATAAAGAGTATGATGTGAAATAAAAGGAATAGAAACGGCACAAACTTATTTCACAACCTATCATCGATACTACCGCAACGAGGGGCGGGGACATCCCAGTAGGGATGCTTTTTTACCTAGATCTAGAAAGAGAAAGAAACCCCTCTTCTTCCACTAATGCTTAGTCAAAAATATACGTCTGAGCATGCAGATTGACCCCACAAAACCTCGTAGATGCTTTGAATCCAACTCTCTATGAGATGCCCCCTCATTCCGATAGCACCATAAGGGTGGAGGTCGATTAGTCGAATTTTCGCTTCGCGGCGCCCTCAGTACGACTTGTTGCAGTCGGTTGGAATTCCGCTCAGTATGCAGTGGGCTGGTGTTGTAGGGACCTTCGAAGACTGCAGTTCAAAAGCTTCGGAAGTTCCTACATGTTGGGTTGTTGCTGTTTCAACGGATAAAACTACAAACAAGCCGAACTCGCCGCGCCGCTCTCCGCGGGCGGCCGCGCAAAAAATCGACCAATGGATTCCCACCCGCACCATAATATCAACTTTGCAATCATGGCCTGTCATCATGCTTCCACGGCGAGTCACAAGCTTCTTCGTGCTGTAGGTTTCAGCTGGTGTAGCTCCTCACTGACTGCATGCTTTGTTGAGGCCAATCTGATATCGAATCGGCTTTTTGCCCTATTACAGGATCTGCTATCAGCCAATCAACACGAAAAATGGAAGGGTAGTGGGCTGTAACAAATTTGTCCGTAATTTGATTCAAAGGTTGTGCGTGTGATAGCAATGCCATTCTCTTTCCCCACCTTGAGGTATCGCCCAACACACATATTCGTCACCAATAATTCTTGAGTAAGCAATTTCAAGAAAATCTACCTCAGAAAAAGGAACACTGTAACATTGGTAAGTGCGTGTTTCGCTGTAGCTCGCTCTTGATGTGGTCCAGAAAGAACTATTGGTCTCTTCCGTATGCAGTTACGCTTTAATTTACACTTATGCAGTTACGCTTTAATTTACACTGTTTTCATTCAACATCGCTTCATCACCGTTCAATAAGAAAAGTAAATGAGCGACAAATAGTGGCTCACGTCAGTAGTTATCATAAAAGAATAAAAAAGACTTGTTAACTCTTGAGTAATTTGGCCCATGCCAATATCGGGTTTCGGTAGGGCAAGGCCGAAAAAAAGCGCCTTGGTATAAATCGGTGCTTGGAAGGAATGAGTTCGGGCTCGCTCTAAGCAACTACAGGACAAATCATCCCATATTACAGGATCCTCGTGACTTCTTGTTGGTCCGGTTCCCAGCCACACTAAATAAAAATTAATTAATAAATAATTGTTAGCAAAGAAACTATGTTTAGAAAGATTTTAGGAGGGGGGGGGGGGAAGCAAAGAAATAGTTTAACCTCCGTTTCGCACCGGCCCTTGGACGGAGGTTAAACCTAGAGATAGCTTCCCTCTGTGCTCATCAGTAAGGGCAGGGAGGTAGGCATGTTTTATGTAATATTTAAGTTAATCTGGATGAATCAAGTTGTAAGTTCATTTTATGTATAAATGTTGTAAAACTTTGAATACTTCAATTAGGTAGCTTATGTAATTTTTTTGGGAAAGGAACTGACTCACCATAAAGTAACCGTTCCCTGCGTTCATGGGTGTGAATGAAAAATGAAACATGGTGAAAGTTGTTTTGACCGTGGAACGTTTTCATACGTTATATACCAATGTTAGAATTAGTATTATCATTCGACTCTAAGTCATTTTCGACTGTTCTTTGCTAACAATTATTATTAATTAATTTTTATTTAGTGTGGCTGGGAACCGGACCAATAAGAAGTCACGAGGATCCTGTAATATGGGATGATTTGTCCTGTAGTTGCTTAGAACGAGCCCGAACTCATTCCTTCCAAGCACCGATTTATACCAAGGCGCTATTTTTCGGCCTTGCCCTACCGAAACCCGATATTGGCATGGGCCAAATTACTCAAGAGTTAACAAGTCTTTTTTATTCTTTTATGATAACTACTGACGTGAGCCACTATTTGTCGCGCATTTACTGTCAGGAGAGTGCTGGTCTGAACAATACAAAAATTATTTATGTAGTAAGAAGTATGCTGAGTTGTGGGCAAAGGCTTGGACAGGACTGTACCCGCACTCCATAGTTTCCGGGCATATGTGCTAATTCATTACACCACCGAGATCCCTGTCACATTCTGAATGGTATATTTACCACGGCTTATCAGCACTCATACGTATAACGTGTTGGGTTGGTTAGCCAATATCGACATCGAAAGTGAAGCTAAAGACTTAAGTAGATACTGATTTAGATATTTTTGATTTCTAACAGCTGCTGGTTTTCGTCGCAGCCCGCTACGCGAAAGTTCTTACAAGGTTGCTGAGTTATACGTGTGAGTGCTCACAAGCTATGGTAAATTTCCACTCAAAGCCGAGTTAGGATGAAAGGGGTCTCGGTAGTGTAATGGATGAGCACATATGCCCAGAAAGCATAGAGTCCGGGTTCGAGCCCCGCCTGAGACCGAAGCTTTTGCCCATAACTCGGCATACTTGTAAAAACCTTGGCATCGCGGGCTACAACGATTTATGTACTTTTTTGAATATTTAGTTATACCATGGTGAAGTTTACACGTTTATAATCCATGATGGGTGAGGCACATCCACCCATCGTGGAAGATAACACTTCAGGTAGAAATGACAAATATCGGAACACATAATGTAAAAGGAATGTATTGAGGCTCTGAAATGTGAGCCAAATGACACACACAGATCTGCTGAGATTTCCAAAGCAAAATAGTTCTTACAGAAGACACACTTTATAAGGGTAAATGCTTCACGCTAATGGTCGATGGTCATCAACTTTCGATCGGTGGGGGAATCACTGGTAAAGGCTGTTCAGGCACTGGTTCTGAGCAAAACAGTGGCAGCGTTCAGCAATTCATTCTCGATTGCCACGTTTAACTTCTGTTGTGGAGAAGCCGAGCCTATCAAGCAATTTCATTTATCAAGCGTAATGCTCGTTTACGAGATATAAAACCTATTTCAGTGCTGGGGACGCAACAGACAGCCATCTTTATCAGTGACTCCGATGTGGTGTTACCTAAAATACGCAGCACTTCCATTTCGCGAAATATTGTCGGAACTTCTGCTTGGTTTGAAACATTTCAATGGTCACCTTTCTTGATGAAGAAAACATATTCCCAGATTACACCACCTCGAGTGAGATCTGGTAGTTTCGCACCGTGACAATCATCTATTCAAAGTTTTTTTTATATCTCGAATGTTCCTTGCAATCCTCAACTTGAGATCGTCGAGCTCGTTTTATTTGTTGAAATTGGCTGAGTTAGGTGTGTAGTTCTAGGAGGACCTGCGTCGTGTGAGATGCAAGGCTGTGACCAGAGCAAAATGATTCTTCAGTTTCAAAATCGGGAGGTAGTTTTCCATCGTGGTCCATCTCATGATTACATGATCCATCGCACCTTTTTCGTTTTTATTTCGCCAATCAAGTCAAACTTCCTTTTTCCTAGTGAATTGCAGGTGAAGTGGATTCATTTTGTAGTGCAGGACTTGTTCTGCCGTGTCTCACAATCTTTTATTTCACTGGATATTTCGATAGGCATTGAACTGTTCACTCTGGTTGTTTTCTACACTACGATCTTTGTGTTTAGTTTTATTTTTTTCTCTTCTTTTTCCTCTATGTTTCTCTTATTCACTGTTGGGAATTCTCAACTACATGTTGGCAATACGAACACAAGTTGGGTCTTGTTAGGTTTTTTTATGAGTGCACCATTTTTCGGGTTCTGTGACCGAGTGGCATCTATGTACATTAGAAGTGGTCAGATTGCTGTCGTTCTTCTTATTCCTCAGACGCTAGTGAGAAAGAGGAGTTGGCATTTTTTTTCAGAATTTCTCACTGGGAACCATATGTCTGGTACGAAAAATAAAGACGTCCAATGGTTATTCAAGATTCACCATATTTGCACGGTTTTTCTCTATGTGATATTCCAGCTGAGTCTTTTTATGAACCTCTATGTTCTGCTTAGTCGAGAGGATACTATTTTCTATTTGAGGATCTATCATGCAGTAAGTTTTCCATAGAACCTTCAAAAAATTGCTCCAGCGGAGGAAAGAGATCGATATGTAAATCTACATAGTAGAGGTATACCGCAATCTCAGGGGTGGGGTTGATTGGTCGAATTTTCGCGTGGCGAGTGCTAGTTCTTGGTAGTAATATCCGTTGAAACAGCAAAAACCACAACATATAATAACTTCCGAAGCTTCCAACCTGCAATCTTGAAAGTTCTCTCAGGATACCAGCCCACAACATAATGAGCGGAATTCCAACCGACACCGACTGCTACAAGTCGTGGTGACGGTGCCGTGAGTGCGATGCCGCGAAGCGGAAATTTGACCAATCGACCCCACCCCTATCTCAGCTGCTAAAGATCCTTCAACACATAATATCGCCATCATCCATCTTCCGCAAACAAATCGACATAAGTCAATGCAACGACAAACTGAGAGCCTTACCCGATTTCTTCTAATGGTTTCATTTTTCAAATTTCCACAAGCGCCAGAAATAGAGGATAAAGTATGAGAAACCCATTACTGATCTTTTATTGTTTGGAAGGCGTCACGGATCTTACATAGTTCCTTCTAGGATCATATTAGCACTTGAATGCGTTTTGCTTATATACAGTAGTGACTTGCAAGCACCATTCAATGTATAAGTCAAGGTTCCTATCTTTTCACAAGGGAAGGTATTTTACTTCCCATGGAACTTTGAAATGAGACCCAGGGGGATCGATAATGCTTCGAACGCTGATCATAACTATGAAAACCAAAATTCCAAATGGCATCCTGAAGCAAGTTACGAGGGGTCAAAGTTTGCCTGTGACTTGCCTGTGACATCTCAATGGCGAGGCGCTTCGTCATCAGCATGACTAGCGCTGAGCTAGTAGTGGCCTCCATGGCTTAGTAGTAGTGAAAAAATCGAAAATCACGAAAACAAAACTGAAAACACGAAAATCACACTGATTTCGCGTGAAAACGTATGGCTCGCGCGCTATGGGCTCCCAAACATGCCTTGAAACGGTATTACTCTTTTTTTTCAGAAAAACCTTCATAACTTCATTCAGGTAATTGTTTGACAGATTCCGAATACAGATTTGAGATCGGTATTTAAAAGCGCGTACAGTGGTGTGTGTCTCATTGCAAATGGCCATTTCGACAAACCGTCTGATGGCAAAGTGCCTCGCATGAGGTGTCACAGGCAAACTTTGACCCCTCGTAACTCGCTTCAGGATGCCATTTGGCAATTTTGGTTTTCACAGTTATAATCAGCGTTCGAAGGATCCCTACGGGTCGCATTTCAAGGTTCCATGGGAAGTAAAATACCTTCCCTTGTCAGACCTGTCTACTAGGGCTGGTTTAGACGGGCACTGATTCGTAACTCAATTCCACCGTGCAGGAGCACCACAAATTACCGCTTCCACGCATGCTTAATGCTTGTCATGCACAACTGTATCGATGTATTTGCATAGATCATTGCTTTATTGATGTTCTGCTGTGGAATTATCGAAATCGAATTTTTAATTCGAACGCGAAACTTGGAGAAGCTTGAAGAACCTCACGAGATACCAGTGCCGGCATTAATCGGTAGTTGCTCTGTGTTTTCAGAAAGCTTCACGACAGCAGTAGCTATACTTTCTCGATTGCAGGGGCTGTGGCATTAACAATTGGAATCATCCTCGGTTATCTCTACTTCATCATATTCAATTATGCTTTTCAGGTGAGCATCGAAAACTTCCGAAAGGCGAAATTCCTTCTTTCTCGAGTTTATCTTGCTCAAAAAGTGCAGCTCTGAACTGAGTCTCTGTCAATGGCGCGGGACGCGTTTTCCTAATTCGTTCATCTTTTTCTTGCAAAGCATCGTAGCCCTCATCTCACTCAAGCTCAGAATGCGCTTTAGTTATGGGGACTCTGTGAACACCTTCGTCAGTTACCCAAAGGGTGACCGCCATCACTAGCACAACCTTCTATTCTATTCAATAATCACGTTGCTTTTATTGATCGAGTTTCTCCAATTATTTGGTTAAGCCGTTGACCTTCGAATACTTGCAAGATAGTCTCACAAAAGCAGAAAAGGAAGGGAACTGAGAGAAAGCTGTTAACTTCTCAAGTTTCTCAGGAAAAGAAAAATTTTGACGATGACGCCCATTCATAGCCGACGACTACCTCTTCAGAACTGCGACAAACTCGTTGACGCAATCTACAGCTCTGAGCTGTGGTTGGAATCATGTTACGATGTTCTGATGGCTGCTTTCTCCGCACTCTCGTTAATCTATATCCTTCAGCGTCGGCACTATGGAGCGATCAACTCGAACCTTGATAAGTTGAGGAAATTTTCGGGTTTCCTGTAGAAAACTGTATGGTAATCGGGTTCCAATATCCACTAAAAATCAATAAAATAAAGGATGAAATCCATCCATCTTTCATCAGTATGGCATCTCAAAACACTTAGCGAATCCCTCTTCACAATCCCTCACTGATTAACCCACTCGCAACCATGTCAGCCACCGGTGGCTGACAGACGTTTCATGGACCTCCTGCTAACACCCTTTGACATTCAGGAAAGGTTTTTGGGTCAAACAACTGCCTGCACCCTCCTGCTCTTATGCAAGCCTTGGGCCGGAGGAAGGGGACCTGTACCCTTATAAAGACCCCCAAGAAGCAAAAAAAAATAGTTTGCACTGAAACTTTGCCCAGGAGGGTTATTTGGGGTGCTGATTGCGAATATGACATCCGTTTTTGCCGTTCCGCCAAATTGGTGCAATTGCACAATGTTGGTGCAACATCTAGTTCTCACCAAATTCGCTGAAACTTTTCCCAGGGGGTATTTGGGAAAACGGATGTCACATTCGTGATCAGCACCCCAAATAACCCCCCTAAGCAAAGTTTCACTGCAAGCTATTTTTTTTTGTTTTTGGGGGTCTCTATAAGGCCCCCTTCCTCCGGCCCATGGCTTGCATAAGAGCAGGAGGGTGAATAGGCACCTCCCCTAACCACATTGACGAAAAAAAAAACGAAAAAAAAAACAAAAAAAAACCATGAACTACAAAGAAAGTCAAAAAAAGTGGCCCGTGGGACCATGGCAGCCATATATAGCTGACAGCAATGCCCCGGCCGAAACCGGCGCGGTCGCGAATGGGTTAAGGACGTAAGGGCCTCTCTACGAGGTATTGGAGACAAATTTTTTACCGTGAACAGCGCGTATAGAGCGAGGACGGAAAAGGTTCCAGATACATTCGATAACTCCATTGCTTGGTAGTAAATAGCGTTCTGTTGTACAGGCCAAAACGAAACGTCTGGCGCTAGCACAATTTTCGACTGGGAATACTGCAGAAGCGCTTTCCAGGAGCGAGATCCTGTTGACACCTACATGAGTTGAATGAAGCTGTTATGGGAGCACAAACCTCAATTCCTTCTCTGTTCTCAAATTGCATGTGAACCTGGGTTTTTAACAAGTGTATAGCTTTTAAATGAATGAACGACATTCCCGCGCTATCGGCTGGGTGATACAACGTGCACGAGGGACGTCGTCCCTGCCATTAACTTGATCACCACACGCAGCAAGTGCTTTCTGTAACCGTTGCAAAATGCTCGTGCACGAAGAGAAGTGGCGCTGTTCCCGTTGCAATGCCCGTGCACGAAAGCCACTGTGATCTCAAGCAACCTATCCTAATTCGAGTGTTCTGTTCCTTACCTCCTACCATAAAACGTCCTTTTCTCTGAGGGTTGTTACTGCCCTGGAGCTCTTATCACTGGATCCTTTTCAGATTGGTCGCCTATTCATCAATATCACATTTTCGGTAGTATGGATCAAAGTGGTCGTCTACAAAGGATATCTAAGTCATCAGGTACTTTTCTGATACGATACTACAACTTACATACGTGCCTGTTTTTCTTCTGAATTAACTCATCAACACTTCACATCTTAGGAATTGTGCCAGAGAAAAGAACTGGAAAGTTACTGGTGCCCAGTTATGCGGCGAAACTACGAGTGTTCTCCTAGTGATGACCTCCATGGCACGCAAAAAATGTGGTCAGTTTCCAGATGGCTGTACGAGTAAACGTCCAGGAGACGTTTTTAAACAGAGAGACAGACCAGCTTTGAGTCTTGTTTAAGGTATTACATCAATAAGGGCATATTGTCGAGTGCAATCATTTCCTGCGCATCGGAGTTCTTTCCGGTTCTACTGGTTGCTCACTGGTTGGCTTGCGGAGGAGCAGAGGAGAAAGCCGAAGACATTGAGCGACGCCGACAGGTTGCTGATTTCAAATGTTGGTGGTCGGCGATAAATTGTGGACAGGACAGGATTTTATCCCTTCGTATCACAAAGCTTACCCCTGAAATGCAATAATCATAGCGCAGACCCCGGTATTAGCGATTACTGCTACAGTCAGTTACCAGCACCGAGCCTCAGTCTGTGTGATGATTGATGAATGCAATACAACGATCAGACCAAAGGGTAACAGCTAATTGATGAAAGAATATAAGCATTCCGAAGAGAGCAACGAAGGCAAACCTGGGTAGCTACGGGAAAGACGGGCGAGGTCACTTCAAGGCTCCTCAAGTCAGGGTTAAGCTCTGGACAGTGGATTCCCGTAGTACGAGAAACTACTACAAAGTATGACCAACAACTGACGAGCGTTCAAAATGTTTCTCAAGAGGAAGGAGCGGCAAAGGCTTTCCAGCACACATAACAGAATCGTTTTCAGCTTCGTCAAGGAGTTCGCGGATTGATGAAACAATTCTTGAGGGATATTTCCCGAGTGTACACAGCGAATCCTGTGAACAATGCCCCTGCGCTTGTTATCACGTGAGCACTTTTATGGAGTATATAGCATTACAATATGAGAAAACAGATCAGGCGATTCTTTCGAAGCACGTACGTATGTTTACAGGAAGCCTTTGCTATGGTTCTTTTGGGTAGCTGTGCCGATTGTAACAGTTGCAAGTACTGTGAGGTGGCTGGTGTATTTCTATTGGACAATAGGTAAATACTTTTCAGGATCATTTTTCCCTTAGCAATTTTCTTTGATAATCCACTCGATCATAAAATGACCGTTGAGCTTCGCCCACCGTGGGGGAGGGGCGTGCTTTGAGACGTTCACTCGTCGAATCGAAAATTGTTTGTCACGTTCGAAAAAGCTTCTTGGGAAAAGATGGGTTAAGGTCAGGTATGAGTTTCTGGAAGTCGAGAAAGAGACTTAGACACGGTGGACGGGGTGGGCGGAGCGCACCCCGAATGGGCGGTCCGTGCAACGAATATTCACCACCTGGCAACCAGAGTCAAGCCTCCGTCGAGGCCTCGACAGGGGGTCGCATAGGTCTGCTGGGAGGGGGGTCGTAATTGTTGAGGTAGGCAGTGAGCAACGCAAATTCTCAGGCTAAAGTACAAAGTGTAAAGGGGAGATGTGATAGAACTTAACGGGGTTCAAATCCGAAACTAGTTATTAACTTAATCTTTACTCATTACTCATCTTTACCCAAAACTAATTATTAACTTAATCTTTACTCATTACTCATCTTCACCCAAAATTAATTATTAACTTAATCTTTACTAATTATTAACTTAATCTTTACTCTCGTTTCGTAATATAAGTACTGAGTTTTTTAAGCTGTTACTTCTCATATTTTGTTATGAGTTTGGCCTCATTGTTTTTTCTTTGACCGTGGCCTCTTAATTTCCTTGGTAAATCGCATTGGCTGAGTAGAGACCACAGAAATATCGGAATCTAAAAGGGGGTCGTATTTTTTAAAAATTTTCTTCGACGCCACTCCTGACCCTGATTTAGACGCAGCTCCGAAACCTCTATAAAAAAAACATACTTGGAGCGAGATGGGACCCGCCCGAAGTGATGGGTACCGAGTAAAGGTCACAAAGGAAAAATTCAAATCGACCCAGTGGCGCACATGATCTTACGCGTCAAGTAGTGTAAACTACCCCAATTGGCAGAATTAAGATCTTCTTGCCGTATTTATTTTGACCCTTGCGTCAAGCGAAATTCGGCGTTCGAGGCAAATGGGAAGGAAGGGAAAATGCCAGAGGTGAGAGAGACTGGAAGTAGCACATAGTAGATCGGTGGAAAAATGAGAGGGCCAAAGTACTTCCACAAGATGTGAAGAAACATAGGGAATCGCCACTCACAGAACGACACGGTTGGGTACAGAACCGGTTAGTCGAGCTGTCGAAGCTGCCCAGTGTTCCATGGGGCTGACAACAGCGTGGCATCCGCGTGGAAAAGGTGGCTTACGCTGAATTATATATATCAAGTATCGAAAAGTATTTCGTTTATTTTTTACTTTATTTATCATCGATTGGGTGCGTCGTCGTTAAAAATGGTGTGATAATGGAAGTATGTTGCGAACATGTAAAGTATGATGGCATGAAAAGTAGAATAGTGAAGATAAGGTTAACGGGATAACAGGTGCAATAGTTGACTTCGCGTGATACGTCAAAAGCTGCCTCTAGGAAGCAATAATTGCCGAAAAAGGGCAGTATATTTCGGAAGCTCCCCTATTTTTTTGCTGCAAAAGCGAATCCCATTTCATCGATGATTTCAAGCGTAAGCGGAACAACCCCACAAGATTCCCGTGTTATATCCTGAGGATATTAAATTTCCCGCATCTTTCAGATTTCGATCACCTGATGGAGATTCACTGGCTAACAAATGATTACGTCTCACTTGTTGCCGATATTCTTCAGCTCATTCTCTTCACCGCAGTGAGCTCAACCGCCCTACGCTTTAATCATCAAGCGCACTGCGCAAATGTTTCAGCTGTATGCTTTCGCTAGAAGTTTGAGTAATGACAGACTAGATGCCCATCACAAAGCACACGCAAGGGGAGACATCTCTATTCTGTTTGGATGCTGCGTCATTTTATTTGTCAAGTTTGTGAGCAGTCTATAACTTGCTTCAGATATGCGCAAAATCACCCTTTTCGAAGCCGCATCAACAGATTTCAGATCTTACAATCAGTCGAGATAGAGTTTCAACGAGAGGACGGATTCACCACTACATACGATGCAGTCATAGCGACAATTTGTTATGCTACAATTCAGGTATATTTTGATCCAGGAGTTTGCTTAACAACAGTCCAGCTTCTTTGAATTCGCGAAGCATCTTCTTTTACAGGCTTCCCAGTGGTTGCAGTACCTCTCTATGAGGCGAATACTGGCGTTGTCAGATCGCGACTGCCGAGCTACTAAACGCTTCCTTCCATTGATTGCTATAGGTGAAATTTTTCCGCATGTCGCAGCGAAAGGGTGTTTGAAATTTTCTATCTATGTTATGTTCTAATTGCCATTTGAAGCTGTCAAGGCTGTCACTTGCTCGATCTTCCTCATGCACATCAAGGTTTCTAATTCAGGAGGACTGCTCATGGCTTGGATTCATTTTGGAATTACGTTCTTTGACACCAATTTGATCAAATATCAATTGACTGATGAATACTTCAAGTTAGATTCCACTCACAAATTTCAATTCCCGATGGGATATCAATTTCAAAATATTCTTACAGTTTCTCCAAGACAACTTTGATTAGCATGATTTTCACCCAAACAATCTTTCCTGCCGACTATCTGTTTGCATTCACCGTCAGCGGCTGCTATTTGGAACTTCTGCAGCGGTTCATTTCAATTTCATTTCAAGAACGTTTTTATTAACAGGATTTGTCCATTTTCAGGTATATGAACATGGGATTTTTCCAGCTGGGTACTCCACGAATGAGCATCAGTCATTCTCATCTCTACAGTGATGAAACACCCGAGGTTTGAAATCACTATGCATCACTAGCTTCCAGAGTTACCAAAACAAGCTTGTGGGGCTGCTACTCAGATCATGTACTACGTAACTCTGTAGAAACGCGGTGCACATTTTGATCTGGTATTTGAGTGTCAGTAATTGTCTCTTTAGCATACACTTTCTCCTAGCGTCCCGACTTTTTTGCCCTAAGGCCGCGTGCACACTTCCCGCCGGCAGAGCGTGGCTGCGTTCACAGGTAGAGAGACAGAGTGTCAAGTGGGAGGTGCAGAGACGACGCAGGCAATGAGACAGGGTGGCACTTGCGGAGACGCAGATACACGCAACCACGCCCTGACGCCGGCACCGCAAAGTAAGAACGCGGTTTAAGTTGGCCGAGAAGCAACTCGTCTGTATCTCAGTTACGAATGTCACTTCCACTTTTAGCACCTTCTACGTTTCGCGTGAGGAAGCCATAAATTTTCGCTAAAGTACTGCTGAACTGCAGCGGTGATGGTGCTCTAAACGGACATCACACTCGTGACTGTGGTACAAAATGATCACCATGTTTCCGAACGAATTTGTGCTAGAATAGTATCCATGATCAGGACCAGAAGTAACATCGGTCGCTGAAAATCTAGCAAAAAAGATCCTTTCGAACAGTATACGGAACGGTCATAGTTTGACAAGGGGTGGTCGCAACAGTGGTGTGGGGAAAGCCAATTGAGTTGTTACCACTCTTTTTAGCCTCCTTTTGGGGCATTCCATAAGTAATGAGGTTTTTTTTCGAACAAATTTTTTTCTATACATAAAGTTACGAGCTTGTGCAACAAGTCATTTACCAATCGGAAGAGGTTTTTCTGCTCTACAAAGAGATGTTCGCTTATTGAGTACGTGAGAATGAGGCCGATTTCTAGGCTGGCAAATGAGTAGGTCCAGCCAGAGAAAATTGACCGAACCGCAATTAATTAAAACACTTTTTTACTTTGGGAAAATCAACCAATCATGTGTCCCACTTAGCCCCAATTTGTCTTGCAAGTTCCACTAATCGGATGATCGAGATGTCCCGTCACTCATCTTCCAAATTCCTTTTTCTGAAAGCACACTTATTCAAAATAAAATGACGAGATTTTTCCTTTAATCCCTTCTTAGCGTTGATTTATGAACCATTTAATAGGGATATCTGCTCTGTCCAAAACATGTTTTAATTTTGCCTTGACTGCGATTCGGATTGAATTTTAATACCATAGATAGGGGTTCAGTTGACATTTATACACAATTTATTTTTTCGTCACAAAGGTGTGACGAAAAGAGTGGTGTTTCCCGGTTCCTCTCACTACCTCTTCCCATTTCATCACTCTTCAAGCGGGGCGGTTGAGAAAATTTTTTTGTCTTGACTCGACGAAGTTGTCAAAAATCACTGAGTTGTGGCAGAAAAACCAAATTTGGAAAAAGAGCGACGCGACTTCTTAAGGAGTCACTGGATGGAACTTATAGAACAGGTCGGGACTAAGTGTGAGATAGATGACTGATTGATTGATTTCGCGAAAGATAATGTTCTAATTAATTGCCCGTGTGGTCAATTTTTGTCGACTAGACCAACCACCTCGCCTGCCTGAGAATCTGCCCCGTTTTGACCGACAGAGAAATTAAGCACACCATTTCGTACCGCATCTTCTCCAAATATATTTCACTACAACATATGGAATGACTCAGTAGACAGGGTGGCAAAAGTATTGACCGCCTGACAAAGCCTTACCATACTACAAAGATAGAGGTATCAAAATGAGTTTTACTGGTATATTTGATAAAACAGTTCCAACTAACATATCATGATGTGAGCCCAGAATTCGACAGGATCCCCTTCGCTTCGGCACAATGACGAAAAATCCGAGGAAAGGCATTCGTCGCGGATCGCAGATGATCGCCACACTATCGCAGATGATCGCCACACTAATCTCTCCTTGTTTCCGTAGAGGTGGTCTTAAAAGCACCGATTGAACTATGAGGAGTAGCGCAAGCCCTCACGCTTGAGTTTCTTGAAACACAATGCACACAATTTACACGATTCGTAGACGTCTGTTTTGGCGAACGATTTGCACAACGGCCACCTGCGGCCGACGACGTGCGCTCTCCTTCATCTCTCCGCGAGTATTTATGAGCTCGAGGCCATATTATCATATTCTGAGAACACCTTAGGAAATGTCTGCCGACCATCTATACTTTGAACAAAATTCATGCGCATACTTTTTTTCAGTTGAAATGGCAAGTCCTTATCAATCGGTCAATGCTTTTACCGCACCATCTATAGACAAAAATAGACATTAGGTTCCCACAAGCTAAGTTTCTGTCGTGACTTCTGCTGTGAGCCGAGTATTTACGAACGCGGACACGGTAGCGAGATGTTCTTACCACATCAGAACATCTCAAAGGAATCGTCCACGGGAAAATGAGTTCTCCTGTTACCCATTCATTTATGTTGTATTTGCCTAATATGAAGAACACAAAAAACTTCACGGAAAATGTGAATTCGGCTAAGATACAGCACCACAAAGTTTTGGTCGGGTGGGAGGGGCCTCTGAGCAAGTGCTCACCCGTCGTCCGCCGCGGTCAGAGACGCATCGTAGGAACAGAAAGTTACGTAAACAGTCCCACTTCCTGTTTCCAACGCGGCGGACGACGGGACGTGGATTTTATCCGGAGGCCCAGCCCACCCGGCCGAGGATTAGGGGAGCTGTATCTCAGCCGAGGTGTCCTTTTTCGCGTTAAATTTTGCGTACGACTCTTATTAGGCAAATGCAAGAAATATATGGGTAACGAAGAAACTCAATTTTCCGTGGACGATCCCTTTAAGTGCATGTGGATTATGTGAGCACTTCAGATGCATAAAGGTTTCCAAAACGGTCCCAATGTTGCGATAATGATGCATGCTGCTAACATCATGTACAGAAAACGAATGGAAAGCGACAATGAGGTCAGCAATTTACCACCTACATATACGTATATTCTACAGAACCGCCTGCCCAATTTGAAGGCATGCAAATCTTACATGGAGAATCCACAATTTTCCAATCCAAACCGTGCCAAAAATTCATTCGTTTCGATTCGTATGCAACACATAAAAATGCTCCATCATGTCGTTTCAAAAATTTATCTGTAAAGAAATTCGCGTGCGCTTGGAACTTCATCGCGGCCTCGTCTGGTATCATTCGATCGTAAGGACGCTTCCATACTTTACGGCACCGACGCCGGCACCGGCAGCAACGGCGGCAAAATCATATACCCGTCACCGGCAACGGTGACACTGTGGCGACGGTATCTGTTTATAACGTTCGACCGAACAATATTTTAGTTTCGTGGCGAGAACTCGCCCAGATCTGCGGCTAAAACGCTGCGAACCTTGTTACATTTTGGCCATACGCCAAGATGATCACCAAGATTCGAATCTCTTCACAGATTTGTGCGCGCTCTCGGCACGATCACCATACTGTAGTGTGGTTCGGTCAAGCGTTATATACAGAGCAGGTCGTCAGAGTGTGCCGCAAATTATAAAAGGGAGCCTGAGGCTTTCAATGGCCAGTCCGTGCAGGGCGGTGTGACGATCACGACTAGCTGGCTTAGCTACCCTCGTCTCCTATGTAATCTCCTTGGTAAGCTGCTATTTACACAAAGGACACAAAAGCACAACGCTTACTGCGGAGAAGGAGTCTCATTTTTCCTGCTCTGATCGCTTCATGCATTTCATTTCTACCCTTGCACCAGCATATCAACTTTCATATTCCACGATCGGTTAAATTCGCCCCAAAGCTCGTAGAGGAAAGAAGTCTGCCGAAAATTTGATTTTCAGTCAATTCCGTCGACAAGAACTGCACAACTGTGGGTGAATGGAGTGAAAGAAGACTAACTACCGACATGATCGTCTGAGCAGAATGGAACAATCGACTCATAGCGAATTCGTTCAACCATCTATCAACGGCATCAAAGTTATAATCAAAAAATCAGCCTTGCATATCAGAGCGTCATTTTTGTCACCACTATCATTTGAGAATTTTGATCCTTTGATGACCAATCTAGGTGACTAGTGACAGACAGTGATATAAAACTTGTAAAAAGATAAGCTTTCTTTCGTGAGGGAATTCTCGAGACCACATTGAGAAACCAAGAACGCCAAGAAGAGTACACTAAGGATGCCTACAAGAGTAGCCTTCATCTAAGAGTTGGAGTTTCGCAAGATGTGTTTGGAGATGAAATGGGTGCATCTCTCGAGTCCTTGCATAACAGCATTTGCTTTGGGCCCTTTGGGCTTTTATAAGAAGGTATACTCGTCTCTCTCTTTTGATGATCTTGCTGGCAATCTGGACGCTTACAACCCTCGCTTAGCATTTCGTCTTCACTTATTAATATCTTATCATGTATCTTTATCTTCATCCCCTTCTTTATTGAATACGTTGTGTAAGACAGCGTTAGAAATAATGCAACAGAAATAACAAAACAAACAACAATACAAACTGAAGAGGGAGACATGAACATTAAGAGTGAATGAACTAGAATACTGCCGCGACAACTACCCTTGGAGATAATGTTTCGCAATCATACGCCTGAAAAACGCCAACGAGCTGTAGTTGGCGGAAGCTTTTGTAACCCGCAGAAACGCAAGATCAGCCCTAATTGAAAAATTTTTGTACCTCATTTAATATTGCTGTTGATTGCTGGGTTATATTATAGTTGAGATCTACTTGTGTTGGCACTGTTAGTAACCTAATCTGTAATCTACACAACAACTTGAACTGCGCGTGATTAATGATTTTGGAAACAGTGAAAGCAACGAAATCCTCCAAATCATCTAACCTTCGTTCACCACCGGAGCTTTTACCCGAACATATGGAATGCCGTGATTTCTGTATAGTTCTATGATATCTAGGCAGAGAATCACAAAATTCCTTGGAATATTTGGATATGAAAAGGACCTACAGGTGAAAATTTCATCAGGATCACCCTTCTGACTGCGGCATTGCTCAGTCGCACCAAATTTAGCTTCTTCTCAGTAGTGGTGTTAAAACATAACTAATTCTTCTGACATAACGACGGATAGATATATTGCCCTCCATGTCCAAGACGAATCCGAAGAGCCTCAGCCCTCAGGAATGGATGGATTCATGTGACTCAAAAGGACGGTCCTGGCTTCGTGCAATACAAGGTGCTGTACGATTTGAAAACTAAGTGTAATTTTTCGGCCATAACAACAGGAAGAGCAAAAACACGTAGGAATTCCACTCAGGACGCAAGGTGCTTGTACCATGGAGGTTCTTCAATAAATAGCTGCTTATCTCATCATTATCTGGAAACAACCACTTTTGTAACAAGGCAACATAGTAACATAAAAAGTAAAAGAAGCAGTAGCACTACATGATAACAATCCCAATCAAGAAATACTTTATTCTGACATGAAACTGAAAGCTTGCGTAAGCAATCACACGCGAAGAAATCTACCGCACCCCTCGCCGCTCGTGGCCGCGCGAAAACTCGACATGGGGCTACACATCCGCAGACCAGGAGTGGTCATACCACTGAGGGCCACAAACCGACTAAACTTGCACTAGTCTCCTTAACACCCCCTCATCAGCCCAACTCCTCTAGCTTCCTTTTTTAGTCGAGCAGAATTCCATAAGGAGTGGAATAAGGTCTATAGGTCATGCTTACACGACACACACCATGTCACATTTCGTGTTCCGACAGTGAGCAACGATTTTTTGAGACATTTTAGTAGACTGGCAGTGTAAGCAAATTGAATAAGAAATAGCACTGGTCGTCCTTTCAAAAACACTACTTTCATTGTCTTTCGGCTTCTTTACTAGAGCTTCAAATAATGGATCCACTTATCAATGGCGTTACCAAGGAATCGGCGAGCCTGGTAAACCCCTACACTGATTGGCAGTGTCATTTCATACACTGTTTTTGAGGCACCATAGCCATGTACAGTAGCGGGCAAAATTATATGCGGTTCTGGACCTAAACCATAATTTTGGTCGATGTTTACGAACTTGTTTTTCTTAGTATTTTGAGGGCAACTGCTGCTAAAAGGTATCTCAGCCGAGTAGGATGCAGTGTGAAGGTCGAAAAATTATTCCCTGAAAGCTCTGAAAATGACCAAAACTTTCCAAAAATTCAATCAGCCATAAAAAGCTTATAACTCAACGAAACGAGCCGTTGTGCAAAAAGTAGATCGGAGTGAGGCTAAAACATTGCTAACCGTCATTTGGAACATGACATCACTTTACAGCACTGAAGCACGGTGTTGATCATTTTCAATGTTATCACTTAAATAATTTTTTCCACCTTCACACTGCATCCCACTCGGCTGAGAAACTTTATTTCATTAAGTGACAGTTGCCTTCGAATTACAAAAAATTGAAGGTAATATGTAAACGCTGGCCAAAGTTATGGTTGAAATAAGAAGCCGCATTTTTGACCGCTACTGTACATACTACAGTCCATTTCCCAACGCCTGGCAGGGCGAGGCCTACGGACTTCGATGAACGTGAATCGATCTCTCTCACCGCGCCACACACTCTCACTCTCGCCACCTACTCTCACTCTCGCCACTCACCCAAGTCCGCAGGCCACGCCCTGCCAGGCGTCGAGAAATGGACTGTATATGAGCAGAGTATCAGTCCATCGGCTCTTTTTTGTAGTAGAGTTTTGAAAATTTCGAACGAATTGAAGTTTACTAGTCATTTATCCTTGAAACTTAATGCGTACCGCGTTGCTCATGGAATTCCAGAAATTGTGTGCCCTTAGGAAAGGAAATCCTCCTGATAGCGTGTGGTAAGCTTCACCATGGGTGTGAGCTATGGGTGCCGATTTCTTGAGTGGCGAAGCAACTGCGGCTAAAATTGGACACAGCATGCGCTATCGCTTCAGAGCACAACCACACTCGGCCTCCAACGCTTACACCCATCGCATCACACGCCGGATGGTGGGGGGTGAGTTTTGTGACCTCATGGCATGCACCTCATTCCAGGTCTTCTTAGTTGAACTTGCCTGAAATACGGCTGAGCGTAGTTCAAGCCTTTACCAATTCCTTTCTTCTTTGGCATGGGTAGATATGAGGTGATCTTTAGCAAGTTAAGTGATTTTTCAACTCTGCTGTTTCAACTGTAGCTACTGCTGCCCATTTATTTATTAGCTAGCCATGACCTCACTTGTAAACTGTTCAACAGACCATCGCTTCCTCCATTGTGGTGTGATGGAAATGTGAAATAGTTAATTGCCATCAGGGACTTTAGGGCCATTTTGACGCGAAATCAGTCAAGTGCGTGAAATTTAGCATCTACGTTTCGTAGCAAAACGAAGATGAATAGGTGCACAAGGAACAACGAACACACAATCACTGTCTGTAGCAATGAACACATGCACAAGGAATAACGAATATACAATAACTGTCTGTAGCAATGAATACAATCTCTTTTCACCTTTGTTCACCGACAAGTTCGGCTTTGCACTTAGGTTCCTTCGAAGTGTTTATCTTGTCATTTGTAAAAAATGAGCTAACTCCTGCACTGCTGCAGTGGCTGAACGCAAAATGCAGGACGGTGGAACGCATTCGTCGGAGTTCAATCTGAAAAATCAATTATCAAAAGTTCATGTCTGAACCACTGAACATGACTCCGAATGAGTTGTCCTATCGATTCTCTGAAGGGTGTGATATGAATGCCACATACCACTGCAATGTTATCGTGTGCATGAATCGATTATCATCACTTTGCAGACCGTCAATGGAACTGACCCTCCACGACTTGTGCTAGCACGAGTTAAGTGCTGGTTTATTTGGGTAGAAACTTATTTTTCGAATGAAGCAGAAAATAGAACATTGGCATGTAATTATAGTTTTAACGTGTTGTTCTCTTTGAAATGTCTCTTGATCGTCCATGGAGTCGGGTGGTGTCAAATCGTTGACCTATTGCTATCGAATTTATTTGATGTTAACGCTTTTAGTAGCATTGCAAATACATAATTCAAATAATATATATCGAGTAATGTTGGTAACCATGCGTGTATGAGACCCTCCGCCGCCGTTTCTGGACTGTCTTGTTGTTTCTTTTGTCCTACACCGTACAAGTACAACAAACAGAACAGGTCTATAAATTTTGGTGTCTTTCATTCACCCCTTTTGTGTTTTATTGTGGTATTGCGTGATCTCCTTTCAGAAACTATCCTACTATATATAATCGGCTAAGTGTGTCTGTTGGTGTGTGTGTGTGTTTGACCGGAGAGCGAACGGTGGGAAAATGATATCTCGCGTCGCAGCGGAGCTGGATCCTGAATTTAACTTACCAGTTGGGCTGGCGCACACTACTGCGCGTTACACATGGAAGCACGCAAAATGAGCTTGATCGATATCGACTGATGCGGAAGGACAAGGTCGACGGGAGGGATTTAGTTTCCTTTTTCCGTTTTTGCGAATTCCCTGTTTCTGCGAAACGTCTGAATGACTATACTGATCGATTGATGCGATCAAGCCCACTTATCATGCTTCCATGCGTGACGCGCGCAGTAGTGTGCGCCAGCCCACTTGGTTCACGCTGAAGTTGAAAAGACTGGTATGCGAATAACGCGTGAAGAGATTGCTTTTAGCAGCTGAGAGATGCGTAGGTTGGGTACATTCTCGGAGATGGGGTACAATCATTATTAAAGTAGTGCTGTTCCTAAACCAACCTCAAAGAGTGACCTGAACATTTCTGCATTCAAGCTGTGGGAGGAAGGCCAACGTGTGTGTGGTCGAAATTGCAGAATCACCAAAGAATTGTGTAATGGTTAATACTACGTACGTGCTCGTGGCATCATTGCGATGACTAGGTGAATCTCGACTTTGTTTTTCATTTCTCTCTGTATCACTCCATTGAGTATGCGACACTTTAATCAGTTCATACATGTGAACTGTGGATACCTATTGGGTTGAAGAACAAGTTCCCGCGGTTTTTTTTCCGTTCCCGGTTTTTCCCTCTATCTTTCGACAAAGCTCATATATGTTTTCGATAGAGCTTTTTCAGCTCTACGGAATGATATTACTTTTTTATACAAATCGCTCAACTTTTTGCTGTTTTTAAGACTTACAAATGCAGTACACAGCAAAAGTGTGCATTTGGTTACCTTCTCTTCCACGCCTACCATCGAGATTGGAGAGAACGTGCATATACGCATTCGATAGAGCATTTTTTGCTCTACAAGACGATACCACTCATCTTTTGTATACTTTCATATTTTGGCATGAAGGAATTAGTTTCCACCTTTATTCAATTCAAAATTGCGTAATGAAAATGAAATTGATATTTTTGATTTTTGATAACTGCTGTTTATCGCCGCAGCTCGCGATGCGAAAGTTACTACAAGGATGCTGAGTTATGGGCAAAAGCTTCGGTGTCGGACGGCACTCGAACCCGCACTTCATCCTCTCCGGGGATATGTGCTAATCCATTACACTACCGACACCCCTTTCACCTTAACTCAGCTTCTGAATGGTATATTTACCATAGCTTATCAGCACTCACACGTATAACGTGTTGAGCCGGTTGGCCAATATCGGCATCGAACCGTGAAGCTGAAAGCTTTAGTATTGATTTTGATATTTTTGATTTTTGTCCCGTCCGACACCGAAGCTTTTGTCCATAACTCAGCATCCTTGTAGTAACTTTCGCATCGCGAGGTGCGGCGATAAACAGCAGTCATCAAAAATCAAAAATATCAAAATCAATACTAAAGCTTTCAGCTTCACGGTTCGATGCCGATATTGGCCTACCGGCTCAACACGTTATACGTGTGAGTGCTGATAAGCTATGGTAAATATACCATTCAGAAGCTGAGTTAAGCTGAAAGGGGTGTCGGTAGTGTAATGGATTAGCACATATCCCCGGAAAGATGAAGTGCGGGTTCGAGTCCCGCCTGAGACCGAAGCTTTTGCCCATAACTCAGCATCCTTGTAGTGAAAATGAAATGTTTTGGCACAATGTTTAGTATTATTCGATATAAAATTTTTCGCTCCACAAGACAGTGTTGACGGTTTTTTGTTCGAAGTAATTTTTGCCACTTATTAGATCATTTGAAAAAAGTGTCAAGTCGACGAAATCGAGCATGGTGTCGAACATGCTCGATTTCGTCGACCTGACACTCCTTTTAAATGATTTAAAAAATGGCAAAAATTAATTCGAACAAAAAACCGTAAACACTATCTTGTAGAGCGAAAAACTTCCTATCAAATAATACAAAACATTATTGATTTTAGATAGCTGCTGATCATCGTCGCAGCCCGCGATGCAAAAGTTACTACTAGGATGCTGAGTTATGGGCAAAAGCTGCGGTGTCGGACGGGACTCGAACCCGCCCTTCATGCTTTCCGGGCATATGTGCTAATCCATTACACTACCGACACCCCTTTCACCTTAACTCAGCTTCTGAATGGTATATTTACCACGGCTTATCAGCACTCATGCGTATAACGTGTTGGATTGGTTGCCGGCATATATCGGCATCGAACCGTGAAGCTGAAAGCTTGAGTAGATACTGATTTTTACATTTTTGATTTTAGATAAGTAGTAACTTTCGCATCGCGGGCTGCGGTGATAATCAGCAGCTATCAGCATTCAAATATGTCAAAATCAATATCTACTTAAGCTTTCAGCTTCACGGTTCGATGCCGATATTGGCCAACCGGCTCAACACCTTATGCGTGTGAGTGCTGATAAGCTATGGTAAATATACCATTCAGAAGCTGACAATGAGTTAAGGTGAAAGGGGTGTCGGTAGTGTAATGGATTAGCACTTATGCCCGGAAAGTATGAAGTGCGGGTTCGAGTCCCGTCCGACACCGCAGCATATGCTCATAACCCAGCATCCTAGTAGTAAAAAAACATTGTGCTAAAACATTTCATTTTCATAACGCACTTTTGAATTGAAAAAAAGGTGGAAACTTATTCCTACATATCAAAATATGACAGGATACAAAAGATGAGTGGCATAATCTTCTAGAGCAAGAAAAGCTCTATCGAAAACATATACAGTAGCGCTCAAAAGTCTTCGGCCAAAACTTTTTTGTCATAACTTTTTTTCTACTTGACCAAATTTGACAAAATTTTAATATGTGGTGCCTGAACCTATTGCCCTTTCCTTCTACTTGAGTGCCGCTTGACACTTTTCATGGTTTTTTACAAGAATTTACTACAAGACCACCGAAAAAAAGTAAAAGCCTCGGTCAAGAGAAACGGCTTTCTTCACAAAAACAAAACGAGCAAGCCTCAGAGAACATCAATATTTGTAGAAAGACCACGACTTTTGATGACAGCGGCACAGCGGGACGGCATAGGGATGGCACTCCAAAAACAAAAAATTGCATTTACCCACGTAACTTACACCGTTGAGCGCCAAAATAGTATATTAAGTATACAGTGTCTCCAAGTACAACATACTAAAATTTCTCTTAGATCGGTGCAGTTGCAAAAAATTTACGAGTGAAAAACCCAAGTGAAAGACCATTTCGCCGAAGACTTTTGAGCGCTACTGTATAAGCTTCAAGGGAAGATTAAGGGAACAATGTGATAAACAGGGAACAAAACACCGCGGGAACTTATTCCTCAACCCAATAGGAGTACGGTATGAATTCCTATGGACTGTGCAAATACCCACTTCATTTGCCATTTCTCACCAGCCTAAGTTTATTTGTTTAGTGATGTTTGCTTGCTGTTTTTCGAGCTTTCCTGAACACGCTCCTAACCAGAGCAATAACATTCTGAAAAAATGTGGAATATTTAATTTTCCGCTATTCGTGACATTTCGTCACCTTCTTCTTGGCAGTATCAGACTTTTTTCCATGTCATCGGTTCCTCTCCTTTTTCAAGCTACCCGCTCTTTAATTACTCCATATGTACTATACCGTCCACATATTTTGGCTGAAGACATCGGGAGTCGTAAATTTGGCAGGGTGTGGAATATAAAAGTAGGGATGCTTGGTAGTGTAACGTAGAGAAGGAATAAAATAAAAAGCGAAAGCCTCGAGAAAAAGGAACCCGGAAACCCCTTTTCTCCCGCGACTCTCTGCGTCACTAGCCGAAGGTGATTGTAGACGAGTTAGAGACGAAATAAGCCGGTCGCGAACGATGTCCCGTTCCGCCCTCGCTGGCAACTCGCCCGGCTGATGAACTGCAGGTCGACACACCGTGCTGCGAGATCGTGATAAGGCCCCAGGCCGCCCTTTTTTAAGGGAGATTCGCTACACATAACCTCTTCTGAAGTGAAGGAGGGTTTGTTTTCAGAGGACATGTATTCCCAGTTCTCGCCCTTCCCTTACCCCTACCGGTATAATAAACATTTCGCGACGGAATAATTGCTCGTAAACCGTCGTACGGCCAAAGGAAGAGGGTGGACTGTCTTGGACATCTCGGTGCTACGAGCTTAAACATATATAAGATCTCTGAGTATTGTTCTGTCCCGAAGCCTCATGCCAATCAAATGTGTGATAAACAATGTGAGGCTCCAGAAATTTATTCTCTAAAAACTCAAAAGTTCCACAAAAGATTGCGAAAGAATTTGAGCCTATTGGCGAGCTTTCGGCGCTTAGCGCCTTTCTCAAGCCTGAGACAAAGCAATTTATTTCATTTTATATGTTAGCACTCTATGAAATGAGTTAGCAGATTTGTATCTAACTGACTCGCTGCTGCCACCCACCCTATTCTACTCGGTTGCTGGAAGTGGAGCAGAAATGGTTGACCCACCTTGATCTAACCCTTGAAGGCACTAGTAAGAGTAGGGGAAAACTGAGATCTGGAAACGAACCTTCTACTTCAGAAGAGGTCACATGTGGTGAAAATCGCATTAAAAAAGCGCGGCTTGGGGTCTTATGGCGACCCCGCAGCTCGGCACGCCGTTATGCGGTTATGCGGCCGGGGGAGTCGTCGTAGAGGGGCGGGACAACGATCGCGGCCGGCTGGTTCAGACTCGGGCCTGTCTTCAGTCCACTCCGGCTAGTGACGCAGAGGACGAGAGAGAAGGGGGGTTTTCGAGTTCCTATTCTCGGTTTTTTCGCGGTTCTATGTCGTTCTTTCTTCACTATTGCATTGCTGAGCACCTCTACTTTTGTAATGTCCCAATTTGCCAAATTAACCCCTACCGAATTCTTTGAATAGCGTGAACGTGCTATGACTGTGGTGATATGTGATATCACATTCATTCCACAGTGTGAGTCACTGCAGTCATGTGATTCACTGGAAAGAGTCACGTAGCTCATCTTTGCTATTTATTTCTGGGGATAATCTTCTTATTTCTAGTGCCTTCAGTATTTTTCTTTCCACTGTGTTTTCAATGGAGCGGTGCAGCACTTTTACAGTGAAGTTGGGAGGTCTCTCGTAGGTATGTTTTAGGGTTCTGTGTTTGGAGAAACTACTGTTTCTGTTCAAACGTACGCTACGTGACTCTTTCCAGTGAATCACATGACTGCAGTGACTTACACGGTGGAATGAATGTGATATCACATATCACCACAGTCACAGCACGTCCACGCTATTTAAGGGTTAGATCAGGATGGGTCAACCATTTCTGCTCCACTTCCAGCAATCAAGTAGGATAGGGTAGGTGGCAGCAGCGAGTCAGTTAGATACAAATCTGCTAACTCATTTCATAAAGTGCTAACATATAAAATGAAATAAACTTCTTTGCCTCAGGCTTGAGAAGGGCGCTATGCGCCGAAAGCTCGCCAGTAGGCTCAAATTCTTTCGCAATCTTTTGTGGAACTTTTGAATCTTTTGAAAATAAATTTTTGGAGCCTCACATTGTTCATCACACATTTACAAGTATAAGATGTTGAACTCTGACAGATATGTTATCAACTTCTCGAAAGCGTACAAAGATTTTTTCCTTCGAGCGACAGTCCCTTTAGGCCTACACACACGTTCAATGGTTTCTCGCTCATATTCCTCACGAAAATCATTTTCTAATGCATTCTATTGAATCTGCAGAAAATTTTCCAGCGAAAGCATTTCACTCAATTTTTGAAAGCTTTGAAGCTTATTTTGTCAGAAATCTCATAGAAAACACCCGCTATTCATAAACTACGTGTCTCTTGAGACATTCATCCAGCATAGACATTATCTTTGAAATGGAAAGACGGTACAGGTTGAGAATGTGCTCGTGCTCGCGCACTAGATCGTACGTACCCGTCAACGCTGCCCATTGCAAGCGTGGTGTATGGAAATGTAAAATTAAACGATTCAGTGACAGCCTTCTTGGAGGCTAGTATTCGACAACATGTCAAGCAACACTTCAATATTTGTCGGGTGGGCGTCAGTATACAGAAGTCGTCACCGTCAGAAGATAAATTGAGAAAGCAGGATATTTTGTCGGTGAGTCCACCCGTATAGCTAACTAGCTAACAATGGGTCTAATCTCAAATGCATTAGGGTCATTTGAGCTGAGCTCTGCTGCTATAAGCTTATGCATTTTATTAGAACATAAAATAGGACTAAGGTAGTAAATTTGTGGTGGTGTTCGCTAGGCCTGCAACCTTTGCAAGATTGCTCTAGCAGCTGTTGAGCCTGCAATATTGCTTCATATACTCCATCTCGGTCGCATTGTTTATAGTGCTTCTTATTGAATGTACAGTTCATCACGGCGCTGTCAATTGCTCCAACGAGGATCACGAACTTGCCCCCTTTGTGACTAATTCACAGCCGTATGCCTCCAAATCATCTACCAAACACCACCACAAGTGGTCTCATATGCGATCTCCTGCCCAATTCTATTTTATACGGCCCCGTTCGTCTTTCGAAATTCTTCTGTCTTTGTGGTTCGTGTTTTGGTGCTCGTGTTAGCTATAAAGCGCATTACGGAATGGTAGAGCAAGAAGACATCTAGTGCCCTGGTCCGTCGCGTCGTCTCGGGGTGGGGGAAAATCCGCCAAAAATCCGTGTGGCCGCCCGCGGCGAGTGCGAGTTGGTTTATATCGTCTCAGGAAACCTGCACATCTAAGATTGCTAGCTCCCAATTTCATAAATTTTAATCATTTTTGTGTGTATTTGGTAAAAACCTGCACCTGCTGCAACTTTCTGGGCATTTTATTGCCGAGGAAGACCATTAAATATAATTTAAGATTGTTCTTGCAGAAAAGTAGTGAACAGGGGTCAATTCAGGTCGGGAGGGAGACGCAACTTTGCGTCAACTTTTCATCGACGTCGAGCTTCTTTCCCTCCCTAGGCTTAGGCTAAAGCAGACGAAACCTATGCTTTGACAGATGCTTTTTCATGTGGAAGGAGAGGATATCAATTTTAGCCTAAGTCTAGGGAGGGAAAGGAGCTCGACGTCGATGAAAAGTGGACGCAAAGTTGCGTCTCCCTCCCGACCTGAATTGACCCCTGTTC